>CM022710.1:23691636-24904136 GCA_012295165.1 Asparagus setaceus
ACGCTATATGTTATAGAAAAGCATGATATGGGTTATTGGACATTATGAGCTATAAGTGAAAGATACCACTAGTTAACACCTTTTCTTTTTTGTTCTTCGCTTACGAATCGATCACATCCAAAGATAGCATTTATAATCCTTTACCTTCTCTTAATAGAATGACTGCTATTTTGGAGCACGCATGACACAGAATGAGTAGTGTAGTCAAACTGTCAAGGGAACGGATGGTTTGTCAGGGTTTTTCTTTTCCTTTTTTTATGTGTGAGGGCATTTTCATTGATTTTTCCGGTGTCAATGCATTCCATTGATTTTTCTAACGGTGAGGGCACGTATGTAGATTTTTCCATGTGTGAGGGCATTTCCATTGTTTTTTGCAAGTATGAGGGTGTTTCCTTTTATTTTTCGAAGGGGAATGCATTTCCGGAATTTCTAAAATGTGATGCACACAAGGAGAACACCAAAAGGGGGTTTTTCTTAAATATATAGTACAGAAAATCCCCTATTTCTCCCTTCCACAACCAAACCCAACCCCCAAACTTCTACCAATTTTCAGTTTATACATGAACCATGGAACATAAGTGTCCAAGTATCATGTCCCATGTCTGACAAAACAAATATTTGTGAAAATGTAGCAAGCCTGGAGAAAGCAATATCGTAGAATCCAGACATGAGGAAGAGGTGATAAGTGTATTATGTCTGACTTTAAGTATACCTATGATTTAGACTACAGCAGTAATACATAAATTTAAAGAATGAAAAGAAGACAAAAAAACCAGTAAACGTATTTCAAGTCATGGCACAAGAAGCATTAGCGCGCTGCAGAGGATATGTACTGACAAAGCAAACAGAGATTAGCATGATCAAGGTACGGACAGACAGACATGTTATGGTGGACATAATTTAGCATGTTGTTTGTTGAGATACTTGAAACAGCTGACTTCATGTACTTCGTGTTATCTAATCATAGTCATCATTAAGAATTTCCCCCTACCATTTAATGGACAGATCACTAAATCTTAGGAAGTCTTGCGGAGTATACTCAAAGCATATTTGGCAACTGGTCAAAGTGGCTTATAAGCCGCTTTTATGGCTTATAAGCCACTGAGACATGCTTGCAAACAGCTTATTTTGGCTTATAAGAAAAAATAAGCTGGGTAAGCCACATAGTTTGACTAAGATCACTTTACCTCTTAGCATTTAAGAAAATTTCAACGACCTCTTTCTCCATCTCTAATTCATTTTTCGGTCATTTTGACAACAAGGATGGATTATGAGGCACTCTTTTGCCAAACACTCTTCCACTGGAAATTGATTATAATCCACTCAATTTACCAAACACTTTGGATTATAATCCACTTGACTTATAAGCCATTTGTGGATTATAAGCCAAGCGGATTATAATTCAAAGTTGCTGAACATGCTCTCAACTCTTCCATAACGTAGGAAAATTTTCTGAAAAGTCCAAAATTATCATCACATGTTTTTGGTGGGATATTTGAATTGAATAAGCAATTTTTCAGCGTGTTCTAGATCCAAGTATGTAAGTCCCTACCATAAAAAATAAGTGTTATGGTAAAATGATTATAAAAAAAGGCAGTGCTGTTAATTCAGATGTTAGAAACAGGTTATGTGTTTGTGCATTTATGCTAGCTGATGAGTATATCTATGTTTCAGATTTTTAGGTTGCCAATAGGATTTTTGTTCATCTGTTCCATGACCGAAACAAAGGGGGATACACATTACACCACGATTTTGGCATATCTATTCACCCTATCAATAAGCGAGCCAGATCTGTTGTATCATAGGGGATTTGCATTTTCTGTTGATTCGTATGGGTTGGATCAAAAAAATTTCTTGAATGAGGTATTCAACTCCAAAGATGAATAGAAAAAGAAATTTTTATTTATTCTACCTCTTCTTTTTTATGAGGAGAATGAATCTTTTTATTGAAGGATAAAAAGAATCAATCCGGATCCACTATATGAACGATTTGGAAGATCCAAAACTAAAAACAGCGGTATTTGCAAATAGAATTCAGATAGATCTTTTCCCGGAGTAGAACATGAACCTAAAAGAATTGTAAGGACCCATTCAGGAACAAGAAAATAATATCGTGATTTGAATCACAACGAAACAATACATTAATGAAAGGTTAATTCAGGAAATTAAGTTCAGTAGTAGATTTTGTATCGAGATAGTAGTATGAAACGAAGGTTATTTTCGATTTGATCTTACGGGTTGGGAGTACGTTTTAGTGTCACAAACTGTTTTTCTTCCACATAAGAAGAGAAGTCTCTTTCTTATATTTATGTTACAAAAGAAAGAGCACAAAAATGAAAAAAGAAAAGATCATTTTCCTTATTTGATCGTATTAAAAAGAAACACTGGGATTGCTAAATCACAGACGAGATAAATATAGAAAGCAACAAAAGCATCGTAGTATTTTTTTTTACTCTTATAATAGGAAAAGAAGGGTGGTAAATGGATCATTCAACAATCTGGATCGGATGGATTCCATTTTTTTTCGATAGAATAGAAGTGAGGAAGAAGGAAACTCCATTGCAGAGTAGTATGCAATTCACAAAAGATGCCTGTATGGCTGTTCAAGTCTTTTTTTTTCTTGTTTTTATCCCTTACTTTAGCCCTATCCTGCGAAATAGAAGAACCGTTCATGCATGATGTTATATCAACATTATCAGGGTATGCAAAGGCACTTTAAAGGATGAATATTGAAGAAAACAATTGATGAACCAAAATAATGGCCCAAGAAGCGTTAGCGTAGTGGAGCCCAAATGTATTGTTAAAGCAAACAGAGGCTAGTGAGTATTGCGTTTGCATGGGAGGACAAATGCATCATGCATGATGGAGATGAACATTTCATGTGCTCATGCCAAAGATTTGTTGAGATTATCTGGAACTTGTTGACTTTATGCTTCGTGTACCATGTTATTTAATCATATCATCACTATTAATTTTATGTCATCCTTGATATAGACAGATCACTAAAGTATCAGGGAATCCTACGACTGACCCAACTCGATCATGTCATAGAAAGATCTGAAAGTCCAAATTTTACAAATCTCATGTATTTATGAGATATTAAATTGAATAAACATGTTCATCTGAATCTAAATCTAGATGGCTAGAAAACAAATATCAAAATATCGAAGATTTTGTATTTAGCAAGGAACTGACAAGACTTAAAACGAGCAACTTAACTAGAATTTCATGATCTACAAGCATTTAAAACTATTACATTAGGTCTAAGTGTTTTCGGATATGTATGTCATGATAAAGGGGTACTGATCATGTTATACAGCTCGACATCAGTAATTCATATCATAATATACCTAGTCATCTAACATTTTCTAACATTTAAGGCACAACAAGATTCCTTCAGTATCATTTTAGTAAACATGGGAACTAAGCATATTCTCAAATAAGATACTACAAACTTTATTCTTTCCTTCTGCAGTAGACAATAGAATCAAAACCTCCAATATGAGGTCCAATAACAAATTTCCGCACATTATGTTTTTGAATGACAAGTTCATGGGTGTCACTCATTGATGCAAACTAGCGCATGCATGAGAAGGATTCTGTGCGGCGCATCAGTGGCTCTCTTTTTCTAAACAGTGTCACAAAGTTCAGCCAAGTAATGAAAGTCAAGCCACCACCAACCATACATGAATTTTGATACACAAGAAGCTTCTCAGCAGTGTAAACCTATTTGAGTATATGAAGATTCAAATGTGAGGCTTTCAACAGGATTTGTGCACAATGCCACAAACCTTATCAGAAGAAAAGTAAATAGCTTGCCATCTAAACATAGGAAACATAATCCATGTCACGCAGAACACCTAACAAATGAAAGATGTTCTTGCGCCAAGACCAGACGAAATGGTGGTTTTGGGGGTCATACCATCATAGCATGCAAACAGTATCTAAACCTATATCTACCCCTTCCAAAGAGGCTTTACCACTATGCTTCAATGCCACTTGCCATAATGTATTATTCAATAATAGAGGACTTGGAGCCTGAAACTGAGTATCTAATCTTTAGTCATGATAATATGTCAGAACCATCGCACACAATTTCAGATAGTACCTTAGACTAGATCACAAAACTTGATAATCGATCCAAAGAACCATTGGGTTTCTGTTATAATCATTTAAATGATGCAGTCATAATAAATCATTTCATTCCTAAAGTTTGAAAAATGAAGTTAGATGTCAATTCCTCTATTGTCAGAATCATCGCACACAATTTCAGATAGTACCTTAAGACTATAGATCACAAAATTCGATAACCGATCCAAAGAACCTTTGGGTTTCTGTTATAATCATTTAAATGATGCAGTCACAATAAATCATTTCATTCCTAAAGTTTGAAAAATGAAGTTAGATGTCAAATCCTCTAATAGCACTTTATACTAACACTGTATACGGACACATTTCTTAAAGTACATTTCTCTAAAATTACCTGGTTAGTGCCAATGAGATACAAATGGAATACAGAGAGGCCACCAACAAACCACATACACACGAAACTGTAAACTATCAGAACAATGGAAGCAGGTGTCTTGCTCATTGCCCTCCAGATACTGCTGTGCTCAGAATCCATAATTCTCTTGATATATACCCAACAGAAGCCAAATACATAGAAGCAAAGAAGGGTTGTAGAGAAAACAAACATATAAAAGAATCTGTAGTTCCGCTGCATCCACAAAACAAACAGTGATCAGCATATACCAACAGAACTCGGATATCAAAGTAAATGAAGAAGGAACTAAGCGAAAAATTTGGTTCACCGTCACTTGTTTCTTTACCTAGTGAAAACTCAACTTAATAAAATCGCCCATCCATATATTCTGCGTAGATTTTTGGAAATATGTGGCAGATTTTCTATTATTAAGTTAAGCTAGAATTACATGTGGATATGAAAAGAAAAAAAAGCATGTTAATATCTTAAGTTCATATTCAAACACAGAAAATCAAGAATACAAAAGGCCAATCCTAAGAAACTTCATAGTGAATTACATCATTATAATCTAATAGTTCAAGCAGACATAGATTAGTTGATAAATATCCTAGACAAAACTATCAAATAGTATAAATAGAACATAGTAGTTCATAGAATTCATAAAGTTTGGATTCTTTTTTATCCATTTGATTAATAGTTGCAGAGAAAAACAGAATAAGCATTCAGCTGGAAACTTGTAGCAATTCCTGATTTTTTATGCACATTAAGGAACATCTTGACCGGTACACATGGGTAGCAAAACTAAGCACCTAGTACTTTTCAATAAATACGCAACTTACAAGTCCAATGCATTGTCCAACCCAAGGACAATGGTGGTCAAATCGTTCCACACAGTTATTGCAAATTGAGCAGTGAGAACAGCGAGGAGGCCGGTACAACATGCAAGTGTCACAATATTTAACCTTTACAGTGATTCCATTTACAATAACATCCTTTATTCGAGGTAACCGTAGTTGTGGAGTCTGACCAGCACCCATATTACTGTTTGCTTGAAAGCTTTCTACCTCTGGTTCTGGTGGATGGGCATTACGAGGTATGATCCCCGGATCTCTTCCAGATGTGAGAAGAAGAAGAGTTAAATCCTGGAAGAAAAACATAGGTTAATCTATATGGAAAAAGAAATCAAAGTACTTATTCAAAAAGAGTCACATATGGAAAGAAGAGTTCTAATAGAACACTGGGTAAGATGCACATCAATAAACAAAGAAAGATTAATTGATTCAGAGAAATGAATAGATCATGAAACATTGAAAAGAAAAAGAAGTATTGAACATTATCAAAAGTACTATATTTTAGTCAATATGATAAGATAGTGGATATATCAGTGGCCTCTTGGGTATCATTTCAATATTTCATAGAGGCAGTAGAGTAGGTGCTTGACTTGCTATGTAGGTATCTACCTACAATATTCCAGTTCAGATACCTACATTTGCCTATTGACCTACGATAACTAGATTCTTCATTATGGATGGAGAACCAGAAACGGAAGTCATGGACGATTATATTATTCTCATTAAAGAATACCCAAGTCCTTAAAGAATAGTAAAAAACACAACAGCAAATAATCCAATACTCTTCTTCTTTATTGTCTTACCAATACTAAATTCCTTATCTTAATTCCCAAATACCCACCAATGGCTACATTTAAGACATAATATATGAAACATGACATTCATTGAGAGATAAAAAAATCACTACCAACAGAATATTTTTTTCAAATTCTTTCCAGTTAGGAAAAAACAACGAGTTTTTGGTGACGATACGACCATCATATTTGTAGGCTTTTCTACGCTGATCACTATCTGACTGATGCTAGTTATAAAATCAAAAGACAGCAACCTGAAGAAAAAGATTCTGCAGTGTGGTTAAGCGACCAGGTCAACTTACGACTCTGCTGAGCATGGTTTTAAATGTCGGCCGACATGTCGGATTAGAGGCTAGAGCGACATGGATATGGCCATTTCAAGTCGGATATCGTTTTTGGGGTTCATGTCGGACATGTCGGGGGATATTGCGGACATATCGGCCGATTTTCAGACTTGAAAAATCGGAAATCGGCCATTTTTTTTGTTTTGTTATTTTTTTTTTTTGAGTTGATAAGTATTGGGGTTTAGGTTTAGTACTCAAAACCCAAACCCGATTAATTCTTTTTTTAGCCTTTTGTTCCTATAGTAACCCGATAGCATATAATATAGATTAGGGCAAAGAAAAAAAATATTGCTCTCTTTTCCACCGTGATCTCCTCTCGTTCGTCTTCGTCTCTACAAATTGAAATTGTGAATTCATAAAAGTGTGATGTAAACAATAAGTTTGAACCGTAGCTTGAAATCAATCCAAAGTCTAACACTTTATGTCAATTTTATGCAAGGCACTTTACTTTATGTTAATTTTATGCAAGGCACTTCGAAAGTTTTAGTTTGACAATGTGTATTTTGTTTATTTGTTGGTATAATATTTCCTTTGTTTCCCTTCAAGAAATGGAAAACAACTTCGTGTCTTGATGATGAATACTCAACTCAAGTAGGATAAGCTATAACAAGACAAGTGCATTCCATCTTGATGACCAAAATTGAGTAGAAATCCATCCGATATGACAATCCGATATTTAGTACATGTCCCCCGACATATCCCCGATTTCCGCTATCCGACATGAATTTCAGCTATCCGACATGAACCCGACATCCGACATTTAAAACCTTGCTGCTGAGATACTGACCAAGACAAGGACTTGAAGAACATATCATGAAGTCTCAAGATGACAAGGAAGTAATTTCTAGATCAACGAGTTAGACCATACGCTACATCTCTTGTGAATGAACCTCATAAGAACATAGATGGACAAATTATTTTGTGGCACAAGTCTGAAAGATAACAGAAGTACCGAGTGCATCTGTGAGAAGTTGAGGAAGGTCCAATAGAAGATAAATGCGAGTACGGGACACGGCAATATTTGTAAAAAGTAGGGTACGGGGACACAGCTGAAACGCATGCGCTGAAAGCATAGTGCTGAACTAGATATGCAAATAAACCCTTTGAAAACGTAACTCAGAAGTTTGACCTCAACATGGGCTCAAATGAACCCGACCCTTGTCCAAGAAGTGAATGATGAGTGTTTTAAATTAAAAATGTATTTTATAATTGAGTATACATCCGAATAAGTGTATGCCTATATTCAAAGAGTGTCCAAGAAGTATCGGGTATGGGTACGGACATGTCGGGTATGAGTACAGCTTCATGATAAAATGACCCATGCAACATAGGTTTAGGAGGATATTTTCCCTAGACTCGAAGCAGATTTGTTGAAGAAAAGTACATCACTATTCATAAAACCAGAGTACACTCGAAAGGAAATGTTTATAGAAATACTTCAACAACAATGCTTTATGGTTAGGTCTGTTGGCTGACCAAGAAGACACATCCAAATAATGAGCATCTCTAAATTAATGTTGATAAGTGAAGGAATCAAGAAATGTGGAATCCTTGAATATTTAAAAAATGTAAAAGTTGGAAACTTGAGGAGCTTTGGTAACAGCATTAGATCAAGCAAACTAGTCAACATCGTTTGAACATTGGCAAGGGAAGTCAATATGATGACACGTGGAGTAATAGAATTATAGTCGGAAGAAGTTTATGATGAGGGGAAGACCGAACTTCGGCCGAGGAGATTGTCTGACTGTGTGCATGAGGGGGATGGGGTTGTGATTTTCCAATGTACCTAAGGAGATTGTGTGACTATGTGTGGCCCAACCAATTCTGTATCACAAAGAATAGAATTAGAATAGAGAAAAATGAGAATTAGAAGGGAGGAAGGATGAAAAAGGGATGGAAAAAGATAGAGAAAAAAAGAACAGAGTCTTTCCAATATGTCTGGGTGGCCCAATACTTTTAATATGGTAAAAAGATTGACATACAAGAGTGAGAAATAGAAATCAGAAAAGATACAGGTGCTCAATCTTGCTCTTGAGGTGCAACTTTTCAATCCATCTAAGATCCCCATGTATGTCTATTTTCCCTATGTATATATAAGGTAAGACATGGCGAAACACTTCTACTATAATCTTTGAAAAGAACTAATTACTTTCTATACTTCTGCAATTATTTTGCTTTATGGTGTGCATTAAATGCTCTTCAAGAAGTTAATATAACAAATAATACACTGGGAATCCTAGAAGCAATATGTCAGTTAAAAAGTTTTAAAGTCTCTTCCAGTTGCTTAATGCGGAACCTAGTTGCTACATAGGTAAAGAACTAAAGATGGTCATTTGTATTTAAAGGCAATGTAAGCAAACCTTCTTGAAGAAGCCAAATCTTTATTCCTCCTTCCTATTTATACAAACTATCTAATCAGCTAGACTACATATCGATCTTTTCAGTTCACAACCCCTTCAATGCCCCCCTAATCCCCACAAAATAAAAAGTACAAAAGCCAAAATGGTTTCCTATGTACAACTCTTACTATTATTCACAGAAAACTAGTGTCAGGATTTTGAATAATCAACTCTATATGTCCACATGTTCCCTTGAGAAGACAATTACAAGCTTAATTAATCAACTATCCTGGTTATAGATACTTCGTTGCAATGATTAACAGAAAATGTTTATCTGAATATTCATAAGATGCCACTAATACACATGCAATCTCCAAACAACCTTGGTTCTGCCTCCCACTAATGTTGTGCACGAGAATAAAAGAAAGGGGAAAAGGGGGAAAATGAGAATTATGGGACATATAATGCTCCTTTAATCAGCAACTACAGCTATGCGACTCTTGGAATGGTAAGTTTCAGAAAGCAGCTAACTGCCCATAGCAGGTATTGGTCTTCTCTTCCTTCACGAAGTGACTGGTGACTGACGCTTGGGATGGTTTTGCTGAGAACAAGTGAGGAAATAGAAAAGGAAAATGTATGGGAGGAAAATGCATGGGAATTAAAAAGACAGGAAGCCTTTCCAGACTGAGAGCTTATACACATTATTAGGAAAAAAGCAACTTTTTAGATCCCGCTTTCAACACCCAAATGGGACACCATGACTCACCAATCATTACATCAAGGTGATAATAAGTGTTCTTTTATAGGAGGACCCTTATGAGCTTGGATTATCTTTTGGGATGTTGAAAGGGGCACGAAGGCATTACTCATCCTTAAAATGGACAGCACTAGAAGAAATCATGCTTAGATGACTGATCCCTGCTAGAATCTGGAATAGCCAACAAAAGTAGTTTAAAGTTCTTAAGCCAGCATATCATATCCAAGTCTTACACTCAGAAATGAATAGCGCAAAAACAATGAGAAGTTCTTAAGAACATGCAATGTTGAAAAAGAAAGAAAAAACAGATATTGTTTACTACCCATACTACACTAATAAGACAACTGCCACTGGTTGCGAAATTCCAATAATTAGCAATTAATTGAACATGTAACTTTTCATCTTCCCTGTCATAATTATTCTTTTTTATGTCCTTTCTACATATAAAATAAATCTGAAATTCCAACTTAATTGACATTCAAGATTCATCTACCACTGTCTTTACGAGTGCAACAACATTATAATACCAAGTCCAGTGTATTGCATGGGTAAAAACAAGGGGATTCAAGAAAAAGAAAACCAATATTGGAGACACTTAAGAACCACTAAAATGCATTTTAGTGGAAATGCATCTCCATGGAATCCAGTAAAAAGAACTTCAGAAGCACATGGAGATTTGAAGGCTCAATAATAGTTAGAAATTTATAGCCATAGAGTACAGTGAGAAATACAACAGCATCAGCATGAAGATTCCAGGAACTTCTGTACTCAATCATAACTTTCAGAAAGCAGCTAACTGCCCATAGCAGGTATTGGTCTTCTCTTCCTTCACGAAGTGACTGGTGACTGACGCTTGGGATGGTTTTGCTGAGAACAAGTGAGGAAATAGAAAAGGAAAATGTATGGGAGGAAAATGCATGGGAATTAAAAAGACAGGAAGCCTTTCCAGACTGAGAGCTTATACACATTATTAGGAAAAAAGCAACTTTTTAGATCCCGCTTTCAACACCCAAATGGGACACCATGACTCACCAATCATTACATCAAGGTGATAATAAGTGTTCTTTTATAGGGAGGACCCTTATGAGCTTCGGATTATCTTTTGGGATGTTGAAAGGGGGCACGAAGGCATTACTCATCCTTAAAATGGACAGCACTAGAAGAAATCATGCTTAGATGACTGATCCCTGCTAGAATCTGGAATAGCCAACAAAAGTAGTTTAAAGTTCTTAAGCCAGCATATCATATCCAAGTCTTACACTCAGAAATGAATAGCGCAAAAACAATGAGAAGTTCTTAAGAACATGCAATGTTGAAAAAGAAAGAAAAAACAGATATTGTTTACTACCCATACTACACTAATAAGACAACTGCCACTGGTTGCAAATTCCAATAATTAGCAATTAATTGAACATGTAACTTTTCATCTTCCCTGTCATAATTATTCTTTTTATGTCCTTTCTACATATAAAATAAATCTGAAATTCCAACTTAATTGACATTCAAGATTCATCTACCACTGTCTTTACGAGTGCAACAACATTATAATACCAAGTCCAGTGTATTGCATGGGTAAAAACAAGGGGATTCAAGAAAAAGAAAACCAATATTGGAGACACTTAAGAACCACTAAAATGCATTTTAGTGGAAATGCATCTCCATGGAATCCAGTAAAAAGAACTTCAGAAGCACATGGAGATTTGAAGGCTCAATAATAGTTAGAAATTTATAGCCATAGAGTACAGTGAGAAATACAACAGCATCAGCATGAAGATTCCAGGAACTTCTGTACTCAATCATAACTTCTTAGATGAAATGCTTTACTTTATCATATCTTCCTTTGCTTTGTGTAATCCACTCATGCAGCATATGCTTGAAGTTCAACTAATTACACATACAAGATGATCATTAATGAGGTAACAACCACCTTAAAGATTTCTTAAAAGTTCTTCAATGTAGATCAGACATACCTAAAAAGACGGAAGGATCAGAAACAAGAAATTTTAGAAGAGCCATATAGATGAGATGCAGCACTCTGATACAATGTCCTTTCGCATGGAATCTCCTAGATGCAGAGGAAAAAAAATGAAAAAGAAGAAAGAGTTGAAAGGAGCAGAGCCCTATTAAGGAGACAAACCAGTCGTGTAGAATCAGATTAGGCTTTCTGACAGACATGTATGCCATCATCTTAGGTTCCGGAGACTGACACATAGCCAGAAATTAATAAGTGGACTCTTTTGCCCAAGAAACTTAGTATAATTACCATTTTAGAGCAAGCTCACAATGAGAAAGAATGAGACAACAAAAGATACCAAAAATGGAAATCATATGATGGCGAAAAGGCGTGGGAAGATACGTTTAGGACAAATAGCTGTGAGAAAAATGACGGTCGTCAAAGAGGACGTTGCTCATAGTCCAATTAGGAATAAGAGTTTTGGGGGAAAATAATTGTCACATGGAGAAAGAGGAGGTTTTTCTTTAATCTAAGTACTCAACAATTTTACTGGATAAGAATACAGCATTTTCCCTCTAATCTTGAGACGTGCTTGACAGTCAAACAACATAATGAAATGAGAAACTAATTAAGAATAATTTAATTTATTAAGAATATAAATAAACCCCGTTTTAGACACAACAGTCATTTTCAAAAACTTGCTTATTTTTTATAACCCTTCTAGATAATGACACCAAGCTGCTGGTGTTAATGAATCCTGGGCCTTGGACTCTTGATAACCACATCCGCCACCAGAATTATCAAGACCTTATAAATCAGTGTAAATATGCCAAATAACAAAAATACTGAGACTCATGCATATAAAAATATATCATGATAATAAAGATCTCCAATACATGCTTGCTTAGAGAACTATCAGAACAGTAACATAAGTTCATCAAATACTACTAGCCAGATTCCAGGACAGGAAAAATAAATAAGGACTAGAAAAAAGATACTCACATATACGGTGAATACAATTGCAACAACCATTATGGAAATTCCCCAATGATGAAAATCATCCATTAGTTTTCTGGCTACAAATACACAAAATACTGAGACGGGAGCAGCAATGAGGAATATAGTGAGAAACAAAGACCTCACATCAGGTCCAAATATCAATCTTCCTTGAAAACAAAATATCTGCAAAGAAATTATTAAAATAATGTTATATCATTCCTGGAAACATCGTAAGATGGGAAAAAAGAACTTGAATATTATGTTGACTAAAAGGTGGTGTTGGCCATAAACAAGGGTGCGTTTGGTTTAGTTTAGCTAGAACCCCATACTGTTCCAACTACGTCAAAAGCTAAGAAGTCCTGTTTGGTTTAGATGTTGTTGCAACACCAAAAGGTTGTTGCACCAACAAAATAAGCCAAACTTGGGAGTGTTGGAACAACACTCAAAAGTCTCAAGTTCAAGAGTGTTCCAATACTATGAGTTGGAACAACATGGTGTTGTAAAAATATTTGTTGCTCCAACTCCTTCAAACCAAATATAGAGCATTAAAAAGTCTTAAAATGGCAGCCCCCTCATGAGTACTTACTACTTTTTTTACGACTAGGTGATATGTGGGTCCCCTCCATCAATTTTTCAATTCCCACTACAAAATACACCTACAGACACCACTTTTGTCGTGCTTCAATAGGAGCAACGAAATTTAGAGTTTATCCTTAGTGGCCCTTCATCAATTATTTCAACTCTCACTACAAAATACAAAATACATTTACAGACACCATTTCTTGTCATGCTTCAATAGGAACCACAAATTTTAGAGTTTGTCATGTTTACTAGTGATAGGTAGTCATATATTCTGTTGTATAGATATGTTGTCAGAACTTTAGCCGTGATTTTCTTTGTGGTGTCTTTTCAACGGTAGAAACTTCATACTACAGAGTTGATTTTTAGCGGTAACATTTATGTTATAATCATCATTAAGGATTAGTTTTTCGTATAATGCCATAGCAATCATCACCATTACTTTCTTCAAGATCCATAGCAATGTCATCGGGACAAAAGAGCACCTTGGGTGGATCAGCAGCTTATAAGTTGTTGAGAAAGTATTTTCATCAATTGAAGCTAGTAACATTTATAGTTTATCCATTGGAGCTAGTAACATTATTAGTTCATCATAAATAAGTGACTTTAATTCTTGTTCACATGCATCGAGATGTTGCAGTGCAAATCATTCATATAAGTTTTTTTAGTCTCTTTTATCTTATATTTTTTATGATTAGATTTTAATCCATATTCCAAGCAATAATCAGGAAATAAAGAGCTTTTTCTTCCAATTAAATAATTTATAATATTCCATCAATCATACCACATTACCGAGATACTTCTGGCGAAGACAATAGATCATTAATAACAGAATTCCAGTCCGGTTGCATAATCCACGGAAGGCAATATTCTATTAAAAATTGAAGGATATCTCATAAAGATATATGTTTTCCTCGTTTTTTAAGGATGTTTTTTGACATTATTTTTTTATTGGCTCCAAATTTCGCCCAGAAGGTTTCAATAAACCAATTTGGTGGGCTCATCTAATTCATAAATCATATTCACCATGTATGCTTTCCAAGATGATTTTGAATGTAGAAAATATATTCCTAAGTAGCTTGATAATCCCAATAATTATATTGTTGAAGACCAATCTGAGTTTTTCCCCAAATCTCCAAGGGGCATTAAGATTTTCATCTGAGTTCCATTCATTTAATGGAATAATATGATATATTCTCAATCTGGAATAGTTGTATTCTTTTTCTCCATACTTATGATGAGCAAACGCACTTTCGGTTTCCTTAAGGATTTTCTCATAACATAGTTTTTCAAAATGTTGTTAGAATATAATAATAATCTTTTGGCGAAATTTTATTGTCATTTTCAATCGGCAATAGATTCTAATCAATTTTCAAGGATAACAAGTTTATGCATAGTTTTCAAATAGAAAGGAGTGTGTTTCCTTTTTGTCTTCTATTAAGGAATTGTCAAGAAATTTAAGATATAGTATTCCTCCTTTTCGGTTAAATGTTGCATATACAAATATATACCGATTCTAGCTGAAATGATGGCTAACGAAAGATTCTTACTGATATTATATTGTCAGGACCACTATGTAAGAATATATTCCTACCTATCAATACTAAATGAGACAACTCTAAAATCCATATCTCCTATTCATGCATGACAAATATAGCTTATAGGTGCATTTTGAAGTGGGTATAGTGAAAATTGATGAGTGACCCACATATCACTTAGAAAATTGGTAAAAACTCATGAGTGGCTGCTATTTTGAGGCCTTTCAATACTCTATATAAGGGGAGGATGCAGGAGTAGGGGAGGCTCTAAGGAGAGAAAAAATTACAAGTTCTACTTGTTTTTCCACTTGTTTCCTCTTATTAATGTGTGAGTGTTTTGTTTGTAGTGTTTTCCTTTGTGAATGTTTTGAGTGATTGTAAGATAAGTGTGCATTAGTGTGTGCTGCTACTACTTGAAATTGGCTAGTTCATCTCCTAGCTTCTATTTTATGTAAGATGTACTATTATGTACCTTTGCCTCTATAAATATTACTGTCTAGAATGATGAAGAATCCACATCACTTAAAAGCATAAAAATGTAGTAGAACCTCATGAGGGAGCTGCCATTTTGAGACCTTTCAAGTCTCAATAATCTCTATAAGGAATGGATGCAAAAGGAGAAGGGGCGGCTCTCAAAAGAGAAAATTGCAAGTCTTCTACTTGTTCCTCCTCTTTTTTTAGTGTGACTGTTATTATTTGTAGTATTTTTTTGTAAATGCTTTGGGTAATTGTAAAATAAGTATATATCAGTGTGTGCTACTGCTACCTTAAAGTTGGCTACTTCATCTCCTAGCTTCTACTTTGTTTAAGTTGTTATGGTATGTAAGTTTGCCTCTTATAAATAGTACTATCTAGAAAGATCATAATCATCATAGATGTCAGTTAGCTCAAGATTGTATTTGACTCCAACAGGTCTTCTATTTTTAAGAAATTATTTTTTTCTCAAACATGCATAGAAGAAACTAAGGAATGATGATCATCACATGATGTAAGTTCCAGAGTAACATTTTTCTAGAAGAAGAGAAGTTGATTTCAACATCACCATCGTGTTCAATAATTTTCTGAAAATTAGAACTTTTAGTTAGATTTGGATCAATCATTTGATTTGATTTCCAACCAAAATGAAGTTGGATTTCATCCCATTTTAAAGTTTTGAAATAATCAAGTTAATTTTTGGTGTTGATATGAAACAAAGTAGTTACACATTTATCAAGGCTAAACTTGGCTTGAGGTGTAAAATTCTATAAGTCAATGTCATGTTTTCAAAGTAAGAATCCATATTAAATCCTGAAGTTTGAATATTCATAGTTCAAACTTTAAGAATTCTAGAGTATGATACAAAGCAGAGAAATTCAAGAAAGCAATAAGGAAAATAGGATCATTGCTCAAACTTGATTCATTTAGACCAATTAAGGAATAAAAAATACAGAATCTACCACCTCATAGGCAAACAAAAGCTGAAGCATCGAGACTATTTCTAGTGAGTGGTCTAATAGATATTTGGACAGGCCAAGATGGAGAAATTTAAGAGTTGGATCTTGGTGATATTTTAAATATCTTTATCACTAAATAATTATAATTTTTAAATGCGAAAAGTTATTGTCTTAGTCTTTTCAATAGTTTTAACATGATATGTAGTTCTTGGTATAAAACTTCCTCTATAATAAATATCATTAGTATTTACTTTAGGCATCTTCCAATTCAAAATAATTTGATCAATATTTTCATAATTTAGATATTTTGAATTTTTAACAGACATGTTCTAACACAAGGATTCTTTTTCTCTAAAGAAAGATAGTTTCGACACTATAAATGCTAAAAAGTTCCTAGACGAAACTAGAATATTAGAGCAATGATAACTCAATGTAAACTTAAAGAAATAATTAAAGCATATAAAAGCAGATGACTTTATATAAGAGCACATTTGGCAAGTGGTCAAAGTGGCTTGATATGTTTGGCAAGTGGCTAATTTTTTGTCATATAAGCCATCAAAAAGTAAGATGGGTGTCCTAGCTTATTTTTTGGTTGGTGGCTTATAAGCCACAAGATTTGACCAAGTAAAAGTCTAATATACCCGTCAGATCTCACAAAATTCCAAGCCTCATGTATCTCTCTCCAACTTCTGCTTTTTGGCCATTTTGACAAAAATGACGGGTTATAAGCCACCCATTTGCCGAACAATCTACTATTTGAAAATATATTATAATCCACCAAGTTTATGAAATTCTTTGGCTTATAATCCATTTATTTATAATCCATTTGTGGATTGTAAGCCAAGTGGATGGTAATCCAAAGTGGCCAAACATGCTCTAAAGCTTTTAGAAATCAAAGGAACTTAAATGCCATAAAACTCATGGCAAAAATTACAAAGAAAATCTTTTGATAAGCATTTTTATGTATTAAGTGATCATGATTATGAAAATATTAACCAATATATCAAAGCTAAAACACCCCTGGTCTCAGTTGGTATCAGAGCCGAAGTCGCATGTGGATTAGATAGTTAGTTGCAAAAGAAACTGCAGCTCTCCGGTTTATATGTTATCTTTTGCATGAAATAAATCATTTTGTAAATGCTTGCATGAACTTTTAACAACAATAAAATAATTGTAGAAAATTTAAATAAAAACTACTAAAATATTGTATGCTTAAGTTGCTTTAATTTCTAAGAAATTTATATCAAGTCATCTGCTTATATATGCTTTAGCTATTTCTTTAAGTTATATTCTAGTTTTGACTAGAACTAAGAGAGAGCAACAGGCTATTCAAGGAAAATAATGTATAGTTTTAGTATCTTGCTCGCCAGGGTCTCAAGTCCATGTGCAAAAGTCTCTAGGAGAAGGATGACTACGTGAAGTATGTTTCTCAATAGCCTACCGGAATTGATTGATAACCAGTTTACCCAAAAGTTTATTTGTGAGCAACAACATATATTCGAGTGATCTTAACACTCTTTCCCACATGCATCTTAGGCCTACGTTGAAAGACCACTAGTTAAAAAAAGGCTATCTTGAGAAGGAAGAAGAAATAGGAACTACTACATAGATCTTCGATTATGATATTTAAACCGGGGTATCCTAAAATCTATTATTCTAATATATGTCCACCTTACCCAAACTTCAGATAATGATTATAACAAGCAAACTTATCAGATACAACAAAAACAGAGAAACATGGTAAGACAACCGGTTTAAAAGCCGTAAAGCTTATTTTTATGTTTTAATAATAATTATCAAGAAACTGAACACTAAAACACTCCCCCTCCCTCACTTACTTTTTACGCTACATGGAAGAACTTACAGCTTAAATATGACACACTCATATAGGCAAAACATATGGGGCAAACAAGCATATTGTCATTTAAAATTCATGATGACTGAATGCATGAATTTAGAACAGGTTTATGATACCATATAAACAATTACTTGCGTGTATATGTCAGAATATAGAATGGAGACTTCTTAACCAATATTAGCCAACTGCGATAGCCAAAAAGGTGTGAACTTCAATTAAGTAGATGTGATAAGGAAACAAAACTACAGGTTAGCCACCTTAGCAGAGCTATGAGCTCCTAGTATCAGGAACTTCAATTAAGTCAAAAAAGGAGTTAGGCTTCTCGAGCGAGTTTTAATATAATGTGGCAGTGTTACCAAAACATTGAGCATCTCTTGATAAGAGAAGGGAGCAGATGGACCCAAAGGCCAACGTCAAAACATATAGACTTGATCATGAAAAATTACCAATTGAATACGAAGGACATGTGTTCCAGATGCAAAATGGATAGGGAAGCGTATTGTTGCTTCTACACCTTAGGTCAAACCTGATTGCCTAACTAGGCTTTGTACCTCAGGTATAGCACCGACAACCAACACCATTTGCTCAAGCACAACCAAGCAGCAAAACTTGATGTTGAAAACTTGAAACCCTCTCGGATTTACATCATAATTCCACTATTTTGGAAAGTACGCGTGAAGGAAAAGATTATGACACCCTGCCTTGGTTGCTTGATTGCTATGTTACCTGGGTACTTCTAATCGGAAGCCATACCCATACCTGACACACACCCGTACCCGTACTCGTGCCCAAACTTCTTGGACAATTCTTGAATATATGCATACGTTTATTGAGGCATATACTCAATTATATAATACATATTTTAATTTAAAACACTCCTAATGCACTTCTTGGACTTACATTCTACATTTTACATCTAATTCTTATATATTGATCTCATGTAAATGAAAAAAAACAATATTGATCTTATGTAAATTATTAATTTTAATACATATAACTATACATAACATACATATATACAGCAGTGTTCTCGTACCCTACCTTTTACAAATTTCGGTCCCGCATTCACACTGCATTAGCACTGCACTGCTCGTGTCTGCGCAACTTAGCTTGATTGCAACAAACTGATCTATGTATTTGGTTTCAAGTGTTAAATTAAACACTAAAAAATCATAACTTTAGATCCTTTTTATTACACAGATAAACTTTTAAAGAGGATATAGATCCAAAAGGAATAATCAATGCAACAAGAACATGCTCAAAAGTAGCAAAACCTAAACCCACATGTAAATGCCATATGTGGAACGCGGGAACATGGTGTTGTAGTAATCATCTTCTTTTAATCAAACACCATCAGCATGGATCTCTACTCACTATACGGCTAACAGAACCTCAGATATCTGCAAACATTTTTCTAGAAAATATCAACAGTGCCTAGAGCATCACACAGCTAAAATGCATTTAAATGCAGTTAGGATCCAGTTGGGCTATTACACAATAACTAACTTGCAAGCCACAGCATGTTTGCATCCTCTGAACTTTGCTTCACGTCACTAAACTCAGTTAGAACACTGTAGTCCATCTCTGAATGCACCAGAAGTGCATCACAAGCCAGAAATAGTCAGCCATGTAAAGAAGCGGTCATCAAAGTACGCTATGTTGAATTCTTAGGCTAACTTGAAATCTGTAAGTATTCAACTGCAATTATTCCTTCCTTTAAAGGGTTATGATAAATATAGTTAATAGTAATATTTTGATGCATGCATAGCCATTTAAGATATGCCTATACTTCTTTAAAGATGACCTCAAAAACATATTTAGTAGTTATATCTTAACATGCATATCGATTTAATATATGCCCATTCTTCTTTGAAGCTGATTTTGAGACTTAAAAGTACAAGTTAGTTACATTAGCTTAGTTGATATTTCATCGTCAAAAGTTGAGTTAATCAGTGTCCTAGCATTATCTATCATAAAGCTTTATTTTTGGTATGGTTATAGAGATTATGGGACTTATATAAATGACATGTAAATGAAAATAGAGGCTTAGCAAGTTGAGTATAAAGGCCATTAGGTTTTATTTGAAGCTGAAATGAACTTTCTCCTTTGATCTTGTAATCTCATCCTTAGGTGCCAGAATATGTATGAACTATCAATATTTTTTAGGTTGGTATGCTAATTGTTTTAAATATCTCCAACACGGCCGATATATCGATATATATGTCCTTTTATAAGACTTGCCGTACAAACAATATGGTCTGAATGTCCTTCACGGTTTTTGGAAACTTTTGAGTGATACTATCATGATTTTCCAATATACAAGATGACATTTCGGCTTCAAAAAATCAGCTGAACTTATGTAATGCCGATTGACTTTTATTTGTTGGTTTGGATTTATGGTTCAAATTGCGGTCTAAACCAAACAAATATCTTCTTATGCAAATAACCGGAAAGAAGAACTAGGGCCTTCTTCAGTAAAAGCTTTGCAAAAGATACAACATTTCTCCATAGCCCCATTCTTTGGTGCATCAACTATGAAAATCTATGATAAATACCAATTATCTGATATATGCCAATCCCAATAATTATTAAATATCTCCGATATCTCCTTGACATCCACCATCCTATATGGAATTTTTATGTCGGACAAGTCCCCGAAATCCAACATTTAGAACGCTACTTAGCTTAATCTTTTCATTCATCAGAACATGGAAATATTGCTTATCTTGCTCATGCTGCTAGGAGGTTCTTGTATGCAAATTTTGCAAATGCAGCCTCTTAAACATTGGCATATGTTTAGTAAAGACAATAGAGTGAATGCATCATCTATTTGACTTAGAACAAATAGTCTATTGTCAGAACATGCTTGTGGATTGTCTTTGCAACAAAATATATCCTCTAGCCACTAAAATTGAGATATCCCTCAACTTGTCTATAATCTACCTAATCGTCCATATGCCCAAACTAAAGAAGTTGTAAAATTCACCAAATTGCCAAGATGAACAACCAACCAGTGAAAAAAAACAATACCAATTATCATTACACTAGTGTTATACTAAATCAACATAATCAAGCACATTCTTTCTGTGTTGAGCTAGCAAGCCAAAAAAGGACACATCACCTTGCGAGCGAGATAATGCTCATGGAGGAGCTATATGAACTCCTCAGCAACAAACAGAAATCCACTTCATCTGAAGCAGAAATCTACTCAAAACAAGCCCTTTTTTCCAAACGAAGGTACCTTAATGAAGCCGGCCTTGTTTTCTGACCAAATTTGCAATCTTTTTTCTTATATTTGAACTTAAATAAGTAAATTTTCTTATCAAACCCTACCAAACAAATCAAAACCTAATACAACGAACCAAATCAAGAAGTAGAAAAAAAAAAGTAAAATCCTAAATTACTCAACCAGCAGAGAGAGATCACGAGACTTACGTTGCTCCCTTTCCAGACCTCGTAGACCCTAGGCTCCGCCTCCCCCTCGTCGGCGGTGCCCGGAGGCGGCGCCACTCCGTACATTCCAGAAGCTTGTAGAAGCTTCCACCAGATCCAAAGACGAACGAAATTCCAACTCCCTCTAGAGCTTGGAATCCATCGCCGCCGCCCTCCGCTGTGAGATCTAGGGTTCCGGCGAGCTCCCCGTCACGTGACCGGATCGGTTTTCTCTCCCCCTGACAACAGAGGAGTCGAAGAGTTGAAATATATAGAGCAGGCTCGGATAAAGGGTGGTTATAGTCAACGTGGCAGTTTTTATTTTTTGACCAAAACGTTCCGGTTTTCACTGCAATTACAAGGATGCCGACTTGAGGCGCGGGAGAGTATTAGGGGTAGTTTTGTCATTTGGGAAGTGTGGGCGGACATATGACCGCGGAGGCGGCGGGAGGATGATGTGGTCTGGACCGGTGAGTTGGACTACGGCCGGAATTAGAGTTTCAAAGTTTTTTTTTAAGGGATGTTTGCATTTTCGTGCTCTAAACTTTACATCTCTTGGAGTTTTATACCCTAGAGTTGTTATTGGACAGTTTGAGACCCCAATGTTTAAATCTTTTTTTACTTTAATACCCCAAAAATTTTTGCTTCGACAAGCTAAAGTTTACATATTTTTCAACACTGATACATCAAACATTGGAGTATAGAAGTGACAAAATAAAACTTTGGTGTATTAAAATTTAAAAAGTTGGAAACTTTGCGACATCAAAGTATCGGAAAAAACTTTATTATAGTATTAAAGTAAAAAAGTGTGAACTGTGGGGAATCAAACTGTGACAAAAAGTTTGAAATATCAAAGTTTAAGATCGTGTAAAGTTTAGATAACCAAGATGCAAATAATCCTTTTAAAAGTAGCCTTTTGGAAAATAATATTGTATACTGGCTTTTTTTGAAAGTTTTTGATGGAGCCAATTTATTTGGCCTGTCCTATTTTTCAAAGGTATTAAATTTGAGAAAGCTTCAAGGCATGAATTATCAACATCTGCATATTTAATATTTTGAATTATAAACTTCTAGGAACAAGGAAGGATGCACCGTAACATTGAATCTGTAACGTCCCATGATCTATTATCTCACCTAATATTGTATTAGATCATAATAACAATTATATTTATTACAATTTAATAATATAAACTTCTCACTAGTGGAGATTAGATCATCGTAGACGGCACATCCTAGACGGCAAAAAATCCGTCTAGGATGTTTTATCGTGGACGGATTTTAACCGTCTAAGAATAACCGTCTATAATACGTGTATCCTAGACGGATTAGCCGTCTAGGATGTTATTCTAGACGGCTAATTTTTTTTAAAATATGGGTCCCACTATCCTAGACAAAACGAAATTTCAGCGGGCTTTCTAAAATCGCCTGCTATTTTTTCACCAGATTTCATTATCTTTTTACCATACATGTTTTCACCGTAGCATCTTCGCCCGCTGTTCTCACTGTAGCCCTCTCCGCTTGTCGAAGTCGTCGAAGGTTGTCGTCCAAGTTTGTCGCTTGCCCTCGTCGAAGTCGTTGAAGATAGCTGCTTCTTCTCGTCACCGCCTCTGGTAGTAGAA
The DNA here is from genome assembly GCA_012295165.1 of Asparagus setaceus. Taxonomy (NCBI): domain Eukaryota; kingdom Viridiplantae; phylum Streptophyta; class Magnoliopsida; order Asparagales; family Asparagaceae; genus Asparagus; species Asparagus setaceus. The sequence continues at coordinate 23,714,617 of CM022710.1, forward strand.
GTTCGCCGCTTCTTCTCGTCGTTGAAGTTTGCCGTTCGTTGAGTCAATCTCACCGGCGTGTATATCAGATTTGAAAAAAGGAAAATTTTACACTCTCCCCTCCCCACCCTAATTTTCACTCTTTACCTTAAATGAAGTAATCCTTAACCAAGATCTAACCTTAAGCAACTCTATTGACTAATCCTTACCCGAAATCTAATCCTAAATGGACTAATCTTTACCCGAAATCTAAACCTAACACTAATTACCCCTAAAGCTAATTTAAAATCAGTAAACCTAGCCCTAATTATTATAACTAGTCCAATTACCTAATAACCCTAACCCTAAATGGACTAATCCTTAACCAAGATCTAACCCTAATCAACACTATTGACTAATCCTTACCCAAAATCTAACCCTAAATGGACTAAGCCTTGCAGAAATCTAAACCTAACATTAATTACCTTTAAAACTAATTTACATGGAAACACTAATTACATATCTTTTAATACCAAATTTAAACATTAATTCATGCAAACACTAATTACATAAACCTAACCTTAATTAATCAAATAAACCTAACCTAATTAATCCAACAAACCTAACACTAATTATGCTAGGCTTAGGCAAATTACCCTAATCCTACCCTTAGTCATTGAAACACTAATTACATCTATTTTTAATTCCAAATTTAAACATTAATTCATGGACCTAACCCTAACCCTAGCTAAGTCTAACACTAATTACATATCTTTTCTAATTAGGATAATAACTCTAATATGAGCCTAGCCCTAATCTATTGGGACACTAATTACTTTATCTTGTTAAACCAAAAAGTGAAATATTAATTAATTACTAAACCTAGTCCTAGTTACCCAAAATATGCTAATTACCTGCTAAGCCTAGCGTCAATAATTACTCTAGTCCTAGTTAATCAAATTAGGCTAATTATCATAACAATCCTTATGACATTAGACTAATTACTCTAATAATTCTAATAATATTATTAAGACCAACTTTGGCCCTAATAACTCCAATACCACTAATGACACCGACATAAAACTAACTTTAACCCTACTTATCCAATCAACTATATATATGTGCTATATGTGTGTTTTATAAGTTTGTTTGTGATGTGTAAAAGCATGATTTAATCAAACAATGTTTTCAAAATTAGTGTGATATATAACACAACAATGCGTTATATATCCAACTTAGGGGAATAAAAAAATTAACGTTATCCGTAGACTCCGGTCCAATAATTACTGTCAATAGTTTGGACTTGTAATATAAGATATACGACTCATTTTGGATATGAAATTATGTTTTTTTATCCAAAATGGATCGTGTACGTTATGTTATAAGCAGAAGATGATGGGCATTTGAAATCGTAATTATTGGATATGTCCAGTTCAGACGGGTTAGGAATATAGTAGTGAATCATCTATCTTTATATACTTTGTGCATTTTCATTTCTAGAAAGTTTCGACGGTACTTACTCGTTGTTCTCCGTGTACAATAAGTGTATGTTATTCTGCGTTTCGGTCCAATGCCGTTAAATATAATAACATCCGCACAGTGTACTCGGAGAACAGTGGATAAGTGCTGCCGAAATTTTCTAGATATGAAAATGCACAAAGTTTACAAAGATAGATGTATGCGCTATTATATTCTTAATGGGATAGAAGTCTTTCCTATGACAGCCGCTAGAGTGTTTATATCAACCTAAGTTTTTTAAATATAGAATTTTATTTGTTTTAATAAATTATGAATGCGTATAATGATGCATTTATATATAATAATGAGAAGCTAATAATTTGATATATTATACGATGAGGATAATTCCAGATAATACATGGATAGATATTCCTCGTGTTTAAAGATTTCATGACAATCGATATAAGGATGGATGTGAGGCCTTCATGCAGTTTTCCATGATGAATCCAAAGAATTTAAATAATGGTGCGATGTATTGCCCTTGTTGTACATGTAGAAATTTGACATTGGTGCATAGTAGTGATATACCGAAGCACGTAGTAAATTCAGGATTTGATGAGAGTTATAAATACTGGTCATTTCACGGGGAAGACTACATCGAAGAAGAATTGGATGTGTATACAGATGCGTCATATCATGGTAGGATAGATGATATAGAAACAATGTTCAATGATATCTTAGACATCCTACCGAATATGATACCGAAGATGATACCGAAGATGAAACTGACGATGCTGAAGAGGCTGAAGATCTAGAAGGTGCAGAAGATTTTGAAAATGTGCGCACTTCCTAGGATTTGAGTTGAATAATGAAGCTATTAGAAGATAATAAAAAGGACTTGTATGACGGCTGTACTGAGTTCTCTAAGTTCTCATTTATGTTGTGACTCTTGCATATTAAAACACTTAGCAAAATGGCTAACGAATATTTTAAAATGCTTCTTGATTTATTACGGATGGTAATTCCGGGAGGAAAGGATAGCATATCTAAAATAATTCATGCGGTTAAGAAGATTATTTCCACTTTAGGTCTTGATTACAATAGGATCGATGTGTGCCCTAATGATTGTATCCTTTACTATAAGGATAAAAAAGACCTTCAAAAATATCTAACATGTGGAATTTCTCAGTGGAGACAACATACACACACTTCATCACTAAATGCAACAGAAAGTGAGGGCATAGAGTAAGATTGCAGAAAAGGAGCTTCGTCATTTTTCCTTGGTCCCTAGATTGCAGTGACTTTATATGAACAAAGACACGGCTAAGAACATGAGGTGGCACAAGGAAGGTCGCGTTGATGATGGTAAACTAAGACATCTCGCTGATGTATAGACTTGGAAGCATGTTGATAAAACATTTTTCTGGTTTTCGCGTAAATGCAAAAATATCAGATTGGGTCTATCTAGTGACAGTTTTAATCCATTTAGGCTTATGAGTTCGGGTTGGTCTACATGGCCAGTTGTATTAATGCCTTACAATTTACCTCCATTGCTCTGCATGAAACAACCGTTTATGATACTATCATTATTGATACCAGGAAAGCACGCACCGAGAAATGACATTGATGTTTACTTGGAGCCACTTATTGATGAGCTAAAACAGTTATGGTCAGAGGGTGTATTGACCTATGATGTCCATTCTAAGGAGTTGTTTAGAGTACGTGCTATTCTCATGTGGACAATTAATAATTTTCCAGCTTATGCTAATCTGTCTGGGTGGTCAACAAAAGGCACGTATGCTTGTCTAGTATGTGGTCCAGAATTCGAAGCGATTCACTTACCGTATAGCCGAAAGTGTTGCTATTGGTTTAATAGACGATGGTTGCGCTTGGGACACAGATACAGAAAATTGCCTACTAAGTTTGATGGCACGGTGGAGAAGAGGAAGGCACGACATATATTGAAATGAGATGATATTGTGAAATTGCTTGAGAAGTTTTAAAATGTCAGGTTCGAAAAGAATCGGTATTCAAAGACCAGTCTATTGGGAGTAAAGAATAGAAAGATTTTGAAGCGTAAGAGATCAGTTCAGAGGGTTGATGATGAAATCGAAAAATTACCCACAGGTTGGACAAAATTTAGTATCTTCTTCCAGCTACCTTATTGGCAAAAGCTTAAAATCCGACACAACTTAGATGTCATGCATATTGAGAAAAATATTTGCGACAATCTAGTGTCAACACTCCTACAAGATGCCAACAAATCGAAGGATGACCTTCGGGCTCGTTACGACCTGGTTGCATTGAATATCCGGGAAGATTTGCAACCACGTGAAGTTGGACCTAACAAATATGAGTTGCCTTCTTCTTGTATTATGATGTCAAAAGAGCAGATGCAGATATTTTGTGAAGTACTCAAATCAGTGAAGTCGCCTGATGGATATTTTGCTAATATATCAAATAATGTCTAGGTGCAAGAGAGGAAACTCTTAGGTTTGAAAACTCATGATTATCACATCCTTCTTCGTCAGTTGTTCCTGGTTGCACTTCGTTACAATATGGATAAAGAAGCCTCCAAATTTATAATTGAGTATTGTGGATTCTTCAGAAAATTATGCTCAAAAGTTATAGATGTGGCTCAATTTAAAAATCTTAAAGTAGAAGTGGCTGAAACTATGTGCAATATGGAAGTGCTATTTCCTCCTTCATTTTTTACAGTCATGGTCCATCTTACACAACATCTAGCAAGTGAGGCTATAATTGCAGGACCGGTAATGTACCGTTGGATGTATCCTGTTAAGATTATGTATATGTGTATAGGCCCAATATTGACCCGCTTGAGCCCATGTATATTCTATATATTGTATTGTATTACAAGATCAATACAACAAGAATTTTACTCTCCAAACTAATATGGTATCGGAGCAAATCTCAACCATCCATCAAAACCAAACCCTACAAACTCAAACCAAGCTTACTGTAGCCACCTGATTGTTGGTCCGCTGCCGCCTAGGTAGCCATCGTCCTCCGTCGTCCTCGACCTCGCCGTCTGCGCCACGTCAGACGTGGATAGCCGTCGTCTAACCAAGATTTGATGCCACCTGAGTCTTGGCCCGCTGCCTCTGTCCTCCCGTCCCTCGACCTCGGCGCTGCGCCCGCGTCGGGCGTGGATAGCCGTCGTCTAACCAGATTTGATGCCACGAGTCTTGGCCGCTGCCTCTGTCCTCCCGTCCCTCGACCTCGGCGCTGCGCCCGCGTCGGGCGTGGATAGCCGTCGTCTAACCAGATTTGATGCCACGAGTCTTGGCCGCTGCCTCTGTCCTCCCGTCCCTCGACCTCGGCGCTGCGCCCGCGTCGGGCGTGGATAGCCGTCGTCTAACCAGATTTGATGCCACGAGTCTTGGCCGCTGCCTCTGTCCTCCCGTCCCTCGACCTCGGCGCTGCGCCCGCGTCGGGCGTGGATAGCCGTCGTCTAACCAAGATTTGATGCCACGAGTCTTGGCCGCTGCCTCTGTCCTCCCGTCCCTCGACCTCGGCGCTGCGCCCGCGTCGGGCGTGGATAGCCGTCGTCTAACCAAGATTTGATGCCACGAGTCTTGGCCGCTGCCTCTGTCCTCCCGTCCCTCGACCTCGGCGCTGCGCCCGCGTCGGGCGTGGATAGCCGTCGTCTAACCAGATTTGATGCCACGAGTCTTGGCCGCTGCCTCTGTCCTCCCGTCCCTCGACCTCGGCGCTGCGCCCGCGTCGGGCGTGGATAGCCGTCGTCTAACCAAGATTTGATGCCACGAGTCTTGGCCGCTGCCTCTGTCCTCCCGTCCCTCGACCTCGGCGCTGCGCCCGCGTCGGGCGTGGATAGCCGTCGTCTAACCAGATTTGATGCCACGAGTCTTGGCCGCTGCCTCTGTCCTCCCGTCCCTCGACCTCGGCGCTGCGCCCGCGTCGGGCGTGGATAGCCGTCGTCTAACCAGATTTGATGCCACGAGTCTTGGCCGCTGCCTCTGTCCTCCCGTCCCTCGACCTCGGCGCTGCGCCCGCGTCGGGCGTGGATAGCCGTCGTCTAACCAGATTTGATGCCACGAGTCTTGGCCGCTGCCTCTGTCCTCCCGTCCCTCGACCTCGGCGCTGCGCCCGCGTCGGGCGTGGATAGCCGTCGTCTAACCAGATTTGATGCCACGAGTCTTGGCCGCTGCCTCTGTCCTCCCGTCCCTCGACCTCGGCGCTGCGCCCGCGTCGGGCGTGGATAGCCGTCGTCTAACCAGATTTGATGCCACGAGTCTTGGCCGCTGCCTCTGTCCTCCCGTCCCTCGACCTCGGCGCTGCGCCCGCGTCGGGCGTGGATAGCCGTCGTCTAACCAGATTTGATGCCACGAGTCTTGGCCGCTGCCTCTGTCCTCCCGTCCCTCGACATCATCAGCAATGAGCCCCTGCACCTTGTTCTGGTGCAAGTGTATGCAAAACTGCCACCCACAACTTCACGCACACCAACTGTTCGACGAAATTTCTCACTGAAGTCGTCATCACTCAACGACGACTCTGTCAGCCCCAACATCCTTCGTCGCTACCTACGTAGCCAGTCCCCCCGCTGCCTCCACCATTGTTCTTGTGGACCTATCGATTGTGGTTGGCGTTGCTTGTTCCAAATTGATCTCTGCGATTTTTGTGATCTCTCAACAGTGTTGCAAACCATTATCGACTATCACACTTAGTAATCATGAACAAGCAAGGATTATACACCTTTCCGGCTATTGATATTCAACTGACTGGAGTTGAAAACTACACGACGTGGGCGTTAACCATTCAGTATAATCTCCGTGCTTTTGTGTTATGGGGATATATTGATGGTTCTCTTCCATGTCCTCCTCAAGTCTCTCCAATTATTGCTTCATCTGGATTGAGTTCTACAACTGATGATTCAGTTATTACACCTGGGCCGACTACTGCTATTGACGAGCCTACATATCAGCAGTGGAACCGTACGGATCAGCAAATTATGGCATATATTGTGCGATCCGTATCTGGTTCTATTCGACTATCTATTGATAGTCTCTCTACTTCACGCGAACAGTGGACCACGCTATCTCGCATGCTCGTGCAAATTAGAGCTGCCAGAGAATATTAATTACATCAAGTTCTGCAGGATGCTCGTCAGGATGATCGGTCTATTCAAGAGTTTTATACACTGCTTTCTAACTATTGGGAAGAACTCAAGCTATTGGAGGTGACTGTTCCAGTATTATTACCTGACTTTGCTAGAGAATTTGAGGCTCAGCGTGATCGTCAGCATCTCTATCACTTTGTGATGCGATTACGTCCTGAATTTGAGTCACTAAGGGCTCATATACTTCATAGATCTCCACTTTCACGACTCACAGATGCCGTTGCAGAGTTTATTTCTGAGGAGACACGTCTTCGTCTTCTGAAAGCTACTTACTCTCCTGTCGCTACGGTACTCGCTGCCCAATCTCGAGTTCAGAACTCAAACAGGGACAGTATCGAAAGGATCGTGATCATCTTCGTACTTAGCGACCTCAGCAGGGTACTTCTTCTAGAGTTTGTCGTAACTGTAAGCTTGAGGGATACTGAATGCGAGATTGCCCAGCTCCACCTCCGGGTCCATGTCCAAATTGTAAGCTACGGGGACACTGGCTGAGAAATTGTCCTACGAAGGCTTCATATCGTCCTCAAAGTATAACTGAGTCTCAAAATATTGCTACTTCCAGCTCTCTTTCCACGGCTCAGATATCTGTCATTGCTAGTCTTGTTGCGTAAAATCTTGGTATGACTGAAACTCATTCGAGTTCTGACACTGTTGCCCTTGCTGCTACTTCCGGTAACTCAACTCCTTGGATATTTAATTCAGGTGCCTCAAAACACACGACTCCTCATCATTCCATAATTCAAAACGGTACTCCTATTACATCTTCATTCATATATACTTCTAACAGTTCTCCTCTTGCAGTAACTCTGTGTGGTGATGTTACATCATCTTCTCTTACCTTACCATCTGTTCTATGTGTTCCTAAACTCACTATGAATCTCATTTCTATTAGCCAATTAGCTGATTCTGGATGTATTATTTCATTTGATTCAAAATCATGTGTTGTGCAGGATTCCCGCAACGGCCAGCGGATTGGGACAGGTCATAGAGTGGACGGATTGTATCAGTTAGATCAGCTTCATACTCCTCTTTCAGCCATTGGGTCCAGTTACTCTATTTTTGCTCTTTGGCATCGTCGGTTAGGACATCTCTCAGTATCTTGTCTGAAAACTTTAGTTGATTCAGGAGTCTTAGGATCATTTTCATTCCATGCACAAAATAATTGTACTGATTGTCGTATTGCAAAACAATCTGCTTTACCTTTTGTGGCTCATGACACTATTTCTATTGAACCATTTGATTTAGTGCACTCTGATATTTGGGGTCCTACCCCCCTTTGAATCCAAGTCTGGTTATAGCTATTATGTGAGCTTTATTGATGATTTTTCAAGATATACTTGGGTTTATCTCTTGAAATCACGTGCAGAATTTTTTCATATATACAGATACTTTGCCAATATGATTTACACTCAGTTTAATAAGAGAATTAAAGTCTTTCGATCTGATAATGTATGTGAATATGTTTCTTCATCTATGAAAAGTTTCCTTAATTCACATGGAACTATTGCTCAGCAGTCTTATCCTCACACACCATAACAAAATGGTGTTGTTGAGCGCAAACATCGACACATTCTTGAAACAACACGTGCTCTCATGCTCACTGCACATGTCCCTCAATCTTTTTGGGCTGAAGCCCTTCTAAACGCTGTATTGTTGATCAATATTACACTGTCATCCTTATTCACAGACACATGTCCATACTCTCGACTACACAAAACTCAGTTTAATTATTCTAAAATTCGAGTTTTTGGTTGTGTTTGTTTTGTTCTTCTTCCTCAAAATGAACGGGATAAATTGTCACCTCGATCCGCTCGATGCATCCTGTTAGGATATAGTCCATGTCACAATGGGTATAGATGTTATGATCCCAATAGGAGAAGAATTCGAATCTCTCGTCACGTTATTTTTTGGAGAACTTGTACTACTACTCATCAAACAATAAGTTGGATTTATCTTTTCTCAACTCATCTACATCCACATCGACATTGCCGATGCCATCGTACACTCCTGTTCCATCCTCATCTCCCGAGTCACCCTCAACCCTTCATGAAGTGAATTCAACTGATACTACGGACATGACTACTCCTACTTCCGATTCGCCGACTGTTATACTGCCAACACCAACACCACCACCACCTCTTTTGCCACTCTCGCCCCTGCCACAGCGCAATCCTCCTCGAAATTGTCACCCACCTCTGAGATACTATTGTTTAACCAATTTTTATTCTCCTCATTTTGTATCATTTCTTGCTGCTATACATTCTTTACAGGAACCACAATCTTATTCTGAGGCAATAAAATATTCGAAATGGCAACAAGCTATACAGGAAGAACTACAGGCTCTTTAGCGTACTCATACTTGGGATCTTGTTCCTCTGCCTCATAATACCAGACCAATCAGTTGCAAGTGGATATTCAAAATCAAGACAAAATCAGATGGTTCTGTTGAGCATCATAAAGCGTGTCTTATTGCCCGTGGATTCTCACAAGAGTATGGTATTGATTATTAGGAGACTTTTGCCCCAGTGGCCAAAATCACATCTATTCGGACTCTTATTGCTGTTGCGGCTACTCGACGCTGGGATTTACATTAAATGGATGTGAATAATGCATTTCTCAATGGTGAACTTACTGAGACCGTTTACATGCGACCCCCACCTGGGGTTGATGTCCCTCCCTCTCATGTGTGTCATCTTCGACGTGCTCTCTACGGCCTCAAACAGGCCCCTCGAGCCTGATTTGAGCACTTTCAAAAATCTATTCTCTCTATTGGATTTACAGAGAGCTCGGCGGATTATGCGATGTTTTGCCATACTTCATCTCAAGGTCAAGCCATTCTTCTCTTGTATGTTGATGATACGATTATTACTGGGGATGATATTTCTACTATCTAGAATCTCAAACGACATCTTCAAAGTCAGTTTGAGATGAAGGATCTTGGGCATTTGCGCTACTTCCTTGGGATTGAGGTTGCGTACTCTCCCCGTGGCTATCTTCTATCTCAACAGAAGTATATTTCAGATATGCTTGAGCGCGCTACTCTTGCAGATGCATCGCTTGCTATATCTACTCCTGTTACTACCCCCATGGAGCTTCATTTAAAGCTTCGTCAGTCTGATGGTGATCTTTTACCAAACCCCACTCGATATCGTGAACTTGTGGGTGCCTTGATCTATTTGTCTGCTACTCGTCCGGATGTATCTTATGCTGTACACACTCTTTGTAACATCACAAATCTTTTTCTTTCCTTCTGATGATTGGATACCGTTACCAATACCGATCCGTAAATCAATAAATCATTTCCTTCCTTGTATCCATATAATCTTCTAGTATGAGGATTCTAACTTAACTAATTCTTATTTTATGATTAAATTAACCGCATCATGGCATGTATATGAACCTAGCATTTACAACTACACCAACCTTATTTTAAACTTTGATTAGAGATAACCCAATTGTTAAGTACCTATTTTGGAACCCTCTAATTAACTTATTTGTTTAATTTGGTCAGCCAACTTAGTGGGTGAACTTTTGCATAAAAACCCTCATCTAATGGCCAAATTGAAGATTCCTCATCACATGGGCTTATATAGTTGAACACTCAACCTCCACTCCCTCTCTTTGTCATTTTCAAGAGAGAAAAAAACACTAAAACCTACACTCCCTCCCTCTCCTCTGGCCGGCCAGCAGCAGCAGCCCCCCATTTTCCATCATTCATCCTCTTAAAAAAAAGTAAGAATAAGAAGAGGAACAAGCTTGAGATAGCCTAGAAAGGACATTGAAGCTTAGAAAGAGAGGAGATTTGGGCATTCTCTAGGTAAAATTTCACTCTATTATCTTCTAATGATTCAAGAAAGTGTAATTCTGAGCTTTCCATGGTTAATAGTTGCTTTGATCATGCAATATACATTTTTAGTTGAATTTTGGCTTGCATGTAAGGGTAGATGGTATTTCGGTTCATGCATGACATTAGAAAGTATAAAAGACACCACCTTTGCTCTTAATTTTCAATAAAAATGGGATTTTGCAGGAATATTGGGTTTTAAATTGTGAAAAAGATGATCTTTGTATCTGGTTAGGAGTTGCATGCAATGTATGGGTGATGGTATGGGATGCATGTCGGTCTCTATGACTTAATCTCGTGCAGAGAATTTCTGCAGGACACCCTGTTAGTGTTTTGACTATAACTTCCACTAGGAATATCCTTTTTACGTGAAATTTTCTATTTTAAAATCTTGACTCAAGTATATTTGATTTGAATAAAGTTTGGTCAATTTTGGATACTATTTTCTTTCTCGAATTCTTATAATAAATAGATGCATGTGTCTGAAACAAACTGCTGGAGATAGGTTCGCTTCAGAGAGCATAACTCTCATTATATACCTTGCATGCATGAAATTCTTTATGTTCACAGAACTAGAATCAATTTTCTTTCATATGAGTCAATTTTTAGTTAATTTGGATGACATTTGATAAGTCTAATCCCAGTTTTAATGGATTGTATGTGTACTGGAAATTCCAGTCTGCACCCCTTGTGTTATTTTGCATATAACTTGCACCATAAAAATGCTAATTTGATGAAACTCATGGCATTTGGAAGCTAATCCATTATATTACTTGTATACCAAATATGACCTAATTCACATAATGTTAATTATCCGAAATGAATTAATCATTTCAGATTGCAATCTCCATTTTTCTGCTGCAGTCTTGACATGCACAGTTTGCTGAGAGCATAACTATTGCTATGTACCATACCTTGACATAAATTTTACATATTCTGAAAGTAGACTCATATTAGAGTCATATGACACTAGTCTCATGTATTTTGAGTATCTATTGCTTTACCATTCATCCATCCCAAACTGCTGCATGTACACTACTTTTGATGTTGTGCATATTATAGGTATTAGATGTAACCATCTAGAGTGTAGCTTATACCATGATATAGGTTAGAAAATAATGATAATACAAGACGTAGTTATTTAGAATCTCATGGATATACATGTATGTGTGTATAGGACAAAGAATCTTGGATTCATTCGTTGGTCCAGAGGAACCCGACATAATCGGTAGGTAACCTTTCATTGTTTCCTCTCAATTCCTTGAGAGTTCGATTGAATACTTTCTTAAAATTTCTGCGAATTAATTTCACATGCTCAGTTGTACATCTAATCACTTTCATAATATTCCTATTGATTCACTTCATGCATGGGCTATTTGTTGATTGCTTAATCATTGCTACTTCGAATGTTGTTTCTCTTGGTTTTATACTGTTGATATCCTTTGAATGATTATAATATAGCAATTCGACTTGCTTCGATGATTTGACTATTGAGAATGATAGTAATCTTTTTTTTGTTGATGATTGATAGTCTATATTCATGGATTATGTCCTGTGCGAAGCAAGCTTCACCGGTGGGTGGTAATAGTAATGGGTCCCGGTGGGGACAAGTGCCCTGTGTGAGGACGCTCACCGGTGGGTGTATAAAGGTATGCGTGATTTATTGATTATCCCATGATTGGGGAGTTTGGAATCCTGAATATTAGACTTTGACTATTCATATTGACATGCTATTCAATTTCGATCAATGATCATGATTTAAGTATGGTAACTTCATGTTGATCCCTTCGTTCATTCAAATATCTATGATTATTCCTTTCATTCATCCTCTTAAGTTGTACCCGAAATTTTTTTTGTTACCTATTGAGCCTTAGGCTCACTCCTATTATTTCTGTATCCATTCGCAGGTCATACAGTTGGCGAGGATAAGGGGATCATAGACCCTGACTTAGAAGACTAGCTCCAGAGAAAGATCTAAGTAGGAGTTAATTTGTATTTACTTTTGTAGTACTTTTGGCTTATCAAACGTGTACTAATATTGTAGCTATTATCAGACTTGTACTATTTTATGTTCTCTCTAGTTTTCTTCTATTCTGTATACTATGGACTCTGTTGTCAACCTTGTGCTTCTGGGTTTGTATATATTTGTTTGCTGCTTTATTTTCACCCTTCAGTATCGTTGTATATATATTGGGAAGTACGTATAGATTGAGCAGGTCGACCCTTCTTATTATGGACGGGTCATGCCCAATTTTTATGTACCTCCAGGAGGGGCGTTACACTCATAGTCAGTTTATGGCCACACCCAGGACTGTTCACTATGCTGCACTGATCCGACTTCTTCGCTACCTTTAGGGTACTATCACTCGATCGCTATTATTTCCCTCTAATTCTTCTCTAATGCTACGGGCATACACTGATGCTGGTGGGCTGATGACCTGATAATAGACGATCAACTACTGGCTATTGTATCTTTCTTGGTTCATCTCTTCTTTTTTGGCGTAGCAAACGCCAACATACTATCTCATGATCCAGCACTGAGGCACAATATCGTGCTATGGCCGATACTACTCTTGAGATTTGTTGGCTCCGCCATCTTCTGCTGGATCTTGGTGTTTCTGTTCCTTCTCCCATTCCTCTTTATTGTGATAATACAAGTGCTATTCAAATTGCTTACAATCCAGTATTTCATGAGCGCACTAAACACATTGAAGTGGATTGTCATATTGTCCGGTAAAATTATAGTACTCACAGTATCTCTTTCCTTACATACCTTCCAAAGATCAGCTCGGAGACATGTTCACTAAGGCACAAACTGCTGCTCAGATGCAATATTTCTTATCCAAACTTTCGGTGTTTGATCCACCTTAAGTTTGAGGGGGAGTGTTAAGATTATGTATATGTGTATAGGCCCACTATTGACCCGCTTGAGCCCATGTATATTCTATATATTGTATTGTATTACAAGATCAATACAACAAGAATTTTACTCTCCAAACTAATATATCCAATAGAGAGATCAGACATTTCATTAACTTTATTAAATATATATGTAGTTTTTAAATCTGAACACCATTATTGATAGTACCCTTTTCATTTTATAGGTATTTAGGTTTCATGAAAAGCCTTGTGCGTAATCGAGCTCGTCTAGAGGGTTCGATTGCTGAAAGTTATATAGCCAACGAATGCTTTCAATTTGCATCTTGTTACATGCGCAGTGGAAAAACAATACGTCAAGCCTTCGTTGACTTTGATGATTGCTTTAGTGTAGGTAACTATTCTTTATAATTTTTACACAAATTCTTTGAATCAACTTAACGTACATATTAACACTTTGATGATAGCTATATGTACAGTTGTTTGGTTCATTTTTGTTTGGTAATTTGTTTGGTAATTTGCTCTTACTTAATCATGCATAGTGTCCTTATTCATGTATTGCTTTGTGGAATAAATCACGTACACAATGGAAAATATAAAATATGATGCTATGAACATGTGCGAAATTGGATATCTTAGCTTCAAATGTGAAAATAAAAGTATAGTATCCATATTTAACATATAGGATGAGGGTATAAAATAGATATATATTGTGTCGGTCCCAAGTTAACTCGATGAAATATGATATTCAATTTTTTTGGAGTTATGCAAACTAATATTCAATTTTTAATTTTTTGGAGTTTTGCAAACTGGTTGAGTTTCTTGTTGTTGTTGTTTGAGGGTTTGAGAGGGGATGAGGGAGTTGAAGGCTTGGTGTGTTTTTGTTAGGTGATGTTCTCTTATGGGACATGGTTTATTATTAATTGTGAATCTTTGATTGTGGAAGAGCTGCTTCATTTGCTTATAGCTATAGTGTCTCTCTCTGTCTAGTTGGCATATTTTGGAGATAAAACTTGTTGTATTGATTATTTGCGTATGTATTCCTTAATTTTGAGTTGTAAATGCAAATGGGTTATTAATGGATAATTCTTCACTGATGAACAAGCGTCACTCAGAAGGAGATTTAGATGCTTGTGAGGCAATTAGCGATTCAACTGACAATATTGGATTTTTCTTCTAGACCAAAATTATCAGATAGGATTTTAATCTCTCTTCTATAGTTAGCGAGCTAAGGAAAACGCTAAGGTATTACTAGCATAGAAATATGATCAATAGCAACTCATAAATTCTCTTTGCAATTTACGAAGAAGATCTTACTTTTTGTGTGTAGTAGTATAATAGTAGTATCATTCTTGTATGCAGTAAAGTTACTTTAAGAAGAGAAAAGAATATTTTGGGGGCTCCAGTGAAGAGGTTAATTTATTTTTCAGTGTGTTCTTTCACAAAGAAAACCACTAGTTATATAGGCTATTCTCCCAATCATCTCTACCCCCAAAATTAGCCTAATTATTTTTCTCATTAACTGCAAATTAAAGCCATTCATTGCCCTAATATAAATTCTGATAATGACCCATTAATTCTCCATTAATGGCCAATTATCACACATTATACACATTAATTATTTTGGTTGATTTGGTCAACCATTTCTAACATCTCCCACTTGGCCAAATTAACCAAATGATATATCTCCCACTATCCGTGAAATTAGATATCTTATTTTTATCATTACTCCCACTATTCATGAAGAGTAATTCACATTTCATTATTCATGAAATTTACTTGGACTTATTTATTCCTAAGCCCCATCAAACTCACGTGTTTGATAAAACTTTCCGCCGGTATACCTTTTGTTAAAGGATCAGCAATCATATCTATAGTAGGGATGTAAGTCACTTTAACTTCTCCCTTTTCTACAATATCTCGAATATAGTGATAATGTATCTCACTATGTTTTTCTTTGGAATTATTAGCTCCACTATTGATCAAGTTAATCGCTGCTTAATTATCACAATAAATATCAATAGGTCCTTCTAACAAATTGAGATCTAGATCAATCAAAAATCGTCTTATCCAGACAGCATGTGTGGTTGCTATACTGCAAGCTACATATTCAGCTTCTTGTGTATATCTAGCAACACACCTTTGTTTCTTGCTACTCCAAGAAACAACTCCTCCTCCAAAGATGAACAAGTGTCCCGAAGTGGACTTTCCATCATCTTTATCACCTCCAAAATCAGCATCGGAGTAACCGAGGACTTCAAACGAACTCGCTTGATAAATCAATCTATGAGTCAATGTGCCTCTGATATACTTCATAATCCTCTTAACAGCTTTTCAGTGTGCTGGTCCTGGATTACTTTGATATCGGCTACCCAGACTTACAGCATAAGCTAAATCAGGTCTGGTGCATAACATTACATACATCAAGCTTCCAACTGCTTGAGCATAAGGAACATCTAATGGCTTCTGGCCCCCTCCAGGGCTTTGCTCTTTACACAATCTCTTTCCTATAACCAACGGAGTTGGTGCAGGATTGGAATTCTCCATTCCAAACCTTTTAAGAACTGATCTTAAATAGTTTTCTTGGTTTAAACTTAACATTCTAGACTGTCTATCTCAAATTATTTGAATTCCAAGACTATATGATGCATCACCCATGTCTTTCATCTCAAACTTTTCGCTGAGATCTGCCTTGGTTTTATTCAACATTTCTATGTCATTTCCGGCGAGCAATATATCATCCACATCTAAGAATAATATAGTAAATTTGCTCCCACTTTTCAAGACATATACACAATTATCTAATTTATTTTGAATAAAACCAAATTTGGTGACAGCATCATGAAACTTGAGATACCATTGTCTAGAAGATTATTTTAAACCATACAGAGATTTTATTAACTTGTAAAATTTATGTTCCTGTCCTTTTACCTGAAAACCTTACATATATATCACTTCTTTCAACTCTCCGTTGAGGAATGTTGTTTTAACATCTATTTGGAATAACTCCAAATCAAGATATGCAACAATAGCCAAAATAATTCTAATGGATGTAAATTAGCTCTGAGAATCGTCTCACGAAAATCTATCTGCCTTACGGTTTGTAACCCTTAGCAACTAACTGTGCTTTGAATTTATCAATAGACCCATCAACACGGTATTTTATTTTGAGCACCCATTTGCATCCTATGGCTTTTCTGTTTTCTGGTAGATCACTAAGCTCCCAAACTTTATTCTTTTCTATAGAATCAAGTTCTTCTCTCATGGCTTCTAGCCATAGATTTGACTCATGCGATTTCATCGCTTCAGAGAAGTTTAAGGGATCTTGTTCTTTTATATTTGCATCTACCGAAAAATAAGATGGTTCACATGAATATAAATAGTAATCATCCATCCATGCAAGTGGTGTTCTAGGCCTTTTACCTAAAACACCTATATGATGAGGTTCATCATTTTCCATAGGTATTTCATCATTTTTAAGGTTAGGTTCATTCACAATATCAGGATCATTAGTGCGAACACTACTGTAATAATCATCATTTATTACAGTTAGAGGTTTTATTTTCTCTTGAACTTGTTCCTCTTCCTCTAGATTTTCTAGAAATGTAGCATCTCTGCTTTCAATGACCCCTTTTTCTTTATTATAGAACTTATAACTTTTTGATTTTTCTGAATACCCTATGAATCTACACTTTAATATTTTAAAGTCTAACTTATCTCTAAGTTGACTTGGAATGAGAACATGGGCAATACATCCCCATTTCCTAAGATGACTCAGATCTGATTTCCGCCATTCCATAACTCATAAGGTGTAGATGCAAGTAATTTGGTGGGAATTCTATTTAAAATGTAGTTTGCAGTTAACAATGCTTCTCCCCAAAATTTCTTGGAGAGACCTGAGTGAGACAACATGCATCTAATTATATTTAACAACGTTCTATTCTTTCTTTCAGCTACACCATTACATTTATAGTGTATGCGGTGTTATTGTATGCCTTTTAATTCCATGCTGAATACAATAACTCTCAAATTCTTTAGAGTTATATTCCCCACCTCTATCAGTTCTTAATATTTTGATATTCCTCCCAAGTTGGTTTTCAACTTCTATCTTATATGTCTTAAAGCATTCAAAAGCTTTCAATTTTCTAGATATAAGATAGACGTGTGCAAACTTGGAATAATCATCTATGAAAGTAATAAAATATTCCTTATTACTATGAGTTTTGACACTTAGGGGACCACAGATATCCGAGGTATCAACCCTAAAAGTTCATTGGCTCTTTGTCCGCCAATAAAAGGTTTCCTGATTATTTTACCAGTTAAACAATGTTCACATGGTGATAATTGAACATTAGATAGTGCAGACAGTAAGTTCATTCTGATAATTTCTTTTATTTTTGAAATACTAGCATGTCCTAGTCTAGAATGTCACAATTTAGACTCAAAAAAATAACATGATAAGCAGTTCAAATTAGAAATTTTATTATCAGAATTATTACAAACTACTGAAAGAATGCATAATTCATGCTCAGGTACCTAACTTCCAATCCTTTCTTCATCAAGCTGGGAACAGAGATCAGATTGCGCCGAATTCCTGGCGCATAGAACACATCTTTGAGGACAAGAACACTGTCCCCAAGATTCAATCTATATGAACCAATACCTTCTGCATCGAGATAGGTATTCTTTCCCATATAGATCCTCTGTTCTCTTTTCTTCAGCTCGGTGAATTCTGTGACTCCATTCTTGCCCTTTGCGATATGTCTGGTCGCACCGGAGTCGATCCACCAACCACTAATGTCCGTCATCACAGCATTGCACTCCGTCACACCGATGAATTCTCTCTTACTGGTACTTCCTGGCTTATAGCCTCCCTTGTTGTCTTGCTTTTCTCCTTATGGACAGTTGGATCTGAAATGCCCAAACTTTCCATAAGTGTAGCAAGCGCCACGGGATACCTTCTTCTTAAATTGCTGTGATTTTAGACCTCTAAGTTGTGGTTTATTAGGGCCGGGGTTTCTATGTCTTCTAGTTTGTTGCCTCTGGTGCACATAGTTCATTTCATGTTGTACCATGTTTAGTTCTGCTTCCTTCCTACTGGCTATTAAATCTTGTTCTATAGCTAAGTGCATTGGCAAATCCGTAATAGATTTAATGGCAGGATTCATTCTTAATGTAGTGGCAGCTACAGCAAGGGAAGGTGGAAGACTATTCAGTATAGTTGCCACTTGCATTCTTTCTGGGATTTCAGTCCCGATAGTAGATAAGTTCTTAACCATGACAATCATTTTATTTATATGTTCTACGACATTGTCTCCCTCTTGCATTTGAGAAGAATTATACTTAAGAAAGAGGAGTTGAATATTAACTTCCGAGGCAGTATCGTATTTATCTTTTATTGATTGCCACATGTCCATGGAAGTTTTACAAGTTTCAAAAACTTTAATCAAATTATCTTCCATGAACATTAGCATAAGGCTTTTCGCCTTTTTGTCTCTCGACTTCCATTGCTCGAACCCTTTCTTTTCCTCAACAGTAGAGGTATCAGTTAAGGTAGGAGCACTAGTTTCGATGACTTCATCTATATTGTCATGTATAAGGCCATATCTAATTTTTCTATGCCACATATCATAATTGCTATCATTAAATTTTTCGATCTTTGCCAATTCACTTAGAACCAATTTACTATCCATTTGGAAGATAACTAAAACTAAATCTGAAGTTTTTAAAAATGTAATAGAATATTATATATCTAATAATACTAACAGAGAAATTATGAGATCAATTATATATAAAAAAATAAAAAAACTAAATAAAATGAATTAGATAAACCTAATACTTAATCGAAATGTGCGCATATATCAAACAGTAGAGAAGATTGGTTTTGAACCGGTTAGCTGTCGAATCCAAACCGAGAAGAACGAGAATTATTTTTGGAGTTGCTTTGTCGGATCTGCAGTGATGCAGACTAAGTCGTTGGCAAGAAGTCTCGATTTTGATGAGCTTGGTTTTGGATAAAATATGTTTTGTGAGAGAAAGAAGCTTACAGTCACATGGGTCTTTTGTGAACTAAGCTTAGGTCATGGGAAAAAGAGCCTAGGGAATGCAAAAGACAATAGAGTATAGCTCTGTCAGGCAATGATGGAGAAGAGCTTTTGTTATAGCTCTTGGGTTGGAAAAATCTCTCTGGTTCTATATGAAGAGTCACGTGGGTGACCTAGGTAACTAGAGCTATTTAGAAAAGGCTTAGGGAACAGTGAAGAGGATGGACTTTTGGTAGGCTCTGATACCAATAAAGTTACTTTAAGGAGAGAAAAGAATATTTTGGGGGCTCCGGTGAAGAGGTTAATTTATTTTTCAGTGTGTTCTTTCACAAAGAAAACTACTCTTTATATAGGCTATTCTCCCAATCATCTCTACCCCCAAAATCAGCCTAATTATTTTTCTCATTAACTGCAAATTAAAGCCATTCATTGCCCTAATATAAATTCTGATAATGACCCATTAATTCTCCATTAATGGCCAATTATCACACATTATACTCATTGCTTATTTTGGTTTATTTGGTCAACCATTTCTAACATGCAGTTATTACTAGTCTAGCGCTAAAAGTTAGCAAACAATTAACTAATCATAGATATGTGATGGAGGCAATTGTCGATTACCCAAAATTTATTTGATGATTGTAATAGTTTTATTAGATGATGTTCTCGTGAGATTAATATAGTCTCATAAATGGTTTTCTTAAATAATAGTATAGATATATGTATTATAATATTTTGTCAAATTTGCGTGATTCTAATACGTAACTGTTTTATGCTAAGGCTGCAGATGTTGTGGGGAGCAATAGTGGCATGAATGAGAGGCGTGCAGCCGGCGAAGATGATCAGGAAGAGGAGGCTGAGCTCGGTATCTGACTATTTATTTTCTATCTTATCTATCTTGTGTGTGTGAGACATTACATTATCCGTAGGAGCCTTAAAACTTTGCTTGTATCATGTTTATTATGACTATGATGGATATCTCATGTCATGACTTATTATCTATGTGTGTATGATGGATTTATTGGGTTTTGAAACTATGTGTGAGATAATTGTTTAAGTGATGAAACATTGTGCGATAGTTATTTTAAATTTTTGTTAGTTAGTGGATTGTGTTGTGAATATGTGGGATGTGAAATTTGAAATTATTCGATATTGTGTTAGATTTGGATATTGTTGGATATTGTTGGATGGAAATGTGATTGTGGTGGATATTGAACATATTTGATATTGTGTTGGACTGTGACGCAGCGCGGAAGTTGAAATCTCGGAATCCACCGAGGGTTGATCTCCGAATCCACGAAGAGCTTCGAATCCACGAAGAAAATATATTAAACGAAAATTTTATTGATGAAAAGATATGCCTCTAGGGCTTAAAAGACTCTGTTTAAATAGAAAACAAATAAGAATCCTACAATGACTCGAACTCCTACTAAAAATAGAAATAAGAACTCTAATTGATCCGAACTTTACCAAAATAGAAATAAGAAAACTATCCTCAAAAAATACTCCCTACGATTAGGGAAGTAAATCGGTCAAATTTGGAATCAAACCGGATTTGCTTCCTAATCCAAACAGACTCCTAAAACATTACTAAAAATAGTAAAAAAATATTTTTGTCCAAATCCGACTTACGGATTGAAAGTTACGACCCGTAGGTTGGTTAGGCTGGCTCCATCTCGAAAAAATACGCGATTTTAAAAAAAATCGTCCAAATCCGACTTACGGATTGAAAGTTACGACCTGTTCTTCGTTGCAACCTATTTTCCTCGACCGGGTCCGCGTTTGGGTTTGTTACGATCCCGTTTCTCCATGAAGGTATCCACAATGTGTTCTACATCAGACTGTGTTGATACAGGTCAAAAAGCGGGGCAGAGGAAATGCATAATGTCTGCTGGAAATGCATATATTATATCCTAGACGGGTCAATCGTCTAGGATAGTATCCTAGACGGTTTAGCCATCTAGGATGTTTGAAAACACCCTCGACGACATAGCCGTGTTAGATGGTATCCTAGACGGCTATGTCGTCGTTGATGTTTGAAAACATAATAGACTGCCTAGCCATCTAGGATACATCCTTGATAGTCTAGCCGTCTAGGATGTTTGAAAACATCCAAGACGACACAGCCGTCTAAGATGCTTTTCCACATCCTAGACAACATAGCCGTCGAGGACGTGTAGCCGTCTGCGAAGAGTATTGTAGATGGCTTTGCGTCTGATGTAGCATCCTAGGCGGACAACCGCCTAGAATACGTATCTTAGACGGTTTGTTGCTCTATTCTAGACGGTTGTGGCCATCTAGGATGGTCGGATCTCTACTAGTGTCTTAAGATTATGTCACCTGTTGCAGGAATGTGACAATGAATCAGTCATTTTTAATTAATTTATTTCCCTTGCAAACAGTTAGAATTATGTCTTTTTAATTTTCATAGTGTTATCTGTAATTAGTTAGCACTGGATTTTGAAATTAGTCCTTCTAATTAGCACCAGATTGATAGAATTGGGAGACTAATTTTATGACACTTAATATATTTGGGAGACTGATTCCAAAATATGAAGATTCGAGGGATTAATTTCAAAACACTTAAAAAATTGGGGACTAATTTAAAATATGAACATATGTAGAACTAATTTCAAAATATTAAAGATTTGGGGACTAATAAAAAGACCTTACTGTTTTCATCAAAATTTTAATTTTAGATCAAAAATGATCTTAGCACGATAATATGTGTAAATGTTTTTATTGACGGGTATAGAGCACTTGTATTTCACGTGATGGTACTTGATTAGAACGCCTTGGAGCTATCTGAATTATGTATTAGATACATTAGAGGTATCCATGGTTTGAACGAATTTCAAATGATGTTTCTCTGACATAAGTAGATGCTAACTAAAGATATTGCAAAGATTTGTAGATGAGAGCATCTTAGGCTTATATATTACCTGAGATGTTGGTGCCTCAGTTTTCTTTAAGTTACTTGATTAGAAGGCTAATAAAAGATTTTATTTTATTTATTTCTACTTGAGTAAAAATGATTTAATCATCTTGGATTTTGCATTGCACATGTACATGCCTGGTGCAAACAGATAGCATATGTACGCATTTATTATCTTCATCAATGCGTTTGACACCGATTGTTTGCTAGAATCATCCATAAACAAGATATTTTCTAGCATAATTCAGAAATCATAGGATTTTGGTCTATGACTCACAGTAAACCTAACAAAATGTCCACAAATACACAAGAGGTTAGAATTTTGGAAACATTAATATTTGCGGAACTTTTCAATCTTACGTACACAGGTTTTGTTTATAATTTAAAGGATAAAATGACTAATTCCCAATTAAAGTATTATTGAACTCCCAACTTGCTCTTTAAAGTATCAATTTATCTATTTTCATCTTTACAGTATATTTTCTTGCCCAATGCGATACTTTTGTGAATCAACCATCAAACACTTAACGGAAATTTCAAAAATTTAAACAACCCCTAAAAGTTTGATTAAAAAAGCCTTGAAACAAATTCGAAATTATAAAAACCTTTGAATATTTCAAATATATAAATAACCCCATGAAAATCTAAAATTACAAACTACCATTGAAAGATTCAAATTTTGTAAAAAGAACCCAAAAGTTTAGAATTACAAAAACACATTGAAATCAAAATTTATAAACAACCCTCTGAAAATTTGAAAATTACAAATGGGCCCTGAAAAATTAAATTTTGCGAAAAACCTTGAAATTTTCAGAAATTGAAAAAAACCCTTAAAATCCGAAAATCAAAATTTTTGATTTTTCAAGGTTATTTGCAATTTCTGAAAGTTTTAGAGTGTGTTTCTCAAATTTTAAAATTTTAAGGCCCATTTATAAGTTTTATGTCTTTTGAAGTTTTCAGATTCTCAAGGGGTTGTTTGAAATTTTCTAAATTTTAGGGTGTTTTTTATAATTTTGGATTTTTCAGGGTGTTTTTATAAATATTGGACTTTTTCAAGTTTGTAAGTATCATATTTTCAAGGGGATATTTATAATTTTGGATTGTTTTATAATTTTAAAACTTTTAGAGTTGTTTTTCAATTCAATAAAAAGAATCCCAAAAAATTGATATGACATGTCATCATCCGTTAAGTATTTGATGATGGCTTCACAAAAGGACCATATGAGGAAGTAAACATAGTATAAAGGGAAAATAGACAAATTGATATTTTAAAGGGCAAATTGAGAGTTCACTAATACTTAAGAGAAGTTAGTCATTTTGTCCTAATTTAAAAAGGATGTCTACGATTCAAAACCTAAATAAGTATGTCTATGTGCAAAATAATTAATGACTAAAGCGGTTAAGCCTCATTTTATTGTTTCCATATGAAAAAGTAAGCAAAAGTTGCCATGAAAATAATTAAAAACCAACTCCACTGGAATTTTTAAAACCAATTAGATATGAAAGTATGCCTAAGTAACAATTAATGTTGGAGAATTTTAATCCTTTTATATCATGTATTACTACTATTTATTATTTATTACACAAATCAGAAGTAAAATAACTTCAAAAGAATACACTACAATTACTAGTAAACAACACTAATAAATAAAACAAAAGGTAAATATGCATAGTAAATATATGACATTTCCCTCTTATTAAGAAAAGTATAAAGATAAAACTAAATGCATCAATATATATATAAATGAACCCGATAGTTGAATTTCTCACTGATTCAAATACTCAAGGGGTACATGCATCTAATCTTCAGAACAAAAAGTTAAAGACATTCACAAAGGCTAAATTATCAAATTGGCCTAAAAATTGACATACGGTTTTCAATAAGGCCTAAAAATTGACTCAGGCGACAATAAGGCCTAAAAAGTGACTCACTTAACCGTTGAAGCCTACTCCGGCGACCGGAATCTTGGTTTGACCGCGAAAAGTATAAATTTTTTGCATATTTACCCCTTATATCTCTCACACTTACATTTTAGTCCTCTAAAATTTAAATCCTCTTCCCCATCCCTCCACCATCTCTCTCTCTTACCTAGTTTACAATACCTTCCCTTCACCACCTTCAAATCCAAACAAGTCCTTAGGAATTTTTGGGTGAGAGAAGGGAGGAGGAAGAACAAGAAAGCATTCTTTAATCTCAGGAATCAGAACATAAGTAGCATTGATCCTGATTGACTCCAGACCTCGGCCCACACCTAAGACTGCACTAACAGGACCCAAAACATCAATGAAACAACTTTTCTTGACTCTTGCCAACTAAGCTGACATAGTCCCCATACCATACAAGGTGCAACTACGTACACGTCGAGAGCACCATAAATTTTCATATTAGAGGAGATTGAGCATTTCGAGAATATTTCTCATTTATGTTTTGGTTGTATGAAACAAACGCAAAAGCGTTGAAATGAACCTTGAAGGATTACTCCGTAAATTAAAGTTGAATATTGTAAATATTCATAATTTAGGGATTAGGAAATTTCACTCATTTGCTCAATTTAATAGTAAAATCACTTTTGACTTGATCTTTAAACTAATAATTTGGAAGTCTGCAATATCTTAAAATATCTATCATTAAACTGAAGTTGAATGCGGAATCGGAAGCTGCTCCGTGAAAGCAAAATCTCTAGATCTCAGTGTTATCATGACACAAATCCTCAGCTTCATCCCTATGCGAGGCGATTTTTGCTTCTCTCTTGATGTAGGACACTTAACGGATAATTTATTAGAGGAGCAGGACAATCACGAGCTAAATGCGGACTCATGCGTATTATTGACTTTCGCAAAGAAACAATCATATCTTTCAATCGGATGGCGGATTCTGACATATTATATATGTAAATTATCTATCTCGATGAGACGGAGCCAACCGAATTGTCATATTTTTAAAATCCCATTAGTTATACCCAGTTTTGGCTGAAATCCGAAAATAATCAGCTTTGAGTTTATTTTCAGTAATATAGTTAGAGTCAGTTTATATTAGGAAACAAAATCAATTTTGATTCAGTTTGGACTGATTTGTTTCCTTTATTATAGAGAGTCATTTAGGTAGTTTTAAATTATTTCTTTCTTTTAGGGATTTTGTTCTTAATAGGAGTAGGCTTTGCTTATCTATTTATGAAGAAGGATTGTAAAGCTCATGTTATTTAGATAACTTTTCATCAATAAAATTCTTCTTTATTATATTCTCTTCATGGATTCAAGTTCTTCGTGGATTCGAAAATCATTCTTTGTGGATTCATAGAACAATCCTTGGTGGATTCTAAGATTTATTACTTTCACGCTTCGTTAGCTCTTATAGAGAATACTGAAGAGATGGGTCGTGAGGAGGTGTATAGTGTAGATGTTATGGATAGTGGAGGACCAATGGGCATTGAGTATAACGGTGAAACTAAAGATGGTTAATGGGAAATGAGAATGAACAACGGTTTGAGTATGAGAAGTTATTTACTCTTATAATCTATCTTCTAATTTGTTATTTATACTGCACATATAACTTATAATATGGTTATCTAACTTTTCAGTTTAAATAAGTTATATAAGTCCCCTTTAATTTTAAAAATAGCGATTAATGTTACGTATATAATTGAAATAAACGAATATAGTTTTGGAAAAATAAGGAGGTGCATAACTAATAAGAGATTGTAGAATTAATTAAGGATTAATCACAAATAATGGTAAAATTATGAATTATCAAATTTGAGAGGGTGAAAAAGAAAATTAAAAGTTTTAACATGGGTATCCACTTTTATATGTAGTATAGATATAGATTAAAAGTTTTGAATGATAAAATTATCGTAATTAATTTCAATATGGTTTCCAAAACGCTTATAAGGATGTGAAAGAAAAAGAAAATTGTTTGATAAATCCTTAACTTAAATATGCTAATATTTAATATATTGACTATTTATTTTATAATGATATGACAATAAATAATAAAATTATATATTAAAATTAGAATTTATTAATAAACAATAATAATATATTAATAATATAATAATATATTAAATATTAAATATTATATTATGTTATATTATAAATACACTAATAACAAAATTTGTAATATAATAATATATTAATAATAATATAATAAAATATTAAATATTAATATTTAATATATAGCTAATGTATTAATAATAATATCAATAATTATTTAATAATAAGTAATAATATTATATAATTAAATTAAAGTTATATTATATTATATTATTAATATAATTTATTACTAATGTTTTGAATAAATAAAATATATTATAGTAATAGTGTAATATATTATATAATAATAATAATTTATTTATTAATAAAATAAAATAATAATGTATTTTGTATATTAATATTATATTATAAGATAAATAAAATTTTATTACATGCCAATATATTAATATATCATATAACAAAATAGGTTATTGATGCTAAACTAATGTACTGATAAAAGTATTAATATAACTAAATTCATAATTATATTATAGTATATTATATTATATATTAAAATAGTAATAATATAATGGGAAAATTGCTTATAGCTAGCTGAATTTGGAGTTCTGTTCATACAAGCCCCTTGAAAAAGTCAAAATCTCTCAAATGCAAAGACTTGTTCATTAAACCCCTACAATTAATTTTCTATCTTATCTATCTTGTGTGTGAGACATTACATTATCCGTAGGAGCCTTAAAACTTTGCTTGTATCATGTTTATTATGACTATGATGGATATCTCATGTCATGACTTATTATCTATGTGTGTATGATGGATTTATTGGGTTTTGAAACTATGTGTGAGATAATTGTTTAAGTGATGAAACATTGTCGATAGTTATTTTAAATTTTTGTTAGTTAGTGGATTGTGTTGTGAATATGTGGGATGTGAAATTTGAAATTATTCGATATTGTGTTAGATTTGGATATTGTTGGATATTGTTGGATGGAAATGTGATTGTGGTGGATATTGAACATATTTGATATTGTGTTGGTGTGACGCTTGTGAAGTTGAAATCTCGAATCCACGAGGGTTGATCTCGAATCCACGAAGAGCTTGAATCCACGAAGAAAATATATTAAACGAAAATTTTATTGATGAAAAGATATGCCTCTAGGGCTTAAAAGACTGCTTAAATAGAAAACAAATAAGAATCCTACAATGACTGAACTCCTACTAAAAATATAAATAAGAACTCTAATTGACCGAACTTTACCAAAATAGAAATAAGAAAACTATCCTCAAAAATACTCCTACGATTAGGGAAGTAACGGTCAAATTTGGAATCAAACGGATTTGCTTCCTAATCCAAACAGACTCCTAAAACATTACTAAAAATAGTAAAAAATATTTTTGTCCAAATCCGACTTACGGTTGAAAGTTCGACCGTAGGTTGGTTAGGTGGCTCCATCTCGAAAAATACGCGATTTTAAAAATCGCCCAAATCCGACTTACGGTTGAAAGTTACGACTGTTCTTCGTTGCAACCTATTTTCCTCGACCGGTCCGCGTTTGGGTTTGTTACGATCCCGTTTCTCCATGAAGGTATCCACAATGTGTTCTACATCGGTGTGTTGATCTGAGTCAAAAGCGGAGAGGAAATGCATAATGTCTGCTGGAAATGCATATATTATATCCTAGACGGGTCAATCGTCTAGGATAGTATCCTAGACGGTTTAGCCATCTAGGATGTTTGAAAACACCCTCGACGACATAGCCGTGTTAGATGGTATCCTAGACGGCTATGTCGTCGTTGATGTTTGAAAACATAATAGACTGCCTAGCCATCTAGGATACATCCTTGATAGTCTAGCCGTCTAGGATGTTTGAAAACATCCAAGACGACACAGCCGTCTAAGATGCTTTTCCACATCCTAGACAACATAGCCGTCGAGGACGTGTAGCCGTCTGCGAAGAGTATTGTAGATGGCTTTGCCGTCTGCGATGTAGCATCCTAGACGGACAACCGTCTAGAATACGTATCTTAGACGGTTTGTTGCTCTATTCTAGACGGTTGTGGCCATCTAGGATGGTCGGATCTCTACTAGTGTCTTAAGATTATGTCACCTGTTGCAGGAATGTGACAATGAATCAGTCATTTTTAATTAATTTATTTCCCTTGCAAACAGTTAGAATTATGTCTTTTTAATTTTCATAGTGTTATCTGTAATTAGTTAGCACTGGATTTTGAAATTAGTCCTTCTAATTAGCACCGATTGATAGAATTGGGAGACTAATTTTATGACACTAATATATTTGGGAGGCTGATTCCAAAATATGAAGATTCGAGGATTAATTTCAAAACACTTAAAAATTGGGGACTAATTTAAAATATGAACATATGTAGAACTAATTTCAAAATATTAAAGATTTGGGGACTAATAAAAAGACCTTACTGTTTTCATCAAAATTTTAATTTTAGATCAAAAATGATCTTAGCACGATAATATGTGTAAATGTTTTTATTGACGGGTATAGAGCACTTGTATTTCACGTGATGGTACTTGATTAGAACGCCTTGGAGCTATCTGAATTATGTATTAGATACATTAGAGGTATCCATGGTTTGAACGAATTTCAAATGATGTTTCTCTGACATAAGTAGATGCTAACTAAAGATATTGCAAAGATTTGTAGATGAGAGCATCTTAGGCTTATATATTACCTGAGATGTTGGTGCCTCAGTTTTCTTTAAGTTACTTGATTAGAAGGCTAATAAAAGATTTTATTTTATTTATTTCTACTTGAGTAAAAATGATTTAATCATCTTGGATTTTGCATTGCACATGTACATGCCTGGTGCAAACAGATAGCATATGTACGCATTTATTATCTTCATCAATGCGTTTGACACCGATTGTTTGCTAGAATCATCCATAAACAAGATATTTTCTAGCATAATTCAGAAATCATAGGATTTTGGTCTATGACTCACAGTAAACCTAACAAAATGTCCACAAATACACAAGAGGTTAGAATTTTGGAAACATTAATATTTGCGGAACTTTTTCAATCTTACGTACACAGGTTTTGTTTATAATTTAAAGGATAAAATGACTAATTCCCAATTAAAGTATTATTGAACTCCCAACTTGCTCTTTAAAGTATCAATTTATCTATTTTCATCTTTACAGTATATTTTCTTGCCCAATGCGATACTTTTGTGAATCAACCATCAAACACTTAACGGAAATTTCAAAAATTTAAACAACCCCTAAAAGTTTGATTAAAAAAGCCTTGAAACAAATTCGAAATTATAAAAACCTTTGAATATTTCAAATATATAAATAACCCCATGAAAATCTAAAATTACAAACTACCATTGAAAGATTCAAATTTTGTAAAAAGAACCCAAAAGTTTAGAATTACAAAAACACATTGAAATCAAAATTTATAAACAACCCTCTGAAAATTTGAAAATTACAAATGGGCCCTGAAAAATTAAATTTTGCGAAAAACCTTGAAATTTTCAGAAATTGAAAAAAACCCTTAAAATCCGAAAATCAAAATTTTTGATTTTTCAAGGTTATTTGCAATTTCTGAAAGTTTTAGAGTGTGTTTCTCAAATTTTAAAATTTTAAGGCCCATTTATAAGTTTTATGTCTTTTGAAGTTTTCAGATTCTCAAGGGGTTGTTTGAAATTTTCTAAATTTTTAGGGTGTTTTTTATAATTTTGGATTTTTCAGGGTGTTTTTATAAATATTGGACTTTTTCAAGTTTGTAAGTATCATATTTTCAAGGGATATTTATAATTTTGGATTGTTTTATAATTTTTAAAACTTTTAGAGTTGTTTTTCAATTCAATAAAAGAATCCCAAAAATTGATATGACATGTCATCATCCGTTAAGTATTTGATGATGGCTTCACAAAGGACCATATGAGGAAGTAAACATAGTATAAAGGGAAAATAGACAAATTGATATTTTAAAGGGCAAATTGAGAGTTCACTAATACTTAAGAGAAGTTAGTCATTTTGTCCTAATTTAAAAAGGATGTCTACGATTCAAAACCTAAATAAGTATGTCTATGTGCAAAATAATTAATGACTAAAGCGGTTAAGCCTCATTTTATTGTTTCCATATGAAAAAGTAAGCAAAAGTTGCCATGAAAATAATTAAAAACCAACTCCACTGGAATTTTTAAAACCAATTAGATATGAAAGTATGCCTAAGTAACAATTAATGTTGGAGAATTTTAATCCTTTTATATCATGTATTACTACTATTTATTATTTATTACACAAATCAGAAGTAAAATAACTTCAAAAAGAATACACTACAATTACTAGTAAACAACACTAATAAATAAAACAAAAGGTAAATATGCATAGTAAATATATGACATTTCCCTCTTATTAAGAAAAGTATAAAGATAAAACTAAATGCATCAATATATATATAAATGAACCCGATAGTTGAATTTCTCACTGATTCAAATACTCAAGGGGTACATGCATCTAATCTTCAGAACAAAAGTTAAAGACATTCACAAAGGCTAAATTATCAAATTGGCCTAAAATTGACATCTGAGTTTTATAAGGCCTAAAATTGACTCAGTGACAATAAGGCCTAAAAGTGACTCACGTTGAAGCCTACTCCGCGACGAATCTTGGTTTGACCGCGAAAAGTATAAATTTTTGCATATTTACCCCTATATCTCTCACACTTACATTTTAGTCCTCTAAAATTTAAATCCTCTTCCCCATCCCTCCACCATCTCTCTCTCTTACCTAGTTTACAATACCTTCCCTTCACCACCTTCAAATCCAAACAAGTCCTTAGGAATTTTTGGGTGAGAGAAGGGGAGGAGGAAGAACAAGAAAGCATTCTTTAATCTCAGGAATCAGAACATAAGTAGCATTGATCCTGATTGACTCCAGACCTCGGCCCACACCTAAGACTGCACTAACAGGACCCAAAACATCAATGAAACAACTTTTCTTGACTCTTGCCAACTAAGCTGACATAGTCCCCATACCATACAAGGTGCAACTACGTACACGTCGAGAGCACCATAAATTTTCATATTAGAGGAGATTGAGCATTTCGAGAATATTTCTCATTTATGTTTTGGTTGTATGAAACAAACGCAAAAGCGTTGAAATGAACCTTGAAGGATTACTCCGTAAATTAAAGTTGAATATTGTAAATATTCATAATTTAGGGATTAGGAAATTTCACTCATTTGCTCAATTTAATAGTAAAATCACTTTGACTTGATCTTTAAACTAATAATTTGGAAGTCTGCAATATCTTAAAATATCTATCATTAATGAAGTTGAATGCGGAATCGGAATCGTGAAAGCAAAATCTCTAGATCTCGGTGTTATCATGACACAAATCCTCAGCTTCATCCCTATGCGGGCGATTTTGCTTCTCTCTTGATGTAGGACACTTGGATAATTTATTAGAGGAGCGGGACAATCACGAGCTAAATCTTGACTCATGCGTATTATTGACTTCATGAAAACAATCATATCTTTCAATCCGGATGGCGATCGACATATTATATATGTAAATTATCTATCTCGATGAGGAGGAGCCAACCGAATTGTCATATTTTAAAATCCCATTAGTTATACCCAGTTTTGGTGAAATCGAAAATAATCAGCTTTGAGTTTATTTTCAGTAATATAGTTAGAGTCAGTTTATATTAGGAAACAAAATCAATTTTGATTCAGTTTGGACTGATTTGTTTCCTTTATTATAGAGAGTCATTTAGGTAGTTTTAAATTATTTCTTTCTTTTAGGGATTTTGTTCTTAATAGGAGTAGGCTTTGCTTATCTATTTATGAAGAAGGATTGTAAAGCTCATGTTATTTAGATAACTTTTCATCAATAAAATTCTTCTTTATTATATTCTCTTCATGGATTCAAGTTCTTCGTGGATTCGAAAATCATTCTTTGTGGATTCATAGAACAATCCTTGGTGGATTCTAAGATTTATTACTTTCACGCTTCGTTAGCTCTTATAGAGAATACTGAAGAGATGGGTCGTGAGGAGGTGTATAGTGTAGATGTTATGGATAGTGGAGGACCAATGGGCATTGAGTATAACGGTGAAACTAAAGATGGTTAATGGGAAATGAGAATGAACAACGGTTTGAGTATGAGAAGTTATTTACTCTTATAATCTATCTTCTAATTTGTTATTTATACTGCACATATAACTTATAATATGGTTATCTAACTTTTCAGTTTAAATAAGTTATATAAGTCCCCTTTAATTTTAAAAATAGCGATTAATGTTACGTATATAATTGAAATAAACGAATATAGTTTTGGAAAAATAAGGAGGTGCATAACTAATAAGAGATTGTAGAATTAATTAAGGATTAATCACAAATAATGGTAAAATTATGAATTATCAAATTTGAGAGGGTGAAAAAAAAAATTAAAAGTTTTAACATGGGTATCCACTTTTATATGTAGTATAGATATAGATTAAAAGTTTTGAATGATAAAATTATCGTAATTAATTTCAATATGGTTTCCAAAACGCTTATAAGGATGTGAAAGAAAAGAAAATTGTTTGATAAATCCTTAACTTAAATATGCTAATATTTAATATATTGACTATTTATTTTATAATGATATGACAATAAATAATAAAATTATATATTAAAATTAGAATTTATTAATAAACAATAATAATATATTAATAATATAATAATATATTAAATATTAAATATTATATTATGTTATATTATAAATACACTAATAACAAAATTTGTAATATAATAATATATTAATAATAATATAATAAAATATTAAATATTAATATTTAATATATAGCTAATGTATTAATAATAATATCAATAATTATTTAATAATAAGTAATAATATTATATAATTAAATTAAAGTTATATTATATTATATTATTAATATAATTTATTACTAATGTTTTGAATAAATAAAATATATTATAGTAATAGTGTAATATATTATATAATAATAATAATTTATTTATTAATAAAATAAAATAATAATGTATTTTGTATATTAATATTATATTATAAGATAAATAAAATTTTATTACATGCCAATATATTAATATATCATATAACAAAATAGGTTATTGATGCTAAACTAATGTACTGATAAAAGTATTAATATAACTAAATTCATAATTATATTATAGTATATTATATTATATATTAAAATAGTAATAATATAATGGGAAAATTGCTTATAGCTAGCTGAATTTGGAGTTCTGTTCATACAAGCCCCTTGAAAAAGTCAAAATCTCTCAAATGCAAAGACTTGTTCAGTTAAACCCCTACAATTAATTTCCACTCATCATCCATTTTCTTTTCCATTTTGAGTAGTGATAATTGTACTAAAAAATTTTATACTATTTTGTACTACAAATAAAATATCAGGGTCCATGATGACTCCCAATTTTCTTGACAATTTCTAAGAAAAATCTCACATATTTACTAGTGATAGTATAAGCGTAATATTGAATTTATAGTACAATTATCATTTTCCTTCCATTTTTATCCATTGTCCTTGTTCCCTCCTCCTTTCTTGTTCTTCCTCCTCCTTCTCTCCAAAAATCCTAAGGGCTTGTTTGGATTTGAAGGTGGTGAAGGGAAGGTATTGTAAACTAGGTAAAGAGAGGGAAGAGAAGGGAATTCCTTCCTCTTGGTTACATCCCTAGATAAGAGAATTGGGGTGTAACAAATTTAGCACTAGTTGGGGGTGAATCAAGGGGAATGAATGTGAACAACTTCACCTTCAAAGTGTTCCCAAATAAGGTTAATTGTTCCCCTAATTTCCCTTCACCCTCATTCACCTCAATCCAAAGAAGCCATAAGACAAGATTCAATCGTCACAGACATCAAATTAGGGCATTTCTCAACAGCATCCATTGAACCCTTTTGTTGATGACTGGGCACTCACAAATAACAAGTTTTTAAAGCATATTAGGACACCCACTAGCGAGCTCGGCAAGTCCAAAATCAGTGACATGGGAACTTTGCATAGTGACAACAGATTCGCTGATGTTGGGTTCTCTATCATTGCTCGATGCTGCCTAATATTTTGTCAAATTTATTGATTCTAATCGTGCTGTTTTATGCTAAAATTGCGGATGTTGTGGGGAGCAATAGTGGCATGAGAGGCGTCTGTGCGTGAAGATGATCGGAAGAGGAGAAAGCTCGGTGTCGACTATTTATTTTCTATCTTATCTATCTGTGTGTGAGACATTACATTATCCGTAGGAGCCTTAAAACTTTGCTTGTATCATGTTTATTATGACTATGATGGATATCTCATGTCATGACTTATTATCTATGTGTGTATGATGGATTTATTGGGTTTTGAAACTATGTGTGAGATAATTGTTTAAGTGATGAAACATTGTGCGATAGTTATTTTAAATTTTTGTTAGTTAGTGGATTGTGTTGTGAATATGTGGGATGTGAAATTTGAAATTATTCGATATTGTGTTAGATTTGGATATTGTTGGATATTGTTGGATGGAAATGTGATTGTGGTGGATATTGAACATATTTGATATTGTGTTGGTTGTGCTTGTGTGAAGTTGAAATCTCGAATCCACGAGGGTTGATCTCCGAATCCACGAAGAGCTTCGAATCCACGAAGAAAATATATTAAACGAAAATTTTATTGATGAAAAGATATGCCTCTAGGGCTTAAAAGACTCTGTTTAAATAGAAAACAAATAAGAATCCTACAATGACTCGAACTCCTACTAAAAATATAAATAAGAACTCTAATTGACCCGAACTTTACCAAAATAGAAATAAGAAAACTATCCTCAAAAAATACTCCCTACGATTAGGGAAGTAAATCGGTCAAATTTGGAATCAAACCGGATTTGCTTCCTAATCCAAACAGACTCCTAAAACATTACTAAAATAGTAAAAAATATTTTTGTCCAAATCGACTTACGGTTGAAAGTTACGACCGTAGGTTGGTTAGGTTTGCTCCATCTCGAAAAAATCGCGATTTTAAAAATCGTCCAAATCCGACTTACGGATTGAAAGTTACGACCTGTTCTTCGTTGCAACCTATTTTCCTCGGCCGGGTCCGCGTTTGGGTTTGTTACGATCCGTTTCTCCATGAAGGTATCCACAATGTGTTCTACATCGGTGTGTTGTCTGAGTCAAAAGCGGCGAGAGGAAATGCATAATGTCTGCTGGAAATGCATATATTATATCCTAGACGGTCAATCGTCTAGGATAGTATCCTAGACGGTTTAGCCATCTAGGATGTTTGAAAACACCCTCGACGACATAGCCGTGTTAGATGGTATCCTAGGCGGCTATGTCGTCGCTGATGTTGAAAACATAATAGACTACCTAGCCATCTAGGATACATCCTTGATAGTCTAGCCGTCTAGGATGTTTGAAAACATCCAAGACGCATTATGTACCGCCTAAGATGCTTTTCCACATCCTAGACAACATAGCCGTCGAGGGCGTGTAGCCGTCTGCGAAGAGTATTGTAGATGGCTTTGCGTCTGCGATGTAGCATCCTAGGCGGACAACCGTCTAGAATACGATATCTTAGGCGGTTTGTTGCTCTATTCTAGGCGGTTGTGGCCATCTAGGATGGTGGGATCTCTACTAGTGTCTTAAGATTATGTCACTGTTGCGGGAATGTGACAATGAATCAGTCATTTTAATTAATTTATTTCCCTTGCAAACAGTTAGAATTATGTCTTTTAATTTTCATAGTGTTATCTGTAATTAGTTAGCTTGGATTTTGAAATTAGTCCTTCTAATTAGCACCAGTTGATAGAATTGGGAGACTAATTTTATGACACTAATATATTTGGGAGACCGATTCCAAAATATGAAGATTCGAGGATTAATTTCAAAACACTTAAAAATTGGGGACTAATTTAAAATATGAACATATGTAGAACTAATTTCAAAATATTAAAGATTTGGGGACTAATAAAAAGACCTTACTGTTTTCATCAAAATTTTAATTTTAGATCAAAAATGATCTTAGCACGATAATATGTGTAAATGTTTTTATTGACGGGTATAGAGCACTTGTATTTCACGTGATGGTACTTGATTAGAACGCCTTGGAGCTATCTGAATTATGTATTAGATACATTAGAGGTATCCATGGTTTGAACGAATTTCAAATGATGTTTCTCTGACATAAGTAGATGCTAACTAAAGATATTGCAAAGATTTGTAGATGAGAGCATCTTAGGCTTATATATTACCTGAGATGTTGGTGCCTCAGTTTTCTTTAAGTTACTTGATTAGAAGGCTAATAAAAGATTTTATTTTATTTATTTCTACTTGAGTAAAAATGATTTAATCATCTTGGATTTTGCATTGCACATGTACATGCCTGGTGCAAACAGATAGCATATGTACGCATTTATTATCTTCATCAATGCGTTTGACACCGATTGTTTGCTAGAATCATCCATAAACAAGATATTTTCTAGCATAATTCAGAAATCATAGGATTTTGGTCTATGACTCACAGTAAACCTAACAAAATGTCCACAAATACACAAGAGGTTAGAATTTTGGAAACATTAATATTTGCGGAACTTTTTCAATCTTACGTACACAGGTTTTGTTTATAATTTAAAGGATAAAATGACTAATTCCCAATTAAAGTATTATTGAACTCCCAACTTGCTCTTTAAAGTATCAATTTATCTATTTTCATCTTTACAGTATATTTTCTTGCCCAATGCGATACTTTTGTGAATCAACCATCAAACACTTAACGGAAATTTCAAAAATTTAAACAACCCCTAAAAGTTTGATTAAAAAGCCTTGAAACAAATTGAAATTATAAAAACCTTTGAATATTTCAAATATATAAATAACCCCATGAAAATCTAAAATTACAAACTACCATTGAAAGATTCAAATTTTGTAAAAGAACCCAAAAGTTTAGAATTACAAAAACACATTGAAATCAAAATTTATAAACAACCCTCTGAAAATTTGAAAATTACAAATGGGCCCTGAAAAATTAAATTTTGCAAAAAACCTTGAAATTTTCAGAAATTGAAAAAAAAACCCTTAAAATCCGAAAATCAAAATTTTTGATTTTTCAAGGTTATTGCAATTTCTGAAAGTTTTAGAGTGTGTTTCTCAAATTTTAAAATTTTAAGGCCCATTTATAAGTTTTATGTCTTTTGAAGTTTTCAGATTCTCAAGGGGTTGTTTGAAATTTTCTAAATTTTTAGGGTGTTTTTTATAATTTTGGATTTTTCAGGGTGTTTTTATAAATATTGGACTTTTTCAAGTTTGTAAGTATCATATTTTCAAGGGATATTTATAATTTTGGATTGTTTTATAATTTTAAAACTTTTAGAGTTGTTTTTCAATTCAATAAAAGAATCCCAAAAATTGATATGACATGTCATCATCCGTTAAGTATTTGATGATGGCTTCACAAAGGACCATATGAGGAAGTAAACATAGTATAAAGGGAAAATAGACAAATTGATATTTTAAAGGGCAAATTGAGAGTTCACTAATACTTAAGAGAAGTTAGTCATTTTGTCCTAATTTAAAAAGGATGTCTACGATTCAAAACCTAAATAAGTATGTCTATGTGCAAAATAATTAATGACTAAAGCGGTTAAGCCTCATTTTATTGTTTCCATATGAAAAAAGTAAGCAAAAGTTGCCATGAAAATAATTAAAAACCAACTCCACTGGAATTTTTAAAACCAATTAGATATGAAAGTATGCCTAAGTAACAATTAATGTTGGAGAATTTTAATCCTTTTATATCATGTATTACTACTATTTATTATTTATTACACAAATCAGAAGTAAAATAACTTCAAAAAGAATACACTACAATTACTAGTAAACAACACTAATAAATAAAACAAAAGGTAAATATGCATAGTAAATATATGACATTTCCCTCTTATTAAGAAAAGTATAAAGATAAAACTAAATGCATCAATATATATATAAATGAACCCGATAGTTGAATTTCTCACTGATTCAAATACTCAAGGGTACATGCATCTAATCTTCAGAACAAAAGTTAAAGGCATTCACAAAGAAATGAAACAGACAACACTAATTAAAATGAATAAAGAATCTAAACAACGGCCCACTGAGATGTGACACTAAAATAAAATACACCCTTTATTTTCTTTTAAGGAAAAAAATACACCCTTTTATTTTTAAGATTGAATTAACGTTCTGTATCTAGACTTACATAATACATTATCATATACTCTCATATGGTATTTTAGAATTCCACGAATAAAACTTTATTGATGAAACTCACATGAAAATTATAACTTCAATGTTATACTAGTTGCGAAAAAAGATCCATGACATGTATTTTAAAATCATTGACAACAACATATTTGACATTTACATTTCTTACAATATGCATTCTTTAATCTCAGGAAACAAAACATGAGTAGCATTGATCCTGATCGACTCCAGACCTCGGCCCACACCTAAGACTGCACTAACAGTCCCAATACCATACAAGGTGCAACTACGTACACGTCGAGAGCACCATAAATTTTCGTATTAGAGGAGATTGAGCATTTCGAGAATATTTCTCATTTATGTTTTGGTTGTATGAAACAAACGCAAAAGCGTTGAAATGAACCTTGAAGGATTACTCCGTAAATTAAAGTTGAATATTGTAAATATTCATAATTTAGGGATTAGGAAATTTCACTCATTTGCTCAATTTAATAGTAAAATCACATTTGACTTGATCTTTAAACTAATAATTTGGAAGTCTGCAATATCTTAAAATATCTATCATTAACCTAAAGTTGAATGCGGAGTCGGAAGCTGCTCCATGAAAGCAAAATCTCTAGATCTCAGTGTTATCATGAAACAAATCCTCAGCTTCATCCCTATGCGAGGCGATTTTTGCTTCTCTCTTGATGTAGGACACTTAACGGATAATTTATTAGAGGAGCGGGACAATCACGAGCTAAATGCGACTCACGCAGATATCGACTTTCGCAGTTAAACAATCATATCTTTCAATCCGGATGGCGGATTCTGACATATTATATATGTAAATTATCTATCTCGATGAGACGGAGCCAACCGAATTGTCATATTTTTAAAATCCCATTAGTTATACCCAGTTTTGGCTGAAATCCGAAAAT
This sequence comes from Asparagus setaceus, assembly GCA_012295165.1. Lineage (NCBI taxonomy): Eukaryota > Viridiplantae > Streptophyta > Magnoliopsida > Asparagales > Asparagaceae > Asparagus > Asparagus setaceus. The sequence goes on from CM022710.1 coordinate 23,754,043, forward strand.
AATCAGCTTTGAGTTTATTTTCGATGTCTGATTAGAGTCGGTTTATATTAGGAAACAAAATCAATTTTGATTCAGGTTTGGACTGATTTGTTTCCTTTATTATAGAGAGTCATTTAGGTAGTTTTAAATTATTTCTTTCTTTTAGGGATTTTGTTCTTAATAGGAGTAGGCTTTGCTTATCTATTTATGAAGAAGGATTGTAAAGCTCATGTTATTTAGATAACTTTTCATCAATAAAATTCTTCTTTATTATATTCTCTTCATGGATTCAAGTTCTTCGTGGATTCGAAAATCATTCTTTGTGGATTCATAGAACAATCCTTGGTGGATTCTAAGATTTATTACTTTCACGCTACGTTAGCTCTTATAGAGAATACGAAGAGATGGGTCGTGAGGAGGTGTATAGTGTAGATGTTATGGATAGTGGAGGACCAATGGGCATTGAGTATAACGGTGAAACTAAAGATGGTTAATGGGAAATGAGAATGAACAACGGTTTGAGTATGAGAAGTTATTTACTCTTATAATCTATCTTCTAATTTGTTATTTATACTGCACATATAACTTATAATATGGTTATCTAACTTTTCAGTTTAAATAAGTTATATAAGTCCCCTTTAATTTTAAAAATAGCGATTAATGTTACGTATATAATTGAAATAAACGAATATAGTTTTGGAAAAATAAGGAGGTGCATAACTAATAAGAGATTGTAGAATTAATTAAGGATTAATCACAAATAATGGTAAAATTATGAATTATCAAATTTGAGAGGGTGAAAAAGAAAATTAAAAGTTTTAACATGGGTATCCACTTTTATATGTAGTATAGATATAGATTAAAAGTTTTGAATGATAAAATTATCGTAATTAATTTCAATATGGTTTCCAAAACGCTTATAAGGATGTGAAAGAAAAAGAAAATTGTTTGATAAATCCTTAACTTAAATATGCTAATATTTAATATATTGACTATTTATTTTATAATGATATGACAATAAATAATAAAATTATATATTAAAATTAGAATTTATTAATAAACAATAATAATATATTAATAATATAATAATATATTAAATATTAAATATTATATTATGTTATATTATAAATACACTAATAACAAAATTTGTAATATAATAATATATTAATAATAATATAATAAAATATTAAATATTAATATTTAATATATAGCTAATGTATTAATAATAATATCAATAATTATTTAATAATAAGTAATAATATTATATAATTAAATTAAAGTTATATTATATTATATTATTAATATAATTTATTACTAATGTTTTGAATAAATAAAATATATTATAGTAATAGTGTAATATATTATATAATAATAATAATTTATTTATTAATAAAATAAAATAATAATGTATTTTGTATATTAATATTATATTATAAGATAAATAAAATTTTATTACATGCCAATATATTAATATATCATATAACAAAATAGGTTATTGATGCTAAACTAATGTACTGATAAAAGTATTAATATAACTAAATTCATAATTATATTATAGTATATTATATTATATATTAAAATAGTAATAATATAATGGGAAAATTGCTTATAGCTAGCTGAATTTGGAGTTCTGTTCATACAAGCCCCTTGAAAAAAGTCAAAATCTCTCAAATGCAAAAACTTGGTCAGTTAAACCCCTACAATTAATTTCCAGCTCATCATCCATTTTCTTTTCCATTTTGAGTAGTGATAATTGTACTTAAAAATTTTATACTATTTTTGTACTCGCACAAATAAAATATCAGGGTCCATGATGACTCCCAATTTTCTTGACAATTTCTAAGAAAAAATCTCACATATTTACTAGTGATAGTATAAGCGTAATATTGAATTTATAGTACAATTATCATTTTCCTTCCATTTTTATCCATTGTCCTTGTTCCCTCCTCCTTTCTTGTTCTTCCTCCTCCCCTTCTCTCACCCAAAAAATCCTAAGGGCTTGTTTGGATTTGAAGGTGGTGAAGGGAAGGTATTGTAAACTAGGTAAGAGAATTGAGGGGAAGAGAAGGGAATTCCCTTCCTCTTGGTTACATCCCTAGATAAGAGAATTGGGGTGTAACAAATTTAGCACTAGTTGGGGGGTGAATCAAGGGGAATGAATGTGAACAACTTCACCTTCAAAGTGTTCCCAAATAAGGTTAATTGTTCCCCTAATTTCCCTTCACCCTCATTCACCTCAATCCAAAGAAGCCATAAGACAAGATTCAATCGTCACAGACATCAAATTAGGGCATTTCTCAACAGCATCCATTGAACCCTTTTTGTTGATGACTGGGCACTCACAAATAACAAGTTTTTTTAAAGCATATTAGGACACCCACTAGCGAGCTCGGCAAGTCCAAAATCAGTGACATGGGAACTTTGCATAGTGACAACAGATTCGCTGATGTTGGGTTCTCTATCATTGCTCGATGCTGCCTAATATTTTGTCACTGTGGAAAATTACTGCGATTTAGCAACGGAATTTACAATAATTAGTGGAGTAGAGTTTATCTAAAGAGTAGCATATGGATAAATATTGTAAATCTATGTTGTGGAGGATAAAGTCATTTTGATGATTTGCCTTCAAAGCTCAATCATTTATCTAATTGGGGAAAGGGTAAAAGTTTCTAGTTGAGAAACATTTGACACTTCTTGAATTGGACTCATTATTTGGATATATGAAGGAAAGGATGAGGACAATGGGTAAAAATGGAAAAGAAAAGGATTAGTGAGCTGAAAATTACTTAACGTGTGGTAATTGAATAAGTCTTTGGATCGGAGAGGTTTTGAGCATTTGACTGAGGTTGGTGAACAAAAATATAGATTTAGCTGATCAATTTTCCCTATATATTATTACATTATTATTAATAAGATTTGATTTATTAATAAAGCACTTAAGGAGAAAACCACCATGACATGGTGTTAAAAAAACACAACAATAGACTCAACACGGTATCCAGACAGACCCTCAATCTTCAGAAATTGACCGTTTATGAAGCATCTTAAATATCAAATAAATTCCCAAGTTTGGGCAAATAATATTTTAGAGAAACTAGTTTCGGACCCGTTCGATGCATGTACTTGTTCATCATTGAGTTTGTAAATATTTTCAAAATAGAAAAATTAACACAATTTTTTGAAATTTTATGTGTCAAAAGAATGAAATGACAATTGTTTACCACTTTCTACAAAAATAAAATAATTATAAAATTTACCATCTACTATACATTGTGCAAGCAAGAGATATTATTACCTAAAACTCACATATGTTGGACTGGTGAAATTATAATATTACTCTTTTTTTGCAATGCTTTTACTTTCATTAGAAAAACAAAAATAATAAAATGAAAAAAGGCCGCGTCTAGAATTTAATTTAAAGTTCACACACACTTTGCCATCATTTTAGTGACCGTAACTTTCTCCTCTTCTTGCTGCATGAAGTCAAATTTCGCGTCTGAGCTGCTTGACAAGGAACAATGATCAACTATAAGTATGTGTTTGGTTAGAGATTATTACAACAAATGTGGATGCAACATGCAGCGTGTGTTTGGATAGATAAAATTGGAGCATTATATTATTCCCACTACATCAAAAATTTAATATACATGTTTGGTTGGAAATTGCTGTAATGACAAAGTAAGCTAAATAGGAGTGCTCTTGTGTTGAAATTGAAAGTGTTGCGACCAAAAAAAAAAGTTGTTTGCATATGTACCCTTTAAATCATGAGTATTTACAAAAATACCCTTAAATCTTACTATTGCAAAACTACGCCTCAAATCATCAACTTTGTGAAAAAAAATACCCTTAAATCAAGTTGGTGCTAAAAGTTTGACTATTTTATTGATAATTTTTACATTGTAATTATAAATTAGCTTATCAAAGTTGATGATTAATTGCTTTTGGGGCTGCTTTTTCGAAATTGAAGGTTTCAAGGGCAAGTTTGTAAATACTGAGATTTCAAGGGTATTTTTGCAAGTACCCATAATTTAAGGGGTATATATGCAAATAACTCAAAAAAAAAAAAGAAAAAGAAAACAAGAAGCCGACCTTAATGATTCGCTGCAGCTCCGCCGATTTCTACACTTAAAAAACCCTAATTTAAAAGGGGGGGAAAATTAAACCCTAGAAACCCAAATAGAGGGAAATTTATAGAGGAACTATTGTCTGATTTGTGGGATGGGCTAAAAATAATACATAGGCAGGCCTTGTATTTCTAGGCCCATATATGCTTCTTGGGCCTCAGTGTACTTGTCAAGGAGTATTTGTGCCATTAGGGGGTGTTTGGTTCATTTTCTTGAAATTATAGGAAATGTTTTCCACCAAAATTTATAGGAAATGTTTTCCACCCAATAAAGTTTTGAGAAGTAAAAAAGTACAAAATTTTCTTTTCTTGTGTTTGGTTCAAAACAAGAAAATGATTCTGTGACTTTGTAGAATGTCAGTTTTTCTTTTCTTTTGTTTGGTTGCATATGAAAAATTTCTAGAAAATTGCCAACAACCTTATTTATGACTTTACAACTGTTATATTAACGGCTAGTTTCACATGATCAAATCCTAAAAATCACTCTATCCTCAACTATCCATGAACACAAAATTTTCAAAGTTGAAAAATATGAGTAAGAATATTACAACAATGAAAGATAGTTAACTTTGTTGGCTCAGCTATTGGTCTTTTATCAAAATTGATTGCCTCAACTTCAAAATACAAGTTCAAGTAGATTGCATTCTAATAACGTACTAAAGAACGCCTTATCTTACTATGGACATTGTAAATTAGTTTGCAATCTTCTTAAATTGACCATCATCATTGCCAGAAGCTCAAACCGAGCTCAATGTAGATCCAAAACCCACACAATATAGAGCTAAACAAGCTCGAAATTAGCATACCAATATCAAAAACAGCAACAAGAACTCAAAACAAGCTCAAAACCGAACCAAAAACTGGTGCATATAGAGCTAAACAAGCACCAAAAAACTCAATTTGGTGAGGCAATTTCCTTTTTCTTAAACAAGCACCAAAAACTGGTGCATAAATGTTTTCTTTTTCTTAAACAAGCACCAAAAAGCTCAAAACCGAACCAAAAACTTGAGTGCCTTTGATGCTATCCATTTTGCTTGTTTATTATAAATGGTGAGGCAATTTTCAAGTGTAATATGTCACAGAGCCGTTTGTAGCCATATGCTAGACATTCAAAGGGGAAGCATAGTAGGTAGTTCTTAAACTTCATTGTTGCTTAAACATGTGTTACATATTATGGAGCTAAACAAGCTAAAAAAACTCAATTTGGAGCTAAACAAGCACAAAAAACTCAATATGGAGCAAAACAAGCTCAAAAACCACAATATGGAGCTAAACAAGATCAAAAGCCACAATATGGAGCTAAACAACGACAAACACCACAATATGGAGCTAAACAAGCTCAAAAACCACAATATGGAGCTAAACAAGCTCAAAAACCACAATATGGAGCTAAACAAGCTCAAAGCTCACACCGAGCATTATCTCAATTTGCGCCTAGCACGCCTTCTCAATAAAATAGCTATCATTGTAACCACGGTACATACAGTCGTACGAGCACACATCCTCACTAATTGTTCTTCATCTACACCATCCATCTACATTAATTACAAAATAAAATATAGTTTAAGACGATTATGCAAAAATGGCTCATTCTAAGATATGTAAGCAATATTAATAATTGATATTGTAGAACATAGACATGCATAGGATTGATCATGATGGCGATAATAACTAAACATAAAGAACTAAATAAAATACGAAAAAATCTAGCTAATTTATAAAACTTGTATAGGTAGATATTCATCTACTTGTCATGACTTTTCATACAGTTCACATGCACAATATAATACCACAAACCATTTTAATAAATTATTTATAGTAATGCTACAAATATCGAATTAGCTATTTGATATTGATGAATTTATTGCTACAGTGACTCATCAAATCTATAATTTCGATTTCCATGTTCATGAAGAAAATCTCATGTAATTTTGCATGAAAATATTTAAGTCCTAAAATAATATCTAGTGTTTTATTGAAACCTGGACAAGTTATTTAGAATTTAATCCAACTACTAAAGACTTGAAAATTCAAATCCAATAGCATGAGATTTTAAAATCTCAAGTAATGTGAATAACAGTCCAAACCAAAACTAGAATTCAGATCCAAAGAGGATAATCATATTATTGCCCAATAACGCATAAATTACCAACATAACCCATGAATTTAAAGACAAGATCAAACCCCCAAACAGAATCAAAAGGGATTTAGGATTTTTTACCTCAAATCGGAAGGCGATTGTCAAGCTTAGAAGGCGAGTCGTACGAGCTCTCTGACCTCTTGCTCAAGCCCAAAAGATGTGAGCTTCAACACCCCCACCTCTCCCCCAAACAAGCTCATTGACCGCTTACTCGATAAATCCGACAAGGAATAGGTCGGAAGAAGCAACTCAGGGACGGAAGAGGGAGTGGAAGCGGGAGCGGGAGCGGGAGAGCTGGAGGAGGAGGAAAGGGAAAACGAGAGAGCGCGAGAGCGTGAGGAGGGCGGGAGATCTAGCGAGCGAGCGGGAGAAGGAAACCCTAGGTTTTCCGCCGAAAGATTGAGGCGAGAAATGGGTTCGGGGTTGGGAAAATGGGAAAGGGTACAGGTATATTAATTTTATAATGCAATTGTCAGTTTTCAACCACATTTCCTCTCAAAATGCTAGGAAGTTATTTTCCCACTATTTTGCACTTTTTAGGAAATATTTTCCATAAATCTAGATTGAACCAAACACATGAAAACTCAATTATAGAAAAACTTTTATTTACGAAATTGCCATTTCTCAAAAAAAATTCCTAAAACTTGTGAACCAAACACCCCCTTAATGTAATTTGTATTTTAATTTTGGTTTACAAAATCACTGTAATAGCTAATTTGCTTTCCAAAATATTTTCCTCTTTCTTAACGTTTATCTCACTAGAATCTAGACGAAATTTTTAGCTAAGCCATTTACACGGAGCACAAGAGAATAGTTTGAAAATTTCAACTGCTTTACACACTACATTTACGTGCAAGCTATTCTGTTAAATGAATTTAATCTTCTAAGGAGCTTCAATCATAGGTGAGGTGTGAGATATGGGTTGTATGCATTACTCATTAAAATATTTTCTTGGCTCTAATATTTAAATCCAATATTAATGTGGATGCCATTATTCTCTTTATCCACAATTGGTGACATTTGCGTACGAGTTTGCTCTAGTGCCCATTTCATAGCTTGTTCCTTACATAGTGGATTCTTTTCTAAGGAATAATCCAAAGTATAATCCATTTCAAGTGACAGTTAGCTGAGCTCTCACTTTTGCCTATATGAGGACAAAACATGTTGAATCTAACTTTAAAGCACCAAAGTAGACCATTTCATATGGGAATGAAGAGGCATTATTATTATTATTATTATTACTATTTATATTTATTTATATTTATATGTATATTTATATTTATCTATTAACTAAAGTTATTGAGGCTAGCACTGTAGCTAGTGTCATTTCATAGCTACAGTGCATCTCAATAGCTTTATAGATAGAAAATTGGCTAAATATCATAAAATCCCCCTTAACTTTGGATGATTATCAAAAACCCCACTTAACTTTGAAAATATTAGAAAGCCCTCTTAACTTTAGGGTTTATCATAAAACCCCTTAACTTTGAAAATTTATCAAAAACCCCTAATTTAAGGGGTTTTCGACAAAATTAACTAAAGTTATTGAGGCTAGCACTGTAGCTAGTGCCATTTCATAGCTACAGTGCACCTCAATAGCTTTATAGATAGAAAATTGGCTAAATATCATAAAACCCCCCTTAACTTTGGATGATTATCAAAAAACCCCCCTTAACTTTGAAAATATTAGAAAGCCCCTTAACTTTAGGGCTTATCATAAAACCCCTTTAACTTTGAGAATTTATCGAAAACCCCTAATTTAAGGGGTTTTCGATAAAATCTCATAGTTAAAGGAGGTTTTCTAATAAAATCTAAAAGTTAAAGGGGGGTTTTGTGATAATCCCAATACTTAAGGGGGGTTTTCTGATATTTTAGAAGTTAATGGGGGTTTTCCGATAGTTGTCTAAAGTTAAGGCCTCGATATTTAGCCATAGAAAATGTATGTGACAAACGGTATATAATAAAAGGTTTTGCACATAGATCCAAAAATATAAACCAATTTATGCTTAAGCCCGTCAACTTCCAAACTTACTCTATGCCGAAATTGATCATCAACGTGAAATTTCACACAAAATCACAACTATAAACTAATTTACTTTTAAAATCATCAACTTGACTTTCAAACCAAAATGCTTAAAATTTGCACGTAAATTCAAAATTAAAATAAATTTACTTTTAAGCTCATCAACTTCTAAACCGACTATTAATGCAAATGCTCATCAAACGTAAGAATAAAAACTTAATAATATAATATAAGAAGTTTTGCTTATAAACTCAAAGTCGCACCCCTCTTTGCATTTAAACTTACTCGGAAATGGATTCGTACTATAAATCCAAAGTCTTATCACGATTTAGTTTGACTCACCTATTTCCAAAATCTAAAGTACTCTAGCGAATTATGTTTAAACTTACTTTGTATTTAAAGAGTTTGGTGTACGATTTAATCTATGGTATTCTACTTTAACTTGCTATATTTCTTTTCTAAGCGGTTAAGTATATAATGTAGTTTTTGAAATAAATACTTGAACCATTATTTTTTTGCTTTTTTCACACAAATGTCGTGGCATCTAAAAGTAGATTACTTTTGCCTCTAAAACCAAAGTTTTACCCATATTTATTATTAAGCTTGCACACTTTTTTTTTTCAGTATACCCCCGTGGTTTCCCCTCGCAATCGCGAGAGACTAGTCCACGGTTCGAGCCAAGAGAGCGGCAGTGCACCCACTCGCCCGATGGATTTTTACAGCGAGGGATCGAACCGGGTTCTCGGCTTTCCCCATCCCGGACGAAGCCCCTAAGACTTGGCGCCACCCGACCGGTTAAGCTTGCACACTTTAAAACCATTCTTTGACCTAGTGCCGCATCCAAAATTTTAATGCTACTTTCAAAAAAGATTTTTGCCTATAAAATCAAACTTTCCTCTATTTATTTGTGAACTCACCCACTTCCAAATTCACTCTTAGAAACAAACTACTCCTTCAAATTATGTTTAAATCCACTGCGGCCATATTTGGATTGAGTACTTGTGTATACTAAAGTTATTGGGTCCACAACTGTAGAAAGTCTTTTCAAGCTACGGTAAACTTATTTAATATATAAACTGAGACAGTTAGAATATTGAAACTGTTAAATAGCCAAGTTGGTTAGTCCTCCCCTATAAACTCATACCACTTTTAAGTGGCCTGCGTTTGATTCCCTCAAACTTCCAAATTTTTTTAAACCTTTACTTAAAATTTCTTTTCATTATGAGTCTTTAAATCTTTCATGTTTTGAAATTAAATTCTTCAAATCATGAAAATTGTTATTAAGTTCTACAATTCGAAGTTAATTAGAAATTGATCTCTCAAATCATTAAAATTAATATTAGGTTCCTTAATACTTAAAAATTATTTTGAAATTTCTCCATTCAATAAAATATAGAATCAATAACTAAAGAGATTAATTTAAAAAGATTAGAATTAGAGGACCTAATAACATTGCTATTAACTTGAGGGACTAATTTCAAAATAATTTGGAATATGGGAACACAATAGCAATTTCAATGATTTTGAAGCTTATCTAATTAAAAAAAGTTTAATATTTTATTTTAAGTTACAAACTCAAAGTTTACCACCATTTTATTCTGAAAACCATATACTTCAGTTTTTTTTTTCCAATATTAATGTCTTACAACTCTCATATTTTGAAACAAATACCTTAAATCATGAAAAGTGCTATCATGCGGTCGATTCTTAAATTATTTTGAAATGTCCCTCTAATAAAGAATAGAAGTAATAATTAGAGTCATTAACTTGAAATGATTACGATAATTGTGAGACGATGACAAATTCAATGAGTTGAGGGATTTATTTGAAAGTAAGTAATTTATGTACATTTCAACTCTTAAAAATATTTTAATCCACAAATTAAAAAGAATTTTCTAAACAAATTGCTTAACAATTATTTTTGACTTCTTCACACAAATGCAGCGACAGCTAGAATTACTTTCGTATTTACTAAAGTTATCGGGTTTACTACTGTAGAATGTCTTTTCATAGCTACACTAAATTCACTTATATATATAATGATATAACTACTTTATTACAAGAATATAGTAGCTCAGTTGGTTCAATTCTACTTTACAGTCTCACAATTCCCAGGTTCGATTACTGCCGCTAACTTTTCCAAAATTTTTAATCCTTTACTTAAAAATTATTTTCATTATGAGTACTTCAAATCTTTCATATTTTGAAATTACTCCCTCAAATCATAAAATTGTTATTAAATTTTATAATTCTTAAGTTAATTACAAATTAATCTCTCAAATCATTAAAATTAATAGGAGGTTCCTTGTTTCTTAAAAGTTATTTTAAAACTACTCCCTTCAATAAAAATTAGAAGCAACAAATAGATAGATTAATTAAAAAAAGATTAGAATTAGAGGACCTAATCACATTTCTATTAACTTGAGGGACTAATTTCAAAATAAATTTTAAATACGGAACAAAATAGCATTCAATGATTTGAAGCCTATCTAATTAAAAAGTTCTATTTTTACGTAAACTAATAGAGTTTACCCCATTTTATTTTGAAAACTCTCATATTTTGAAATAAATACCTCAAATCATGAAAGTGCTATCACACTCGGCCAATTTTTAACTCATTTAGAAGTTGACCCCTCAAATTATTAAAATTACTATTAGATCCTCCACTTCCTATATTATTTTGAAATGAGTGCCTTTAATAAACAGTAGAATTAATAATGGAGTCATTAATTTGAAAAGATTACGAGAATCATGATACCTAATAACAAATTCAATGAGTTGAGGGATTTATTTGAAAGTAAGTAATTTATGTACATTTCAACTCTTAAAAATATTTTTATCCCCAAATTGAAAAAGAATTTTTCTAAGAAAAGTACTTAACCATTTTTTTCTGGTTTCATCGCACAAATGCCGCGGCAACGCGCGGGGCAATTTTGCTCGTCTATACTATAACAATTGGAACTTGTGCTGTAGCTATGCACGGGTCATAGCTACAGTACACACCATTAACTCTTTATATATAACCTTCAAGCCCCAAGCTTCCCTCCATTTATTTTTTAACCAACCCACATTCAAAGTTATTTTTTTGCCTTTAAACCCAACAACTATCCATTTACTTTTAACTTCACCAATTTTAAAAGTTCTACTATAATTTTTCACCTATAAATTCAAAGTTTTATCCCCATCTACTTTTAAACTCACATTTTTCCAAAATTACTCTTAGACCGTAAATACAAAGTGGTTATATTTTTTTTTTCTTTCCAAATCAATGTTCTTGCATTGGAACAGTGGATGAATTTTTGCATATACACCAAATTCTTAATCCCACTTACTTTTAAATGCATCAAGTCCCCTACCCTCAAAGGATTTTTTGCCTCTAAACCCAAAATTTACACCCATTTACTTTTAAATCAACTTGCTTTTAAAATCACTCCAAAATACAAAATACTCTATTAAATTAATTTTAAACCATTTTGTATTTTAGCAATTTGATAGACAATATAAGTTGCTATTTTATTATTATTGGCTCTATTTTTGTTCTAAGCAATTAGATAAAATGTATTTTTTAAAATTAAATGTGTAAATTGTTATTGTTTTTGTCTCTTTTCATACTAATGTTGTGGGATTTCAAATTGTACATGGGTTTTCTACCTATAAACCCAAAACATTACCCTTATTTATTTTTAGACTCATTCACTTCTAAAATTATTCTTAGACACTAAATACTCAGTCAAATTAACTCTAAATCTACTTTGAATTTACAGTTTAATACACGGTGTGTGTGTAATTCTAAGTGGTCAGAAATACAATGTGATTTTTAACTAAAACCTTAGATCGTAATTTTTTCGGCTTTGGCAATGTAGGAGTCGATTTTGCTCGTTATCTACCTAAACTAAAAGAATCATGCATATGGATCTCATGCTATATATCTATCATTTCTTGGTTTTAAAGTCGTATGAGTTGGTAGTTGTGAAATCAATGTATCTAGAATGTGTGTTACAGATGTCTAAAGCTTAATGCTTTTGTTGTTATTCCAATTAACGCGTAGCGAAGTCTACATATTTCTTCTTATATTATTGAGTTATAATAAAGAACACTTTTGAAGATTGGTGCAATGGGGCACAACAAACATGCAAAGTAGTCATTGCTTTAGACGACGACGATGAATGTTGACCAAACTCAACAAGCTTTTGACCATGTCTTAACTCATTCCATGTTTGAGCTCGTATTGTTTAATCTACAAATGTCCTATTCAAAGACTTAAAGTCTATTTATGTAACCCGAGAGGGTGGCACTTCTGATGAGTAGAGGAGTGCTTTGGGGGGAGGGGTAAGGCGGGGAACCCGTGTTCGAACCCTTTCGGAATTCTAAATCCCTATCGGGCCAGAGCTGCTTACCATAAACTGCACGAGGCTCGACAGTGGACGTAGGCACTAAGCTAGGCTCCTAGGCGGCTGGGAGATTACTGGCTCGGGTATTAAAAATAGAGGCTCCCATACCTCGAACCCAAGACCACTGATCCTGGGGGTCTTAGGGGCCTGGCGCCGAACCACTGGGACAACCGAAAAAAAAAAAGTCTATTTATGTTAAATAAAATTATTTTCACCTTCGTAATTAAAATTTACCTATTTTTTTCTTCGATATCCCAAAGTAATTTTTAGCACTTTGATTCTTCAAAGTTGTAATTCCATTTTCACTGTGATACGTCCGCCCAGATCTCATTAGATTTTATGTTAAATTTATCTTATATTCCGGCTCATTTTACCCAGTTTTAGGAATCCAACACAACTAAATGATTCCAAATGTGTTACGAAGTAAAGACACGATATAAATTTAAAATAACAAATCTAATTAGGAATATAAAGATGAAATGAGGTTGAAACTTTGGGATATCATCAAAGCTTATGGAATTTTCAAGGTAATCAAAATTGCAGCTACCTTCAAAGACTTGAATACTTATGTATTTAATGGTGCACAAATACTTGTTAGCTGCAATCCTTAATGCAGCCGTGCACACCATCACCGTAGCCCTTGCATTCTCCGAGCTATGTGGTTATTAGTCTCCTTAAGTGTCAGGACGTAGTCCGTCCAATATTTCTTATTTTAGTAATAACAAACTCTCATTTGGTACTAATAATTGTTTGAGTTGATATAGTATAAGTGAATACAGGTATAAGACGTGTACGAATCAAAATGATGCGAAAATCAGCTCGAAAGCTGATTTCAGTCATCGAACCATCGATAGTCAGCAGAGACTCATCGATGGTTGCTGATGTCATCGATGGCTACAAGAACCGATTGATGAAATTCCAGAGATAAGATTTCAGGTCATCGATGATTTGTAGGAACCCATCGATGATGCGTCGACGCCATCGATGGTTGACATGAACCCATCTATGGTAAAGTCGGCTAATTGTAGATTTTAACTTTTAATCTTAGATGTTCGTCGTTCTTTTAATCTCCAAACTCTACCACGTTTAGGATATCTCTTTCCTGATCTATTGGAGGCTATATATTATTGAAAGAGATAAAGAGAAGAGAGAGTTCTAGGGTTTTAATGTGAGAAGAGATTATATTGAAGGTTCTGACACCCGGAGCCTCGACAAACTCTTTCTCGTCGAGCACAACATTTTCGGATCGTTTCAGTGAGGAGAGTTGCTCTTAGATTCATCATTACACCGTTCTTCATCATGCTACACTTAGATTCATCGAAGGATGATTTATTTATCAAAAGGGCTGTAAAATCTTTCATATTTTCTGAGCTTAGTTGTGTTTGATTGGTTGCGTTTCAAACTTGTTTTTACGGCGTACTCAAGCCGGTGTTAATTGATCGTTGGGACTACCTAGGGCTAGGTGTTACGGATTGTCGAGAATTAGGTTAGACGACTAGTTTCGGATAGATTCTTGGGTGCGATTTTGTAAGCCTACTGAATTGAGTTATGATTCAGGAGAACTTTTGGCATAGTGAGGAAGCCGCTTCGTGAGAAAGAAGAGTAGATATAGGATTGTTATCCGAACTACTATAAAATCTTGTGTCCTTAATTGGTTATTATTTATGATTAATTATCGTTGTTCGTTTTTATTTTATCTATTCCGCTGTATATTCTGTGCTTTTAGCCAAAAACGGTAGCAACCCTATTCACCCCCTTCTAGGCTTGCATCTCAGATCCAACATTAAGAACTATCAAATATATTTTGTTCTGCTATTTGTGTCAAAGTTAGATTGAATGAAAGAAACCACGGGTATGATCCCCCGCCCTGAAAAAAAAAAGAAAGAAAGAAAGAAAGAAATCAATTACCAAAGTGATAATGAGCCTATTATGACCTCTTAAATATCTATCTGAAGGGTTTCTTTTCAGAAAAATTCCTTTTTACATCTTCAAGTTGATTTAAAGCCCATGTGAGAAGACCCTCAACCTCGTTGAGGAACCCACTCGGTTGCTTCTCTATCTAGTTAGACCCACTGCCCAATTTCACTCTATGCACATTTCAAATATTGATAATCTGAAATACTTTGACCAATATCATATTCTAGTCTAAGGAAACAAGGTATTAAGACCATTGTGATTTCTGGAATGGTTTTCTCCTTTTCTACACCATCTTAAATCAATTATTCATCAGCCATTACGTTAATGCTTTTCATTTTACTTTTCCCGTGACGTAATTGATAATTGTACCAAATGCTAGGATACAATGCTCGTCTTAACTAATAACAATGATATTTAATTACGTTGTTGGAAAAAAATATCAATTGCAACATCTAATTTATTACGGTATTTGGGCTTTTCATACTAATAATACCATGAAGTTTTTATATTAATCCTCAAATCTTCTATATTATGAAATTAGTCTCCAAAATATTCTAACCGATTTGTAATTAGTTCCTTCGTTAAAACTTGCTTGAAATTGATAGAATATTTCGTCATCTTTAATATTTTTGGATGAGGTATCAAGTAATACCATTAAGCATTAAAACCAAAATGTAGAGAACATTCTAAATGTAGCGATTTTGAATCTAAGTTTGGTAGATTTTAGTGTTTGAATTTGATTGACTTGGGTAATTTGATAGCTACTCATTCGTGATTAACCGTCAACCCAATCGTGGTTTAACAATTTGAATGATAAATGTAATGGAGAGATTGATTTCAAATCACCAAGAATATTTGGTGGAATTCTTTCAAAATATGAGAAGACTTAGGGGGCTGAAAAAAGTTTTTAGTATCATATTATCCTTATCTTTAGATATTATATCCATATTTGGGAAAGGGTTGATAGCGGATACTTTTAAACTACCACTAATTACATCCTATAATCTTCCTATTTAATTCGTCAGTCGTTCTGATCCCCACCACGCAACGTTGACGCGTCAGCGACGCCCGTCACCCTGCCGTCACGCCAAACGGCATAACTAACGGAATATTCCTCCGTCTTCTACTTTCTACGTTTTCAAAGAACCTTCGAATTTCGACCCCAGCTCGAATATTCCCTCGCATAAACCCTCCAGCTTTCCCGCGTCCTTTCTTGTTCTTCCTCCTCCCTTCTCTCACCCAAAAAATCCTAAAGGCTTGTTTGGATTTGAAGGTGGTGAAGGAAAGATATTGTAAACTAGGTAAGAGAATTGAGGGGAAGGGAAGGGAATTTCCTTCCCCTTGGTTACATCCCTAGGTAAGAGAATTGGGGTGTAACAAATTTAGCACTAGTTGGGAGTGAATCAAGGAGAATGAAGGTGAACAACTTCACCTTCAAAGTGTTTCCAAATAAGGTTAATTGTTCTCCTAATTTCCCTTCACCCTCATTCACCTCAATCCAAACAAGCCATAAGACAAGTTTCAATCGTCACAGACATCAAATTAGGGCATTTCTCAGCAGCATCCATTGAACCCTTTTTGTTGATGACTGGGCACTCACAAATAACAAGTTTTTTTAAAGCATATTAGGACACCCACTAGCGAGCTCGGCAAGTCCAAAATCAGTGACATGGGAACTTTGCATAGTGACAACATATTCGCTGATGTTGGGTTCTCTATCATTGCTCGATGCTGCCTAATATTTTGTCACTGTGGAAAATTACTGCGATTTAGCAACGGAATTTACAATAATTAGTGGAGTAGAGTTTATCTAAAGAGTAGCATATGGATAATTGTTAATCAATGTTGTGGAGGATAAAGTCATTTTGATGATTTGCCTTCAAAGCTCAAACATTTTATCTAATTGGGGAAAGGGTAAAAGTTTCTAGTTGAGAAACATTTGACACTTCTTGAATTGGACTCATTATTAGGATATATGAAGGAAAGGATGAGGACAATGGGTAAAATGGAAAAGGATTAGTGAGCTGAAAATTACTTAACGTGTGGTAATTGAATAAGTCTTTGGATCTGAGAGGTTTTGAGCATTTGACTGAGGTTGGTGAACAAAAATATAGATTTAGCTGATCAATTTTCCTATATATTATTACATTATTATTAATAAGATTTGATTTATTAATAAAGAGAAAACCACCATGACATGGTGTTTTTAAAACACAACAAAAGACTCAACACGGTATCGAGCAGGACCCTCAATCTTGAGAAATTGACCGTTTATGAAGCATCTTAAATATCAAATAAATTCCCAAGTTTGGGCAAATAATATTTTAGAGAAACTAGTTTGGACCCGCATAGATGCATGTACTTGTTCATCATTGAGTTTGTAAATATTTTCAAAATAGAAAAAATAACACAATTTTTTGAAATTTTAGGTGTCAAAAGAATGAAATGACAATTGTTTACCACTTTCTACAAAAATAAAATAATTATAAAATTTACCATCTACTATACATTGTGCAAGCAAGAGATATTATTACCTAAAACTCACATATGTTGGACTGGTGAAATTATAATATTACTCTTTTGCAATGCTTTAACTTTCATTAGAAAAACAAAATAATAAAATGAAAAAGGCCGCGTCTAGAATTTAATTTAAAGTTCACACACACTTTGCCATCATTTTAGTGACCGTAACTTTCTCCTCTTCTTGCTGCATGAAGTCAAATTTCGCGTCTGAGCTGCTTGATAATGAACAATGATCAACTATAAGTATGTGTTTGGTTAGAGATTATTACAACAAATGTGGATGCAACATGTAGCGTGTGTTTGGATAGATAAAATTGGAGCATTATATTATTCCCACTACATCAAAAATTTAATATACATGTTTGGTTGGAAATTGCTGTAATGACAAAGTAAGCTAAATAGGAGTGCTCTTGTGTTGAAATTGAAAGTGTTGCGACCAAAAAAAAAAAAGTTGTTTGCATATGTACCCTTTAAATCATGAGTATTTACAAAAATACCCTTCAATCTTACTATTGCAAAACTGCGCCTCAAATCATCAACTTTGTGAAAAAAATACCCTTAAATCAAGTTGGTGCTAAAAGTTTGACTATTTTATTGATAATTTTTACATTGTAATTATAAATTAGCTTATCAAAGTTGATGATTAATTGCTTTTGGGGCTGCTTTTCCGAAATTGATGATTTCAATTGCAGTTTTGCAAATACTGAGATTTCAAGGGTATTTTTGCAAGTACCGATAATTTAAGGGGTATATATGCAAATAACTCAAAAAAAAAGAAGAAGAGAAAACAAGAAGCAGACCTTAATGATTCGCTGCAGCTCTGGCGAGTTCTACACTTAAAAAACCCCAATTCAAAAGGGGGGCAAAATTAAACCCTAGAAACCCAAATAGAGGGAAATTTATAGAAGAACTATGGTATGATTTGTCGGATGGGCTAAAAATAATACATAGGCCGGCCTTGTATTTCTAGGCCCATATATGATTCTTGGGCCTCAGTGTACTTGTGAACCGTTTTTGAGCCATTAATGTAACTTGCATTTTAATTTTGGTTTACAAAATCACTGTAATAGCTAATTTGCTTTCCAAAATGTTTTTCTCTTTCTTAACGTTTATCTCAGTAGAATCTAAACGAAATTTTTAGCTAAGCCATTTACACAGAGCACAAGAGAATAATTTGAAATTTTCAACTGCTTTACACTCTACATTTACGTGCAAGCTATTCTGATAAATGAATTTAATCTTCTAAGGAGCTTCAATCATAGGTGAGGTGTGACATATGGGTTGTATGCATTACTCATTAAAATATTTCCTTGGCTCTAATATTTAAATCCAATATTAATGTGGATGCCATTATTCTCTTTATCCACAATTGGTGACATTTGCGTACGAGTTTGCTCTAGTGCCCATTTCATAGCTTGTTCCTTACATAGTGGATTCTTTTCTAAGGAATAATCCAAAGTATAATCCATTTCAAGTGACAGTTAGCTGAGCTCTCACTTTTGCCTATATGAGGACAAAACATGTTGAATCTAACTTTAAAGCACCAAAGTAGACCATTTCATATGGGAATGAAGAGGCATTATTATTATTATTATTATTATTATTATCTATACTATAACAATTGGAACTTGTGCTGTAGCTATGCACGGGTCATAGCTAAAGTACACACCATTAACTCTTTATATATAACCTTCAAGCCCCAAGCTTCCCTCCATTTATTTTTTAACCAACCCACATTCAAAGTTATTTTTTTGCCTTTGAACCCAACAACTATCCGTTTACTTTTAAATTCACCAATTTTAAAAGTTCTACTATAATTTTTCACCTATAAATTCAAAGTTTTATCCCCATTTACTTTTAAACTCACATACTTCCAAAATTACTCTTAGACCGAAATACAAAGTGGTTATGTTTTTTTCTTTCCAAATCAATGTTACTGCATTGGAACCGTGGATGAATTTTTGCCTATACACCAAAGTCTTAATCCCACTTACTTTTAAATGCATCAAGTCCCCCACCCCAAAGGACTTTTTGCCTCTAAACCCAAAATTTACACCCATTTACTTTTAAATCAACTTGCTTTTAAAATCACTCCAAAATACAAAATACTCTATTAAATTAATTTTAAACCATTTTGTATTTTAGCAATTTGATATACAATATAAGTTGCTATTTCATTATTAACTATTTCATTATTATTGGCTCTATTTTTGTTCTAAGCAATTAGATAAAATGTACTTTTTAAATTAAATGTGTAAATTGTTATTGTTTTGTCTCTTTTCATACTAATGTTGTGGGATTTCAAATTGTACATGGGTTTTCTACCTATAAACCCAAAACATTACCCTTATTTATTTTTAGACTCATTCACTTCTAAAATTATTCTTAGACACTAAATACTCAGTCAAATTAACTCTAAATCTACTTTGAATTTACAGTTTAATACACGTGTGTGTGTGTCATTCTAAGTGGTCGAATACAATGCGATTTTTAACTAAAACCTTAGATCGTAATTTTTGGCTTTGGCAATGTAGGAGTCGATTTTGCTCGTTATCTACCTAAACTAAAAGAATCATGCATATGGATCTCATGCTATATTTCTATCATTTCTTGGTTTTAAAGTTGTATGAGTTGGTAGTTGTGAAATCAATGTATCTAGAATGTGTGTTACAGATGTCTAAAGCTTGATGCTTTTGTTGTTATTCCAATTAACGCGTAGCGAAGTCTACATATTTCTTCTTATATTATTAAGTTATAATAAAGAACACTTTTGAAGATTGGTGCAATGGGGCACAACAAACATGCAAAGTAGTCATTGCTTTAGACGACGACGACGAATGTTGACCAAACTCAACAAGCTTTTGACCACGTCTTAACTCATTCCATGTTTGAGCTCGTATTGTTTAATCTACAAATGACCTATTCAAAGACTTAAAGTCTATTTATGTAACCCGAGAGGGTGGCATTTCTGGTTAGCAGAGGAGTGCTTTGGGGGGAGGGGTAAGGCGGGGAACCCGTGTTCGAACCCCTTCGGAATTCTAAATCCCTCGGGCCGAGTTGCTACCATAAACCGCGAGGCTCGACAGTGGACTTAGACACTAAGCTAGCCTCCTAGGCGGCTGGGAGATTACTGGCTCGGGTATTAAAAATAGAGGCTCCCATACCTCGAATCCAGAGACCATACTGGGTCTTAGGGGCTGGCGGCGAACCAGGACAACCAGAAAAAAAGTCTATTTATGTTAAATAAAATTATTTTCACCTTCGTAATTAAAATTTACCTATTTTTTCTTCGATATCCCAAAGTAATTTTTAGCACTTTGATTCTTCAAAGTTGTAATTCCATTTTCACTGTGATACGTCCGCCCAGATCTCATTAGATTTTATGTTAAATTTATCTTATATTCCGGCTCATTTTACCCAGTTTTAGGAATCCAACACAACTAAATGATTCCAAATGTGCTACGAAGTAAAGACACGATATAAATTTAAAATAACAAATCTAATTAGGAATATAAAGATGAAATGAGGTTGAAACTTTGGGATATCATCAAAGCTTATGGTATTTTCAAGGTAATCAAAATTGCAGCTACCTTCAAAGACTTGAATGCTTATGTATTTAATGGTGCACAATTACTTGTTAGCTGCATGCCTTAATGCAGTCGCGCACACCATCAACGTAGCCCTTGCATTCTCCGAGCTAAGTGGTTTTTTAGTCTCCTTAAGTGTTAGGACGTAGTTCATCCAATATCTCTTATTTTAATAATAACAAATTCTCATTTAGTACTAATAATTATTTGAGTTGATATAGTACAAGTGAATAGAGGTATAAGACGTGTACGAAGCAAAATGATGCGAAAATCAGCTCGAAAGCTGATTTCAATCATCGAACCATCAATGGTCAGCAGAGACTCATCGATGGTTGCTGATGTCATCGATGGCTACAAGAACCGATTGATGAAATTCCAGAGATAAGATTTCAGGTCATCGATGATTTGTAGGAACCCATCGATGATCCGTCGACGCCATCGATGGTCGACATGAACCCATCTATGGTAAAGTCGGCTAATTGCAGATTTTAACTTTTAATCTTAGACGTTCGTCGTTCCTTTGATCTCCAAACTCTACCACGTTTAGGATATCTCTTTCCTGATCTATTGAAGGCTGTATATTATTGAAAGAGATAAAGAGAAGAGAGAGTTCTAGGGTTTTAATGTGAGAAGAGATTATATTGAAGGTTCTGACACCCGGAGCCTCGACAAACTCTTTCTCGTCGAGCACAACATTTCTGGATTGTTTCAGTGAGGAGAGTTGCTCTTAGATTCATCATTACACAGTTTCTCATCATGCTACACTTAGATTCATCGAAGGATGATTTATTTATCAAAAGGGCAGTAAAATCTTTCATATTTTCTAAGGTTAGTTGTGTTTCAAACTTGCTTTTACGGCATACTCAAGCCGATGTTAATTGATGGTTGGGACTAGCTAGAGCTAGGTATTACGGATTGTCGAGAATTAGGTTAGACGACTAGTTTCGGATAGATTCTAGGGTGCAGTTTTGTAAGCCTACTGAATTGAGTTGTGATTCAGGAGAACTCTTGGCATAGTGAGGAAGCCGCTTCGTGAGAAAGAAGAGTAGACATAGGATTGTTATCCGAACTACTATAAAATCTTGTGTGCCCTTAATTGGTTATTATTTATGATTAATTATCGTTGTTCGCTTTTATTTTATCTATTCCGCTGTATATTCTGTGTTTTTAGCCAAAAACGGTAGCAACCCTATTCACCTCCTTCTAGGCTTGCATCTCAGATCCAACATTAAGAACTACCGAATATATTTTCTTCTGCTATTTGTGTCATAGTTAGATTGAATGAAAGAAACCACGGGTATGATCCCCCGCCCTGAAAAAAGAAAGAAAGAAAGAAAGAAAGAAATCAATTACCAAAGTGATAATGAGCCTATTATGACCTCTTATATATCTATCTGAAGGGTTTCTTTTCAGAAAAATTCCTTTTTACATCTTCAAGTTGATTTTAAGCCCATGTGAGAAGACCCTCAACCTCGTTGAGGAACCCACTCGGTTGCTTCTCTATCTAGTTAGACCCACTGCCCAATTTCACTCTATGCACATTTCAAATATTGATAATCTGAAATACTTTGCCCAATTTCACTCTATGCCCAATTTCCCGTGACGTAATTTATAATTGTACCAAATGCTAGGATACAATGCTCGTCTTAACTAACAAAGATATTTAATTACGTTGTTGGAAAAAATATCACTTGCAACATCTAATTTATTACGGTATATTTGGGCATTTCATACTAATAATACCATGAAGTTTTTATATTAATCCTCAAATCTTCTATATTATGAAATTAGTCTCCAAAATATTCTAACCCATTTGTAATTAGTTCCTTCGTTAAAACTTGCTTGAAATTGATAGAATATTTCTGTCATCTTTAATATTTTTGGATGAGGTATCAAGTAATACCATTAAGCATTAAAACCTAAAATGTAGAGAACATTCTAAATGTAGCGATTTTGAATCTAAGTTTGGTAGATTTTAGTGTTTGAATTTGATTGACTTGGGTAATTTGGTAGCTACCCATTCGTGATTAACCGTCAACCCAATCGTGGTTTAACAATTTGAATGATAAATGTAATGGAGAGATTGATTTCAAATCACCAAGAGTATTTGGTGGAATTCTTTCAAAATATGAAGACTTAGGGGGGCGGAAAAAAAGTTTTTAGTATCATATTATCCTTATCTTTAGATATTATATCCATATTTGGGAAAGGGTTGATAGCGGATACTTTTAAACTACCACTAATTACATCCTATAATCTTCCTATTTAATTCGTCAGTCGTTCTGATCCCCACCACGCAACGTTGACGCGTCAGCGACGCCCGTCACCCCTGCCGTCACGCCAAACGGCATAACTAACGGAATATTCCTCCGTCTTCTACTTTCTACGTTTTCAAAGAACCTTCGAATTTCGACCCCCAGCTCGAATATTCCCTCGCATAAACCCCTCCAGCTTTCCCGCGTCCTTGGAATATCCCTTCAATCCCCTCCCTTTAAAACCCCGGCCCTCCCCAAAATTTCAATCCACAAGATCGAATTTTTTTGAAAAAAATTTGCGAGTGAAGTTTCAATGGCGCTGAAAGCTGTTCACGTTTCCGAGGTTCCTAACCTCGATCACGTCCCCGATCTCGCCGTCGCCGGCTCCCGCGGCGGCGGAGCGCGGCGGGGATCGGCGTCGCCGGCGAAGTTTCTGGTGATCGGGCACAGGGGGGAGGGGATGAATCTGCTGTCGTCGCCGGATCCGAGGATGACGGCGGTGAAGGAGAACTCCGTCGTCTCGTTTAACGATGCGGGGAGGTTCGGCGCCGATTTCGTCGAGTTTGATGTTCAGGTGAGTTGACGCCGTTAGTTCTCCGTTATTCGTTTTTTGTTTTTTCGTCGTGATTGGTGGCGGTGGTTCGCCGCGGCTTGCGGGTTAGGGGGGATGTGGGTAGGGCTTGTCTCCGGAGTTATTGGAGACCGCACGTGTGGGGATGGGTCGGCACGTGTTGAGGATTTATGGTTTCTTCGATTTCGTAGTTTGAGCTGGACCGTTGGATTCGGGAAAATTTAACGGAACCGCTGAATTTTTTTTAAAACCAAACCCCTTGTACTGTCAAATTTTCCTATGGGACCCCTAGCAGGTGTCGGTGGATCAACAAGCTCTTCTTAGTATACAACCAGAGTAATGGCAGGCAACACGATTAACACTGTTAGGGGGTCCAGTGGAAAATTTTGAAAGTTTAGAGGGGTTTTGTGAGATACCCCAAAAAGATCAAGGGGATTTGAAGGGCAAAATAGTTTCGTGTTTTTCTTGGCAAACTCTAAAAGTTTTGGGTTTTGTTGAGTTTACCTGTCAGATTTTATTTTATTTTATTTTATTTTTTTTAAAAAATGCTTTGGAATATTTTTAAGATTTTTTTCTCTTTCAATAGTTAATATATTATAGTCTATAATACTTAATGAGTCATGATAACTACACTACATTTTACACTACACTCACACAAGGATGGGGTCATAATGACTCATCACTACAACTTTCAAGGTGGTGAGTCATCATGACCCCACTCTTCAAGTAGAACAGAAACAGTAGCTGCTAAAGCCAGAATGAAGCTACCATTTTCCATACTTAATAGGGTTAATTTCTAGTAGACCCCCGTGTTATTGCCAAATTGAAGGTACTGTGCTTGGAGTTCTATTATTACAGATAGACTCCTGACAGAGTTCTATTTTTGTTGGTAGACCCCTGTGTGAAAATCTATTGCTGCACATAGGCCCCTTGAAAAGGGTTTAAAAAAAAATTTGCGGGTCTATCTGCAACTATAGAACTACATGATAGTCAGTTCCATTTGGCGATGGTACATGGGGTGTACAATTAACCATACTCAATAATTTCAATAACGAACTCAAAAGCTATGTTTGTTTTCTCGACAAGTCGCATCTAACGAATTTGGTCAGTAACTACGCATGCTTCCATGTTTCATATCATATTCACGTTTCCAAAAAAGCATGGCTTTTGCTATTTAGTAAATGGAGAAAAGTATTCATATAATTGATTTACATTTTGTCTTAATATACCTTTCATCATATCTTATAACATTTGAAATCTAGATCACTGATCTTTTATCTTTGTGGGGGGTTTTGCTCTTTCATATTATTAAAAAAAAAAAATCAGTGAATGAAGAACTTTAGAAGAGAACCAACGGTTGCAATTTTGTAGGTGACCAAGGACAACTGTCCAATCATCTTCCACGACAACTTCATCTTCACCGAAGAAAATGTAAGAATTATTTCTAATATCACAAAAATTATTGACTTGATCTTTTCTTCACAATATTGCTTATTTGATATGTTTATATGTGATATTGGATGACACAGGGAAAAATTTTGGACAGACGTGTAACTGATTTGTGCTTGGAGGAATTTCTCGCTTATGGCCCTCAGAGAGAACCTGAGAGGGTAAATTTTCTATCTTTTACAAATGTCTCACATGCATTCAGTTCAATTGTAGGACTTGCTGCACATTCTAAAAACAGTTAGATGATTATATGATTAAATATGTTTGAATTAATGACTCAAATAAGTTTAATCCCTTTGAATCGATATCAGTCCAAGTGACTAGCCTAGCCTGCATCTGCTCATAAGCCTTTGCAAATCCAACACTAGAAAAGAATATCGATGTTTTGCTTATGTAACATGTTGCATCCAAATTCAGGTGGGAAAACCATTGCTACGAAAGCTTAAAGACGGGAGAATTTTAAACTGGAATGTGGAGATAGATTCCCCTTTCTGCACACTGGAAGGAGCATTTCAAAATGTTAGCTCTCACTTGGGTTTCAATATCGAGCTCAAGTTTGATGACAATATTGTCTACCAAGAAGAAGAGCTCACTCGTATTCTTCGAGTCATCTTGCAAGTATGACACTTTCTTTGACTGCAGTATAATGGTTGAGTGCTAGAATTTGGATAATATGTACTAAGTTTTGTTGAAATGTTTTGGCTAGGTGGTGCTTCAACATGCTGGGGATAGACCTATTATTTTCTCGAGTTTTCAGCCTGATGCAGCTCGATTGATGAGGAAGTTGCAAAATGAATTCCCTGTAAGTTACAGTAAATATTTTTGCTGATAAACTTTCCTGACATGAAGCATGGTGTTCAAAGTAAGATATTATAACGCAAATGCTACCTATGAGTTTGAATTTGGTTTGACTGACACGGAGAAACCTTTAAAGTATCAAATAGAGCAATTGTGCTGTCTAAATCAATCTCTTGAATGTCTGCAGTTTAGAAATCCTTCTGATCATGTTCACATATGCCTATGCCAGCTTCATATGTCGATTTTAATGTCTTCTACCGTGTATACTGATATTGTTATATGAGATTGAATTTTAGTGTATATGTCAACATATGATGAGCGTAGAGTTACATGTTCCAAACTCTTAAAACCGCACTTTCACTATCCAAAATCTGATTATTTTCTCGTTATTATGTGATGGATAAAAATAATGATAATCTCTGACATTTTGCACAATAGCCAAAATCTGTTTGTTGAGCCAGTAATTTTATGATATCTCAGACATTGTATATTTTAATTGTGCATGATCAAAACACTAATCTAACACAGAAAACCTGTCGTGCGGAAAGAAAAACAGTAACAAGTGTGGCAATTATATTGTTACAATCTACTTCAAAACTTCAAAACTTGAAAATGTTTTTGTTAGCAAATCCTTTTGACCCGTACAGTTTAGAAAATGCTCTTCCTAGATCAGGTTTACAAATTTCTTAGGTTCCTATATCTATTTTAATGCCTTGAATACCCAATGGATGATAATATCGATAAATCTTATCATACTGTGAAATATTCCCAAATCTCAGATAATGTACTTACGGATATTCTTTGTATCAGGTGTACTTTCTGACCAACGGAGGAACTGAAATCTACACCGATGCAAGAAGAAACTCTTTAGAGGAAGCAATCAAGCACTGCTTAACAAACAACTTACAAGGGATCGTATCAGAATCAAGAGCCATCTTCAGAAATCCGTCGGCAATACCAAAAATCAAAGAATCCAATCTCGTTCTTCTGACTTATGGCCAACTAAACAATGTACCCGAAGCAGTATACATGCAGCATTTGATGGGGATCAACGGCGTAATTGTCGATTTGGTTGAGAAAATTACAGAGGCCGTTTCGGATTTTATGGATGTAGATGGAGGGGAGGAGAAATTGGGGAGTTTAGTACGGGAGGGGATTGAGGAGAAGAGGCCTAGATTTTCACAGAGAGAGCTTTCTTTTTTGTTGAAGCTCATTCCTGAGTTAGCATGACTTGTGTGCTAATAAATGTGTTATGTTGTATACGTGTATAATATAATCAATGGAATAGTTACTGACAATGGTTTGAAAGTTATGTTGTAATCTTCAATTTGTATCATAATTTCACAGTTTTGATATAGTGAAAAAGACTTTAAGGTGTCATAGCTATGGATTCAAATCTAAACGGACGCTAATGTGAAGCGAATTAAAACAAGTATCTTATAACGAAACGTATATGGAGTAAGAACAAAAGGTTGCTCTCTGCTTTTTATTTAGTTCGATCATTTTTTAAATTTCAAATAGAATAAAATAAAAAAGCACAGCTAGCTTGCAATTTTTGGTTCACTTTCTGTTTATTTGCTGATTGTGAAACATGGCATAAGGAAAACTTTTTTGATTGAGAGCTTGCTAGTGGTGGGAAATACCCCATTTCCAAAAGAAAGTTTTAGCAGGACATGAGGGAAAAGAAGAAAAATTGCAGTTGCATCCAAAATGTTAATTGAAATTAGTTCAGGCAGAGGGAGGACAACATAATGAAATAATGATGTACGATTGAAGTAGGAGTTTAGAAAGAAAAACATCAAACTCTGTAATCAAATGTAAATATCGAATAATTTAAAAATATGGCAACAGTAGCAATGTGATGATATGGAATGAGCTCATGACGATTCACTGTTAGTTAGATTTATTGAAAGAAAAATCACTTGAATAAAAAAGATTTTCAGCACACCCCTTATGTTTTGAAGGGAAAATAGCAAGATGAACTTAATAAAGGTATTTAGGAGAAATTTTAAAAAGACTCATTTTGATAGTTATTCACAAAAGACTCATTTTGATAGTTATTCACAAAAGACTCATTTTGATAGTTATTCACAAAAGACTCATTTTGATAGTTATTCACAAAAGACTCATTTTGATAGTTATTCACAAAAGACTCATTTTGATAGTTATTCACAAAAGACTCATTTTGATAGTTATTCACAAAAGACTCATTTTGATAGTTATTCACAAAAGACTCATTTTGATAGTTATTCACAAAAGACTCATTTTGATAGTTATTCACAAAAGACTCATTTTGATAGTTATTCACAAAAGACTCATTTTGATAGTTATTCACAAAAGACTCATTTTGATAGTTATTCACAAAAGACTCATTTTGATAGTTATTCACAAAAGACTCATTTTGATAGTTATTCACAAAAGACTCATTTTGATAGTTATTCACAAAAGACTCATTTTGATAGTTATTCACAAAAGACTCATTTTGATAGTTATTCACAAAAGACTCATTTTGATAGTTATTCACAAAAGACTCATTTTGATAGTTATTCACAAAAGACTCATTTTGATAGTTATTCACAAAAGACTCATTTTGATAGTTATTCACAAAAGACTCATTTTGATAGTTATTCACAAAAGACTCATTTTGATAGTTATTCACAAAAGACTCATTTTGATAGTTATTCACAAAAGACTCATTTTGATAGTTATTCACAAAAGACTCATTTTGATAGTTATTCACAAAAGACTCATTTTGATAGTTATTCACAAAAGACTCATTTTGATAGTTATTCACAAAAGACTCATTTTGATAGTTATTCACAAAAGACTCATTTTGATAGTTATTCACAAAAGACTCATTTTGATAGTTATTCACAAAAGACTCATTTTGATAGTTATTCACAAAAGACTCATTTTGATAGTTATTCACAAAAGACTCATTTTGATAGTTATTCACAAAAGACTCATTTTGATAGTTATTCACAAAAGACTCATTTTGATAGTTATTCACAAAAGACTCATTTTGATAGTTATTCCCAAAATAAGATTTCGTGTCATCGATGATTTGTAGGAACCCATCGATGATCCGTCGACGCCATCGATGGTCGACATGAACCCATCTATGGTAAAGTCGGCTAATTGCAGATTTTAACTTTTAATCTTAGACGTTCGTCGTTCCTTTGATCTCCAAACTCTACCACGTTTAGGATATCTCTTTCCTGATCTATTGAAGGCTATATATTATTGAAAGAGATAAAGAGAAGAGAGAGTTCTAGGGTTTTAATGTGAGAAGAGATTATATTGAAGGTTCTCACACCCGAGCCTCGACAAACTCTTTCTCGCCGAAACAACATTTCTCGATTGTTTCTGAGGAGAGTTGCTCTTAGATTCATCATTACACGCTTCATCATGCTACACTTAGATTCATCAAGGATGATTTATTTATCAAAAGGGCAGAAAATCTTTCATATTTTCTAAGGTTAGTTGTGTTTCAAACTTGCTTTACCAAGATACCTGCCCGATGTTAATTGATGGTTGGACTAGCTAGAGCTAGGTATTACGGATTGTCGAGAATTAGGTTAGACGACTAGTTTCTGAGATTCTAGGCGCTTTGTAAGCCTACTCGAATTGAGTTATGATTCGAACTCTTGGCATAGTGAGGAAGCGCTTGAGAAAGAAGAGTAGACATAGGATTGTTATCCCAACTACTATAAAATCTTGTGTGCCCTTAATTGGTTATTATTTATGATTAATTATCGTTGTTCGCTTTTATTTTATCTATTCCACAGATATCTCGTGTTTTTAGCCAAAAGCGGTAGCAACCCTATTCACCTTTCTAGGCTTGCATCTCAGATCCAACATTAAGAACTACCAAATATATTTTCTTCGCTATTTGTGTCATAGTTAGATTGAATGAAAGAAACCACGGGTATGATCCTCACCAAAAAGAAAGAAAGAAAGAAAGAAAGAAATCAATTACCAAAGTGATAATGAGCCTATTATGACCTCTTATATATCTATCTGAAGGGTTTCTTTTCAGAAAAATTCCTTTTACATCTTCAAGTTGATTTTAAGCCCATGTGAGAGCATTCTCAACTTATTGAGGAGACCCACTGCCCAACCCACATCTCAAATATTTCTTTCTAATCTTTCAATTTTCTATGCCCAATTTCCCGTGACGTAATTTATAATTGTACCAAATGCTAGGATACAATGCTCGTCTTAACTAACAAAGATATTTAATTACGTTGTTGGAA
The DNA here is from genome assembly GCA_012295165.1 of Asparagus setaceus. NCBI lineage: Eukaryota > Viridiplantae > Streptophyta > Magnoliopsida > Asparagales > Asparagaceae > Asparagus > Asparagus setaceus. Next base: position 23,784,055 of record CM022710.1, read on the forward strand.
AAAATATCACTTGCAACATCTAATTTATTACGGTATATTTGGGCATTTCATACTAATAATACCATGAAGTTTTTATATTAATCCTCAAATCTTCTATATTATGAAATTAGTCTCCAAAATATTCTAACCCATTTGTAATTAGTTCCTTCGTTAAAACTTGCTTGAAATTGATAGAATATTTCTGTCATCTTTAATATTTTTGGATGAGGTATCAAGTAATACCATTAAGCATTAAAACCTAAAATGTAGAGAACATTCTAAATGTAGCGATTTTGAATCTAAGTTTGGTAGATTTTAGTGTTTGAATTTGATTGACTTGGGTAATTTGGTAGCTACCCATTCGTGATTAACCGTCAACCCAATCGTGGTTTAACAATTTGAATGATAAATGTAATGGAGAGATTGATTTCAAATCACCAAGAGTATTTGGTGGAATTCTTTCAAAATATGAAGACTTAGGGGGCGGAAAAAGTTTTAGTATCATATTATCCTTATCTTTAGATATTATATCCATATTTGGGAAAGGGTTGATAGCGGATACTTTTAAACTACCACTAATTACATCCTATAATCTTCCTATTTAATTCGTCAGTCGTTCTGATCCCCACCACGCAACGTTGACGCGTCAGCGACGCCCGTCACCCCTGCCGTCACGCCAAACGGCATAACTAACGGAATATTCCTCCGTCTTCTACTTTCTACGTTTTCAAAGAACCTTCGAATTTCGACCCCCAGCTCGAATATTCCCTCGCATAAACCCCTCCAGCTTTCCCGCGTCCTTGGAATATCCCTTCAATCCCCTCCCTTTAAAACCCCGGCCCTCCCCAAAATTTCAATCCACAAGATCGAATTTTTTTGAAAAAAATTTGCGAGTGAAGTTTCAATGGCGCTGAAAGCTGTTCACGTTTCCGAGGTTCCTAACTCGATCACGTCCCGATCTCGCCGTCGCCGGCTCCCGCGGCGGCGGAGCGCGGCGGGATCGGCGTCGCCGGCGAAGTTTCTGGTGATCGGGCACAGGGGAGGGGATGAATCTGCTGTCGTCGCCGGATCCGAGGATGACGGCGGTGAAGGAGAACTCCGTCGTCTCGTTTAACGATGCGGGGAGGTTCGGCGCCGATTTCGTCGAGTTTGATGTTCAGGTGAGTTGACGCCGTTAGTTCTCCGTTATTCGTTTTTTGTTTTTTCGTCGTGATTGGTGGCGGTGGTTCGCCGCGGCTTGCGGGTTAGGGGGGATGTGGGTAGGGCTTGTCTCCGGAGTTATTGGAGACCGCACGTGTGGGGATGGGTCGGCACGTGTTGAGTATTTATGGTTTCTTCGATTTCGTAGTTTGAGCTGGACCGTTGGATTCCGGAAAATTTAACGGAACCGCTGAATTTTTTTTAAAACCAACCCTTGAACTTTCAAATTTCCTATGGGACCCCTAGCAGGTGTCGGTGGATCAACAAGCTCTTCTTAGTATACCACCAGAATAATGGCAGGCAACACGATTAACACTGTTAGGGGGTTCCAGTGGAAAATTTTGAAAGTTTAGAGGGGTTTTGTGAGATACCCCAAAAGATCAAGGGATTTGAAGGGCAAAATAGTTTCGTGTTTTTCTTGGCAAACTCTAAAAGTTTTGGGTTTTGTTGAGTTTACCTGTCAGATTTTATTTTATTTTATTTTATTTTTTTAAAAATGCTTTGGAATATTTTTAAGATTTTTTCTCTTTCAATAGTTAATATATTATAGTCATAATACTTAATGAGTCATGATAACTACACTACATTTTACACTACACTCACACAAGGATGCATATGACTCATCACTACAACTTTCAAGGCATGAATATCACGACCCCACTTTCATGAAACAGAATAAGAAAGCCAGAATAAGAAGTACAGAAGTAGCATCATTTTCCATATACTTAATAGTTAATTTCTAGTAGACCCCGTGTTATTGCCAAATTGAAGGTACTGTGCTTGGTTCTATTATTACAGATAGACTCCTGACAGAGTTCTATTTTGTTGGTAGACCCTGTGTGAAAATCTATTGCTGCACATAGGCCCCTTGAAAAGGGTTTAAAAAAATTTGCGGTCTATCTGCAACTATAGAACTACATGATAGTCAGTTCCATTTGGCGATGGTACATGGGGTGTACAATTAACCATACTCAATAATTTCAATAACGAACTCAAAAGCTATGTTTGTTTTCTCGACAAGTCGCATCTAACGAATTTGGTCAGTAACTACGCATGCTTCCATGTTTCATATCATATTCACGTTTCCAAAAAGCATGGCTTTTGCTATTTAGTAAATGGAGAAAAGTATTCATATAATTGATTTACATTTTGTCTTAATATACCTTTCATCATATCTTATAACATTTGAAATCTAGATCACTGATCTTTTATCTTTGTGGGGGTTTTCTTTCATATTATTAAAAAAAATCAGTGAATGAAGAACTTTAGAAGAGAACCAACGGTTGCAATTTTGTAGGTGACCAAGGACAACTGTCCAATCATCTTCCACGACAACTTCATCTTCACCGAAGAAAATGTAAGAATTATTTCTAATATCACAAAAATTATTGACTTGATCTTCTTCACAATATTGCTTATTTGATATGTTTATATGTGATATTGGATGACACAGGGAAAAATTTTGGACAGACGTGTAACTGATTTGTGCTTGGAGGAATTTCTCGCTTATGGCCCTCAGAGAGAACCTGAGAGGGTAAATTTTCTATCTTTTACAAATGTCTCACATGTTCAGTTCAATTGTAGGACTTGCTGCACATTCTAAAACAGTTAGATGATTATATGATTAAATATGTTTGAATTAATGACTCAAATAAGTTTAATCCCTTTGAATCGATATCAGTCCAAGTGACTAGCCTAGCCTGCATCTGCTCATAAGCCTTTGCAAATCCAACACTAGAAAAGAATATCGATGTTTTGCTTATGTAACATGTTGCATCCAAATTCAGGTGGGAAACCATTGCTACGAAAGCTTAAAGACGGGAGAATTTTAAACTGGAATGTGGAGATAGATTCCCTTTCTGCACACTGGAAGGAGCATTTCAAAATGTTAGCTCTCACTTGGGTTTCAATATCGAGCTCAAGTTTGATGACAATATTGTCTACCAAGAAGAAGAGCTCACTGTATTCTTCGAGTCATCTTGCAAGTATGACACTTTCTTTGACTGCAGTATAATGGTTGAGTGCTAGAATTTGGATAATATGTACTAAGTTTTGTTGAAATGTTTTGGCTAGGTGGTGCTTCAACATGCTGGGGATAGACCTATTATTTTCTCGAGTTTTCAGCCTGATGCAGCTCGATTGATGAGGAAGTTGCAAAATGAATTCCCTGTAAGTTACAGTAAATATTTTTGCTGATAAACTTTCCTGACACCAAGCATGGTGTTCAAAGTTAGATATTATAAAGCAAATGCTACCAAGGAGTTTGAATTTGGTTTGACTCACACGGAAAAACCTCTAAAGTATCAAGTAGAGCAATTGTGCTGTCTAAATCAATCTCTTGAATGTCTGCAGTTTAGAAATGCTTCTGATCATGTTCACATATGCCAGCTTCATATGTCGATTTTAATGTCTTCTACCGTATACTGATATTGTTATATGAGATTGAATTTTAGTGTATATGTCAACATATGATGAGCGTAGAGTTACATGTTCCAAACTCTTAAAACCGCACTTTCACTATCCAAAATCTGATTATTTTCTCGTTATTATGTGATGGATAAAAATAATGATAATCTCTGACATTTTGCACAATAGCCAAAATCTGTTTGTTGAGCCAGTAATTTTATGATATCTCAGACATTGTATATTTTAATTGTGCATGATCAAAACACTAATCTAACACAGAAAACCTGTCGTGCGGAAAGAAAAACAGTAACAAGTGTGGCAATTATATTGTTACAATCTACTTCAAAACTTCAAAACTTGAAAATGTTTTTGTTAGCAAATCCTTTTGACCCGTACAGTTTAGAAAATGCTCTTCCTAGATCAGGTTTACAAATTTCTTAGGTTCCTATATCTATTTTAATGCCTTGAATACCCAATGGATGATAATATCGATAAATCTTATCATACTGTGAAATATTCCCAAATCTCAGATAATGTACTTACGGATATTCTTTGTATCAGGTGTACTTTCTGACCAACGGAGGAACTGAAATCTACACTGATGCAAGAAGAAACTCTTTAGAGGAAGCAATCAAGCACTGCTTAACAAACAACTTACAAGGGATCGTGATCAGAATCAAGAGCCATCTTCAGAAATCCGTCGGCAATACCAAAAATCAAAGAATCCAATCTCGTTCTTCTGACTTATGGCCAACTAAACAATGTACCCGAAGCAGTATACATGCAGCATTTGATGGGGATCAACGGCGTAATTGTCGATTTGGTTGAGAAAATTACAGAGGCCGTTTCGGATTTTATGGATGTAGATGGAGGGAGGAGAAATTGGGGAGTTTAGTACGGGAGGGATTGAGGAGAAGAGGCCTAGATTTTCACAGAGAGCTTTCTTTTTGTTGAAGCTCATTCCTGAGTTAGCATGACTTGTGTGCTAATAAATGTGTTATGTTGTATACGTGTATAATATAATCAATGGAATAGTTACTGACAATGGTTTGAAAGTTATGTTGTAATCTTCAATTTGTATCATAATTTCACAGTTTTGATATAGTGAAAAAGACTTTAAGGTGTCATAGCTATGGATTCAAATCTAAACGGACGCTAATGTGAAGCGAATTAAAACAAGTATCTTATAACGAAACGTATATGGAGTAAGAACAAAAGGTTGCTCTCTGCTTTTATTTAGTTCGATCATTTTTAAATTTCAAATAGAATAAAATAAAAAGCACAGCTAGCTTGCAATTTTGGTTCACTTTCTGTTTATTTGCTGATTGTGAAACATGGCATAAGGAAAACTTTTTGATTGAGAGCTTGCTAGTGGTGGGAAATACCCCATTTCCAAAAGAAAGTTTTAGCAGGACATGAGGGAAAAGAAGAAAAAATTGCAGTTGCATCCAAAATGTTAATTGAAATTAGTTCAGGCAGAGGGAGGACAACATAATGAAATAATGATGTACGATTGAAGTAGGAGTTTAGAAAGAAAAACATCAAACTCTGTAATCAAATGTAAATATCGAATAATTTAAAAATATGGCAACAGTAGCAATGTGATGATATGGAATGAGCTCATGACGATTCACTGTTAGTTAGATTTATTGAAAGAAAAATCACTTGAATAAAAAGATTTTCAGCACACCCCTTATGTTTTGAAGGAAAATAGCAAGATGAACTTAATAAAGGTATTTAGGAGAAATTTTAAAAAGACTCATTTTGATAGTTATTCACAAAAGACTCATTTTGATAGTTATTCCCAAAATAGACTCTCTTCAATATTATTTCCAAAATAGACTCGCTTCATCATGCTACACTTAGATTCATCGAAGGATGATTTATTTATCAAAAGGGCGCAGAAAATCTTTCATATTTTCTAAGGTTAGTTGTGTTTCAAACTTGCTTTTACTGCATACTCAAGCCGATGTTAATTGATGGTGGGACTAGCTAGAGCTAGGTATTACGGATTGTCGAGAATTAGGTTAGACTAGTTTGGATAGATTCTAGGGTGCGCTTTTGTAAGCTCATGAATTGAGTTGTGATTCAGAGAACTCTTGGCATAGTGAGGAAGCCGCCTGCGGAGAAAGAAGAGTAGACATAGGATTGTTATCCCAACTACTATAAAATCTTGTGTGCCCTTAATTGGTTATTATTTATGATTAATTATCGTTGTTCGCTTTTTTTTATCTATTCCACAGATATTCGTGTTTTTAGCCAAAAGCGGTAGCAACCCTATTCACCTCCTTCTAGGCTTGCATCTCAGATCCAACATTAAGAACTACCAAATATATTTTCTTCTCGCTATTTGTGTCATAGTTAGATTGAATGAAAGAAACCACGTATGATCCCCACCAAAAAAAAGAAAGAAAGAAAGAAAGAAAGAAATCAATTACCAAAGTGATAATGAGCCTATTATGACCTCTTATATATCTATCTGAAGGGTTTCTTTTCAGAAAAATTCCTTTTACATCTTCAAGTTGATTTTAAGCCCATGTGAGAAGACCCTCAACCTCGTTGAGAAATATTCTCTCTACTTCCCGTGACGTAATTCTATAATTGTACCAAATGCTAGGATACAATGCCTCGTCTTAACTAACAAAGATATTTAATTACGTTGTTGGAAAAAAATATCACTTGCAACATCTAATTTATTACGGTATATTTGGGCATTTCATACTAATACCATGAAGTTTTTATATTAATCCTCAAATCTTCTATATTATGAAATTAGTCTCCAAAATATTCTAACCCATTTGTAATTAGTTCCCTTCGTTAAAACTTGCTTGAAATTGATAGAATATTTTGTCATCTTTAATATTTTTGGATGAGGTATCAAGTAATACCATTAAGCATTAAAACCTAAAATGTAGAGAACATTCTAAATGTAGCGATTTTGAATCTAAGTTTGGTAGATTTTAGTGTTTGAATTTGATTGACTTGGGTAATTTGGTAGCTACCCATTCGTGATTAACCACAACCCAATCGTGGTTTAACAATTTGAATGATAAATGTAATGGAGAGATTGATTTCAAATCACCAAGAGTATTTGGTGGAATTCTTTCAAAATATGAAGACTTAGGGGCGGAAAAAGTTTTAGTATCATATTATCCTTATCTTTAGATATTATATCCATATTTGGGAAAGGGTTGATAGCGGATACTTTTAAACTACCACTAATTACATCCTATAATCTTCCTATTTAATTCGTCAGTCGTTCTGATCCCCACCACGCAACGTTGACGCGTCAGCGACGCCCGTCACCCCTGCCGTCACGCCAAACGGCATAACTAACGGAATATTCCTCCGTCTTCTACTTTCTACGTTTTCAAAGAACCTTCGAATTTCGACCCCAGCTCGAATATTCCTCGCATAAACCCTCCAGCTTTCCCGCGTCCTGGAATATCCCTTCAATCCCTCCTTTAAAACCCCGGCCCTCCCCAAAATTTCAATCCACAAGATCGAATTTTTGAAAAATTTGCGAGTGAAGTTTCAATGGCGCTGAAAGCTGTTCACGTTTCCGAGGTTCCGATCACGTCCCCTCGATCTCGTCGCGCCGCGGCGGCGGAGCGCGGCGGGATCGGCGTCGCCGGCGAAGTTTCTGGTGATCGGGCACAGGGGAGGGGATGAATCTGCTGTCGTCGCCGGATCCGAGGATGACGGCGGTGAAGGAGAACTCCGTCGTCTCGTTTAACGATGCGGGAGGTTCGGCGCCGATTTCGTCGAGTTTGATGTTCAGGTGAGTTGACGCCGTTAGTTCTCCGTTATTCGTTTTTGTTTTTCGTCGTGATTGGTGGCGGTGGTTCGCCGCGGCTTGCGGGTTAGGGGATGTGGGTAGGGCTTGTCTCCGGAGTTATTGGAGACCGCACGTGGGGATGGGTCGGCACGTGTTGAGATTTATGGTTTCTTCGATTTCGTAGTTTGAGCTGGACCGTTGGATTCGGGAAAATTTAACGGAACCGCTGAATTTTTAAAACCAAACCCCTTGTACTGTCAAATTTTCCTATGGGACCCTAGCAGGTGTCGGTGGATCAACAAGCTCTTCTTAGTATACAACCAGAGTAATGGCAGGCAACACGATTAACACTGTTAGGGGTCCAGTGGAAAATTTTGAAAGTTTAGAGGGTTTTGTGAGATACCCAAAAGATCAAGGGATTTGAAGGGCAAAATAGTTTCGGTTTTTCTTGGCAAACTCTAAAAGTTTTGGGTTTTGTTGAGTTTACCTGTCAGATTTTATTTTATTTTATTTTATTTTTTAAAAATGCTTTGGAATATTTTTAAGATTTTTTCTCTTTCAATAGTTAATATATTATAGTCTATAATACTTAATGAGTCATGATAACTACACTACATTTTACACACTCACACAAGGATGGGGTCATAATGACTCATCACTACAACTTTCAAGGTGGTGAGTCATCATGACCCCACTCTTTGTGAGTGTAGTGCAAAGTGTAGTGCAAGGGGGTGTAGTGTAGTTACCATTTTCCATACTTAATAGGGTTAATTTCTAGTAGACCCCCGTGTTATTGCCAAATTGAAGGTACTGTGCTTGGAGTTCTATTATTACAGATAGACTCCTGACAGAGTTCTATTTTGTTGGTAGACCCTGTGTGAAAATCTATTGCTGCACATAGGCCCCTTGAAAAGGGTTTAAAAAAATTTATGGTCTATCTGCAACTATAGAACTACATGATAGTCAGTTCCATTTGGCGATGGTACATGGGGTGTACAATTAACCATACTCAATAATTTCAATAACGAACTCAAAAGCTATGTTTGTTTTCTCGACAAGTCGCATCTAACGAATTTGGTCAGTAACTACGCATGCTTCCATGTTTCATATCATATTCACGTTTCCAAAAAGCATGGCTTTTGCTATTTAGTAAATGGAGAAAAGTATTCATATAATTGATTTACATTTTGTCTTAATATACCTTTCATCATATCTTATAACATTTGAAATCTAGATCACTGATCTTTTATCTTTGTGGGGGTTTTGCTCTTTCATATTATTAAAAAAATCAGTGAATGAAGAACTTTAGAAGAGAACCAACGGTTGCAATTTTGTAGGTGACCAAGGACAACTGTCCAATCATCTTCCACGACAACTTCATCTTCACCGAAGAAAATGTAAGAATTATTTCTAATATCACAAAATTATTGACTTGATCTTTTCTTCACAATATTGCTTATTTGATATGTTTATATGTGATATTGGATGACACAGGGAAAATTTTGGACAGACGTGTAACTGATTTGTGCTTGGAGGAATTTCTCGCTTATGGCCCTCAGAGAGAACCTGAGAGGGTAAATTTTCTATCTTTTACAAATGTCTCACATGCATTCAGTTCAATTGTAGGACTTGCTGCACATTCTAAAAACAGTTAGATGATTATATGATTAAATATGTTTGAATTAATGACTCAAATAAGTTTAATCCCTTTGAATCGATATCAGTCCAAGTGACTAGCCTAGCCTGCATCTGCTCATAAGCCTTTGCAAATCCAACACTAGAAAAGAATATCGATGTTTTGCTTATGTAACATGTTGCATCCAAATTCAGGTGGGAAACCATTGCTACTAAAGCTTAAAGACGGAGAATTTTAAACTGGAATGTGGAGATAGATTCCCTTTCTGCACACTGGAAGGAGCATTTCAAAATGTTAGCTCTCACTTGGGTTTCAATATCGAGCTCAAGTTTGATGACAATATTGTCTACCAAGAAGAAGAGCTCACTTGATATTCTTCGAGTCATCTTGCAAGTATGACACTTTCTTTGACTGCAGTATAATGGTTGAGTGCTAGAATTTGGATAATATGTACTAAGTTTTGTTGAAATGTTTTGGCTAGGTGGTGCTTCAACATGCTGGGGATAGACCTATTATTTTCTCGAAGTTTTCAGCCTGATGCAGCTCGATTGATGAGGAAGTTGCAAAATGAATTCCCTGTAAGTTACAGTAAATATTTTTGCTGATAAACTTTCCTGACACCAAGCATGGTGTTCAAAGTTAGATATTATAAAGCAAATGCTACCAAGGAGTTTGAATTTGGTTTGACTCACACGGAAAAACCTCTAAAGTATCAAGTAGAGCAATTGTGCTGTCTAAATCAATCTCTTGAATGTCTGCAGTTTAGAAATGCTTCTGATCATGTTCACATATGCCAGCTTCATATGTCGATTTTAATGTCTTCTACCGTGTATACTGATATTGTTATATGAGATTGAATTTTAGTGTATATGTCAACATATGATGAGCGTAGAGTTACATGTTCCAAACTCTTAAAACCGCACTTTCACTATCCAAAATCTGATTATTTTCTCGTTATTATGTGATGGATAAAAATAATGATAATCTCTGACATTTTGCACAATAGCCAAAATCTGTTTGTTGAGCCAGTAATTTTATGATATCTCAGACATTGTATATTTTAATTGTGCATGATCAAAACACTAATCTAACACAGAAAACCTGTCGTGCGGAAAGAAAAACAGTAACAAGTGTGGCAATTATATTGTTACAATCTACTTCAAAAACTTCAAAACTTGAAAATGTTTTTGTTAGCAAATCCTTTTGACCCGTACAGTTTAGAAAATGCTCTTCCTAGATCAGGTTTACAAATTTTAGGTTCCTATATCTATTTTAATGCCTTGAATACCCAATGGATGATAATATCGATAAATCTTATCATACTGTGAAATATTCCCAAATCTCAGATAATGTACTTACGGATATTCTTTGTATCAGGTGTACTTTCTGACCAACGGAGGAACTGAAATCTACACTGATGCAAGAAGAAACTCTTTAGAGGAAGCAATCAAGCACTGCTTAACAAACAACTTACAAGGGATCGGATCAGAATCAAGAGCCATCTTCAGAAATCCGGGCAATACCAAAAATCAAAGAATCCAATCTCGTTCTTCTGACTTATGGCCAACTAAACAATGTACCCGAAGCAGTATACATGCAGCATTTGATGGGGATCAACGGCGAATTGTCGATTTGGTTGAGAAAATTACAGAGGCCGTTTCGGATTTTATGGATGTAGATGGAGGGAGGAGAAATTGGGGAGTTTAGTACGGGAGGGATTGAGGAGAAGAGGCCTAGATTTTCACAGAGAGCTTTCTTTTTGTTGAAGCTCATTCCTGAGTTAGCATGACTTGTGTGCTAATAAATGTGTTATGTTGTATACGTGTATAATATAATCAATGGAATAGTTACTGACAATGGTTTGAAAGTTATGTTGTAATCTTCAATTTGTATCATAATTTCACAGTTTTGATATAGTGAAAAAGACTTTAAGGTGTCATAGCTATGGATTCAAATCTAAACGGACGCTAATGTGAAGCGAATTAAAACAAGTATCTTATAACGAAACGTATATGGAGTAAGAACAAAAGGTTGCTCTCTGCTTTTATTTAGTTCGATCATTTTTAAATTTCAAATAGAATAAAATAAAAAGCACAGCTAGCTTGCAATTTTGGTTCACTTTCTGTTTATTTGCTGATTGTGAAACATGGCATAAGGAAAACTTTTTGATTGAGAGCTTGCTAGTGGTGGGAAATACCCCATTTCCAAAAGAAAGTTTTAGCAGGACATGAGGGAAAAGAAGAAAAAATTGCAGTTGCATCCAAAATGTTAATTGAAATTAGTTCAGGCAGAGGGAGGACAACATAATGAAATAATGATGTACGATTGAAGTAGGAGTTTAGAAAGAAAAACATCAAACTCTGTAATCAAATGTAAATATCGAATAATTTAAAAATATGGCAACAGTAGCAATGTGATGATATGGAATGAGCTCATGACGATTCACTGTTAGTTAGATTTATTGAAAGAAAAATCACTTGAATAAAAAGATTTTCAGCACACCCCTTATGTTTTGAAGGGAAAATAGCAAGATGAACTTAATAAAGGTATTTAGGAGAAATTTTAAAAAAAGACTCATTTTGATAGTTATTCACAAAAGACTCATTTTGATAGTTATTCCCAAAATAGACTCTCTTCAATATTATTTCCAAAATAGACTCGGCCATCCATGTCAAGATTGTTGGGTGAAACTGAATTTAAAAAAAAAATTGTTTACTAATTAGACGGGATTGCCAACCTCACATAATTTAGCATATCAAAGTTCAAAATAACCGTGGTTGGCAACCATGACTATTTAGAACTTAGTTAAAAAATAGTCGTAGTTGCCGACCAAGGCTATTTTAAACTTAATTATCCTCATAAAAATAGTTGTAGTTGCCAACCAAGGCTATTTTGAACTTAATTATCTTCACTAATTAAGCGGGATTGCCAACCTCAGCTAATTAGTAAACTATATTTTTTTTAAAATTGACTCGGCCAAAGAATGGTGCCGACGTGATTGAAACCGATCTACTTTTATATAAATTTGAAGTTAGTCTATTTCTATGAAACATATTAAAATGGGTCTATTTCAAAATTTGTCCAAGTATTTATATCATTATCTATTACTACTTATTAAGAGAAGCCAGCCTTTTGGACCATTTTTTTTTGGTGTTATACCCTTATTTGATCACATTTGTTGTAAACCAAATGATGTCCTTGCAGCTTAAATGTTTTAAAAACATTTTATAAAGGGGCAAAATTAAAAAAATAATTACATGACCCACATCTCCTCTTAACTTCTCACTCACCCATGTTTTAAATCCTCCACCAAAGATTCTCCATTTACCCACGCTTAAATCTAGGGGCGGGGATCTAAACCAAGCTCTTTGTTCTTCATTCTGCATCCATCTTCCTTCTGCAAGATTTAGTAGAAGCTCTGCCTCAGAGAGTAGGACTTTTATAAGTAAGTGCATTTTTTTGAAGTATTTGTTTTATTGTATAACTATGTACATTTAAAATTTCCCAAGTAATTGTATATAATGTAATGCTTTCAAGTATTCCTATCTAATATTCAATCTCTCACTACAAGAAAATTTGTGATTGGAAATTAGTTATGTTAGTACTTTTCAATGTGAATGTTGCATATAACTTAAAGTAAATTACACTAAACCTTCATGAACTTTTAGTATTTTGCAGAGACCCTATGAACTTTCAAAATCACACTAAATCCCAATACCTTTCTGCATTAAAACCTAAAATGTAGAGAACATTCTAAATGTAGCGATTTTGAATCTAAGTTTGGTAGATTTTAGTGTTTGAATTTGATTGACTTGGGTAATTTGGTAGCTACCCATTCGTGATTAACCACAACCCAATCGTGGTTTAACAATTTGAATGATAAATGTAATGGAGAGATTGATTTCAAATCACCAAGAGTATTTGGTGGAATTCTTTCAAAATATGAAGACTTAGGGGCGGAAAAAGTTTTTAGTATCATATTATCCTTATCTTTAGATATTATATCCATATTTGGGAAAGGGTTGATAGCGGATACTTTTAAACTACCACTAATTACATCCTATAATCTTCCTATTTAATTCGTCAGTCGTTCTGATCCCCACCACGCAACGTTGACGCGTCAGCGACGCCCGTCACCCTGCCGTCACGCCAAACGGCATAACTAACGGAATATTCCTCCGTCTTCTACTTTCTACGTTTTCAAAGAACCTTCGAATTTCGACCCCAGCTCGAATATTCCTCGCATAAACCCTCCAGCTTTCCCGCGTCCTGGAATATCCCTTCAATCCCTCCTTTAAAACCCCGGCCCTCCCCAAAATTTCAATCCACAAGATCGAATTTTTTGAAAAAATTTGCGAGTGAAGTTTCAATGGCGCTGAAAGCTGTTCACGTTTCCGAGGTTCCGATCACGTCCCCTCGATCTCGTCGCGCCGCGGCGGCGGAGCGCGGCGGGATCGGCGTCGCCGGCGAAGTTTCTGGTGATCGGGCACAGGGGAGGGGATGAATCTGCTGTCGTCGCCGGATCCGAGGATGACGGCGGTGAAGGAGAACTCCGTCGTCTCGTTTAACGATGCGGGAGGTTCGGCGCCGATTTCGTCGAGTTTGATGTTCAGGTGAGTTGACGCCGTTAGTTCTCCGTTATTCGTTTTTGTTTTTCGTCGTGATTGGTGGCGGTGGTTCGCCGCGGCTTGCGGGTTAGGGGATGTGGGTAGGGCTTGTCTCCGGAGTTATTGGAGACCGCACGTGGGGATGGGTCGGCACGTGTTGAGATTTATGGTTTCTTCGATTTCGTAGTTTGAGCTGGACCGTTGGATTCGGGAAAATTTAACGGAACCGCTGAATTTTTAAAACCAAACCCCTTGTACTGTCAAATTTCCTATGGGACCCCTAGCAGGTGTCGGTGGATCAACAAGCTCTTCTTAGTATACAACCAGAGTAATGGCAGGCAACACGATTAACACTGTTAGGGGTCCAGTGGAAAATTTTGAAAGTTTAGAGGGTTTTGTGAGATACCCAAAAGATCAAGGGGATTTGAAGGGCAAAATAGTTTCGGTTTTTCTTGGCAAACTCTAAAAGTTTTGGGTTTTGTTGAGTTTACCTGTCAGATTTTATTTTATTTTATTTTATTTTTTTAAAAAAATGCTTTGGAATATTTTTAAGATTTTTTTCTCTTTCAATAGTTAATATATTATAGTCTATAATACTTAATGAGTCATGATAACTACACTACATTTTACACTACACTCACACAAGGATGGGGTCATAATGACTCATCACTACAACTTTCAAGGTGGTGAGTCATCATGACCCCACTCTTTGTGAGTGTAGTGCAAAGTGTAGTGCAAGGGGGTGTAGTGTAGTTACCATTTTCCATACTTAATAGGGTTAATTTCTAGTAGACCCCCGTGTTATTGCCAAATTGAAGGTACTGTGCTTGGAGTTCTATTATTACAGATAGACTCCTGACAGAGTTCTATTTTTGTTGGTAGACCCCTGTGTGAAAATCTATTGCTGCACATAGGCCCCTTGAAAAGGGTTTAAAAAAATTTATGGTCTATCTGCAACTATAGAACTACATGATAGTCAGTTCCATTTGGCGATGGTACATGGGGTGTACAATTAACCATACTCAATAATTTCAATAACGAACTCAAAGCTATGTTTGTTTTCTCGACAAGTCGCATCTAACGAATTTGGTCAGTAACTACGCATGCTTCCATGTTTCATATCATATTCACGTTTCCAAAAAGCATGGCTTTTGCTATTTAGTAAATGGAGAAAAGTATTCATATAATTGATTTACATTTTGTCTTAATATACCTTTCATCATATCTTATAACATTTGAAATCTAGATCACTGATCTTTTATCTTTGTGGGGGTTTTGCTCTTTCATATTATTAAAAAAATCAGTGAATGAAGAACTTTAGAAGAGAACCAACGGTTGCAATTTTGTAGGTGACCAAGGACAACTGTCCAATCATCTTCCACGACAACTTCATCTTCACCGAAGAAAATGTAAGAATTATTTCTAATATCACAAAATTATTGACTTGATCTTTTCTTCACAATATTGCTTATTTGATATGTTTATATGTGATATTGGATGACACAGGGAAAAATTTTGGACAGACGTGTAACTGATTTGTGCTTGGAGGAATTTCTCGCTTATGGCCCTCAGAGAGAACCTGAGAGGGTAAATTTTCTATCTTTACAAATGTCTCACATGCATTCAGTTCAATTGTAGGACTTGCTGCACATTCTAAAACAGTTAGATGATTATATGATTAAATATGTTTGAATTAATGACTCAAATAAGTTTAATCCCTTTGAATCGATATCAGTCCAAGTGACTAGCCTAGCCTGCATCTGCTCATAAGCCTTTGCAAATCCAACACTAGAAAAGAATATCGATGTTTTGCTTATGTAACATGTTGCATCCAAATTCAGGTGGGAAACCATTGCTACTAAAGCTTAAAGACGGAGAATTTTAAACTGGAATGTGGAGATAGATTCCCCTTTCTGCACACTGGAAGGAGCATTTCAAAATGTTAGCTCTCACTTGGGTTTCAATATCGAGCTCAAGTTTGATGACAATATTGTCTACCAAGAAGAAGAGCTCACTTGATATTCTTCGAGTCATCTTGCAAGTATGACACTTTCTTTGACTGCAGTATAATGGTTGAGTGCTAGAATTTGGATAATATGTACTAAGTTTTGTTGAAATGTTTTGGCTAGGTGGTGCTTCAACATGCTGGGGATAGACCTATTATTTTCTCGAAGTTTTCAGCCTGATGCAGCTCGATTGATGAGGAAGTTGCAAAATGAATTCCCTGTAAGTTACAGTAAATATTTTTGCTGATAAACTTTCCTGACACCAAGCATGGTGTTCAAAGTTAGATATTATAAAGCAAATGCTACCAAGGAGTTTGAATTTGGTTTGACTCACACGGAAAAACCTCTAAAGTATCAAGTAGAGCAATTGTGCTGTCTAAATCAATCTCTTGAATGTCTGCAGTTTAGAAATGCTTCTGATCATGTTCACATATGCCAGCTTCATATGTCGATTTTAATGTCTTCTACCGTGTATACTGATATTGTTATATGAGATTGAATTTTAGTGTATATGTCAACATATGATGAGCGTAGAGTTACATGTTCCAAACTCTTAAAACCGCACTTTCACTATCCAAAATCTGATTATTTTCTCGTTATTATGTGATGGATAAAAATAATGATAATCTCTGACATTTTGCACAATAGCCAAAATCTGTTTGTTGAGCCAGTAATTTTATGATATCTCAGACATTGTATATTTTAATTGTGCATGATCAAAACACTAATCTAACACAGAAAAACCTGTCGTGCGGAAAGAAAAACAGTAACAAGTGTGGCAATTATATTGTTACAATCTACTTCAAAAACTTCAAAACTTGAAAATGTTTTTGTTAGCAAATCCTTTTGACCCGTACAGTTTAGAAAATGCTCTTCCTAGATCAGGTTTACAAATTTTAGGTTCCTATATCTATTTTAATGCCTTGAATACCCAATGGATGATAATATCGATAAATCTTATCATACTGTGAAATATTCCCAAATCTCAGATAATGTACTTACGGATATTCTTTGTATCAGGTGTACTTTCTGACCAACGGAGGAACTGAAATCTACACTGATGCAAGAAGAAACTCTTTAGAGGAAGCAATCAAGCACTGCTTAACAAACAACTTACAAGGGATCGGATCAGAATCAAGAGCCATCTTCAGAAATCCGGGCAATACCAAAAATCAAAGAATCCAATCTCGTTCTTCTGACTTATGGCCAACTAAACAATGTACCCGAAGCAGTATACATGCAGCATTTGATGGGGATCAACGGCGAATTGTCGATTTGGTTGAGAAAATTACAGAGGCCGTTTCGATTTTATGGATGTAGATGGAGGGAGGAGAAATTGGGGAGTTTAGTACGGGAGGGATTGAGGAGAAGAGGCCTAGATTTTCACAGAGAGCTTTCTTTTTGTTGAAGCTCATTCCTGAGTTAGCATGACTTGTGTGCTAATAAATGTGTTATGTTGTATACGTGTATAATATAATCAATGGAATAGTTACTGACAATGGTTTGAAAGTTATGTTGTAATCTTCAATTTGTATCATAATTTCACAGTTTTGATATAGTGAAAAAGACTTTGTGTCATAGCTATGGATTCAAATCTAAACGGACGCTAATGTGAAGCGAATTAAAACAAGTATCTTATAACGAAACGTATATGGAGTAAGAACAAGGTTGCTCTCTGCTTTTATTTAGTTCGATCATTTTTAAATTTCAAATAGAATAAAAAAGCACAGCTAGCTTGCAATTTTGGTTCACTTTCTGTTTATTTGCTGATTGTGAAACATGGCATAAGGAAAACTTTTTGATTGAGAGCTTGCTAGTGGTGGGAAATACCCCATTTCCAAAAAGAAAGTTTTAGCAGGACATGAGGGAAAAGAAGAAAAAAATTGCAGTTGCATCCAAAATGTTAATTGAAATTAGTTCAGGCAGAGGGAGGACAACATAATGAAATAATGATGTACGATTGAAGTAGGAGTTTAGAAAGAAAAACATCAAACTCTGTAATCAAATGTAAATATCGAATAATTTAAAAATATGGCAACAGTAGCAATGTGATGATATGGAATGAGCTCATGACGATTCACTGTTAGTTAGATTTATTGAAAGAAAAATCACTTGAATAAAAAGATTTTCAGCACACCCTTATGTTTTGAAGGAAAATAGCAAGATGAACTTAATAAAGGTATTTAGGAGAAATTTTAAAAAGACTCATTTTGATAGTTATTCACAAAGACTCATTTTGATAGTTATTCCCAAAATAGACTCTCTTCAATATTATTTCCAAAATAGACTCGGCCATTCATGTCAAGATTGTTGGGTGAAACTGAATGAAAAAAAAATTGTTTACTAATTAGACGGGATTGCCAACCTCACATAATTTAGCATATCAAAGTTCAAAATAACCGTGGTTGGCAACCATGACTATTTAGAACTTAGTTAAAAAATAGTCGAAGTTGCCCAAGGCTATTTTAAACTTAATTATCCTCATAAAATAGTTGTAGTTGCCAACCAAGGCTATTTTGAACTTAATTATCTTCACTAATTGCGGGATTGCCAACCTCGCCTAATTAGTAAACTATATTTTTAAAATTGACTCGGCCAAAGAATGGTGCCGACGTGATTGAAACTGGATCTACTTTTATATAAATTTGAAGTTAGTCTATTTCTATGAAACATATTAAAATGGGTCTATTTCAAAATTTGTCCAAGTATTTATATCATTATCTATTACTACTTATTAAGAGAAGCCACCTTTTGGACCATTTTTTGGTGTTATACCCTTATTTGATCACATTTGTTGTAAACCAAATGATGTCCTTGCAGACTTAAATGTTTTAAAACATTTTATAAAGGGCAAAATTAAAAAATAATTACATGACCCACATCTCCTCTTAACTTCTCACTCACCCATGTTTTAAATCCTCCACCAAAGATTCTCCATTTACCCACGCTTAAATCTAGGGGCGGGGATCTAAACCAAGCTCTTTGTTCTTCATTCATCCATCTTCCTTCGCAAGATTTAGTAGAAGCTCGCCTCGAGAGAGTAGGACTTTTATAAGTAAGTGCATTTTTTGAAGTATTTGTTTTATTGTATAACTATGTACATTTAAAATTTCCCAAGTAATTGTATATAATGTAATGCTTTCAAGTATTCCTATCTAATATTCAATCTCTCACTACAAGAAAATTTGTGATTGGAAATTAGTTATGTTAGTACTTTTCAATGTGAATGTTGCATATAACTTAAAGTAAATTACACTAAACCTTCATGAACTTTTAGTATTTTGCAAGAGACCTATGAACTTTCAAAATCACACTAAATCCCAATACCTTTCTGCATTTTGCAGATAACCCCCATAAATTAGAATCAGAAAACAACATAAAAAGGCATTTTGAAAGTTATTGTGGGTTTAATGTAATTTACCCAAAAGATATTAGGATTTTTGAAAAATTTATTGGGGGTTTAGTGTGAGTTTGAAAGTTTATAGAGGCTTGTTGCAATATGTTGAAAATTCATGGGGGTTTAGTGTAGTTTACCATAACTTAAAATTCTTTTCATAATAATGTTGATCAAACCATAATATTGATAATTTTCCATTGTCTACTCTACACAACAATATTAAAATTTTTTTTGTACAAATGTGTTGTTTAGTAGTATGATATTTATATAAAACTTAAGAATTGGACCCATTTGAAGACTGCGCTAGTATGTTTTTGGGCCTTTAGATGCATCATAATTACTCAGCTCTTCCAGTTTTCTTAGTGGCTTTGGCCCACTGACAGTGGATCTTTGCAAGTGCAGGCTTGGGCTGCTTTCAAAATATATTAAAAGCTTGTTAACTTGTGAGCTTGATATATCCATGCTATTTGTGGGGCCGAAAAGCATTCCTGCAGAAGGTATTTTTGCCTCTGTAGTTCACTAAAAATCCTAACTTTTGAAAGGATTTAGGTGGAAAGCTTACACGTTAATGTCACCTCAACATTTCTTCCTCTATCTATTTTGCTTTTCTATTTTTGGGATTTGCATTAAATATGAGATTACAAATTCTAAGATTTGTTTTCCTACAAAATTCTAAGATTCTACTTTTGCATTTTGTATATACCATCCAGCTTATGTTACATTTTAACATCTTGACATGAAATGTTTGGAAGATTATAACAGTAAGTGAGCATGAAATGTTGGAGAAAATCGATGAGCAATTTAGATTATAGGTTTCGGAATTAGACAATATCATTATTAATGTGGGTATTGCCCGATATAGTTGTTGATACTTGACACCACATTATACTTCAATTTATGTTTGGACAGGCACTCGTAATAGTAATGATCTCTCGTCTTAGTTAAGGTCTTCCTTATTGCTTCACAGGATTTTCGCTCCTCGGTTGCTTAAAAAAAAAAAAAAAAAATCAAGTGTGTATCTTCTTTCTTGTTTCATTCAACTTTCACTCCTCAAGTGTTTCTAAGGGGCTGTTTGGTTGTTGTTGGTAAAGTTGTGTATTTATGACACAACTTGGAAAGCTAATGTCCACCTCATCATTTTTACTTTCACACTTTACTTTATTTGTTTTTTATTCCATTGGAATCATAAAATACTTGTTTGGTTTGAATAATGTACTTTTAGAAAATGGTTATTATGTGGTCCCTACTCAAATGATCATAATAGCATAGGTAAAGTTACCTCTCTAAAAAGTCAAAAATAAGCTAACAACCATCACTTTTTGTCAGCTTTCCCTTAAAAACAGAACTTTTTTTTGTGAATTTGCTTTACATGCCACATCATCACAACCTATCACTTTACCTTGTTTTTACAGCTACAAACAAACAATTAAAAATGATGAAATCTGACATTGGGACCCACTTTTTTACACTTTCAACTCTTTTACATAGCAAAAACTTGCAACCAAACAGCCCCTAAGAATCATACGAACGTATTGGAATTCATAGCACATGCAAGATAACTTTGATGGTATGATAAGGTTTGCTTTTTGCGAAATTAGTTTTGGGTCTTAATGGAAAATTCTTTGTAATAATTATTTTTGATTCCCAAAACTACAACAATTATATTCTTCTTGAGCTTTGAAATTTACATTTATTAAGTAAAGAGGCTTTTCGATTTCTGAAATTTCTGTTTACTAAATCCGGCTAATTGCATTTATTTTCTTTTTCGAACCACTCAAATTAATTATGTTTTCTGAGACTATAAATAGCTCTCTTCCGATTCAATTTTGGAATGCAGAAATTTCCTCTTCTTTAAAAATATCTCTTCTAACGGCAAAGTGTTAATCATTCGATTATTCATGCATACACTTCACTTGCGAGGGCATGCTTACGATGTAAAGAACACCACTATATCCTATTGCACTGAGACACACTGCCTCAGAGGGGGTGAAACTACTCTTAAGGATAGTGTCATGTCATAGGCTCCGGATCCTCTATAGCCCTGACTGTGGAGAATCCCTACGATTGGAGCCCATTAGTTACAATTCACCAATCGGATTAAGATACATGGATGATGCTTTGATTAGGTTTAATTTCTGTAATATGTATAGCGCGATTGCCTATCCAAAAAAGAAAAATTAAAATCTGAGAGCCCCAACTTCAAGTTTTATTTGAAACTTTTAATTTTACTAAATCTATCTATTACAATTTATCATATTTTGTCTTTAAATCAAATCTTTGTATCTTTTTCTAGTTGGATTTGGATTCTCTCCATTACAAAAATAGTGAAGTTACTACTACAATATCACAATGTTGATTAGTTTAATGGACAGTTGTGATTCATTCCATGTTTAACACCTAGCATACCCCCATGAATTGCACTATTTTCCTAATTTACACTCAAAAGGAAATCACAACCACCTATAAACAAATCAGCGGTTATGATATTAAAGTGGTCTCTCCACTATTTTTGAATTCTAGTTTCTTTATCCTTGTCTTTCTTTTAACAGCTCAAAGTTATTTTAGTGTTCTATGTTGAGGTGTTAAGTCTCTGTAAAGAACTAATAACACTAATATTATCGTTCATGCATTGCTTTTGATACGTTTCTAAATTTTATACGTGCATTATATAATTCATAAAACTCTAGATTTAAAGATATTATATGTGCATATATTTTATAATTTTAAAATATAACATTAGTAATTTCCTATAATAAGAGCTAAATTGCAAAGGATAATGATATTATACCTTTTCCAAATAATTCTCGTCAAATTATAAATTTCAGTATTTCAATATTTGGATTATATGACCTGTTGTACGTAATTTAGACTTGGTTTTTGATAATAATTTAGAATTGGTTTTAAATAACATTAGTTGTATTACATGAGTTATATGATTTTCATATTAAACTACAAAAAATTTGGGACCTCAAAAACTCATCATTTGTCATTTAAATTCACAAAAACTAGCCCAAAATTTTGTGTCTAATACTGCATAATCTAGTTTTCACTGCTATTACTTTTAATTTCAAACTAAAAACTAATCTCAAACAATTTTGATAATATGTACTAAGTTTTGTTGAAATGTTTTGGCTAGGTGGTGCTTCAACATGCTGGGGATAGACCTATTATTTTCTCGAGTTTTCAGCCTGATGCAGCTCGATTGATGAGGAAGTTGCAAAATGAATTCCCTGTAAGTTACAGTAAATATTTTTGCTGATAAACTTTCCTGACACCAAGCATGGTGTTCAAAGTTAGATATTATAAAGCAAATGCTACCAAGGAGTTTGAATTTGGTTTGACTCACACGGAAAAACCTCTAAAGTATCAAGTAGAGCAATTGTGCTGTCTAAATCAATCTCTTGAATGTCTGCAGTTTAGAAATGCTTCTGATCATGTTCACATATGCCAGCTTCATATGTCGATTTTAATGTCTTCTACCGTGTATACTGATATTGTTATATGAGATTGAATTTTAGTGTATATGTCAACATATGATGAGCGTAGAGTTACATGTTCCAAACTCTTAAAAACCGCACTTTCACTATCCAAAATCTGATTATTTTCTCGTTATTATGTGATGGATAAATAATAATGATAATCTCTGACATTTTGTTTAATAGCCAAAATCTGTTTGTTTTGCCAGTAATTTTTATGATATCTCAGACATTGTATATTTTAATTGTGCATGATCAAAACACTAATCTAACACAGAAAACCTGTCGTGCGGAAAGAAAAACAGTAACAAGTGTGGCAATTATATTGTTACAATCTACTTCAAAAACTTCAAAACTTGAAAATGTTTTTTGTTAGCAAATCCTTTTGACCCGTACAGTTTAGAAAATGCTCTTCCTAGATCAGGTTTACAAATTTCTTAGGTTCCTATATCTATTTTAATGCCTTTGAATACCCAATGGATGATAATATCGATAAATCTTATCATACTGTGAAATATTCCCAAATCTCAGATAATGTACTTACGGATATTCTTTGTATCAGGTGTACTTTCTGACCAACGGAGGAACTGAAATCTACACTGATGCAAGAAGAAACTCTTTAGAGGAAGCAATCAAGCACTGCTTAACAAACAACTTACAAGGGATCAGATCAGAATCAAGAGCCATCTTCAGAAATCCGTCGGCAATACCAAAAATCAAAGAATCCAATCTCGTTCTTCTGACTTATGGCCAACTAAACAATGTACCCGAAGCAGTATACATGCAGCATTTGATGGGGATCAGCGTAATGTCGATTTGGTTGAGAAAATTACAGAGGCCGTTTCGGATTTTATGGATGTAGATGGAGGGAGGAGAAATTGGGGAGTTTAGTACGGGAGGGATTGAGGAGAAGAGGCCTAGATTTTCACAGAGAGCTTTCTTTTTGTTGAAGCTCATTCCTGAGTTAGCATGACTTGTGTGCTAATAAATGTGTTATGTTGTATACGTGTATAATATAATCAATGGAATAGTTACTGACAATGGTTTGAAAGTTATGTTGTAATCTTCAATTTGTATCATAATTTCACAGTTTTGATATAGTGAAAAAGACTTTAAGGTGTCATAGCTATGGATTCAAATCTAAACGGACGCTAATGTGAAGCGAATTAAAACAAGTATCTTATAACGAAACGTATATGGAGTAAGAACAAAAGGTTGCTCTCTGCTTTTATTTAGTTCGATCATTTTTTAAATTTCAAATAGAATAAAATAAAAAGCACAGCTAGCTTGCAATTTTGGTTCACTTTCTGTTTATTTGCTGATTGTGAAACATGGCATAAGGAAAACTTTTTGATTGAGAGCTTGCTAGTGGTGGGAAATACCCCATTTCCAAAAAGAAAGTTTTAGCAGGACATGAGGGAAAAGAAGAAAAAATTGCAGTTGCATCCAAAATGTTAATTGAAATTAGTTCAGGCAGAGGGAGGACAACATAATGAAATAATGATGTACGATTGAAGTAGGAGTTTAGAAAGAAAAACATCAAACTCTGTAATCAAATGTAAATATCGAATAATTTAAAAATATGGCAACAGTAGCAATGTGATGATATGGAATGAGCTCATGACGATTCACTGTTAGTTAGATTTATTGAAAGAAAAATCACTTGAATAAAAAAGATTTTCAGCACACCCCTTATGTTTTGAAGGAAAATAGCAAGATGAACTTAATAAAGGTATTTAGGAGAAATTTTAAAAAGACTCATTTTGATAGTTATTCACAAAAGACTCATTTTGATAGTTATTCCCAAAATAGACTCTCTTCAATATATTTCCAAAATAGACTCAGTTTAGTCCATGTCGGCATTGTTGGGTGAAAGAATTTAAAAATTGTTTACTAATTAGGCGGGATTGCCAACCTCACATAATTTAGCATATCAAAGTTCAAAATAACCGTGGTTGGCAACCATGACTATTTAGAACTTAGTTAAAAATAGTCGAAGTTCTACCAAGGCTATTTTAAACTTAATTATCCTCATAAAATAGTTGTAGTTGCCAACCAAGGCTATTTTGAACTTAATTATCTTCACTAATTAAGCGGGATTGCCAACCTCGCCTAATTAGTAAACATATTTTTTAAAATTGACTCGGTTTAAGATGGTGTGGCGTGATTGGCGGATCTACTTTTATATAATTTGAAGTTAGTCTATTTCTATGAAACATATTAAAATGGGTCTATTTCAAAATTTGTCCAAGTATTTATATCATTATCTATTACTACTTATTAAGAGAAGACCTTTTGGACCATTTTTTTGGGTGTTATACCCTTATTTGATCACATTTGTTGTAAACCAAATGATGTCCTTGACTTAAATGTTTTAAAACATTTTATAAAGGGCAAAATTAAAAAATAATTACATGACCCACATCTCCTCTTAACTTCTCACTCACCCATGTTTTAAATCCTCCACCAGCATTCTCCATTTACCCGTTTTAAATCTAGGGTAGGATCTAAACCAAGCTCTTTGTTCTTCATTGCATCCATCTTCCCGCAAGATTTAGTAGAAGCTCTGCCTGAGAGTAGGACTTTTATAAGTAAGTGCATTTTTTGAGTATTTGTTTTATTGTATAACTATGTACATTTAAAATTTCCCAAGTAATTGTATATAATGTAATGCTTTCAAGTATTCCTATCTAATATTCAATCTCTCACGTTGATAAAATTTGTGATTGGAAATTAGTTATGTTAGTACTTTTCAATGTGAATGTTGCATATAACTTAAGGTAAATTACACTAAACCTTCATGAACTTTTAGTATTTTGATGAGCCCTATGAACTTTCAAAATCACACTAAATCCCAATCCTTCGCATTTTGAGATAACCCCATAAATTAGAATCGAGAAAACAACATAAAAGGCATTTTGAAAGTTATTGTGGGTTTAATGTAATTTACCCAAAAGATATTAGGATTTTTGAAAAATTTATTGGGGTTTAGTGTGAGTTTGAAAGTTTATAGAGGCTTGTTGCAATATGTTGAAAATTCATGGGGTTTAGTGTAGTTTACCATAACTTAAAATTCTTTTCATAATAATGTTGATCAAACCATAATATTGATAATTTTCCATTGTCTACTCTACACAACAATATTAAAATTTTTTTTGTACAAATGTGTTGTTTAGTAGTATGATATTTATATAAAACTTAAGAATTGGACCCATTTGAAGACTGCGCTAGTATGTTTTTGGGCCTTTAGATGCATCATAATTACTCAGCTCTTCCAGTTTTCTTAGTGGCTTTGGCCCACTGACAGTGGATCTTTGCAAGTGCAGGCTTGGGCTGCTTTCAAAATATATTAAAAGCTTGTTAACTTGTGAGCTTGATATATCCATGCTATTTGTGGGGCCGAAAAGCATTCCTGCAGAAGGTATTTTGCCTCTGTTGTTCACTAAAAATCCTAACTTTTGAAAGGATTTAGGTGGAAAGCTTACACGTTAATGTCACCTCAACATTTCTTCCTCTATCTATTTTGCTTTTCTATTTTTTGGGATTTGCATTAAATATGAGATTACAAATTCTAAGATTTGTTTTCCTACAAAATTCTAAGATTCTACTTTTGCATTTTGTATATACCATCCAGCTTATGTTACATTTTAACATCTTGACATGAAATGTTTGGAAGATTATAACAGTAAGTGAGCATGAAATGTTGGAGAAAATCGATGAGCAATTTAGATTATAGGTTTCGGAATTAGACAATATCATTATTAATGTGGGTATTGCCCGATATAGTTGTTGATACTTGACACCACATTATACTTCAATTTATGTTTGGACAGGCACTCGTAATAGTAATGATCTCTCGTCTTAGTTAAGTTCTTCCTTATTGCTTCACAGGATTTTCGCTCCTCGGTTGCTTAAAAAAAAATCAATTGTGTATCTTCTTTCTTGTTTCATTCAACTTTCACTCCTCAAGTGTTTCTAAGAATCATACGAACGTATTGGAATTCATAGCACATGCAAGATAACTTTGATGGTATGATAAGGTTTGCTTTTGCGAAATTAGTTTTTGGTCTTAATGGAAAATTCTTTGTAATAATTATTTTTGATTCCCAAAACTACAACAATTATATTCTTCTTGAGCTTTGAAATTTACATTTATTAAGTAAAGAGGCTTTTCGATTTCTGAAATTTCTGTTTACTAAATCCGGCTAATTGCATTTATTTTCTTTTCGAACCACTCAAATTAATTATGTTTTCTGAGACTATAAATAGCTCTCTTCCGATTCAATTTTGGAATGCAGAAATTTCCTCTTCTTTAAAAATATCTCTTCTAACGGCAAAGTGTTAATCATTCGATTATTCATGCATACACTTCACTTGCGAGGGCATGCTTACGATGTAAAGAACACCACTATATCCTATTGCCTGAGACACCTGCCTCGGTGAAACTACTCTTAAGGATAGTGTCATGTCATAGGCTCGGATCCTCTATAGCCACGTGTGGAGAATCCCTACGATTGGAGCCCATTAGTTACAATTCACCAATCGGATTAAGATACATGGATGATGCTTTGATTAGGTTTAATTTCTGTAATATGTATAGCGCGATTGCCTATCCAAAAAGAAAAATTAAAATCTGAGAGCCCCAACTTCAAGTTTTATTTGAAACTTTTAATTTTACTAAATCTATCTATTACAATTTATCATATTTTGTCTTTAAATCAAATCTTTGTATCTTTTCTAGTTGGATTTGGATTCTCTCCATTACAAAAATAGTGAAGTTACTACTACAATATCACAATGTTGATTAGTTTAATGGACAGGTTGTGATTCATTCCATGTTTAACACCTAGCATACCCCATGAATTGCACTATTTTCCTAATTTACACTCAAAAGGAAATCACAACCACCTATAAACAAATCAACGGTTATGATATTAAAGTGGTCTCTCCACTATTTTTAATTCTAGTTTCTTTATCCTTGTCTTTCTTTTAACAGCTCAAAGTTATTTTAGTGTTCTATGTTGAGGTGTTAAGTCTCTGTAAAGAACTAATAACACTAATATTATCGTTCATGCATTGCTTTTGATACGTTTCTAAATTTTATACGTGCATTATATAATTCATAAAACTCTAGATTTAAAGATATTATATGTGCATATATTTTATAATTTTAAAATATAACATTAGTAATTTCCTATAATAAGAGCTAAATTGCAAAGGATAATGATATTATACCTTTTCCAAATAATTCTACGTCAAATTATAAATTTCGTATTTCAATATTTGGATTATATGACCTGTTGTACGTAATTTAGACTTGGTTTTTTGATAATAATTTAGAATTGGTTTTAAATAACATTAGTTGTATTACATGAGTTATATGATTTTCATATTAAACTACAAAAAATTTGGGACCTCCAAAACTCATCATTTGTCATTTAAATTCACAAAAACTAGCCCAAAATTTTGTGTCTAATACTGCATAATCTAGTTTTCACTGCTATTACTTTTAATTTCAAACTAAAAACTAATCTCAAACAATTTTGAAATAAAAATTTTGAAACAATTGTTTTAAAGACTCCCCTACCTTAATTTCATTTTTGGAAACATATTTTAAAAGGATGTGTTTTCATCATTGTAGGAAAATTAAATCTCATCAAGCCCTGTCCATGGGTCCTAAATAGCTAACTCTATTGGTGAGACGTACTTAATGGCCCCGATTTTAGAGATCCTCTACAACCAAGCATGAGCCGAAAATTTTTTAGGGGTTTTGGGGTGGGGGCAATAATACAAGTTACATGAACATAAGTTCCCTCTAATATATTTAATAATAAAATCAACTTCAAACCAAATTTGTATGCTTTTTCATTCAAAGATATAACACCATAAAATCTAAATGAAAAAAAATTAAAGAGAAGTGAAAAATTAAGGTACTTATCGGTGCAAATTCCAAACTTTTGAGGGGTTTATGGTTATTTTATCCAATCTAATGATTATGAGTAGTGTAAATTCTAAAAGTTTTTTTGGGGTGCACCCCAAACTTATAATGGCTCACCACTTGTCTACAACTAGGGCTGTAGTGGATCCGGAGCCCATGTCACACCTCTGCTCACTTCTGTTCTGCAACTCCATTTTGTAATATTTCCAACAGATAGAACATGATCGACAATGTTTGTTGGAGTAAGCCTATTAATGTTCCATACCAACTATGGTTCAAGGAGGCATTGGAGATTATGGACAAGGAGTTAGGCGAATTTGTTACAATGAGCTGGTAATGTGTGCTCACACAAGTCTCCTATCTGTGACAGTCTAATGGAACAGATAATTAGTATGTAGCATGCTGGAAAGTACCCGTATGATGCTGAAATTGCAACAACAGCAATGGTTGAACAATAAAGCTAAAAATGTGGTCAGTTGTAGTTTACGATCTAGGAAAATACAATTAGAGAAAGATATTGAAGGAAAATATGTCTTTATTGAGAAGTCAACATATGATGAGCGTAGAGTTACATGTTCCAAACTCTTAAAACCGCACTTTCACTATCCAAAATCTGATTATTTTCTCGTTATTATGTGATGGATAAAAATAATGATAATCTCTGACATTTTGTTTAATAGCCAAAATCTGTTTGTTGAGCCAGTAATTTTATGATATCTCAGACATTGTATATTTTAATTGTGCATGATCAAAACACTAATCTAACACAGAAAACCTGTCGTGCGGAAAGAAAAACAGTAACAAGTGTGGCAATTATACTGTTACAATCCACTTCAGAAATTTCAAAACTTGAAAATGTTTTTTGTTAGCAAATCCTTTTGATCCGTACAGGTTAGAAAATGCTCTTCCTAGATCAGGTTTACAAATTTCCCAGGTTCCTATATCTATTTTAATGCCTTGAATACCCAATGGATGATAATATCGATAAATCTTATCATACTGTGAAATATTCCCAAATCTCAGATAATGTACTTACGGATATTCTTTGTATCAGGTGTACTTTCTGACCAACGGAGGAACTGAAATCTACACTGATGCAAGAAGAAACTCTTTAGAGGAAGCAATCAAGCACTGCTTAACAAACAACTTACAAGGGATCATATCAGAATCAAGAGCCATCTTCAGAAATCCGTCGGCAATACCAAAAATCAAAGAATCCAATCTCGTTCTTCTGACTTATGGCCAACTAAACAATGTACCCGAAGCAGTATACATGCAGCATTTGATGGGGATCAGCGTAATGTCGATTTGGTTGAGAAAATTACAGAGGCCGTTTCGGATTTTATGGATGTAGATGGAGGGAGGAGAAATTGGGGAGTTTAGTACGGGAGGGATTGAGGAGAAGAGGCCTAGATTTTCACAGAGAGCTTTCTTTTTGTTGAAGCTCATTCCTGAGTTAGCATGACTTGTGTGCTAATAAATGTGTTATGTTGTATACGTGTATAATATAATCAATGGAATAGTTACTGACAATGGTTTGAAAGTTATGTTGTAATCTTCAATTTGTATCATAATTTCACAGTTTTGATATAGTGAAAAAGACTTTAAGGTGTCATAGCTATGGATTCAAATCTAAACGGACGCTAATGTGAAGCGAATTAAAACAAGTATCTTATAACGAAACGTATATGGAGTAAGAACAAAAGGTTGCTCTCTGCTTTTATTTAGTTCGATCATTTTTTAAATTTCAAATAGAATAAAATAAAAAGCACAGCTAGCTTGCAATTTTGGTTCACTTTCTGTTTATTTGCTGATTGTGAAACATGGCATAAGGAAAACTTTTTTGATTGAGAGCTTGCTAGTGGTGGGAAATACCCCATTTCCAAAAAGAAAGTTTTAGCAGGACATGAGGGAAAAGAAGAAAAAATTGCAGTTGCATCCAAAATGTTAATTGAAATTAGTTCAGGCAGAGGGAGGACAACATAATGAAATAATGATGTACGATTGAAGTAGGAGTTTAGAAAGAAAAACATCAAACTCTGTAATCAAATGTAAATATCGAATAATTTAAAAATATGGCAACAGTAGCAATGTGATGATATGGAATGAGCTCATGACGATTCACTGTTAGTTAGATTTATTGAAAGAAAAATCACTTGAATAAAAAAGATTTTCAGCACACCCCTTATGTTTTGAAGGGAAAATAGCAAGATGAACTTAATAAAGGTATTTAGGAGAAATTTTAAAAAAGACTCATTTTGATAGTTATTCACAAAAGACTCATTTTGATAGTTATTCCCAAAAATAGACTCTCTTCAATATTATTTCCAAAAATAGACTCAGTTTCGTCCATGTCAGCATTGTTGGGTGAAACTGAATTTAAAAAAAAAATTGTTTACTAATTAGACGGGATTGCCAACCTCACATAATTTAGCATATCAAAGTTCAAAATAACCGTGGTTGGCAACCATGACTATTTAGAACTTAGTTAAAAATAGTCGAAGTTCTACCAAGGCTATTTTAAACTTAATTATCCTCATAAAAATAGTTGTAGTTGCCAACCAAGGCTATTTTGAACTTAATTATCTTCACTAATTGCGGGATTGCCAACCTCGCCTAATTAGTAAACTATATTTTTTAAAATTGACTCGGTTTAAGATGGTGTGGCGTGATTGGCGGATCTACTTTTATATAAATTTGAAGTTAGTCTATTTCTATGAAACATATTAAAATGGGTCTATTTCAAAATTTGTCCAAGTATTTATATCATTATCTATTACTACTTATTAAGAGAAGCCACTTTTGGACCATTTTTTTGGGTGTTATACCCTTATTTGATCACATTTGTTGTAAACCAAATGATGTCCTTGACTTAAATGTTTTAAAAACATTTTATAAAGGCAAAATTAAAAAATAATTACATGACCCACATCTCCTCTTAACTTCTCACTCACCCATGTTTTAAATCCTCCACCAAAGATTCTCCATTTACCCACGTTTTAAATCTAGGGTAGGATCTAAACCAAGCTCTTTGTTCTTCATTGCATCCATCTTCCCGCAAGATTTAGTAGAAGCTCTGCCTGAGAGTAGGACTTTTATAAGTAAGTGCATTTTTGAAGTATTTGTTTTATTGTATAACTATGTACATTTAAAATTTCCCAAGTAATTGTATATAATGTAATGCTTTCAAGTATTCCTATCTAATATTCAATCTCTCACGTTGATAAAATTTGTGATTGGAAATTAGTTATGTTAGTACTTTTCAATGTGAATGTTGCATATAACTTAAAGGTAAATTACACTAAACCTTCATGAACTTTTAGTATTTTGATGAGCCCTATGAACTTTCAAAATCACACTAAATCCCAATCCTTCGCATTTTGAGATAACCCCATAAATTAGAATCGAGAAAACAACATAAAAGGCATTTTGAAAGTTATTGTGGGTTTAATGTAATTTACCCAAAAGATATTAGGATTTTTGAAAAATTTATTGGGGTTTAGTGTGAGTTTGAAAGTTTATAGAGGCTTGTTGCAATATGTTGAAAATTCATGGGGTTTAGTGTAGTTTACCATAACTTAAAATTCTTTTCATAATAATGTTGATCAAACCATAATATTGATAATTTTCCATTGTCTACTCTACACAACAATATTAAAATTTTTTTTGTACAAATGTGTTGTTTAGTAGTATGATATTTATATAAAACTTAAGAATTGGACCCATTTGAAGACTGCGCTAGTATGTTTTTGGGCCTTTAGATGCATCATAATTACTCAGCTCTTCCAGTTTTCTTAGTGGCTTTGGCCCACTGACAGTGGATCTTTGCAAGTGCAGGCTTGGGCTGCTTTCAAAATATATTAAAAGCTTGTTAACTTGTGAGCTTGATATATCCATGCTATTTGTGGGGCCGAAAAGCATTCCTGCAGAAGGTATTTTTGCCTCTGTAGTTCACTAAAAATCCTAACTTTTGAAAGGATTTAGGTGGAAAGCTTACACGTTAATGTCACCTCAACATTTCTTCCTCTATCTATTTTGCTTTTCTATTTTTGGGATTTGCATTAAATATGAGATTACAAATTCTAAGATTTGTTTTCCTACAAAATTCTAAGATTCTACTTTTGCATTTTGTATATACCATCCAGCTTATGTTACATTTTAACATCTTGACATGAAATGTTTGGAAGATTATAACAGTAAGTGAGCATGAAATGTTGGAGAAAATCGATGAGCAATTTAGATTATAGGTTTCGGAATTAGACAATATCATTATTAATGTGGGTATTGCCCGATATAGTTGTTGATACTTGACACCACATTATACTTCAATTTATGTTTGGACAGGCACTCGTAATAGTAATGATCTCTCGTCTTAGTTAAGTTCTTCCTTATTGCTTCACAGGATTTTCGCTCCTCGGTTGCTTAAAAAAAAATCAATTGTGTATCTTCTTTCTTGTTTCATTCAACTTTCACTCCTCAAGTGTTTCTAAGAATCATACGAACGTATTGGAATTCATAGCACATGCAAGATAACTTTGATGGTATGATAAGGTTTGCTTTTGCGAAATTAGTTTTGGTCTTAATGGAAAATTCTTTGTAATAATTATTTTTGATTCCCAAAACTACAACAATTATATTCTTCTTGAGCTTTGAAATTTACATTTATTAAGTAAAGAGGCTTTTCGATTTCTGAAATTTCTGTTTACTAAATCCGGCTAATTGCATTTATTTTCTTTTCGAACCACTCAAATTAATTATGTTTTCTGAGACTATAAATAGCTCTCTTCCGATTCAATTTTGGAATGCAGAAATTTCCTCTTCTTTTAAAATATCTCTTCTAACGGCAAAGTGTTAATCATTCGATTATTCATGCATACACTTCACTTGCGGGCATACGATGTAAAGAACACCACTATATCCTATTGCCTTTGAGACACCTGCCTCGGTGAAACTACTCTTAAGGATAGTGTCATGTCATAGGCTCGGATCCTCTATAGCCACATTGGAGAATCCCTACGATTGGAGCCCATTAGTTACAATTCACCAATCGGATTAAGATACATGGATGATGCTTTGATTAGGTTTAATTTCTGTATATGTATAGCGCGATTGCCTATCCAAAAGAAAAATTAAAATCTGAGAGCCCCAACTTCAAGTTTTATTTGAAACTTTTAATTTTACTAAATCTATCTATTACAATTTATCATATTTTGTCTTTAAATCAAATCTTTGTATCTTTTCTAGTTGGATTTGGATTCTCTCCATTACAAAAATAGTGAAGTTACTACTACAATATCACAATGTTGATTAGTTTAATGGACAGGTTGTGATTCATTCCATGTTTAACACCTAGCATACCCCATGAATTGCACTATTTTCCTAATTTACACTCAAAAGGAAATCACAACCACCTATAAACAAATCAACGGTTATGATATTAAAGTGGTCTCTCCACTATTTTTGAATTCTAGTTTCTTTATCCTTGTCTTTCTTTTAACAGCTCAAAGTTATTTTAGTGTTCTATGTTGAGGTGTTAAGTCTCTGTAAAGAACTAATAACACTAATATTATCGTTCATGCATTGCTTTTTGTTTTAAATTTTATACGTGCATTATATAATTCATAAAACTCTAGATTTAAAGATATTATATGTGCATATATTTTATAATTTTAAAATATAACATTAGTAATTTCCTATAATAAGAGCTAAATTGCAAAGGATAATGATATTATACCTTTTCCAAATAATTCTACGTCAAATTATAAATTTCGTATTTCAATATTTGGATTATATGACCTGTTGTACGTAATTTAGACTTGGTTTTTTGATAATAATTTAGAATTGGTTTTAAATAACATTAGTTGTATTACATGAGTTATATGATTTTCATATTAAACTACAAAAAATTTGGGACCTCCAAAACTCATCATTTGTCATTTAAATTCACAAAAACTAGCCCAAAATTTTGTGTCTAATACTGCATAATCTAGTTTTCACTGCTATTACTTTTAATTTCAAACTAAAAACTAATCTCAAACAATTTTGAAATAAAAATTTTGAAACAATTGTTTTAAAGACTCCCCTACCTTAATTTCATTTTTGGAAACATATTTTAAAAGGATGTGTTTTCATCATTGTAGGAAAATTAAATCTCATCAAGCCCTGTCCATGGGTCCTAAATAGCTAACTCTATTGGTGAGACGTGACTTAATGGCCCCGATTTTAGAGATCCTCTACAACCAAGCATGAGCCGAAAATTTTTTAGGGGTTTTGGGGTGGGGGCAATAATACAAGTTACATGAACATAAGTTCCCTCTAATATATTTAATAATAAAATCAACTTCAAACCAAATTTGTATGCTTTTTCATTCAAAGATATAACACCATAAAATCTAAATGAAAAAAATTAAAGAGAAGTGAAAAATTAAGGTACTTATCGGTGCAAATTCCAAACTTTTGAGGGGTTTATGGTTATTTTATCCAATCTAATGATTATGAGTAGTGTAAATTCTAAAAGTTTTTTTTTGGGGGCACCCCAAACTTATAATGGCTCACCACTTGTCTACAACTAGGGCTGTAGTGGATCCGGAGCCCATGTCACACCTCTGCTCACTTCTGTTCTGCAACTCCATTTTGTAATATTTCCAACAGATAGAACATGATCGACAATGTTTGTTGGAGTAAGCCTATTAATGTTCCATACCAACTATGGTTCAAGGAGGCATTGGAGATTATGGACAAGGAGTTAGGCGAATTTGTTACAATGAGCTGGTAATGTGTGCTCACACAAGTCTCCTATCTGTGACAGTCTAATGGAACAGATAATTAGTATGTAGCATGCTGGAAAGTACCCGTATGATGCTGAAATTGCAACAACAGCAATGGTTGAACAATAAAGCTAAAAATGTGGTCAGCTGTAGTTTACGATCTAGGAAAATACAATTAGCAGAAAGATATTGAAGGGAAAATATGTCTTTATTGAGAAGTCAACATTGGAATTAACTTCCGAAGATCTAAAGGAATTGAATGAGCCCAACAACTCTTTTTATCTGGCTCATTTGATCCCGACGCCACGAGCCAGCAGCAAGCGCTGGCGAAACCGCATCGGATTCAGATGAGTCCGTATCAAATATGTCGGGCCACTTGGTTTTTATAATGATAGACCGAAAAGGAAGAGTAAGTTAGCTGCAAAGGGCCTCATATTGTCCGCTGGCTCTGGTGCATACAATGCATGCATGACATAAAATTATGGATAATGTTATGTTTAAATTGTCAAGGAAATAAACAGTTTGAGTATATTTTCATTGATTTTTTTGAATTTTTTCAAGTTTGAAGGCATTTCCATGATTTTTCCCCAAAGTGTGAGGGAGTTCGCTTTGAGTTAGTCAAGTGTGACTACATTTTTATTGATTTTTCAAATATGAGGGCATTTCTAAAATTCGTAAATGTGGCTCACTAAGATTAAAAGGTTGCTCTCTGCTTTTATTTAGTTCGATCATTTTTAAATTTCAAATAGAATAAAATAAAAAGCACAGCTAGCTTGCAATTTTTGGTTCACTTTCTGTTTATTTGCTGATTGTGAAACATGGCATAAGGAAAACTTTTTGATTGAGAGCTTGCTAGTGGTGGGAAATACCCCATTTCCAAAAGAAAGTTTTAGCAGGACATGAGGGAAAAGAAGAAAAAATTGCAGTTGCATCCAAAATGTTAATTGAAATTAGTTCAGGCAGAGGGAGGACAACATAATGAAATAATGATGTACGATTGAAGTAGGAGTTTAGAAAGAAAAACATCAAACTCTGTAATCAAATGTAAATATCGAATAATTTAAAAAATATGGCAACAGTAGCAATGTGATGATATGGAATGAGCTCATGACGATTCACTGTTAGTTAGATTTATTGAAAGAAAAATCACTTGAATAAAAAGATTTTCAGCACACCCCTTATGTTTTGAAGGAAAATAGCAAGATGAACTTAATAAAGGTATTTAGGAGAAATTTTAAAAAAGACTCATTTTGATAGTTATTCACAAAAGACTCATTTTGATAGTTATTCCCAAAAATAGACTCTCTTCAATATTATTTCCAAAAATAGACTCAGTTTCGTCCATGTCAGCATTGTTGGGTGAAACTGAATTTAAAAAAAAAATTGTTTACTAATTAGACGGGATTGCCAACCTCACATAATTTAGCATATCAAAGTTTAAAATAACCGTGGTTGGCAACCATGACTATTTAGAACTTAGTTAAAAAATAGTCGTAGTTGCCGACCAAGGCTATTTTAAACTTAATTATCCTCATAAAAATAGTTGTAGTTGCCAACCAAGGCTATTTTGAACTTAATTATCTTCACTAATTAAGCGGGATTGCCAACCTCAGCTAATTAGTAAACTATATTTTTTTTAAAATTGACTCAGTTTCAGCAATGGTGCTGACGTGATTGAAACTGGATCTACTTTTATATAAATTTGAAGTTAGTCTATTTCTATGAAACATATTAAAATGGGTCTATTTCAAAAATTTGTCCAAGTATTTATATCATTATCTATTACTACTTATTAAGAGAAGCCAGCCTTTTGGACCATTTTTTTTGGGTGTTATACCCTTATTTGATCACATTTGTTGTAAACCAAATGATGTCCTTGCAGCTTAAATGTTTTAAAAACATTTTATAAAGGGGCAAAATTAAAAAAATAATTACATGACCCACATCTCCTCTTAACTTCTCACTCACCCATGTTTTAAATCCTCCACCAGCATTCTCCATTTACCCACGTTTTAAATCTAGGGGCCATGGGGATCTAAACCAAGCTCTTTGTTCTTCATTCTGCATCCATCTTCCTTCTGCAAGATTTAGTAGAAGCTCTGCCTCAGAGAGTAGGACTTTTTATAAGTAAGTGCATTTTTTGAAGTATTTGTTTTATTGTATAACTATGTACATTTAAAATTTCCCAAGTAATTGTATATAATGTAATGCTTTCAAGTATTCCTATCTAATATTCAATCTCTCACGGTCAGTAAAATTTGTGATTGGAAATTAGTTATGTTAGTACTTTTCAATGTGAATGTTGCATATAACTTAAGGTAAATTACACTAAACCTTCATGAACTTTTAGTATTTTGTAGACCCTATGAACTTTCAAAATCACACTAAATCCCAATACCTTTCACGCATTTTGGAATAACCCCCATAAATTAGAATCAGAAAACAACATAAAAGGCATTTTGAAAGTTATTGTGGGTTTAATGTAATTTACCCAAAAGATATTAGGATTTTTGAAAAATTTATTGGGGGTTTAGTGTGAGTTTGAAAGTTTATAGAGGCTTGTTGCAATATGTTGAAAATTCATGGGGGTTTAGTGTAGTTTACCATAACTTAAAATTCTTTTCATAATAATGTTGATCAAACCATAATATTGATAATTTTCCATTGTCTACTCTACACAACAATATTAAAATTTTTTTTGTACAAATGTGTTGTTTAGTAGTATGATATTTATATAAAACTTAAGAATTGGACCCATTTGAAGACTGCGCTAGTATGTTTTTGGGCCTTTAGATGCATCATAATTACTCAGCTCTTCCAGTTTTCTTAGTGGCTTTGGCCCACTGACAGTGGATCTTTGCAAGTGCAGGCTTGGGCTGCTTTCAAAATATATTAAAAGCTTGTTAACTTGTGAGCTTGATATATCCATGCTATTTGTGGGGCCGAAAAGCATTCCTGCAGAAGGTATTTTTGCCTCTGTAGTTCACTAAAAATCCTAACTTTTGAAAGGATTTAGGTGGAAAGCTTACACGTTAATGTCACCTCAACATTTCTTCCTCTATCTATTTTGCTTTTCTATTTTTGGGATTTGCATTAAATATGAGATTACAAATTCTAAGATTTGTTTTCCTACAAAATTCTAAGATTCTACTTTTGCATTTTGTATATACCATCCAGCTTATGTTACATTTTAACATCTTGACATGAAATGTTTGGAAGATTATAACAGTAAGTGAGCATGAAATGTTGGAGAAAATCGATGAGCAATTTAGATTATAGGTTTCGGAATTAGACAATATCATTATTAATGTGGGTATTGCCCGATATAGTTGTTGATACTTGACACCACATTATACTTCAATTTATGTTTGGACAGGCACTCGTAATAGTAATGATCTCTCGTCTTAGTTAAGTTCTTCCTTATTGCTTCACAGGATTTTCGCTCCTCGGTTGCTTAAAAAAAAAAAATCAATTGTGTATCTTCTTTCTTGTTTCATTCAACTTTCACTCCTCAAGTGTTTCTAAGAATCATACGAACGTATTGGAATTCATAGCACATGCAAGATAACTTTGATGGTATGATAAGGTTTGCTTTTGCGAAATTAGTTTTGGTCTTAATGGAAAATTCTTTGTAATAATTATTTTTGATTCCCAAAACTACAACAATTATATTCTTCTTGAGCTTTGAAATTTACATTTATTAAGTAAAGAGGCTTTTCGATTTCTGAAATTTCTGTTTACTAAATCCGGCTAATTGCATTTATTTTCTTTTTCGAACCACTCAAATTAATTATGTTTTCTGAGACTATAAATAGCTCTCTTCCGATTCAATTTTGGAATGCAGAAATTTCCTCTTCTTTAAAATATCTCTTCTAACGGCAAAGTGTTAATCATTCGATTATTCATGCATACACTTCACTTGCGAGGGCATGCTACGATGTAAAGAACACCACTATATCCTATTGCCTGAGACACCGCCCGAGGGTGAAACTACTCTTAAGGATAGTGTCATGTCATAGGCTCGGATCCTCTATAGCCGGACTGTGGAGAATCCCTACGATTGGAGCCCATTAGTTACAATTCACCAATCGGATTAAGATACATGGATGATGCTTTGATTAGGTTTAATTTCTGTAATATGTATAGCGATTGCCTATCCAAAAAGAAAAATTAAAATCTGAGAGCCCCAACTTCAAGTTTTATTTGAAACTTTTAATTTTACTAAATCTATCTATTACAATTTATCATATTTTGTCTTTAAATCAAATCTTTGTATCTTTTCTAGTTGGATTTGGATTCTCTCCATTACAAAAATAGTGAAGTTACTACTACAATATCACAATGTTGATTAGTTTAATGGACAGTTGTGATTCATTCCATGTTTAACACCTAGCATACCCCATGAATTGCACTATTTTCCTAATTTACACTCAAAGGAAATCACAACCACCTATAAACAAATCAACGGTTATGATATTAAAGTGGTCTCTCCACTATTTTTGAATTCTAGTTTCTTTATCCTTGTCTTTCTTTTAACAGCTCAAAGTTATTTTAGTGTTCTATGTTGAGGTGTTAAGTCTCTGTAAAGAACTAATAACACTAATATTATCGTTCATGCATTGCTTTTGATACGTTTCTAAATTTTATACGTGCATTATATAATTCATAAAAACTCTAGATTTAAAGATATTATATGTGCATATATTTTATAATTTTAAAATATAACATTAGTAATTTCCTATAATAAGAGCTAAATTGCAAAGGATAATGATATTATACCTTTTCCAAATAATTCTACGTCAAATTATAAATTTCGTATTTCAATATTTGGATTATATGACCTGTTGTACGTAATTTAGACTTGGTTTTTGATAATAATTTAGAATTGGTTTTAAATAACATTAGTTGTATTACATGAGTTATATGATTTTCATATTAAACTACAAAAAATTTGGGACCTCCAAAACTCATCATTTGTCATTTAAATTCACAAAAACTAGCCCAAAATTTTGTGTCTAATACTGCATAATCTAGTTTTCACTGCTATTACTTTTAATTTCAAACTAAAAACTAATCTCAAACAATTTTGAAATAAAAATTTTTGAAACAATTGTTTTAAAGACTCCCCTACCTTAATTTCATTTTTGGAAACATATTTTAAAAGGATGTGTTTTCATCATTGTAGGAAAATTAAATCTCATCAAGCCCTGTCCATGGGTCCTAAATAGCTAACTCTATTGGTGAGGCGTGCTTAATGGCCCGATTTTAGAGATCCTCTACAACCAGTGGGGCGGGAAATTTTAGGGGTTTTGGGGTGGGGGCAATAATACAAGTTACATGAACATAAGTTCCCTCTAATATATTTAATAATAAAATCAACTTCAAACCAAATTTGTATGCTTTTTCATTCAAAGATATAACACCATAAAATCTAAATGAAAAAAATTAAAGAGAAGTGAAAAATTAAGGTACTTATCGGTGCAAATTCCAAACTTTTGAGGGGTTTATGGTTATTTTATCCAATCTAATGATTATGAGTAGTGTAAATTCTAAAAGTTTTTTTTTGGGGCAGGCACCTGCGGCTTATCCTTGGCTACAACCTAGGGTCAGTGGTGGATCCGAGCCCATGTCACACCTCTGCTCATACGTTACGCAACTCCATTTTGTAATATTTCCAACAGATAGAACATGATCGACAATGTTTGTTGGAGTTAGGCGAATTTGTTACAATGAGCTGGTAATGTGTGCTCACACAAGTCTCCTATCTGTGACAGTCTAATGGAACAGATAATTAGTATGTAGCATGCTGGAAAGTACCCGTATGATGCTGAAATTGCAACAGCAGCAATGGTTGAACAATAAAGCTAAAAATGTGGTCAGCTGTAGTTTACGATCTAGGAAAATACAATTAGCAGAAAGATATTGAAGGGAAAATATGTCTTTATTGAGAAGTCAACATTGGAATTAACTTCCGAAGATCTAAAGGAATTGAATGAGCCCAACAACTCTCTTTTATCTGGCTCATTTGATCCAGCCAGGCAATGACCATGGCTGCATCGGATTCAGATGAGTCCGTATCAAATATGTCGGGCCACTTGGTTTTTATAATGATAGACCGAAAAGGAAGAGTAAGTTAGCTGCAAAGGGCCTCATATTGTCCATGGCTGCATGTACAATGCATGCATGACATAAAATTATGGATAATGTTATGTTTAAATTGTCAAGGAAATAAACAGTTTGAGTATATTTTCATTGATTTTGTTGAATTTTTTCAAGTTTGAAGGCATTTCCATGATTTTTTCCCCAAAGTGTGAGGGAGTTCGCTTTGAGTTAGTCAAGTGTGACTACATTTTTATTGATTTTTCTAAATATGAGGGCATTTCTAAAATTCTGTAAATGTGGCTCACTAAGATTAAAGCAGGGGCTTTCTTGATATATAGGTATCATACTCCCTTTAAAAGTACGAGTTCGAGAAAAGCTTTCCATGGTCAATATT
The DNA here is from genome assembly GCA_012295165.1 of Asparagus setaceus. Lineage (NCBI taxonomy): Eukaryota > Viridiplantae > Streptophyta > Magnoliopsida > Asparagales > Asparagaceae > Asparagus > Asparagus setaceus. The sequence goes on from CM022710.1 coordinate 23,825,741, forward strand.
ACTCTTCACTATTTTGAATATTTCATTTGAATCTTAATTTATCCTAATCCTAATTATATGTTATACTAATCCGGCGTGAACTACCTATAGCATAACAATTTAAACAAATAAGATTAATAAAATACATAAAACACTATTTTGAATATTTTATTTAAATCTTAATCTATCCTAATACTAATTATATCCTATATTAATCCCATTGAACTACCTATAGCTCAACAATTTAAAAAATAAGATTAAGAAATCATACGTAGCTAATATATTATAATACATGAAGTATTATTAAAAAATCCAAAATATTTTAAAAATTACACAAAATACCCTCAAAAGTTTAAAATTACATATAACACCCTTACTTTTAAAACTTAAAACAACAAACATGAAATCTGAAAATTAAGAACGACCCCAAAGAATTTGTTAGAAAAATTACAAAACTCCTCTAAAGTTAAAAATTATAAAAAATCCTGAAATTTCAAAACTTATATCCGGCACACATCAAATTTTGAAATTATCAGTGAGCCTGAAATTTAAATTTTGTAAAACTAATCCAAATTTTCAATAATTGAAAAAAAACACCAATAAATTTCAGAGTTGCAAGGAATATCCTAACATTTGAAAACTAACCACCAATACATAAAACATGAAAATTACAAGCACCCAACTTAAAATTTAAAATTTTAAAAAACACTATCAAAATTTCAAAATTGCAAAACACACCCTCAAAAGTTCAAAATCACAAAAAGGCTGAAATTTCTAAACTTGGCAAAGAAAAGAATACTTATTTGATATTCTTTTATTAGGATATATAAATTTAACTTTCAATTTATAGTTTACTATCCCTTTTCACATCTAAAAGTAGTCCAAGTTGATCTTTGGTAAAAATAGTAATATCAATAGATTAAAACATCCAGTTAAGGAATAAAACTTTAAAAGATATATGATAGATTAAAATTAACGTCAACGTATAAAATAAAGAAATTGCATATAATTTTACTAATAACATTAATTGATATAAGACTAAATTACATAAAACTGATAAAAGATTGTAATGTATAAATATTGATCTCTTACTTTATTCTTCAAATACTAAAGGAATCATAAATTTAATATAAAACTACATACAAATAATTTTGCAATATAAACTAAAGTGAAGCAATTGATCAACTATGTTGCAAGACATAACAAGCTAGATAAGAGGAGGAAATCACTATAATGGACAAAAGGTATACACATGATACTTATATACAATAGCGTAAGTAAAAAATAATATTGACATTTTTTTTATATAGTGGCATGACTCTGCGTGTAACTTTATTTGGGGAGATGACTACTAACGAGGGATCAATTCTTGAAGACACGATCAAATATAAGCATATAATAGCACTATCGATTTCAAGATCTTTAAATATGAAGGTAACATATTTTATTACTAAGATTCTTATTAAAAGGCACTAAGCATAAAATTTACCTTATATATGTCTCACATTTGTAGGGGAGATATGCATGTCATTATAAATTACGTCAATAATATATATCAACCCAAAGATATAACTTATTTTAAAAAATGAGAATGGTAAGTGAACCAAGCAAATATCCATATAACACAATAAAGAAAAAGTATTACATTTAAAAGCTAATAAGCAGGGCTCATTCAGAACAAGCTGTTAAGACAAAAACATCTCCATCAGGGCTCTTTACAAATGTAACACAAATTTAAATTATTGATATATGTAGTCATCACAACATTTGAAAGAGGTACGATCTTACAATAACTAATCTAAAATTCATACAATTAAACCTAAAAATAGTTTTTCAATATACGACATGCTATTGCGCTTATAATGAAAAAATAACTATCATTTATAATAGAGTTGACCGTGGTTCTATGCTTGCAAAGGCTATAACAAGAAGGTGAATAGTGCTAATAAGAGTGTCCAAATGATAAATATCACAGAATCGCCGATGTCGTAGTACCAAGGTTAAATAATATCCCTTCTTAATGAAATAAATATATTAAAATAAAATATTAATGTTATAATATAAGGCAAATTAACAAAAATACAGTTATTTAGTTCAGATCCTCATGGAAAATGACACGGACAGAGCAAAGGTAATAATATTTGATGTAGCAAAAACTCTTATTGGATGCACAATAGAAGAATTCATTGTAGAGAAAAAAGAGATAACTTCTAATCTTATTTAAGTAATAATTTAGAAACACAAAAAATTCATATATATAAAATTAACATTTATTCTCATTGAAACAAAAAAATAATCAGAGTCTATATTTCTAAAAGTTTGTGTTCGAAAATACATTCAACGTTTTTGTAAAGTAAGACAAGAAGACAAAAGATGAACGAGCCCGTGGAAAGATAACAGCACAAGAAATCCAGTTCCAGCCTGATGTCACAATCGATGTAGACGATGAAAACACTACTCTCGAATTGCCAAGAAAAAAGAAAAAGGTGGAGAAGGATTGATCTTGACTCAATAAAAAAATAAAACAAAAGGAATAAAAGACATTAATGTTTTCTGAATATTTATAGAATAGTTTAATTTTTTTTAGTAAAATTAGGAATCTTTAGAATGGATTTCATGAACTTTTTAGTACTTTTATATGCTTATGTGGATGCTTTTATCATATAAAAGTATACTAGAGTTAGCATTAATCTTTAATTTATGATTTTTATGAAGTTTATCAATGATTAGGAATAAACTTCATATTCCCTTTAGTTTAATCTTGTAAGTGTAAAAATGCGAAGGCTTTAATATCCATGAAAACACTATCGATGAAGGTTACAAGGCGGCGACTTTCACGGTAACAAAGGAGAATCGAAGCTAATGTCTCAGAGTACAAGGATTACAAGTTGACAATCCTTGTGAAAGAGATCCAAGTATTGATCTCTTCAAAGCAAGCGGGACTTATCCGCGTTTCAATCAAAGCAGCGGAGCACATGGCCAGCGTTGAAGCTAAGCGGAGCACATGGCCGCGTTGAAGCTAAGCGGAGCACATGGCCCGCGTTCGAACCCCAAATCGCGAACACATGGCGTTGGAAATTTCGCTTAGCGAACCGGGGCCGTTTCAATTCAAAATCGCGGAGCACATGGCCGCGTTTCAATCCAAAGCAGCGGAGCACATGGCCCGCGTTGAAGCTAAGCGGGCACATGGCTGCGACCAGCGTTGAAGCTCAAAGCGGCGGCACACGGCCGCGTTGAAGCTCAAAGCGGCACACATGGCCCGCGTTGAAGCTCAAAGCGGCGGCACACATGGCCCGCGTTGAAGCTCAAAGCAGCGGAGCGAGCTTGCTCGAAACGCGAACTTCTGGCGTTTTGACTTCGTTCAAACGATCTTAACGGTTCCAAAGCTGTTTTGCGCGATCGAGGGCCATTAACCCTCATTTAGGAGGCGATTATAGGGTCGATTACACCTTAAAACTCTATAAATAGCCAAAAGCTTCGGTGGTGGAGGGCTTTTCTCTCGATTAAGCGGCCTTTTGGAGGGAAGTTGGGTTGGCTTAGAGGCTTCTTTGGATTGGCTTTCCCTTGCAGCTAGGCATACAAACTCATCGAGTTACAAAACTCATCCCTTGAGTTATCAAACTCGTTAGAGTTATAAACTTGCTTTGGGGTTCCTAAACTTGCTTCTGCGGTTTGTTTTCAACCTCGTCCCACGAGTCAAGCGGTCGGATCGTCAGCGGGATACAAGGTTCAAGCTCCCACCAAGTGAAGAACCCGATTAAATAAAGGGAAGGGTCTCGTTGATCCTTCTCTCTTTTGTAAATCGGGCAACCGATCGAGGAATTTGTAATTTCTTTTTATCTAAGTCGATTAGAGAGAGATATTGCATTCAAGAGATTGTATTCATTATTCTTCAAATAGAATAGATCAATTTTCTAATTTTCCTCATGAACAAGTACTAGCCTACTTTTAATCAATCATCTTGGCTTATTGGCTTTAATTATTCGTCTTCCTTTTATAATGCTAGTTTTCAAGTGTTTTCACTTCGTAACACTATACTTCTCAAGTCAAGCTTAGTTTCATGTCGGTCTAAATAACATGAAAATTCAAATTGGCTTTGGATACATTTGTTTCTGTCAATTCAATTATCAACATGAAAATTTAAATTCGTGTAGCCCATTCAAACAAACATTAATCGAGTCTATATTTCTAAAAGTTTGTGTTCGAAAATACATTCAACGCGTTTTGTAAAGTAAGACAAGAAGACAAAAGATGAACGAGCCAGGTGGAAAGATAACAAAGACAAGTTCCGGCTGATGTCACAATCGATGTAGACGATGAAAACACTACTCTCGAATTGCCAAGAAAAAGAAAAAGGTGGAGAAGGATTGATCTTGACTCAATAAAAAAATAAAACAAAAGGAATAAAAGACATTAATGTTTTCGAATATTTATAGAATAGTTTAAATTTTTTAGTAAAATTAGGAATCTTTAGAATGGATTTCATGAACTTTTTTAGTACTTTTATATGCTTATGTGGATGCTTTTATCATATAAAAGTATACTAGAGTTAGCATTAATCTTTAATTTATGATTTTTATGAAGTTTATCAATGATTAGGAATAAACTTCATATTCCCTTTAGTTTAATCTTGTAAGTGTAAAAATGCGAAGGCTTTAATATCCATGAAACACTATCGATGAAGGTTACAAGGCGGCGACTTTCACGGTAACAAAGGAGAATCGAAGCTAATGTCTCAGAGTACAAGGATTACAAGTTGACAATCCTTGTGAAAGAGATCACAAGTATTGATCTCTTCAAAGCAAGCGGGACTTATCCGCGTTTCAATCAAAGCAGCGGAGCACATGGCCAGCGTTGAAGCTAAGCGGAGCACATGGCCGCGTTGAAGCTAAGCGGAGCACATGGCCCGCGTTCGAACCCCAAATCGCGAACACATGGCGTTGGAAATTTCGCTTAGCGAACCGGGGCCGTTTCAATTCAAAATCGCGGAGCACATGGCCGCGTTTCAATCCAAAGCAGCGGAGCACATGGCCCGCGTTGAAGCTAAGCGGGCACATGGCTGCGACCAGCGTTGAAGCTCAAAGCGGCGGCACACGGCCGCGTTGAAGCTCAAAGCGGCACACATGGCCCGCGTTGAAGCTCAAAGCGGCGGCACACATGGCCCGCGTTGAAGCTCAAAGCAGCGGAGCGAGCTTGCTCGAAACGCGAACTTCTGGCGTTTTGACTTCGTTCAAACGATCTTAACGGTTCCAAAGCTGTTTTGCGCGATCGAGGGCCATTAACCCTCATTTAGGAGGCGATTATAGGGTCGATTACACCTTAAAACTCTATAAATAGCCAAAAGCTTCGGTGGTGGAGGGCTTTTCTCTCGATTAAGCGGCCTTTTGGAGGGAAGTTGGGTTGGCTTAGAGGCTTCTTTGGATTGGCTTTCCCTTGGCTTGGCTAGCATACAAACTCATCGAGTTACAAAACTCATCCCTTGAGTTATCAAACTCGTTAGAGTTATAAACTTGCTTTGGGGTTCCTAAACTTGCTTCTGCGGTTTGTTTTCAACCTCGTCCCACGAGTCAAGCGGTCGGATCGTCAGCGGGATACAAGGTTCAAGCTCCCACCAAGTGAAGAACCCGATTAAATAAAGGGAAGGGTCTCGTTGATCCTTCTCTCTTTTGTAAATCGGGCAACCGATCGAGGAATTTGTAATTTCTTTTTATCTAAGTCGATTAGAGAGAGATATTGCATTCAAGAGATTGTATTCATTATTCTTCAAATAGAATAGATCAATTTTCTAATTTTCCTCATGAACAAGTACTAGCCTACTTTTAATCAATCATCTTGGCTTATTGGCTTTAATTATTCGTCTTCCTTTTATAATGCTAGTTTTCAAGTGTTTTCACTTCGTAACACTATACTTCTCAAGTCAAGCTTAGTTTCATGTCGGTCTAAATAACATGAAAATTCAAATTGGCTTTGGATACATTTGTTTCCTGTCAATTCAATTATCAACATGAAAATTTAAATTCGGTGTAGCCCATTCAAACAAACATTAAAGAAAATAAATAATCACAATGCTAAAGTTTAGAGACATGAGTGAGCAAAAACCATCAAAGTAATTAAAACCGAGGAATGAATTTTAGTAAGGAAATAAATCAAAATACTTAATCATGGCATTTAACAACGTGCATTACACGTACATAAAACCAAGTAGATATAAAAGATTGTGTTAGAATTTTAAAAGGAATAACCCCCCAACTCTCAGCAAATCTTTGGAGTTTTGAGATCCGCTTTGATTAGAAGTTCCGGTATAGTAAGATTCGATCTGGATTGCTCTAATACAATGTTATGATGGAAAAAATGACTCATGTGAGTTAGTTCTCGTTATTATATAGACAAAGGAACGGTTCAGAATTACAACTACACCTCATGTGAGACTAAACGTTGCTGCTTTACTGAAACTATTGGAGCCAGTAATGGCTATTGATTGTAACACGTGGTCTTTAAATATTGTTTTCATAGAGCTTGGCTAACTTGTTTTGTTCAGCCCATATTACTAACTGTTCAGTTTTCATATATTATTGAGACACCCAAAAAAAAAAAAGAGCACTGCTTCCATATATAAATTCTTTAAGCGTCAGTAGTCCCCTCAATTCATCTCCAACAAGAGCTTGATACGGGCATGCGTACCCACTAATGAACATGCAAATTCAATAATCACTTCAAAGAATAACAATTATGGTTAGTTAGCAAATAGAGAACAATCTCCAATGAATAAGTCCCTAAATTCAGCATTTTCCAACATACAAGAATCCAAGAGCTGAAAATAAAAAAAGAAAACGAAAAAAATAGCACTTCAAGATAAAAAATCTAGTAGGAATTATTATTAGCTCATATTCGTATAAACTTACCAACGTCATTAGAATTCATCGACAAGCAATAAAAAAGAAAAAAAAAGAAAATTATTAAGCATATTTATCAAATTAATCTATATTATCGCAGAAGATCTTTCAGAGTACAAATAAGAAAAGTGGGCTCATCTTTTCTAATTAGTTATATGACTAAGCCTAAGTTTGTTTTTTTTTTGAATAGTGAATGGTATTACTTTAAAATAGTTTGAGCCGTCATTTTGGTTCCACATTTATTTTCGATCCGCACTATTTTTAAGGAGGCACTGAGTAGTCCTCATGAAAGGGACTAATTTAAGCACACCCCACCCTCACCTTTATAATCCAGGTACTATACATGTCGAGGGGATTTAGATTTTGGGATAAAATTGCCCTGTCACGTCCCGCTTTCGGGAATGACCTGGTGGGCAGGATATTTACAGAACCAAATACGAAACTTTTGTTAAATGCCCTGTAACCCATTTTAAAATATGCATCCACGGCCATTCACAATACAAATATACATGAAAAGTATAAATCTCATCGCAACAACATCAACATCACAGGAATAATCAAGCATAAACAAATAGAGATATATCAATTGTCTAAGTATCACGTCCACTGGATAGATAATTCAAATATTCAAAAAAATACAAATGTCTTGGCTCAAACACGGCCATCAAAACTAGATAATATGTCTTAAGAATATTCAAGAAGTACCTATTGTATCGGATAAGCAATTAATCTAATATTGTTCATATTAGCACTAACGACGCCTCCTATAAATAGCCAAAAGCTTCGGCTGGTGGAGGGCTTTTCTCTCGATTGGCGGCCTTTGGAGGAAGTTGGGTTGGCTTAGGAGGCTTCTTTGGATTGGCTTTCCCTTGGCTTGCTGGCATACAAACTCATCGAGTTACAAAACTCATCCCTTGAGTTATCAAACTCGTTAGAGTTATAAACTTGCTGCGGGTTCCTAAACTTGCTTCGAGTTTGTTTTCAACCTCGTCCCCACGAGTCAAGGCGGTCGGATCGTCAGCGGGATACAAGGTTCAAGCTCACCGCACGCGTGAAGAACCAGTTAAATAAAGGGAAGGGTCTCCGTTGATCCTTCTCTCTTTTGTAAATCGGGCAACCGATCGAGGAATTTGTAATTTCTTTTTATCTAAGTCAGTTAGAGAGATATTGCATTCAAGAGATTGTATTCATTATTCTTCAAATAGAATAGATCAATTTTCTAATTTTCCTCATGAACAAGTACTAGCCTACTTTTAATCAATCATTTTGGCTTATTGGCTTTAATTATTCGTCTTCCTTTTATAATGCTAGTTTTTCAAGTGTTTTCACTTTCGTAACACTATACTTCTCAAGTCAAGCTTAGTTTCATGTCGGTCTAAATAACATGAAAATTCAAATTGGCTTTGGATACATTTGTTTCTGTCAATTCAATTATCAACATGAAAATTTAAATTGATGTAGCCCATTCAAACAAACATTAAAGAAAATAAATAATCACAATGCTAAAGTTTAGAGACATGAGTGAGCAAAAACCATCAAAGTAATTAAAACTGAGGAATAAATTTTAGTATGGAAATAAATCAAAATACTTAATCATGACATTTAACAACGTGCATCACACGTGCATAAAACCAAGTAGATATAAAAGATTGTGTTAGAATTTTAAAAGGAATAACCCCCCAACTCTCAGCAAATTTTTGGAGTTTTGAGATCCGCTTTGATTAGAAGTTCCGGTATAGTAAGATTCGATCTGGATTGCTCTAATACAATGTTATGATGGAAAAAATGACTCTTGTGAGTTAGTTCTCGTTATTATATAGACAAAGGAACAGTTCAGAATTACAACTACACCTAATGTGAGACTAAACGTTGCTGCTTTACTGAAACTATTGGAGCCAGTAATGGCTATTGATTGTAACACGTGGTCTTTAAATATTGTTTTCATAGAGCTTGGCTAACTTGTTTTGTTCAGCCCATATTACTAACTGTTCAGTTTTCATATATTATTGAGACACCCAAAAAAAAAAAAAAAAGCACTGCTTCCATATATAAATTCTTTAAGCGTCAGTAGTCCCCTCAATTCATCTCCAACAAGAGCTTGATATGGGCATGCGTACCCACTAATGAACATGCAAATTCAATAATCACTTCAAAGAATAACAATTATGGTTAGTTAGCTAATAGAGAACAATCTCCAATGAATAAGTCCCTAAATTCAGCATTTTCCAACATACAAGAATCCAAGAGCTGAAAATAAAAAAAGAAAACGAAAAAATAGCACTTCAAGATAAAAATCTAGTAGGAATTATTATTAGCTCATATTATAAACTTACCAACGTCATGAGAATTCATCGACAAGCAATAAAAAAGAAAAAAAGAAAATTATTAAGCATATTTATCAAATTAATCTATATTATCGCAGGAAGATCTTTTCAGAGTACAAATAAGAAAAGTGGGCTCATCTTTTCTAATTAGTTATATGACTAAGCCTACGTTTGTTTTTTTTGAATAGTGAATGGTATTACTTTAAAATAGTTTGAGCCGTCATTTTGGTTCCACATTTATTTTTATTCGATCCGCACTATTTTTAAGGAGGCAGGTAGTCCTCATGAAATAATTTAAGCACACCCCACCCTCACCTTTATAATCCGAATACTATACATGTCGGGGGATTAAGATTTTGGGATAAAATTGCCTTATCCACGTCAGCTTTCGGGGAATGACCAGTGGGCGGATATTCTGAGAACCAAATCTGAAACTTTTGTTAAATGCCCTGTAACCCATTTTAAAATATGCATCCACAGCCATTCACAATACAAATATACATGAAAAGTATAAATCTCATCGCAACAACATCAACATCACAGGAATAATCAAGCATAAACAAATAGAGATATATCAATTGTCTAAGTATCACGTCCACTGGATAGATAATTCAAATATTCAAAGAAAATACAAATGTCTTGGCTCAAACACGGCCATCAAAACTTGATAATATGTCTTAAGAATATTCAAGAAGTATCTATTGTATCAGATAAGCAATTAATCTAATATTGTTCATATTAGCACTACTGCACGGCTCTGGCTACTTCCTCATCACCTGCTGCTACAGTCGGACTCACTTCATTACTTGAAGAAGCGGTCCACGAATGAGGTTAGACGTAAGGTCTGAGTGATGAAATATGGGGAAACTACATGAATCAATGGTTAGTTGATCAAATACAACTAAAAACTTATCCGCTAAATAAGAAGGAACAAATGAATCAAAGAATACTGATCATAAGCTCAACAGGATATCTCAAGTTGTGTTGTACACTAAACAACTTTTTAAAGATATTAGTTACGTTCTTATTTGGATATGAAATGATTAATTTGTTCGCTTAAGGTGGTTACACATAACTAATACAAAATCATAAAATAGGTACTCACATAGGAGTCCTGAACCAACTAACCTTAAGTCATGATTAATATCATAACTTATCCCTCATCCCGCTGTTATTTAATTTGGACATGTAATTTTTTGCACTATAATCCTCGTCCTATGGCAACCTCACACAACCTAGTTAGTACTAACGTAGTGGTCCAGGTTAGGGATTAGCTGCCTAATCGACTCATGTATTAGAACTAACTACCTCGGGGTACCCTCTATAGTCTAGGATACAAGTCTCTACACCCATCTATTACTGTTTCGGTACAATTACATATACAAAGATTAGGTGTAACATCCTATTATATCATCTCTAGCACAGACTACTCATATAAACCATTCATTCACCTTATAGCGAGATATATAATATATTTATCATGTGCTGAGCTAACTGAGTGATCAAAACACTCTTTATATGTGTAAATATAGCAATGTCCAATTGGGCCTACGGCCACGGACCCACCTGTTCGGCCCGATCTTGCCGTGCCCATCTACCGACCCGTGAAAGCCTAGAAAACTGGGCTCTAAGCCTGGGTCCAGGTTGGTTTGGCGGGCCCAGCCCAGCCCGACTTTCACAGTGTCGGGCGAAAGAACCCGGGTTTGAGTTCGGGCCGGCCCAAACCTGGGCTAAACTAGGGAACCGATAACGGTTCCCTAGTTAGCCGTTGACCTGGGCCTCTAAGCCCTACCATCTCAGACTCTAGGTCCAATGGCCTAGTTTTCTAGCCGTTGAACTGGGTTTGGGTCGGCCCGGTTCGGGCAGTGTAAATAGCCTATAACTGCTATTTTTGGTCAAATGACCAAAATATCCTGAAAAAAGGTTAAAAATGGCCAAATTTTGAGGGTATTTTGGTAATTGGGCTAGTGGGTTGCCTCTATAAATAGAGGGGGTTTTGATTTGTTTTTCTCATTCAAAACTCATCTACTTCTCGTTAATACTCTCTTATTCTCTCTAATACAGTATTATACTCTCTTATTCTCCTCTTATACTTTCTAATACTCTCTAATTCTCCAATTCCAATGGCTTCCTCCTCCGATTATGAAGGGAAAAATCCAACTCCTGAAATGTGTCCTACAGCTACTCCTCCTATTGATATTGATCCCAAATCTGGTGATGATCTAACACCTAGAGCTCCTAAAAAGGCCGAGATCTGAAATGTGAGCTTCCTTTGAGAAGATAGAAGTCAACAAGGATTGGTAGGTAATAAATGTGAACCTAAAGTTGCAAGTATACAACTATCAAGTTATAGTATAGAAAGTTATCGATCCCACGAGGAAGGTGTTGTAAGAGTTAATCAAAATCGGTTCTTATGTTGTGTGTGTGACAATTAGGAGTGTGATAAAATAAAATGTGTTTGTGGAGAGAATAGGAGTGTGGTTGTGATTGAGTGCAAAATAAAAATAAAATGAGAATAAAAGTGAGTGTGAAGGGATTAAGAGTGTGGAAGTGATAAAGTGCAAATAAAAAAATTAAAATGAGGTTGAGAGTGGAAAGATAAAGAGTGGTGAATAAAATGAAGGAAAATAAAGAAGGTAATAAAGGAAAATAAAATAAATAAATAAAAAGCAAGAACAAAGAGGAAGATCAAGAAAGTAAAATATGAAGGATTAATTAAAGATATGAGGAATCTAGAATAGATCCACTTAGTTAATCTCAATCTTATGTGAATAAGTAGGATATAAAGCTAGTTTCAAATAATTTCTAGAATTCTCATAAATATTAGCTCCATATTTAGAAAAGGGCAATTCCCTAGAGGGTTCTAGCCTCAAGGTGAATCAAAGAAAAGAAAAATAAAGAAATTAAAAACTAATCCCAAGAGGGTTCTAGCCTCAAGGTGAATAGTGCAAGAAAGGAAAATCTAAGCTACAAAATAAATGCAAAAGCAAGAAAGTAAAGACATGAAAGTAATTGCAAGAATTTAAAGCAAGAAAGTAAAGACATGAAAGTAAATCAAGAAAGTAAAGACATGAAAGTAAATCTTCTACAAGCATGTAAATAAATCTAATTCAAGAGGGTTCTAGCCTCATGAATATTTAACAACAAGAAAAGAAAGCAAAAGAAAATTTATTAGCAAAAGAGAAATTTTGCATTCCAAGAGCGTTCTAGCCTCAAGGCAAAAGCAAACATTCATCTTGATTTTGATCTTCATCTTCATGATCAAACAAAGAGAAAAAAAGAAAATATGAAGAGGTGAAAATATTTTTTTATTAATTGTAACAAAAAGTTATAAATTTGGAAGGTCTTCTCAATTAAGAGTAACCATCCTCTCCAAATAGAATTTTTATAAAATATTTCACACTCAAACCCCTCACTCTACCCCTCTATTTATAGCCTATAGCAGTGAAGGAGAGCCCTTGGATGAAACTTGGTGATCAAGGAGTCAAATCTGGCCACAAATTTGAGTCTGCCACTCACCAATCGGTTGACCAATCGGTTGGACGACCAATTAGACAATCGGTTGGCCGACCGATTAGAATTTTAAAATTCTAAAAATGTAGTTAGCTCCGTCTCGTCGAGATAGGCGATTTTCATATATTATATATTAAATTTCGCCTTCCGAATTGGGAGATATTGCCGTTTCTTTATAGCTAATCATCTTGAACATGATTTTTACTTGATTTCTTTTCATATTGGATCCTTGTTTCTTCGGCTTCTGTAGATTACTTAGCTTGATCCCAGGCTTCAATAAAAGGTTAGAAAATAAGGAAATTTGAGTTCTTTTTGAGCTTTTATTTATTAATCTTCATTAACCGCCCATTAAGGTAAAACATATTATTAGTGATATATTTATTGATATAAACTAGATAATGAGGGTGTAAAATTATAATAAAAATGTGATTATCAAATACCCCCACACCTAAACTTTTGCTAGTCCTCTAGCAAAGAAAGAAAATGAAAAGGAAAGAAAAGAAAATACTAACTCACTTTCGCAGGAATCGCGATTGTATTTAGCGCATACAACAACCCTTTAAACCCCTAGGTTACGCTAGTGGACGAGTTATAGTCTCGTGAGGGTTTGCAGTGAATATACCCATAAAATTCAGTCAACTTGCCAATTTAAAGAAGTCTATGAATAATTAAATCACTTGATATATTTAAACATTCTAATTGAAGCTAGTTATTACTCAAGAAAATATTTTTATATATAACTCTAAGGTAAATTTCTTTAGAAAATCTTTTATTATAGTTATACAAAACCAAGTCTAACTTAGAAATTTAATTTAAAAGTTTTGAAAAGAACATGCTAACTCTTTGTTTTAACAATTTTCAAGTCTTTTAATCAATTTATTTTCAAGAACATATATACAAATATACCTATATATATAAAAACATTGTTAGTGTATATAAATATTTTTATTTTTTTAACTCTTCATCCCTTGGTGATTTTGTTCTTCTTGATCAGGCTTTCTAAGTGACCATTTAACGAGTTTTGGGCAAATGGATCCCGACCCAATTGGGCTTAGGTCATTAAGCATAGAAATACTCCTTTAGCTTAATTACTCGGTCAACTTAGGCTTAGTAAGATAGAACCACCTTGGATTTTAAGAGAATTTTAATTGTGCCTATTTTTGCACTCTTCTTTTATAAAGTTAGTTTTTTATTATATATATATATATATATATATCCTGAAAATATTTAGATTAAGACAACTTGAAAAATTATTTTTAACTCTAAGCTAAGCATGCAATAATGATATATATATATATATATATATATATATATATATATATATATATATATATATATATATATATATATATATATATATATATATATATATATATATATATATATATATATATATATATATATATATATATATATATATATATATATATCCTGAAAATATTTAGATTAAGACAACTTGAAAAATTATTTTCAACTCTAAGCTAAGCATGCAAAAATTTCATTATTTTAATTAAAGGTCTAAGTTAATACTTAAGTGAAGTATACTACTTTGAAAATTATTTCTTAAAAATTTATTTAGAGTTATCATAAAAGGTGAACTTGAGTATAAAACTAACTAAGGATTAGAAAATTTAAAAAAAATATCAAATAGATCAATTATTAGTCAACTCTATTAAGTTGGCAAGTAGTGATATTCTATGAAAAAATGACATAAAAAGAAAAGAAAAGAAAAAAATAATAACATAAAGGAAAAATGACTAAGATAAAGAGGAAAATTAACTAGTCCTCACCCCCACACCTAAATTTTATATTGTCCTCAATGCAAATTTTATGATGTACAAAGTGCAGATAAGAATTGAAGCACTTACATTTATTTGGTTGATAAAAAACTACATTTACCTTTGGTATGAGGAGGATGAAGTCAAAATTTCTTAGTCTTCTTTTTTTCCAAAAGAACAAGAAACTCTCAAATGAGAGAAGAATAAATTCTTTTTATTATTATGAGACAAAAATTAAAGATGTAGAATGAAGAATTAAACATGAAAAGCTCAAATTCTATATCAAATCCTACATTGTTGCTGAAAATTCTATCCGATTTTAAAGAAGTCTAAAATGATATAATCAAAGATATGCTTAAATTCTAAATATTCCAAGGTTTTAATAACTTCCGCACAATAAAGGTAGGTATCAATGGTGTTATGCATTTTGAATTTCGATTGAACTTAGATTCCTTATTGATCACAAGGTTTTCTTTAAAAATTTCCTCAAAACTAAGATTCATGGTTGAGGTATGAAAATTTGGTTATTGATTATTTTTCAAGAATCTAAGTTCATCGGCCAAAGTTCTTCAAAAGTTGGGTTAAAGAAGCATGTATTTAACACGGTTTTCTTGTTGAAAGACGTCGATTTCTCTAAAATCTTGACTCCACATCAAAGATTTCCTCAAAACTTAAGATCTGATTCATTCTTTTCTTCTATTGAACTTTTTGAATGTAGTTAATTTCTAGAGGTTGATTAGTGGTTGGTTCTCGGATTAAAAATGATGAGATCAAGATCAAATTCCCAAAGGACTTTTATTTGACCAGTTCAACAGTTGATGAGAGCATTAGAAGTGGCTAAGAACGGTCTTCCTAAAATAACAGTATCGACCTTTGGGATTGGAACGGTACGTGTTTCTAAGACTATGAAATCCAATGGAAAAATAAAATCCCGGCCTTAATCGAACATCCTCTATCTCACCCATGGGGACTTTGAGATCTATCGCCTACTGTAGGTGCATTTGATTGGTTTGAATTCTTCTACACCAAGTTCTTGGTAGATCGAATAGGAAGCAAATTGACACCGGCCCTAAGTCTAAAAGTGCCTTATCAATGAATGAATTGCCAATGACACATGAGATAGTAGGACAAGGATCCTTATATTTCAAGGGTACAGACTTTGAGAGCACATCACTGATATTGGCAGCAAGAAAGACTTTCTTTGGAACATTTATTCTTCTCTTTTTAGTGCACAAATCTTTTAAAAATTTTGCATAACAAGGGATTTGTTCAATTACATCTAAGAGAGGAATATTGACTTTAACCGGCTTGAAAGTTTCTAGGATCTTCTCCTCCTGAGAGGAGTATTTTCTAGGCTTGAGTCTTTTTGGAAAGGGAACAACTGGTTTAAACCTATCAAAATTAGACTCAGGTTCGGGTGCAGGCTCTTGGTCATTGACAAGGGGTGATTGTTGAATAGAGTCATCAGAAGGAGAATTTATTCTGGTTCAAGGGTTTTATTTGAAGGCATTCTAACTTGATTATCAACTTATTTTCCTGACCATAGTGAATGGATTGCATTCACTTGAGCTTGGGAGGTTGAACTTGATCCCGTGTCCTTAGGATTGGTCACGGGTTGACTCGAAAATATTCCTTTCTCTCTCTCACTTACAGCACTAGCTAGTTGACCAAGTTGAGTTTCTAATCTAGCTATGGCTTGAGTGTTGAAATTGAGAATTTGTTCGGTTGATTGCATAAAGGAATTCAAAGTGTTGGATGCTTGAGTCAATAAGTTGGTGGTTTGTGTAGAGGCCTTAATTATGGTTTCTAAACCCTTTTTCAAAACATTGAGACGTTTGTCATGATAAAAATCAGAGGAGTATGATTCTGATTGATGATGACGAGGCAATTTGGATATGGTAGATTTGGTTGTTGGAAATTGGTTTGAAACTGAAAGGGCTGTGTTCCCTAGGAAATTATTGGGTTGAAGAAGCATGTATTTAACCGCTTTTCTTGTTCGAAAGACCTGATCTGATTTCTCTAAAATCTTCAGCTCCACATCAAAGATTTCCTCAAAACTTAAGATCTGATTCATTCTTTTCTTCTATTGAACTTTTCTGAATGTAGTTAATTTCTAGAGGTTGATTAGCTGGTTGGTTCTCTGGATTAAAAATGATGAGATCAGCAGTCAAATTCCCAAAGGACAGCTTTATTTGACCAGTTCAACAGTTGATGAGAGCATTAGAAGTGGCTAAGAACGGTCTTCCTAAAATAACTGGTATCTGACCTTTGGGATTGGAAACGGGCTGTGTTTCTAAGACTATGAAATCCAATGGAAAAATAAAATCCCCAGCCTTAATCAGAACATCCTCTATCTCACCCATGGGGACTTTGACAGATCTATCAGCTAACTGTAAGGTGCATTTGATTGGTTTGAATTCTTCTACACCAAGTTGCTGGTAGATCGAATAGGGAAGCAAATTGACACTGGCCCCTAAGTCTAAAAGTGCCTTATCA
Source organism: Asparagus setaceus (assembly GCA_012295165.1). Taxonomy (NCBI): domain Eukaryota; kingdom Viridiplantae; phylum Streptophyta; class Magnoliopsida; order Asparagales; family Asparagaceae; genus Asparagus; species Asparagus setaceus. The sequence goes on from CM022710.1 coordinate 23,842,724, forward strand.
ATGAATGAATTGCCAATGACACATGAGATAGTAGGACAACCAGGATCCTTATATTTTAAGGGTACAGACTTTGAGAGCACATCACTGATATTGACAGCAAGAAAGACTTTCTTTGAAACATTTATTCTTCTCTTCTTAGTGCACAAATCTTTCAAAAATTTTGCATAAGAAGGGATTTGTTCAATTACATCTAAGAGAGGAATATTGACCTTAACCTGCTTAAAAGTTTCTAGGATCTTCTCCTCCTGAGAGGAGTATTTTCTAGGCCTGAGTCTATCTGGAAAGGGAGCAACTGGTTTAAACCTATCAAAATTAGACTCAGGTTTGGGTTCAGGCTCTTGGTCATTGACAGGGGGTGATTGCTGAATAGAGTCATCAGAAGGAGAGAGAATTTATTCTGGTTCAAGGGTTTTATTTGAAGGCATTCTAACTTGATTATCAACTTATTTTCCTGACCATAGTGAATGGATTGCATTCACTTGAGCTTGGGAGGTTGAACTTGATCCCGTGTCCTTAGGATTGGTCACGGGTTGACTCGAAAATATTCCTTTCTCTCTCTCACTTACAGCACTAGCTAGTTGACCAAGTTGAGTTTCTAATCTAGCTATGGCTTGAGTGTTGAAATTGAGAATTTGTTCGGTTGATTGCATAAAGGAATTCAAAGTGTTGGATGCTTGAGTCAATAAGTTGGTGGTTTGTGTAGAGGCCTTAATTATGGTTTCTAAACCCTTTTTCAAAACATTGAGACGTTTGTCATGATAAAAAATCAGAGGAGTATGATTTACAGATTGATGATGACGAGACAGATTTGGATATGGTAGATTTGGTTGTTGGAAATTGGTTTGAGAACTGAAAGGAGCTGTGTTTCCCCTAGGAAATTATTGGGTTGAAGAGGGAGTTGTTTGGGTCGAAAGTTGTTTCCATTGTAAAACTTGAGAAAATTACACTTTTGGTTCTCAGTTACAAAGAAATTTAAATAACTCTCTCACAAACTCGAACAAAAGACACTACAAGTGTAGATCTCTTGTTTTCGTGGGACTTTGCCTCGTTTCGGGACGCCAGAATCGTGGACCACCGAAAGACGATCGTCGAATCGACGGGGTTTAGTTGATGCTTCGCAAAGGAAACAAGAACTTCAGCAAATATCTTAGCAAGGTAAGATATCTACTCTTCTCAAGAATAAGTCAAAGCTTAAACTCGAGGAATCTCCGTGTGGATCGTGTTCTTGAACTCCGGAAGCTTGGATCTCTGATTGCCCCTTTCTGATAGCCGACCCCCTGCCCAAGTGGACGTAGGAGGGTATTTATAATTTTAGGAAACGTGCCCTGAAGAAACACAAGTGTCATAAGTGCTTGACATTTGTAAAGCAGCGGCAGCCGAGCCGCCACGCTAAGCTGCTCGCCATCGGGCGGTGGCGTTGTCGGCCGCCACGGGCGGAGAGGCATTATGGCCGCCTCGCTAACCTGGCGAGGCAAGGTCCCTCCAGTTATGTAACGGTTTCGCTGTTTTAGGCACGATTAAATGCCCTAAAATCACGCCTAGTGGTATTTCCAGTATAACCGTCCATTGAAGTATCACGAGCGTCTCTCCGCTGATAAAGTCAAGTGGACCCCATCGGCATTGATTTAGACCCTTCAAGAGCTCGTTTCAAGTATTTTCGGGTGTTCGCCACAGACACAGTAAGTGTTCCCGCCTATAGCGAGACACATCAAGGTGTCTCGCTTCGTGGCGAGGCACAAACAAGTGTCTCGCTTCGTGGCGAGGCACAAACAAGTGTCTCGCTTCGTGGCGAGGCACAGCGAAAGTGTCTCGCTTATAGCGAGCACAAACAAGTGTCTCGCGACCGTAGCGCAGACACAATCTTCCCATATGTTGACTTCTTGAGATTTCGGCGGCGTTGTCCTTCGATCTTCTCATAATTTAGTCATATTTGAGGTTCTTCACAATTTTTGATGCCTACAGATACCCCTCCAAAGTTTTGGACTCCTCGTATTTTGTCGAGGGTGCGGAATACTTTGGATAAGATGCTTGCTTACGTTCAGCGTTGAACTTTGTAGAAGAGGCCCGTGTTTTGCTTGGTTTCTCAAACCACGGAGTGCGATGTCGCTATCCATATTCGAGTTCAATAAGCTGTTGCATTTGTATTGAATGGATTGAAATGTCGAAGTCAATTTTGGACTAATCATCTTCATCTTGAAAGTCACCACTTGGGTTGTAATTGAAATGTCTTGAGAATCATTGAGAAAAAGCGTCGTCGGTTTTCGAACATCGATTTCGAAAGCTTCTATATGGAATATGGAACCGATTTGTTTTGAATATCTTGCCTTGAGCCTCGAGTTGCGAGCGGTTTGGAATTGTGTCTTCTCTTGGTAGCTAACCCGTTGTGTCTTCTCTTGGGGCGAAAACTAACCCGTTGTGTCTTCTCTTGGGGCGAAAACAAACCGTTGTGTTTTCTCTTGTGGAAAACGAACCACATTATTGAGTAGACCTCTCATTCATAAAAGGAATCAAGAGGGATTTTGATTATGGTCCTAAGCGTAGGAAGGTTTGACCGGATAGGAATTTTGAGACAATCCTAACTGTCGGAAGGTTTGATCGCTCAATTTGGAAGTGGACCTCTCGTTCATGGAAGGAATCGAGAGGGGATTTTGGCCTTGGTCCTAACTGTAGGAAGGTTTGACCAGGATAGGAATTTTGAGACAATCCTAGCGTGGAAGGTTTGATCGCTCAATTTGGAAGTGGACCTCGTTCATGGAAGGAATCGAGAGGGGATTTTGGCCTTGGTCCTAACTGTAGGAAGGTTTGACCAGGATAGGAATTTTGAGACAATCCTAACTGTCGGAAGGTTTGATCGCTCAATTTGGAAGTGGACCTCTCGTTCATGGATTATCCACCCCCAGCTTTCTTTGCAAAACTGGGCTGCATTCATTTAGAATAGTTTATACTCATATTCCTATTGGAGTAGGAAGGAGAAGCAGTTTAACCTCTTGTACTCATCGGAGAATTTCTCATTCGGCTTATTTCGGCGTTAAGCCAGCTTCGACCAAGGCTTGGATGATGGCCTTGAGAGCTAAGCAATCCTTAGTAGGATGGAGGATCCCGTAGTGCATTACAGTATTTAGGGTCCGAAGTCTTGTCAGCCTCCTCTTGATTTATAATCGGAGGCAACTTGATTTTGTTGTTATCAAGGAGGTGTTTGAAGATGATCGGAACTTCTTCGTCTCTGAAAGAGTATGTCCTGTGGAATTCTGATTTAGAAGCTTTTTGGCGCGGTCGTTGTTGCAACGTTTGACTATCAGCAGTCACAGACGCCTTTCCTCTATTACGAGAGGAAAAATTTACTTCTGAGGGGTCAGCCGTCATTTTGCCTCTTTCAGCTTTCTTCCTTTTGAGGAAGCGTTGACTTGTTCTCCTCGTATTTTCGATCTTTCCATGTAGTTGGTGGGGCGACCCTATGACTTCCAACAATTCTATAGAAAGATTGTTGTGGCAAGTCTTCAATATGAACTCTTGATGGTGGATCCTACAATTCATAGCTTTATTAGCGGAGCGCTTAAGCAGTCAATCGTCTCTCCACTCTTCTGCTTTTCATCCAAGAGGGTTCCAATCGAGACTTCGGTGTCGTCATCGAAGAAGTTGTTGAGGAACAAGCTTTCTATATCATTCCAACAGTTGATGCTACGGCCTTGAGTCTTCGATACCAATCGAGTACATGTGAAGGGTTCCAACGAATGACCGAATCATCAAAGGCTCATTTCGAGATCACCCCAAATGAGACTTGAAATAGATCAAGTCTTTGTGTGGCGAACCCCTCCCGTTAAAAGGTGTGAAATTAATCAAAATTTCGGCGGGTAAGGGATTGAATCCCACTCTCGGATGGATGGACGGGATACCAGCCTTTTGACTTCTGTGTGGACATCAAAGCATTGATTTTATCTTCAAGCTCTTTCATCCTTTAGCCATCATCCTCCCCTGTTTTGGATTACTTCCAATAGGAAGAATTGGACCATTTCCATCTTGAGCACCGATCTGGCTTTCTTTGGAGGTTGATCGGCGTAAATGTGTTCATCAATCTCCGAATCGCTGTCTTGACATTATGGGCATTATGGTGGGTAGCTCCACCTTGTTGGTGGATTCGGGTGGATCGGATCGGTTGTTCTACAACCGTATGGGTTTGCAACTCCCTCATCTGTTGCATGGCTAGCTCCATCTCTGTTCTCATTTCGGCCTTAAGCTCTTCTCTTTGCTTGGCTAAGGCTTCTTGTAACATTTGAGCGGGACATGGGAGTAATTGCAAAAGCTTCTGGGATGGCGATCAACACTTGACATTGTGTCATCGGGCTATCGCCGAATTGATGTCGGAAGCCGTCATCGGATGACTCTCCCTCATGCATCCTTCTATAGTCGATCGCGTTGAGTAGCTCGCAATTGTAACGAGACATTCTCGAGAAATCGAGACCCAACCTTTCCTCGAGTGAAGTCGGGATGCGCATCCGTGCGGTCCTTTCCTTTGTTCACCATGTTGATAGTCACCGGAAACTCATCAAATTGGATGGATGATCTCTTTCTTCTTCGATGTCTTGGCGTGGCTTCGATCTTGGTTGGCGAAGCCGTTGAATAAAGCTCTTTGTGGGTGGCGTTCGACTCCGAAACGGGCATCCGATAACAACGTCTTAATCAATTTTGCACATGAGCAAGAACAATCTATTTATTCGATCGTCCTCTTTAGGTGTTGTTGCCACTGACGATGATGTGGTTGGTGTGGGTTATTGCAAATATTTCCACCCCGGATGTAACTTGGTTCTTGGTGGAGGACAAGTCTTCTTTTGGGGCGTCGACTATTGGAAGTTGCTTACGCATGAATAATAAGCGTTTGATCGCCTTTAGTGACTTTGCGAATCACAGCTTCGTTTTGTCTTTATCGTGACTCACGGACCCCTTAGGGATACTCAAACGAGGCATAGCGGGAACTCTTCGGTTTGAGATCGTCGGATGGCCGGAACATTTGAACATCATTTAGAATTTAGTACGACCCCAACTGTCGTTGTTCATGGATTGAGTGACCCAAACGTTCCATTCTTGGTGTTTTGACTTTGGTTCTCGATTGTGGACCAAGGCGACTAAACACCAAAGTTAAAACTTCTCGGTTGATGGATTTCCGGACTTAATGGTTGATACCTCAGTAGGAGAAGTGGAAAGGCGGAAAAGTCAATTTTTAATAAGGCATGGAGGATACCTCGTTGGCGATTCCGACTTTATCTGTTGGCGAGGCGATTTACTACCTTTGTTGGCGGAAACGGCTGTCGCTAAGCCGGCGGCTCAGCTTCTCGGTGAAGGTGGTTGGCGGCGGACTCATGAGCCGATTTTGATGTCGACTTTGGGACCCATGCTTGGCGATTTTGGGCGATTCTTTGGGTTGATTTTGACTCTTGCGCCTTGCGAACAACGGCATGCTCGAGCAAAGCGTGCCGCAGCGTTTTGAGCGCGCCCTTCCTTGTCAATCGGGTCCTTTTGGCGAGAACCCATTCTTCCTTGAGAGAAGTGTTGGCGGATTGAGGTTGGCGTTGTATCTTCTGGCCTTCGGATACGCGAGTTAATATTGTAATAAACTCCGTCTGTTGATTCCATGGCCTTTGCAAGTTGTCGGTCCATCTTTTGGCGTTGTCTCGGCGAGCCCTCTTCGCCGAGGCGGTTGAATCTTGTTGAATGACTCTTTTTCGAAAAGAGTCAACAGCGAGCTCCGGCTTTGAGATCCAGGGGTGTTGTTGAGAGGAAATGCCTCCCGTGTAGCGAGCGAATCGTTGCGCATCACAACGAAACGAACCTCCCTCTTAGGAGATGAGATCCTCCGATGTTTGCGGGGTGAGGAGGACTTCGATGAGGAAGAGGAGAGGTATTCTTGAACTTGGCTTGATCGAAGAAGTAATCGATCCATCGACCATGAGGTCGGCTTGATCGCCGCAAAGGCTGCGACACAACGATCTCGGGCTCGAGACCGTTAGCTCCCACGTAATTAGCCATCGTGTTTGGGTCGAAAGTTGTTTCCATTGTAAAACTTGAGAAAATTACACTTTGGTTCTCGATTGTGGACCAAGGCGACTAAACACCAAAGTTAAAACTTCTCGGTTGATGGATTTCGGACTTAATGGTTGATACCTCAGTAGGAGAAGTGGAAAGGCGGAAAAGTCAATTTTTAATAAGGCATGGAGGATACCTCGTTGGCGATTCCGACTTTATCTGTTGGCGAGGCGATTTACTACCTTTGTTGGCGGAAACGGCTGTCGCTAAGCCGGCGGCTCAGCTTCTCGGTGAAGGTGGTTGGCGGCGGACTCATGAGCCGATTTTGATGTCGACTTTGGGACCCATGCTTGGCGATTTTGGGCGATTCTTTGGTTGATTTTGACTCTTGCGCCTTGCGAACAACGGCGATGCTCGACAAAGCGTGCCGCAGCGTTTTGAGCGCGCCCTTCCTTGTCAATCGGGTCCTTTTGGCGAGAACCCATTCTTCCTTGAGAGAAGTGTTGGCGGATTGAGGTTGGCGTTGTATCTTCTGGCCTTCGGATACGCGAGTTAATATTGTAATAAACTCCGTCTGTTGATTCCATGGCCTTTGCAAGTTGTCGGTCCATCTTTTGGCGTTGTCTCGGCGAGCCCTCTTCGTCCAGGCGGTTGAATCTTGTTGAATGACTCTTTTTCGAAAAGAGTCAACAGCGAGCTCCGGCTTTGAGATCCAGGGGTGTTGTTGAGAGGAAATGCCTCCCGTGTAGCGAGCGAATCGTTGCGCATCACAACAAAACGAACCTCCCTCTTAGGAGATGAGATCCTCCGATGTTTGCGGGGTGAGGAGGACTTCGATGAGGAAGAGGAGAGGTATTCTTCGAACTTGGCTTGATCGAAGAAGTAATCCAGTCCATCGACCATGAGGTCGGCTTGATCGCTGCAAGGCTGCGACACAACGATCTCGGGCTCGAGACCGTTAGCTCCCACGTAATTAGCCATCGTGTTTGGGTCGAAAGTTGTTTCCATTGTAAAACTTGAGAAAATTACACTTTTGGTTCTCAGTTACAAAGAAATTTAAATAACTCTCTCACAAACTCGAACAAAAGACACTACAAGTGTAGATCTCTTGTTTTCGTGGGACTTTGCCTGTGCCGGGGACGCGTAATCCATGGACCACCGAGCAGCGATCGTCGAATCGAAGGGGTTTAGTTGATGCTTCGCAAAGGAAATAAGAAGTTCAGCAAATATCTTAGCAAGGTAAGATATCTACTCTTCTCAAGAATAAGTCAAAGCTTAAACTCGAGAAATCTCCGTGTGGATCGTGTTCTTGAACTCCGGAAGCTTGGATCTCTGATTGCCCCTTTCCGATAGCCGACCCCCTGCCCAAGTGGGCGTAGGAGGTATTTATAATTTTAGGAAGCGTGCCCCTGAAGAAACACAAGTGTCATAAGTGCTTGACATTTGCGATTAGCAGCGGCGGCTCGTACGCCTCGCGTAAAGCTACCTAAACTCCTTGGCGGCGCGATGTCAGCTTTACCCTGGCGGCGAGGCAATATGGGCACCTGCTAGCTGGCGAAGCGGTGTCGCCCCTCCATTTGTTGTGCGGTTTATTTGCTTTTTAGGCCGCGATTAAATGCCCTAAAATCACGCCTGATGGTAGCGTATAGCGAATCCATTGAAGTATCTGAGCGTCTCTTCGCGTTGATAAAGTCAAGTGGACCCCATCGGCATTGATTTAGACCCTTCAAGAGCTCGTTTCAAGTATTACGGGTGTCGCGTTTGGCGAGACACAAATAAATGTCTCGCCTATAGCGAGACACATCAAGGTGTCTCGCTCATGGTGAGGCACAAACAAGTGTCTCGCTCATGGTGAGGCACAAACAAGTGTCTCGCTCATGGTGAGGCACAAACAAGTGTCTCGCTCATGGTGAGGCACAAACAAGTGTCTCGCGATCAGAAGCGACACAATCTTCCCATATGTTGACTTCTTGAGATTTCGTGATGTTGCCGATCTTCTCATAATTTAGTCATATTTGAGGTTCTTCAGCAATTTTTGATGCCTACAGGAGTAAAATTTTGATTTCCGGAGTAGTTTTCCTGATTCCATGCAAAGTTCGGGTGATTTCTCCAACCTGGATTGTAAGTTGGAGAAAATAGATCATTCCGGGAATGCTGAGCGTTTATCTGTCATAGTGGTTGATTGTTTCCTAAGAGAGGACATTCCTCTGAAACATGAGATGGAGAAAGACAGTTGTGACAACCTGAGGTATAAACTTGATTGATTTGAGCTGGAGCTCGTTCTTTGATTTCTAAAGCTTCTAACCTACGCATGATTGTAGCCATTTTTACTTCAGAGGTTATATTTGTCTCTAAGGAAAGACCACTGGATTTGGTTGGGGAACTGATGAAACTAGGTCATCACATTGTTCCCACTGTATGGTTTTCTCGGATAAACTCTCTAAAAATTTCCAGGCTTCATCGACATTTTTCTTCATGAAATCCCCATGACACATTCATTCTAAGGAAGTTTTTAAAGAATAATTCAATCCTTCATAGATAATTTGGCATAATTACCATTTCTCAAGACCGTGGTGAGGACATTGGATAAGAAGATCCTTAAATTTATCAAAATACTTCCAGAATGGTTCTCCCAGGACAATCTTAAAATTTTGAATGCTGTTTCTAAGTTTAACCATTTTATGGATAGGAAAGAATTTTTTAGAAAAACGGTAACAAATTCACCCCAAGTTGAGATAGAATTTGTGGATAAGCTATATAGTCATTTCTTGTCTTTGTCCTTAAGAGCAAATAGAATAAATCTAAGCTTAATCGCATCTTCAGATAAGTTCCTCATCTTAATCATGAGACAAACTTCTTCAAATTCGGAGAAAAAAATATATGCGTCTTGATTCTACTCCTAAGAATTTCGGAAGCATGTTTATGAAATGCGGTCTAAGCTCAAAATTAGTTCTATTGATATCGGGTAGCTTAATGCAAGATAGGATTGCATTCCTAGTTGGGTAACATATATCTTGAAGAACAGGTGGATTAGGATTAGTTATTTCTTTAAAAATTAGTTCATATCGGATTAAACGATTGGTATTATCCCTAATCCAACCTTGCATACACCAAAGCAAATTCCTTTTTACAAATTTTTTTAAACAAAAAAAATTCTAAGAAAATGAAAAGTTAGTTTTTTTCTTTTTCTTTAAGGAAAAAAATCTAAAAGATAATGAGAAGGAGGAGGAAGATAAAAGAAAAGCCTAACTAAAACAAATAAAAAACAATCACTTTTGTCAATCACTTGAAATTTTAGGGTTAAGCCTAAACTCAACTAGACTAGCTCCTAAACAAAAACTCTTTTAGTGAAAAGATTAAAGTTTAATCGGTCAGTTAGCTAGATAAGGATAGTACTAGAGGGAGATCAAAGATCAATTAAGTACATCTTTTCTTGCGGAGCGCTTTACGCAACCCCTAAACCTTGCCTTAGACACCAACTAATTCAAGTAAACTTGAACCGGTTCACTTAAGAATTTCTTGTTCCTTAATGAGCTCGAATCCTTAGAGGCCAACGTCTAATGAGTTTTTAAGACTTGGGTTTGTGTAGTGAGGAATTAGTGATTTGTGAGCTAAGGAAAGGGTGATGAAATCTCTTACCTTTTCTTGATTAATGGGATTTGCCCTTAAGAATATTTTCAAGTGGGTGTCAAATCAAGATGCTCAAATCACTTTGATAAATTTCTACTATTATATGTAATGCAACTCTAGAAATTAAAAGCAACTATAAAAGGATGTAAAAATAATTTTTTTTAAATTAAGGTCAACAATCAAACAAATGTGAGAAAGAGAGCTCTTATTTGAATTTATTATCTTGTTAGTAAATGTCCAAGTGGAGGGTGAATTTTATTATGGTTGACAAAAATAAAAAAAATTTAATTTTTTTAAATCCTAATTATCTCTAATTGTGAGAAACTAACTAAATGGTGGAATTGAAAATACTAGAAAGAGGAGTTACCCACGCAAAAACATCCTAGCCTCTTTGAAGGCAATTCTTCAATCTTCAATCTTCAATCCTTGATCTTTCAATCTTCAAAGTGGTTCTTCACAAGAAAACACACAAGTTAAAGAACCAAAATATCTTAATTACTAACACCGTTCCCCAGCAACGGCCAAACACTTGGTAGGTAATAAATGTGAACCTATAGTTGCAAGTATACTACTATCAAGTTATAGTATAGAATTTTATCGATCCCACGAGGAAGGTGTTGTAAGAGTTAATCAAAATCGGTTCTTATGTTGTGTGTGTGACAATTAGGAGTGTGATAAAACAAAATGTGTTTGTGGAGAGAATAGGAGTGTGGTTGTGATTGAGTGCAAAATAAAAATAAAATGAGAATAAAAGTGAGTGTGAAGGGATTAAGAGTGTGGAAGTGATAAAGTGCAAATAAAAAAATTAAAATGAGGTTGAGAGTGGAAAGATAAAGAGTGGTGAATAAAATGAAGGAAAATAAAGAAGGTAATAAACAAAAATAAATAAAATAAATAAAAAGTAAGAATAAAGAGGAAGATCAAGAAAGTAAAATATGGAGGATTAATTAAAGATATGAGGAATCTAGAATAGATCCACTTACCTAATCTCAATCTTATGTGAATAAGTAGGATATAAAGCTAGTTTCAAATAATATCTAGAATTCCCACAAATATTAGCTTCACATTTAGAAAAGGACAATTCCCTAGAGGGTTCTAGCCTCAAGGTGAATCAAAGAAAAGAAAAATAAAGAAATTAAAACTAATCCCAAGAGGGTTCTAGCCTCAAGGTGAATAGTATAAGAAAGGAAAATCTAAGCTACACCATAAATGCAAAAGCAAGAAAGTAAAGACATGAAAGTAATTGCAAAAATTTAAAGCAAGAAAGTAAAGACATGAAAGCAAATCTAGTCTACAAGCATGTAAATAAATCTAATTCAAGAGGGTTCTAGCCTCATGAATATTTAACAACAAGAAAAGAAAGCAAACAAAATTTATTAGCAAAGAGAAAATTTACATCCCAAGAGGGTTCTAACCTCAAGGCGAAAGCAAACCTTCATCTTGATCTTCATCTTCATCTCATCTTTATCTTCATGATCAAACAAAGAGAAAAAAAGAAAATATGAAGAGGTGAAAATATTTCTTTATTAATTGTAATAAAAAGTTATAAATTTAGAAGGTTTTCTCAATTAAGAGTAACCCTCCTCTCCAAATGGAGTTTTTGCAAAATATTTCACACTCAAATCCCTCACTCTACCCCTCTATTTATAGCCTACAGCAGTGAAGGAGAGTCCTTGGATGAAACTTGGTGATCAAGGAGTCAAATCTGGCCACAAATCTGAATTTGCCACTCACCAATCGGTTAGACGATTAATTGGCCAATCGGTTGGCTGACCGATTAAAATTTTAAAATTCTAAAATATAGTTAGCTCTGTCTCGTCGAGATAGGCGATTTTCATATATTATATGTTAAATTCCGCCTTCCGGATTGGGAGATATCGCCGTTTCTTTGTAGCTAATCATCTTGAACATGATTTTCACTTGATTTCACTTCATATTGGATCCTTGTTTCTTTGGCTTCTATAGATTGCTTAGCTTAATCCCGGGCTTCAATAAAAGGTTAGAAAATGAGGAAATTTGAGTTTTTTTTGAGCTTTTATTCATTAATCTTCATTAACTTGCACATTAAGATAAAACATATTATTAGTGGTATATTTATTGATATAAACTAGATAATGAGGGTGTAAAATTATAATAAAAATGTGATTATCAAGGATCAACATGTCAAACTTCTCACTTGAAAGGCCAAATGTGCGTTATGCGGCCATATCTTTGAAGCACATCATAAGAGCGGCACTAACCACCTCAAACACCATTTGGAAAAACACAATAGAGGGCAAGCAACGTCTCAAGGTGATATCTGTCAATCTCTACTCTCTCAATCATCTTCCTCCGGTAGTCTCGGTTCATGAAACTATGACGCAATTAAAGCCAGAAAATGCATCATCAGGTTTGTTGTTCTTAAACACCTTTCTTTTAAACTAGTAGAAGATGATGAATTTGAGGATATGATTAGAGATGGTTTTTATACTGCATTTCAAAAAATTTCTCGTCATTCTGTTAGCGTGATATTTTGAAATATTATCACGAGGAAAAATAAAAATAATTTCTTATTTTTAAAACTTAAACTGTAAATTTTCTCTAACTTCTAATATTTGGATATGTAGAGCACAAACTGGTTATTTATGTATCATAACAAACTAGACTAATGACACTTGGCAAATATTTAAAAGAGTTATTTCTTTTATTTCTTTTGAAGATTCACACACCGATGTAAATATTGTAAATTTAATAATGGAAGAGCTTTTAAAATTAAAATTTCTGAAAAGTATTTTCTCTTCCACTAGATAATGCAAGTAATAATAATATAGCTGTAGATCATTTCAAATCATCTTTGCTATTGTCATGCTAAGGTGATATTTTACATATTAGATGCATGTGTCATATTTTAAATTTAATTGTTCAAAGTGTATTTAATAAAATTAAACCAATGATAGAAAAAGTTAGGGTTATAGCTTATGCTCATAATGCTTCGAACAAAGACTTAAAAGATGGAAATAGTTGTGTAGAAGAAAAAATAAAGTAAAATCTAAGTTAACTCCAAAGATGTCGACCATAGGTGAAATTCCACCTATGCAATGTAAAGTGTAGCAATAGAGTATAAAGAAATTATAAATGATTTTATTATAAAGAAATTATAAATAATTTTATTGCTTTCTATAATTCTAGTTCTACCTCACGGTAATATGTATAGAATAACCGATGATGAGTGGGCAATTATAAGTTGTGTAAAAGAGATGCTATAAGTTTTTATAAAGCTACTATGTTATTATCTGGTTGTTATTATCTAACTATTACTCAAGCCGCTTTACAAATTTTAAATATTCAAACTTTTCTTAATACTTATCACATGGATAATTATTTTTCAAACATGATTTTAGAAATGGAAAGCAAATTTACCAAGTATTTTAGACATATTCCTATTATTTTTGTTTAGGGATTCTTTTGATCCATGCTTGAAGGATATTGACCTCCAAAGCTTGTTGAATTCTTTGTATGAGAACATGGTAATAGAAACTGATAATGGTCAGACTATTACTGCTCTTACTGTCAGACTATTACTGCTCTTACTCATCATAACACTATTAAATATTATTTTAAAGATCATTTGATGAGTTTGCGGTAGATATGATGTAAGTGCACCTCAACCTATAGGTTCTACAAGCTCTAGATGGGGCAAATGTAAGCTTTTTGATAGACAATCGATGATAGAGAGGCTAATAGGTATGGGTAGTAGTTGTGGATCAGGATCATCAATAAGAAATTTTTTAAAAATTGAATAATATTTAGCTGCACATTTAGTTAAACATCAAAATAATGTTGATTTTGATATTTTGTAATGGTGTAGAATATATGGAACAGTTTCATATCCTGTACTTTCCATGGTGGCTCGTGACTTACTAATATTGCAAGTTTTTACCGTAGCTTTGCAATCCGCCTTCAGCACAATAGGATATTTGATCGACGACCATAGAACATCGCTGGATCCATCTATTGTACATGTGGTAATGTGCCTACAAGATTGGTGAAGGTACGAGAAGAGAACTCAAGGCATCGACTGGATAGCTTGTATTGAAGATAGACTTAATGAGTTGATGGTTAGAGATAAAGAGTAGAAAGTTATTTGTAATTTATAATTTTTATTTTTTAACTGTAAATCTATGATAAATTATTTTAGAAAGAGTTGTAGATAATAGTGATATAGATGAGTAGGTGCCAACCTAGTTGAGATGTACTTATCTATTGTAATGCGATAATTTCTAAAAAATTATAATTGTTAGTGATTAATAATAAAGAATTTATTTTTTAAATTTTAATTTCTATAAACTTTGCAAATTGTATATTTATAAGCGATTAATAACAAGATAGAATTTTCGTCAAAATTTTGCATATTTTAATTACCCCTAGAATTCCATTTTTTTTCAAATAATCTAATTTTTAGCAATTTTTTGCACAAAAATAAAATTAAATTTAAAATACAAAAAAATCTAGCCCGACCCAGTTTAGCCCGGGCCCTCCGAGTCCGGGTCCGGGTGGGGCATTTTGCCCGGTCCGGACCTGAAAACCCGGGCTGGCCTGTTTGGACAAGCCTATGTAGATATCTCATGAGACTACTCCTACATCATCAAAATAATCATAAAATCTCATTATACAAGCTAAAACAATTAATTAGTCCATTTAGACGACTAATTACATCGCTAGAGAGTTAATTATGAAACTATACAAAATCAAACGTCTGGGAACAAAACTAGACGTCTGAAACCTAAAACACATATTTCCATGAAAAACTGAGAAACACTGTTCTGCCATTCGAAATCAGGCATCCGACTGTTCAAACCAAATGTCTAAATCTCTATTCAGACATTTGATGTTGCCACCGGACGACTCTGATCGTCGGTTCTGCTGCTGTTCTCGATCCAATTCGCCTCATTCTTTGTCGTTTCACGTCAAAACTTCTCGTGACTCTTACAAATAACATAGGGAAACATATATACATATTTTTGACACGTTTCTACCATGTTTCTAAGATCAAACATTAAGAAAACTACGACAACTAGGATTTTTATAAAAAATTATAACGTTTTCTTGTTTCTAATGATTGTGTTGGGGTAAACTTGATTTAATCTCATCAAAACTAATTCAAATAAATGGAATAACTATAGCAAAGAAACCCTAATGGATTTAGCATGAATTTTCTAAGTTGTTCATAGATCAAAATTGAAAAAGATTGAGAGAGATTAGAAAAGATAATTTCCCAAATAAGAACAAGTTGAGAGAACCTTAGAATGAGATGAAGATCGAGTTCTCCTGCTGCGATTCTCCCCTCTCTGGCATTCCTCTCCTGTAGAACTCTTACTCCCAAAAAGAATACGTTCTGAGAAAAGAAGTTTTGGGTTTATATACACTATGGACTATTTGTAAAAAAACCCACCAACTTATTTTCTTTACTCTTGTAACCCTAAGAGTTACATATGTAAATCCCACGTACAATTAAATCCAATTAAGGATTAATTCATGACCATCATTTTAATAAAGTTATGCTTTAGGATTTCCATCATATTGAGTAGGAATAAATATTTATTTTGTATAAATCCCCTCAATTAAATATATTATTTAATCAAAAAAATTTAGGGTCTTACATGCCCTATCCTTTTCCTTTTTTCATGAGATTTATTTGTTCGTCGTTCTGTATTATTTTAACTTAGTCTGTACGAAAATAAATATTAGATTGGACTAAAATAATCACAGGACAACATAATCTTAATACTATAGTCCGAGTGTTACAGTACCCTCTAGTCCGGAAATAAAAAAACATACGTGACCTAAGAATCTTAACCATAAGTTTAAATCCAATGGTGTGTAATGACCGGCTCATAATATTTCACTTTCTTCTTCTGACTTAGGCCCAGTCCATGAGAACTTTGCAGGATTGGGCCATTTCCTAAATATACTCGCAGTGTAGCATGGTTAGCTCTGTAGCAAACTAATTCATTTCTTGTGATTGAAGCTGCTTCATATACTTAATGTATGTTCTTACATTTTATTTGGAAAATAATATCAAGAACAGAAAAAATGGACTTTTGAATTGATAGTTATCATAAGCACATCCACCGAGCTTTCCGATATAAGTTAAAATGCTTCTGTTGTTTCTTAACTTGTAATACATGAAATGTTGGACGAAATTGATTTGCACATATCACTAGTGCAGTGGGTTTTCCTTGAAAATATTTTGGTTTATATGTTGGGATTTTGCACACTTAGTGGGCTGCCATATCTTAACATATTGATATGCAGTTGTTATGGGAAATGGGATAGGACCAAGAGGTTAGTGAGATCATATCTCTTGGGTTGATTATTCCTATCTATAGAGATTTGGTAACTAACTGAACGATCATATCCATTGGTTGAAGTCCCCCATATATAGGGGTGGTGACTTCATATCTAATACACAACTTCACATACTCAAGTTGGCAACGGGCTCGAGAGGAATTGATTGGAGGTTGCTACATGGGTCTTAAATAGTGCGAGGGAGTCTCATTCGTCATAGTTCCCTCCACCGCGAGATCCGAGAAGCTCGTCGCTAGCTACATATCAAAGCACCGATCCGAGGTGTAAATTCTCCCCGCTTCTTTGAAGATAGTATCGGAGCATTTAGTACGTGCTCTATGATTAGTTAGCTGCGATGAAATACCTATATTGATCCTGATCTAAAAATATCTTTGTGTTTATGAAAGTTTTTTTCTTATAGATCTGATAATTTATCAATTTCGATAATTCCATTGCCGATCATGAACTTTTTTGCTGGATATCTTGGAAATATTTTAGTTATTTTCTAAATCAATGTGTTCAGATATTTTGTTTTGACATGGCATAGTTTGATCGGATATGTTCTGTTCTAGTGTAGAATACTTTAACATGCCTGTCATCATCACAAATTATTAATTTTTATATGCTTAAAGCATCCAGCAACAATTTCTTTTATAAGGTAGTAGCATCAACGGAACAGATCCCTGTGTTTTTGTGTGGATAATAACAAAACAAAAGGATTACTTTGCATATGTTTGACATGAATCAATCTTTTTTTGTTTCTTGTATTAATTGTTATGATCAGACTTAGATGCTGTCATCCGGTTTTAATATTATATTCTTTTTATTGTGCAATAAAGTCCCCTTAAGTTCGGTCTTGCAAACAGAAGGAAGAATAGTTCATGAATTGTTGATTACACAAGCAATATTTATTTATTGTTTTATTTTTACAAAAATGTCCATGCCATATCTTCTTGGGATTCATGAATAGATCTTTAAATTTTAGTTTATTAGATCTATATCTGTTGTTTGATGCACATTGGTTATGATCACAAGTGTTAAAATCCTATCCTAAATCCGATCTATGCAGTTTTTATTTTTTTTCGTTTTTGTTGTGTTTTACTTTGGAGCCGACCTATGTATGGCCCTGCAAGCATCAGTATTCAAGTGGGCTCCAAGTGGTTGCAAGCCATGGGCCGGTCCAGAAGGAAAAAAAAAGGAAACTGGCCTCTGCTAGCCCAGTTTGTGTGCAGGCCCAAATGAACAGCGCCCAAGTGGGCAGCAGGTGCTTTGGGGTTTGCACTAGACCAAGCTAGAGGTTCTTTAAAAACTATATTAAAAAATCATTAGTCAAAATCTAGAAAAATTGGGAAAATCTGAAAAACAAAATAAAATAAAAATTAAATCTTTAGTTTTTATTTTATAGTTTTTTGGACGGGTTTGGAGACCAAATTAGGTTTGGGATCAACCGTAGTGAAATTACTAACTTTAGGTCTTAATTAAATTCAAAATGTGAATATTATAGAAGATTTATATGGGTCTTTAGAACATCACGACAACCTCGGGGAGCTCCGTTGATTGTGCTAGGCCATATTGGGTCAACTATAATGGTTCGGTCTAAGAGAGTTAAGGTCTTATACATGTTGTTGCAACCTCAGGGGGTTCCACCGACTATGCAAGGACTTGATTCTCTATATTTACATGTGCTAAGTTAATGCAATAGACTTGAACACAACGATGGTAGCCTCGGGGAGCTTTTTCATTTGTGTCATTTCTATTGGCAACTTAGGCGATAGTTTCATTTAGATTTATAATAAATTATCATAAAAATCAATTCGACGCCTTCAACTGCACCGGCCTGCAATAACTAAAGAGGTGTTGTGTTAGAGCGCGAAAGGGAAGGATGTGGTATATGCAATTGAGTTCATAGTGACCAAGAGGAGAGTAAAGTCGCTTGAACCGCACTCCAGCACATAAATTCCCAATTTACCCTTTTGACTAATGGGGGCATAGAAAATTTAAAAAAGGACATTATTGCATAGGATCGGATCCAAGATAGTGCATGACATCACGCTTTAGATAGATGGGATATAAACAAGGGAGGTGATATTTGGTGAAAACTCTAAGGCTCCTAAATATATTCTAAAATTTTTGGCAAAAAATAGGTTGAAATTTTTCTTAAATGATTTGTCATGTGAGATTTGATTCCAAGCATAGCGAAGTTTGGTCTCGCCACAATGAGTTTATAAAGATTGAAATTTATACTTTTTATGAGAATAATTAATCATTTTGGCTCATTTAAAAGCAACCTAAAATTCAATCTTGTGTGTTTGTAGGTCATGGACACAAAAATTTTAATTTTGGATATCTTCAAAGGGCAAAAACTGAGTGGCGATAACTGAAACATGTGGAGCCGTAAGATTCAGTATTTGTTGAATGAGGGTGATCACTTGGCTGCTCTAGATAAAGAACTTGAGGAGACGAATTTAGAAGCCACTCTTGAAAGGCAAAAGGATTATGTAGCTTGGTCAAAAATGGATCGCAACGCTCGGTATTTGATCCTGAGCTGCATGGATGACGCTCTTATTTGCTAGTACGAAAAGTATCCTACTGCAAAGAAAATGTGGGAAGCTCTGCATCAGGCTTTTGGGGTGACCTCAGTCACCGATCTACGCACACTCAGTCTTCATTTTGACAAGTATAAGATGGATCCCACTCATTGGATTAAGAAACATCTTAGGATTATGTCTAACATGATCACACAACTGAGTGAGGCGGGTCAACCCAGTACTAATGAATAGAAAATCTAGGATGTTATGAGCTTGCTGCTGAAAATTATAAAGTGGGACAATGTCAAGAGGATACTCCTTCACAAGGAAGATATGAAGAAATTTTCTAGCCTCGAAAAACACTTAGTTCATGAGGAACAAAGTGTTATTCTGGAGGAAGCTGAAAGTTCAATTCACCACATGCAGGCTGCACCAAGAGCGCTGTGCAAGCCAATTGTGAAGCGTAAGGTGCCATGTAAGATCCGACCCTAGGGAGAGCCTAAGCCTAACAAGAAAGCTTGGCGCAGGAAAAGGACAGGAAAGAAGGAAAAAGCCAAAATGGCATGTAACAACTATGGAATCTTGGGACATTTTGTGCTTGAATGCATCGGCCAAAGAAGGTACTCACTCCATCCTTAAATGATGCATTAGTTTGCAGTTTTATTTCTTTTCTAACTTTTACTGATTCTCCTAATTTATGGGTTATAGACTCAGGATGCTCAAACCGCATAGTCAGGAACAAGGATGGATTTGTAGAGTATCATTGTTTTTCGACGAAAAGCTAGTAAACTCTTCAAGGGAAAGAATATTAAAACACTTGGCTCCTTTCTAAAGCCTTGCATGCTCTGAAGATTAGGCAAAATTCTTTTTTATTGTCTAAGTTATTGCATTTTGGTTTTGATGTTTGTTTTTAATAAAATATTTTATTATGGGGACATAATTGCCACATTGTTAGGCAACCATTAAGACGATTTATTTTTTATTGATGCGAATAATTTTTCTGCAAATGCTAATAAAAATATAGTTATTTCTATGAAAGTTTTTGTGAAATGATTATGGTATATGGCATGCTAGATAAGTACACATAATGTGGAAAGGATGATTCGTCTAGCTCTAGCGAACTTCTCAGTTTGCTCGCTAAGGTCGTATTTTCTAATTGTGAGCCTTGCCTTGCAAGCAAAGCTATAAGAGAACCATTTGGAATGGCATATATCTGCTGTTATAACTGATCCATTCTGTCATGTACTGACCACTAAGTATGAAGGTTCAGACTAGAGTCCCCCACTTTACTATATTCATGATACTGTCAAGTCTACCTGATCTCCTACAAGTATGAAGCACCGGGTTGCTTTCAGCACTACTTGAATGAGGTTGAGAATCAGTTTGACAAGTGTGTAAAAGTGCTACAAACTGATTGTGATCGAGAATATCTATACTCCACACAAAATGGTGTGTCAGAGAGAAGGAATAGAATATTATTTGACATGGTGAGGTCAATGATGGCGCAAGAGAATTTACCCATATTCTTTTGGGGAGATGCGCTATTGACTGCTACCTTTGTACTAAATCGTGTGCCTTTCAATGCTGTTGATCCCACACCTTATGAGCTTTGGACCAGCGAAAAACTCAACTTGGGCAATTTGCAGGTATGGGGCTCAACGGCTTATGTGCACACCACATCCCATCCACATGGGAAGTTGGCCCCAAAGGGGAAAAGTGAATATTTATTTACTATTCAAAATATTCAAAGTGTTACATGTTCATTGGAGCACAAGAAGTTGGAATAACTCCTGAGATCGAGTCACTGAATGCATAGTTCCTCGAGGAGTATTTCCCCATAAGGACGAAATGAGCCAAAACCTTGACTTGTTTGAGATGGAGGAAAGCACACTAAGTAGCCCAGTTTGGCATGAGGACTAAGGTCCTATGCTTCCTAGGGACAGTAGGAGCGGCATTCTCGTAATTGATCATGTACTACGATCACAGAAATCTCAAGAACTCAAAAGAAGCAATCGCCAACCAATCCCTCGTCATCATTTTTAGATTGAGGAGGAAGCATGTATGGTGGCATCGCATGGTTGCAGATCCAAAGTGCGAATCATGTTGAAAGGATACACCCAGCAAGAGGTGGTAAACTATGATGAAACTTTCTCCCCTATGGTGAGGTTTCCCTCGGTTCGCAATGATTCTGGCATTGGTCGCTCATATGAATTTGAAACTTGTCTAGATGGACGTAAAGACTGTATTTCTCCATGGAGAACTAGATGAGGAGATCTTTATGGATCAACCCGAGAGGTTTGTATCTAAAGGTCTTGAGCGCAAAGTCTGCAAGCTCAAAAGGTCTATATATGGATTGAAACAATCGTCTAGGCAGTGGCATCTAAGATTTTATCAAACCATTCTTTAGTTTGGGTTTGCAATGATTGAAGAGGATCATTGCATGTATATTTAATGATCTGTGAACAACTTTCTGATCTTAATCTTGTATGTCAATGACATACTGACTAGAAGAACCATCAATTCAATCTTGAATGTTGTTCAAAATCAGATAAAGAATGGAAGCAAATGAAAAATGTCCCATATTCGAACTCTATTGGGTGTTTGATGTATGCAATGATACTTATTTGCCCGATATTTCCTTCGATTTTCCAGAGCTCAGTTGGACTTATGCATTGAGCTAGAATAAAAGGGTGATGTGAATCTGAATGGTACACAAGATTATTTCTTGTGCTATAGACACTCAAATTTGTGACTCAGAGGATACACAAACAATGATTTCATGGTTGGCTTTTATGATATTTAAGTTGTTCTAGATTTCATTGTGAATGCTATGAAATATCATGAAATGGCATTTCAACAAATAATGAGCAAAATAATTGAAGATGATCAAACAGGTTAAAAAGACTAGCTCACTCACATGAGCAGTCACCTTTGGCGCTATGTCCGTGTGAGCAAAGATGAGATGGCTATGGGAACATCATGAACTGCACTGATAGTAAGCGGCATAATGAGTGGCACTGATATTGAGCTGCATTCGTGGACGAGTTGTATCGCCTCGATTGAGAATCGAGATGAGATCATTCTTGAGAAGATTGATTCAACAAATGTCCCAAGGTCATTGCAAACTGTTCAACGCCAAATGTATTTGGGCTCTACTTAAGCACAGTGGTACGCTTACCGAGTGGGAGGTAGATAGGCCAAAGCGCGATGGGCTCGCTGATTAGGTCAAGATTTGCACGATGTAGAGATGAACATGTACTCTCCAGCGGAGCGTTACTCCATTGTAGTACATGATCCTTTACCACGTGTGCTAGACGACTTACATGATTTTGGGGTAGGCGAATGGATCCCTTCTTCGCGATCCTATGAAGCCAAAATTATATGGAGTAATAATTTGTTCCACTTATACCCTTAGTAACATTCCACTATGTTATGAAGGTTTAGGAGTAGTGTTGGTACTTTGACTCCTCACCTATGTCCATGATAGATTCGGCCTAAACGAAGGTGATTGGGAAAGCAGTTGTTCTTAGATTGAATTAGCAATAGATTGAATCAGCAATAGTGCGAGAGGAAGATCACTTACACATCTTCTTTGGTAATGAGTTTGCATCCGGAGCTTTGTTTTTGACAAAGTGTGGATCCTACCTGTAGACATGTAAAATTGCCTATAAGTCACCGAACGTAACTCGTGACAGTGAGTTGATGATTGAAGGACCATCAATGATGAGTGAACAAAGCACAATAAGCACATCGGCGAAGCATACGAGTCAATGGGAACGGCAAAACAACGAAGAATCGACTCAACCATGAGCTGCAGGATACCCATAAAAGACTTAGTACCATGCGTGTCTCACTCTCACCATGGGTGGCTCACCTATGGGAGGTTGTAGATATCCTCTCCATCTTTCTAACGCATCTTTTATCAACTCATTCCGAGAACGGACGAGAGAGTTAGATCCGAAACAACCGAGAGGGTCCAGGCTGTTTCACACCTGCAGGGCGCCAATGATGTCTCACAGATTTTGGCCATGATCCAATTTGAATCTGAAGAATCTCAAAAAATAAAAGTTGTATATCTCCTCATTAGATTTCCAACACATCTTGAATCACCTCATTCGAGATCGACGAGAGAGTTAGATCCGAAACAACAGAGGGTCGGTACATTTCACACTGCAGGTAATGATGTCTCACAGATTTTGGCCATGATCCAATTTGAATCTGAAGAATCTCAAAAATAAAAGTTGTATATCTCCTCATTAGATTTCCAACACATCTTGAATCACCTCATTCTGAGATCGTACGAGAGAGTTATGGTCAAAACAATCAAGATAGTTAAAACTATCTCGGCCAAAGCCAGACACCACAGGGTGTCTCGGTGGCCGAGACACCTGAGTGTCCGCAAAGCTGAGACACCCTAGGGTGTCTAGGTGGGCTTTGGGCCCGATTTCAACCCGTATCCACTTTATAAGGCTATAAATAAGAGGGAGGGGGCTCATTTGTTCAGATCTGAAATTTTGGAGAAGCCGAAGCTCTGCCAAATTGTCTTCTCACCTCAGATCCAAACTTGGGGAAGATTTTTGAGAAGCTGAAGCTCTGCCAAATTGCCTTCTCATCTCAGATCTAAACTCGGGAGTGACAACCGATCTTCTTCGACACCAGATCCAGATCTCGGCGAACTCTTAAGGGCTATTATCATCCTTTGTGAGATAATCCCCAGGGCTATTATCCTCCTTTGTGAGATAATCCCCTCAAAAAGGTTCGAGAGATCGGATCTCAGATCTACACGTGATTCCTCGAGATTAAACTTTATTTTGATCTCGAGAAGAGCTTTGATTTTGCTTGGTCGTCTCTTCGCTTCGGGTTTTATTTTCTCGAGATAACCCCGCCATCGTGTAGATCTCTTTCTTTGAATCACGATTAGCGGCGGTCCACGGACGGAATAAAGTCCCCGGCACAGGCAAAGACACCCACGCAAGCGAGGATCTGATAAATGGATCTCGCGTTTATTTTTTGGGAGATAAAGTTGTAATTTTTCGTTGGTTTTCGTTGTAAGCCTTATAAAAAGGCGATCTTTTTTTATTTTTGAATTCGTTTGTAAACCCATAAAGGTTTCATGAGTTCGAAAGCAATGAAAATTAAGGAACCAACTTTTCCTGCGAACAAGCTGGCGACCACAGTGGGAGCCAACGATCTCAGATCTGAGATCGTCGTGTCGCAGCCGCGGATCGAGATCTTGCCTCCAAAGAAGGCCTTTTCATGGAGGAGGGCGCAAGAAGACAACCCTCAGTCAACCATTGCCGAGATCTCCCCTCGCAATTTTATTTCGACAATCCAAAGAAGCCGGGTTCAGATCACAACGTCGACTTCGACGGCGAGGGCACGCCAGCACGCAACGCTAAGCTTCGTCAACTTGCAAAGGCATTGGAGCAGTGGATGGACTCGCTACTATCGGACTTGGAGTCCGAGGCGTCGGCCACCTCAAATCGCTTGCAATTCCTCCAAGCCATCGACCGAGCGAATGGGTTCGTCAAGAGGACTCATTCGACTCGGCGAGCGTATTCGAAGCCGCGGTAATGCGGCCGCCAAGCTCACGCCTTGCAAGAATGACACAAGACTTGAACAAGAGGAAGTGATCAAAACCACAAAATCCCATCAAGTTTGGGTGCCAAAGCCCAAGACGACGAAGATCGAAGATCATCTGCAGCCGAACCCTCCTTCCAATGCCGACGCGGTCAAGCCGTCTCGGCCCGGGTGAAGTCGTATGCACTCCGTCGGTCGATCACTACCCAAAGGTGTCTGTCGCATCTAAACAAACGGGACACCTCAATATACGTGTTCATGTGCCGTGCATAAGAAATTCGATTCGTCTAGGCGGGGGTTCATGACGAAGCTAAGGAGCCGTTAAGACTCCACGCTTCGCAAAGAGGTGGTCTTAAGCGGCGACTCACGATCGACCTTGGATCATTCAAAGCGACAACAAATAAGTCCGAGAATGTCAACAAGGTTCTTCATCCCCAAAGAAGGCGTGTCCGATCAAAGACAACGTTATACTTGGGGTACCGCACCAACAAGCGATGGATTGCTCCAATCGGTACACCATGATCGGGGGTGTGAAGAAATCCCAAAAGGAGAGTGTTCAAGAAACCGGCTCTCACACTCCGTGCGGAGACCTATCGGTGATATTGTCAAAATGTAGGTGCCCGGGACCGTTTCACAAAAGGTCTCGATGTTAGAAACTTCTGGCGGCGTCGAAGCCAAGCCAACGCTTCCACCGAAAAAACTCTCCCTCGGGATGATGAATTCCTTGAAGTCACCATCAACATGGTTGGCAAAGAAAAGTCAACAATTACTTCAAAGTCTCTAATCTCGACTTTTCTCTGGAAGAAAAATTGATTCGGGGATAGCTCAGCGGATGTCTCGGCTCAACTAGAAGCCGTCGGACATAGGGATTACAGGAGATCCATGAAGGACTATCCTCGGTGATGAACTTTCGGATACTTACTCATGTCGACTCGGCGATACAATGTCGGCCGCAGGACAAGCTCGGGGCGTTCATGGTCACCGACCGGTGACCCAAATAATTCGGGGCGCTCTAGCGAGGCGAAAGAACTTCAAGTTTGAAATGGAGATGGCTATCACGGCGGATGAGAGAGATGCATGACCAACAAATTCGAGCTCGGCGAATCATCGAGGTGAAAGCGAGTCATCATAATGCTGCAAACAAAGAAGCGTTCGAGCGAGGGGCGAAGATCGCAACCTAGATAATCAAAACTCGGGGGTGGTCCCATTGTTCCTCCTCAAAATCATCCAAAGGAAACTACGGCGAGGATCGGATGGTGAAAGAGTTGGAGGATAAGGTCAGCCTTGATTTCGCTCAAGAGGTAAAGAAGCTGGGATGTCATGTCCGTACCCAAGAGAGTGGGAGTCGATCCCATATCCGTCGAGTTTAATTTGATTAACTTCATACCGTTCGACGGAAAGGGTCCCCGGTCGGCATTTGGTCTATTTCAAATCCCACTTGGCGTTATTTACGTACGAGCCCTTGATGGTTCGGTCATTCATTGGCACTCCGAGTGCCGATTGGTACCGCCGTCTCAAGCCGGGAAGCATCAATAGTTGGGATGACATAGAAAGCTCGTTCCTTAATAATTTCTTCGGCGGCGATCTTGAAGTATCGTCGGACCCTTAGACGAAAGCGAAGGATGGGGAGTGCGTTGCGGCTTTGTTAAACACTTCCGCAACAAGGCTATGAACTCTGAGGATCCTATCGAGAGAATTCGTACGGGCGTGCCACAATAATCTTTCCATCAATGTCTTGGAAGTCACGGGGTTGTGTCATCAAAACTTGAAAAGAGATGAAAAGCGAGGAGCAAGGCGAGCAGCTTCCTCAAAAGGAAAAAGGCGAAAGAGGCCAGATGGCTAAAGCACACACAGCTAGCGATGACATTCATCAACAACAACCTTGGGGCAACAAAGGACTCCTAAGTTGAGATTCGGGGAGGAGTATTCTTTTGATGATGATGAAGTTCGACCATCTTCAAATATCTCCTTGCTAACAACAAAATCAAGCCGCCACCTATCATGAATCGGGAAGAAGCTAGCAATATTTGAAGACAAAGTCTTGTAAGGCACCACGGAGGGTCCATCACCCACCAAGGCTTGTATTACTCACGAAGAATAACATCAAGCCTTGGTTGGCCTTGGCGTCATAACACCAAAATAGGCCAAACAAGAATGGCAAACACTCCGATAGGTATACAAGTATAAACTGCTCCCTTTCCTCGGATGAGTATAAGAGGTTAAACTGTTCCTCCCTTACTCCAAAAAGGTATATGAGTCTAAACTATTTCCTATTTTGTCGGAAAGTTCACGGGGAATAATATACATATTATTCCTAAGGATATTGCTGTGTAGAATATAATATATCCATCAATGGACCGGGTAGCAAAAGCTAGGGGTGCATATGAGAAGATAGGAAGTTCTTGGAGAATATTATACATAATATTCTTAAGGATTACCTAAAGTTAAACCGATGACTCGGACGGCGGGTCATGTTCCCAAAGATGAAGCGTGTCATATCTTCTTCAACCCTCGTTGGAACAATCGCGGGATCAACTTCACCAACCCCAGCGAGTGACTTGTACAAATCAACACCACCACTGTGATTTATACTCCCACTCCGATTGTTTATTCGGTCAAACCTTTCTACAATTAGGACCAAAGCCAAATTCCTCTCTCGATTCCTTCCATGAACGAGAGGTCCACTTGCAAATCAAACGATCAAACCTTCCTACAATTAGGATCGTCTCAAAATTTCCATTTGGTCAAACCTTTAGGGCCAAAACCATGATTCCCTCTCGATAAACGAGAAGTCCACCTTTAGATTAGGTAACCAAACCTTCCGACAGTTAGGGTTATCCAAGTCTTTTTTGATTCTCGAAGTGGAGATCCCACTTTTAGTTTTCTTTTTTTTCATTGGAGGTAGAATATAAAATTCTTCCTCTCTAGCTCCTTTTCTAGGTCATGCCAACTGAAGGTATAAGTCGGAATTGGAGTTTCATCTTTCCTACGGTTTAGTCTTTTCTCCGATTGAAGAAGACACCAGAGTTCGATTCTGGGGTATTTTATCCCGAAGCCTAAGAAGGGATAAGCCAACGCCTACCACGCGTTGCGGTTTAGTCTTTTCTCCGATTGAAGAAGACACCAAGTTTCATCTTGGGGCATTTTATCCGAAGCCTAAGAAGGGATAAGCCAACGCCTACCAGCGTTGCGGTTTAGTCTTTTCTCGATTGAAGAAGACACCAAGTTCACCTTGGGGCATTTTATCCGAAGCCTAAGAAGGGATAAGCCAACGCCTACCAGCGTTGCGGTTTAGTCTTTTCTCCGATTGAAGAAGACACCAAGTTTCATCTTGGGGCATTTTATCCGAAGCCTAAGAAGGGATAAGCCAACGCCTACCAGCGTTGCGGTTTAGTCTTTTCTCGATTGAAGAAGACACCAAGTTCACCTTGGGGCATTTTATCCGAAGCCTAAGTAGGGATAAGTCTGCGTGTGACACATGCAGCTGGGTAGTCTATTCTCGTAAAAGAAGCGAAGCCTCACATTATTCAATATCGTAGCATTAAGTCTAGAAGAGTCTCATTCTTTTAGGCATAGCGTTACGTCTTGAGCAGTTTAGACAATCATGCGCTAGCGATTCAAGCGGTGTCGGTAAAGGCTCATCAAATCCGTTGATGGTGAGGGTTTGCCAAAAATCCTATAGTTGTCCAAACATCAGGTTCATGGCAAAAGATAGGTTGTTAGACGACTCATCGTCGTTGGAGCTCATTTTGCAATTTAGCCTTGAAGGACTCCTCGCTGCTGTTTGATGTTTTCGAAGCCTCCTCCTCAACTTCAATAGCTTTTGTTCCGTGAGCTCTAGTTTCTCGGATATGATGGTTAAACTGCTCCTCCGATACTCCAATTAGGTATATGAGTATAAACTATTTCCTATTTTACGTAGAAGTTTACGGAGAATATTTCTATATTCTTAAGGATAACTCGACAACCCCAATTCCTCCCACTGTGGCTAGTCCTACGCCAAGCCATACAATGGAGAATTCGCTGATTCAAGCTTAAGTCTCAACAAATTGGATGGTCAGTCCGACAACAATTCACCAAAACGAGTTAAAACAAAACACATTCATTGGCTTTTGACTCAAGATTTCGACAGCGGTCAGACAATAAATGCAGGACCGTGACACCTTCAGACATTCGACAAAGCAGGATAGTGCGAAGGTGGAAAATCAAGATTCGAAGCCATTCTGTAGGTCCTATTATGTGTTGAAGGTTTAGGCCTATCATATCCAAAGTATTTCGGCTTCTTCTATAAAAGAGTGAGACCGCAACACTTTGGAGGGGGTATCTGTAGACGTGTAAAATTGCCTATAAGTCACCGAACGTAACTCATGACAATGAGTTGATAATTGAAGGACCGTCAATGATGAGTGAATAAAGCGTAATAAGCACATCGGCGAAGCATACGAGTCAATGGGAACGGCAAAACAACGAAGAATCGACTCAACCATGAGCTGCAGGATACCCATAAAAGACTTAGTACCACGCATATCTCACTCTCACCATGGGTGGCGCACCTATGGGAGGTTGTAGATATCCTCTCCAGCTTTCTAACGCATCTTTTATCAACTCATTCGAGAAACAGACGAGAGTTAGATCGAAACAACAGAGGGTCGGTGTTTCACACTGCTTGGTAGCCAATGATGTCTCACAGATTTTGGCCATGATGTGATTTGAATCTGAAGAATCTCAAAAAATAAAAGTTGTATATCTCCTCATCATCTTTCCAACGCATCTTGAATTACCTCATTCTGAGATTGTACGAGAGAGTTATAGTCAAAATAATCAAGATAGTTAAAACTATCTCGGCCAAAGCCGAGACACCACAGGGTGTCTCGGTAGCCTGAGTGTCGGCAAAGCGAGACACCCTAGGGTGTCTAGGTGGGCTTTGGGCCTAGTTTAGACCATTATCCACTTTGTAAGGCTATAAATAAGAGGGAGGGGCTCATTTGTTCAGATCTGAAATTTTGGAGAAGCTCTGCCCAGTGTCTTCTCACCTCGAGATCCAAACTTGGGGAAGATTTTTGAGAAAGTGAAGCTTTGCCAAATTGCCTTCTCATCTCAGATCTAAACTTCGAGGCGATGACCGATCTTCTTCGACACGAGATCGGATCTAAGCGAACTCTTAAGGGCTATTATCATCCTTTGTGAGATAATCCCGGGCTATTTGTTAGGGAAAGTTGGTTTGTTATTCATTGTGGTTGAATTCGTTTACGGCCGTTGGCCTACAACAAAATTCAAAAGAAATGCCTTTTATTTTAAAGTACAATGAAAGCGAAAATTACAACTTTTCTGAACAAGCGCTTCGGATCTCTATTATCACGGGATCCTTGCTTGTGTGGGTTCTTCGCTGTCTTGGGGACTTTTATTCGTCCGTGGACCACGGCGCAATTCGATCGGTGGAAACCGGGTTACGGAACTCTGAGATGTGAAGGGGCTCGTTTCCGCGAAGGAAGCGAAGCGCTGAGGATCACACTCCGCGAAGGAGAGGATCGCCTTTGGGGATCACACTCCGCGAAGGAGAGGATCGCGGGCGGGTGAGATCTACTAGGAGAAATCCTGGCTATTACGTAGCCGACCGAGTTAAACACCTCGCGATTTGTAGATCGGCGTTGGCCGGACTTGTGCTCGCCGGTGCTTGGAGCGTTACGTTGGCGGCTCGTAGATCTCGCGAGAGCTCTTCAAGAATGTCGAAAATCCCGTTCGGATCACCAAAATCGAGTTCCAAAATCCGGCCCCGGCTCAAGAAAAACCTATTAATAAAATGCGGGGTGTGCGACCACCAAGGTGGCTCGGCCATGGTGGCGAGCCACCAAGGTGGCTCGGCCATGGTGGCGAGCCACCTCGGGCACTGGCGACCACCTGGAAAAGATGGTGGAGTGGCTTCGGCAAAGAGTACCTCGGCCAAGTTGGCCGAGTGCGCCGTTTTGCCCGTTTTGTCGTTTTCGCGTCGTTTTCCATCGACTTTCTCGGTCTTAGGGCTTAGTTTTCCTCGGTGATGTCGCCGTTGTGTTTGAGTCGTATCCGATCAACTTTGAGCTCAAGCGGCTCGTTTGCATTGGCGGACTAAATGCGGTTGATTCCGTCTCGTCGGCATTTGAGTTTAGTCAACTTCGCCTCGTCGAACCGTCGTCGGGTTTTCCACGACCGCGTCGTTTCATTGGCTCATGCGCCTTGCCGACTCACTTCATGCGTTTGTCGACTTCGCTTTATGCGTTTTCGCGTATGTCACGTCATCGGGAGTTTTGGGTGCGTGTTGTCGGACGGATCGTCGGTTGTCAACCCACCGTTTACGAGTCTTGTTAGATGCTTGATAAGCAATTTTAGCGCCTCTGAGATACCCCTCCAAAGCGTCTCGGTCTCGATTCTTGATGAGTGCAGGATGCTTTGGACATGATGAGCCTTTCACTCTTTAGTTGGCGTGATAGGACTTGTGAATGACCTTGGTGTTTGACCTCTCCATTCCCTTGATCTTTCCGGTGCTTTGTAGGTTTGTTGAAGGTATTGCGATCTTGCATTTTTGTCGACCGTTGTCGAGATCTTGACGAAGTCGATAGATGAATTTCTTTTGAGATTGGCTCGATATTTAATTCCTCCAATCCTCTCGGGTTCTCCGGTGCTTTGTAGGATACCGGGAGTGTTACGGTCTTTGCATTTATTGCTTGACCGTTGTTGGAATTTCAAGCGTAGCTAATTAAGTTCCCTTCTTGTCGACTTCGTGTTGGTGAATTGTCGTCCAATTGACCATCGAGATTCCTCCGTTGATCGGGGAATCCTTGGCTGCGGCAGCGTTAATTGGCGCCAAACTATATGGATTTTAGCCTTCAATTGGCGAGTGCAGCGTTGGCCGGCGTCGCGATCTTCGTGGATCGAACCGTTGATCGATGAATTCTTCGTGACGGCGTTGGTTGGCGTCGCTCTTGCATTACTCCTTGTTGGAGTACAATTATCCACGATGGGAGGAATTTTTCACGGGATTTATTCCGTTCCAAACTATTGACCGATGGGCTTTCGGCGGCTGCGAATCGGCATTGAGTACGATGGGAGGAGTCCTTTCGAGGTAGAACGCGTTGTCCGGCGTCAATATGAGCCTCGTCAGAATTCATCAATTTATCTCTCTTTGAGGTTCCACGATGGGAGGAAATTGAGGGTTATCGAGTTATCCTTAAGAATATGGTAATATTCTCCGGGAACTTCGTTAAGAATTAGGAAATAGTTTATACTCGTGTTCTGATTGGAGTAGCATTAGGCGACATGGGAGAATATTTGGAAAATTGAGTTTGCCGGGCCATTCTTGATGATTTCGACCATTTGGAGGTTAAGCTCCAAAGTCTACAAGATTTTGAGGCGTAGGGCTCCCCTCATATATAGAGAGCGAGCGAGGCTCGCTGGCAGCTTGGCGGGATGCTTGCGTTATTCTTGGACTCGAAGTTCAAATCTGTGAGACCGGGTGCATCATTTGGAGGCTACTGATCATTGAAGCTTCATCTTCAGTGGGACATTTTCGGTCTTGTGTATTTCTTTGGAGAAGCGAGGATAGTAGAGCTCGAGCAGGAACTTCTTGAAGGCGGCGAAGGCCAACAAAGAAGAGACTCTTGCGGTCATGCGAAATTTGAACTCTCAAAGCGGTGGTTGACATCGAGAAGGAGGCTGCGAAGGCCCTTAATAGCGGCGAGGAGTCCTTGGGGCCTTTTATTAATCAAATATGTCTTTTCTCCTTCTTTTTTCTTCTTTATTATGATTCTTTTATTTAAATCGAAATAATTAACCATAATACTTATAGGATTTTGGCAAACCCTCGACCATCAGCGGGTTTGATTAGCCTTTACCAACTACCGTTTGAGTTGGGCTAGCGTCGCGGATTATCGGATCCGTTCCGTGCGTGGCGTTGTGCTAAAAGAATGAAACTCTCTTAGACTTAATGCTACGATGTTGAATCGTAGGCCATTACTCTTTACGGGCAAGAGACCACCCGACAGCGTGTGGCGTTGGCTTTATCCTTCTTAGGCTTAGGGATAAAATACCCGAATCAAACTCACGGTGTCTTCTTCAATCGGAAAAAGACTAAACCGGCAGCAGCGTGTGGCGTTGGCTTTATCCTTCTTAGGCTTAGGGATAAAATACCCGAGAATCAAACTCGGTGTCTTCTTCAATGGAAAAAGACTAAGCCGACAGCAGCGTGTGGCGTTGGCTTTATCCTTCTTAGGCTTGGGATAAAATACCCGAGAATCAAACTACGGTGTCTTCTTCAATCGGAAAAAGACTAAACCGGCAGCAGCGTGTGGCGTTGGCTTTATCCCTTCTTAGGCCGGGATAAAATACCCGGAATCAAACTCGGTGTCTTCTTCAATGGAAAAAGACTAAGCCGACAGCAGCGTGTGGCGTTGGCTTTATCCCTTCTTAGGCCGGGATAAAATACCCGAGAATCAAACTCGGTGTCTTCTTCAATCGGAAAAAGACTAAACCGGCAGCAGCGTGTGGCGTTGGCTTTATCCTTCTTAGGCTTGGGATAAAATACCCGAGAATCAAACTCGGTGTCTTCTTCAATCGGAAAAAGACTAAACCGGCAGCAGCGTGTGGCGTTGGCTTTATCCTTCTTAGGCTTGGGATAAAATACCCGAATCAAACTCACGGTGTCTTCTTCAATGGAAAAAGACTAAACCGGCAGCAGCGTGTGGCGTTGGCTTTATCCTTCTTAGGCGGGATAAAATACCCGAATCAAACTCGGTGTCTTCTTCAATGGAAAAAGACTAAACCGGCAGCAGCGTGTGGCGTTGGCTTTATCCTTCTTAGGCTTGGGATAAAATACCCGAATCAAACTACGGTGTCTTCTTCAATGGGAAAAAGACTAAACCGGCAGCAGCGTGTGAAGCGTTGGCTTTATCCCTTCTTAGGCGGGATAAAATACCCGAATCAAACTCACGGTGTCTTCTTCAATCGGAAAAAGACTAAACCGGCAGCAGCGTGTGGCGTTGGCTTTATCCCTTCTTAGGCTTGGGATAAAATACCCAGAATCAAACTCGGTATCTTCTTCAATCGGAAAAAGACTAAACCGGCAGCAGCGTGTGAAGCGTTGGCTTTATCCCTTCT
The DNA here is from genome assembly GCA_012295165.1 of Asparagus setaceus. Lineage (NCBI taxonomy): Eukaryota > Viridiplantae > Streptophyta > Magnoliopsida > Asparagales > Asparagaceae > Asparagus > Asparagus setaceus. Next base: position 23,875,933 of record CM022710.1, read on the forward strand.
TAGGCTTGGGATAAAATACCCGAATCAAACTCGGTGTCTTCTTCAATGGGAAAAAGACTAAACCGGCAGCAGCGTGTGAAGCGTTGGCTTTATCCCTTCTTAGGCTTGGGATAAAATACCCGAATCAAACTCGGTGTCTTCTTCAATCGGAAAAAGACTAAACCGGCAGCAGCGTGTGGCGTTGGCTTTATCCCTTCTTAGGCTTGGGATAAAATACCCGAATCAAACTCGGTGTCTTCTTCAATCGGAAAAAGACTAAACCGGCAGCAGCGTGTGGCGTTGGCTTTAGGGTTATTGGCCAACCCCGACCTTCAGCGGGTTTGATAAGCCTTTACCAACTACCGTTTGAGTTGGGCTAGCATGTAGATTATCTAAATCCGTTCTACACACAGCGTTGTGCTAAAAGAATGAAACTCTCTTAGACTTAATGCTACGATGTTGAATCGTGAAGCCGTACTCTTTACGGGCAAGAGACCACCCGACAGCGTGTTAGGCGTCGACCTATCCACTTAGGATTAGGGATCAAATTCCCCAAGATGAACCTTGGTGCCTTCTTTTGGGAGAATGGTGAGCAGGGATAAGATTGATTGAGGTGGGAAAGGAAGAATGTATTCTATTTCGAAGGTGGAGAGGAAGGAGGATCTTGTCTCCTATCTCAGGGTAAGGGATGAACAAGAGAGGAAGGTTTTGTATCCTATCTCTTGCGGTGGAGAGGAAGGTTTTGTGTCCTATCTCAGGAAGCTCACGAATTGAAATAAGAGAGGAAGGTTTTGTATCCTATCTCTTATTGATGGAGAGGAAGGAGGATCTTGTCTCCTATCTCAGGATATTGGAAAGGAAGGATTTTTGTCTGTTTCGGTGAAAGAGACTAAAATGGGATCTCCATTTTGAGAATCTTGAAAGATGAAACTAAGAGTGGGATCTCCACTCAGAATCTAAGACAAGAGAGGAAGAATGTATTCTATCTCTTGCTTACGGAGAGGAAGAATGTATTCTATCTCGGTGAAATGTGGGAAAGGAAGAATGTATTCTATTTCAGATGAGAAACTAAGAGTGGGATCTCCACTCAGAGAATCTAAGACAAGAGAGGAAGGTTTTGTATCCTATCTCTTGCGGTGGAGAGGAAGGTTTTGTATCCTATCTCTTATTGATGGAGAGGAAGGAGGATCTTGTCTCTATCTCAGGGTAAGGGATGAACAAGAGAGGAAGAATGTATTCTATCTCGGTGAAATGTGGGAAAGGAAGAATGTATTCTATCTCGGTGAAATGTGGGAAAGGAAGAATGTATTCTATCTCGGTGAAATGTGGGAAAGGAAGAATGTATTCTATTTCAGATGAGAAACTAAGAGTGGGATCTCCACTCAGAGAATCTAAGACAAGAGAGGAAGAATGTATTCTATTTCAGATGAGAAACTAAGAGTGGGATCTCCACTCAGAATCTAAGACAAGAGAGGAAGAATGTATTCTATTTCAGATGAGAAACTAAGAGTGGGATCTCCACTCAGAATCTAAGACAAGAGAGGAAGGTTTTGTATCCTATCTCTTATTGATGGAGAGGAAGGTTTTGTATCCTATCTCTTGCGGTGGAGAGGAAGGTTTTGTATCCTATCTCTTATTGATGGAGAGGAAGGTTTTGTATCCTATCTCTTGCCAATGGAGAGGAAGGTTTTGTATCCTATCTCTTATTGATGGAGAGGAAGGTTTTGTATCCTATCTCTTGCCAATGGAGAGGAAGGTTTTGTATCCTATCTCTTGCGGTGGAGAGGAAGGTTTTGTATCCTATCTCTTGCCGGTGGAGAGGAAGGTTTTGTATCCTATCTCTTGCGGTGGAGAGGAAGGTTTTGTATCCTATCTCTTATTGATGGAGAGGAAGGTTTTGTATCCTATCTCTTATTGATGGAGAGGAAGGTTTTGTATCCTATCTCTTGCGGTGGAGAGGAAGGAGGATCTTGTCTCTATCTCAGGGTAAGGGATGAACAAGAGAGGAAGGTTTTGTATCCTATCTCTTGCGGTGGAGAGGAAGGTTTTGTATCCTATCTCTTATTGATGGAGAGGAAGGTTTTGTATCCTATCTCTTATTGATGGAGAGGAAGGAGGATCTTGTCTCTATCTCAGGGTAAGGGATGAACAAGAGAGGAAGAATGTATTCTATTTCAGATGAGAAACTAAGAGTGGGATCTCCACTCAGAATCTAAGACAAGAGAGGAAGGTTTTGTATCCTATCTCTTGCCAATGGAGAGGAAGGTTTTGTATCCTATCTCTTGCGGTGGAGAGGAAGGTTTTGTATCCTATCTCTTGCCGGTGGAGAGGAAGGTTTTGTATCCTATCTCTTGCCAATGGAGAGGAAGGTTTTGTATCCTATCTCTTGCCAATGGAGAGGAAGGTTTTGTATCCTATCTCTTATTGATGGAGAGGAAGGTTTTGTATCCTATCTCTTATTGATGGAGAGGAAGGTTTTGTATCCTATCTCTTGCCGGTGGAGAGGAAGGAGGATCTTGTCTCTATCTCAGGGTAAGGGATGAACAAGAGAGGAAGGTTTTGTATCCTATCTCTTATTGATGGAGAGGAAGGTTTTGTATCCTATCTCTTGCCAATGGAGAGGAAGGTTTTGTATCCTATCTCTTATTGATGGAGAGGAAGGAGGATCTTGTCTCTATCTCAGGGTAAGGGATGAACAAGAGAGGAAGGTTTTGTATCCTATCTCTTATTGATGGAGAGGAAGGTTTTGTATCCTATCTCTTATTGATGGAGAGGAAGGTTTTGTATCCTATCTCTTGCGGTGGAGAGGAAGGTTTTGTATCCTATCTCTTGCCAATGGAGAGGAAGGTTTTGTATCCTATCTCTTGCGGTGGAGAGGAAGGTTTTGTATCCTATCTCTTGCCAATGGAGAGGAAGGAGGATCTTGTCTCCTATCTCGGTGAAATGTGGGAAAGGAAGAATGTATTCTATCTCGGTGAAATGTGGGAAAGGAAGAATGTATTCTATCTCGGTGAAATTCCCATCAAAATGGGTTATCTGAATGTACTAAGGATAATACTTTTGAAACTTCCCATTTATCGGCATTAATTGCGGTTAGCCATTACGTGTGATAAGGCGATATGCACCGTTTGAATAGGCCGTGTCTATTATAAGCGGTCCTTCCCATTGGGTTCAAATTTACCTTTCTTTTTGGAGTTGAGAATTATCGGCCGTCGGCGGCGGGGCGAATCTCCCTCCTTAAAGGTTCTCTGTCGAACTTTCTTGTTGAAAGCCCTCGACATCCTAGCTTGATAGAACTCAATGCATTGTTGAGCCTCGAGCTTCTCATCTAACATCTCAAGCTCTTGAGGCGTTTTTGATGTTGTTCTTGATCGTCATCTCTGTTGAAGAGGCGTCGAAGTGGCGAATCTGGATTTCCAGCGGAGAATTGCTTCACACGTAAACCGAGAGTGCGGGGTCGCTCGGTTGGCGTCGCGTGCGGTTGTGCGATATGCCGAGTGCTTCTCAGAGTTTATCGTCCGGTCTCGCTTGTTATTCTTCACAAGCTTGACAAAATCTTGATAATCGTCTTGTTGAGCGCCTCGGCTAATCCATTTCTTCTTTGGATTATAAGTGTCGGCGAGACATCTTGTATCTTGAACTTTTCACAAAACGATGAAGGAATTGGCGATAAATTGGGGACCGTTGTCATGCGATCCGTCTCGGGACACCGTGTCGGTAGATGACATGGTGTTTGATAAACTTGATGGCGGTTTTCGCCTTGACTTCTTTTAGCGGGATTGCTTGACCCACTTGGAAGTAGTCGGTGATCGCTAGAATAAACCGATCTCCTTTAGCGGCGGAGGAAAAATGGGACCTACAACGTCCATTCCCCATGTCTCGAATGGCGGGATGTGGCGAAGGATGCAAGCTTTCGGGAGGTGATGCATATAATTAGCGTGAATTTGACCGCGTGGCATTTCGGCGTGCTCATTGCGTCATTAATCATTGTGGGCCAAAGTAGCCCATTCTCTGATTCGATCGTAGAGCTTGGGACCGGTGGTGAGCACCACATTCACCTTCGTGTGCTTCGAAGGACCTCTTACGCCTCCTTGTTTGAAGGCATCGGAGTAAAGACCGTCATACCCGTGATATAACATCACGGGTCTACGTGTTGTAAAGAATCTTGGAGCTCTTAGCGGATTGACTCTCTCTCCCTTCGTCTTACGGCGAGAATACCGTGCAAGACGTAGTCGATGATAGGAAAGCGCCAATCTCGGGGCTCCAATTTGGTTTGGGTTGCATGTACCTCTTTGGTAATTACCCCTTCATCTTCTTGTACCTCATTATATATTGGTACGAAGAGTTGATGAGTCCTGACCGTAACTAATTGCTCGGTCTCGGAAGGTTGTGCTAACGACCACATTCTTGCCGGTGCATCTGCGTGGCGTTTGGGCGTGGGATATATTCGATGAAGAACTCTTGAGCGAGTGCGCCATTTCGATTGCTACGATGATAAGGAATTAGATCGGATTTCGACCGTAGTCTCCGCGGATCTGCGACTATCGGTTGTGAATCGCCGTATGCTTGAGATATTGACCCCGGCTCCTTGGCGAAGCTAAGTCCGATAAATGTAGCGTTGTATTGACTCGTTATTGGAACAAGGTTGGTGAGTGAATAAGCACGGGGCATGACATGATTCCGGAAATCAAGACAACTCAGACTCGGTGGAGATTTTAGAACATCGGGGTACTTGCCACATTAGTGGCCGAAGCTCCGTCAAAATACAATCGCCATATTTGTTGGTGCGATGTAGTGTTGACTTCACGAACTTCATCAGGAAGATCATCATATAGCTCAAGCTGCGTCCGTTGTCGGGTTGGCGACCAAGAGATCATAAATCGCTTGTCCTTTGACCGACTTTTATTGTTTGAAGTGCAAGTCATATTGGGACAAGAGCAAGGCCCATTTCGCCAGCGCCAACTCATTGAGGCGGTGGGTCATAAATATTGGACGGTTCGTTAGAGATAACATAAATCGTCTGTCCGACTAAATAGTGCGCATTTTACGAATCGCGAACACTAATGCAAGCGCGCTTCTCGACCATTGGGTATCGAGACTTCGGCCGACTAATGTTATTTCGGGTAATACGCGCATTGTGACGCGTCATCGTCTGCGAGTAAAGGCTTAGCAGTGATCCGTTGCCTTGGCGTAGATCGAAGCGGTTTTCCGACAGCGGTGCAACAAGAATAGGAGGTTTAGCGAGATACGATTTGATCTCTTGAGCGGCTTTCGGCGGCGTCGTCCCAAATAAGCGACCGCCCTTCTTGTTCAACTTAGAGAGCGGTTGGCACTTCGGATAGGTTCGATATGAACCGTCGGATGTCATGTCGCCCTTGTAACCCCGAGTTCTCTCGATTTCTCGGAGGTTGCAACTCTTGAATCGCCTTCACTTTGTCGGGATCGGCGTGGATTCCTTTGTCGGTGGCGACAAAGGCTTACCTTTGGACATCCCAAGGAAGGATTTGGCGGGGTTCATCTTTAGGCGATGAGTCGCATGAGCTCGAATACCGTTCTAAGATCTTTGATGTGATCTCCTTTGTCACGGCTTTTCACGACCAAGTCGTCGACGTAGCATTCGACCGTTTTCCGGAGATGATCCTGGAAAATCTTAGTCATTGCTTCGCTGATATGTGGCGCCGGCATTTTGAGGCCGAACGGCATGGCCGTGTAGCAATATATACCGATGGGCGTTCCGAACGCTGTGTGCTTGGCATCATCGGGGTGCATCTTGATTTGATTGTAACAGAAACCATCCATGAATGACATTCTTTCAAATCCACCGCGTATTGTCGACTATGACATCGGTGATTGGAAGAGGAAAGTCATCTTCGAGACAGCGGCGTTGAGGTCTCGTAGTCGACCACAGTCCTAATCGAACCATTCTTCTTCATGGCCAGGGACTATATTAGCCACCCAATCCGGATGTTGAATTTCCTTGATGAATCCGATTCTATGAGTTTCTTCACCGTCAGCGATTGCTGCAAGATTTGTGGGCGAAACCGTCTTTGCGGTTGCTTGGCGGGTTTGACATCCACCTTGATGTTGGCGATGTGTCGCCACATTAGGGTCGAGTCTGGCATGTCCTCGTAACTCGGTGAATACATCGATATACTCACGATTAGGGCGATCAACTCTTCCTTCTCTTCGAGGGAAGAGTATTGCTGATGTTTATGAGCTTAGGATGCTCCTCGTCACCCATATTAACTTTGGACTACCTGCGTCCTTAGTGGGGGTTCTCTTTGTTCGAATCTATCCCCAAAGCTGCTCCTTGAGTTGATGGATCCATGGGTCTTCCCATGTTGGCATATCTTCATCATCCTCGATAGTAGCAGGATCGACCGTAGCCATATTTGACATCAAAGCCTTGAAAGCTTCTCAGAAGTGGTGTCGAATCCCAAGCCGAAGAATCAGACGAATGTCCGTCTCCCTCATCGGGTGGATTATTATCAATCAACCACGAGCATTCATCTTCTGAGGAGGATTCGTATCCCAATCCCCTTCTAAATGCATAGTAGTTATCTGGCTTCCCTCTTGGGACATATGCCGCTTTAGGAGGGACTCGAGGACCTCGCCCAAAACATAGACCTTCTCCTTGTGTCAAGTTGTATCCCCACTTCTTCATGATACCCAGTGTTTGGACTATATCTGAATGTGTGGAGGATAGGCCATTGTCATCTTCATCTTCTTCTAAGAAATGATTGGCATTGGGCGCATCTCCTTTTAGTAAACCAAGTCTTTTCACTACTTGATCTTAGTGGGATGGCGAGTGTTGTCCCAAAGGAGTCTTAGGCTGCTTTTGTGTAAAGCAAGATGGCCAGAGTTGGTAAGTGCAACTCACGGATGGTTGTATAAACTGTCATCACATCATTCAAAGACAAAGGGTACTCTAAATGCGTCATTTATTGATTCATGGCGATTTGCCAATTACAATGTTCATCGGCGATTCTTCATCGTCAAGATTGATTACAAGGGGTACAATGTCATTTAAAACAAAACCACCACTATAATCAAGCCCGGCCGGTATCGGCTTCTTCACGCTGTCCGTGCCTTGGGCGATGATTGATTTGGACTCATTACGTAGAGGAGAGAATCGATGAAATAATTCTCCATCCTTAAGCGGTTGTTTGTCGCGACCACCGTCTTGACCTCATTATTAGTGTCTACATATTTGAGACGATGAAGAGTAGATGGGACTATAGCGTTACCGTGGATCCAAGGTCGACCAACAATAAGTTATAGGAAGTCTGCGTCAATCACATAGCGGTGACTTGGACTTTAAGTCCCCATTTGGCACTTTATCCGGATTTTACCAGCGGTAGAGACCGGTGTTAAATCCGTAGATCACCGTGCTGTTGATGCCGACTTCTGGCGAGGGATTCAAGGTGATACATGGTAGCGGGGGCATGATGCTCCTGTGGAACCGGATCGACTTGGATCGGTTAACTTCACTAGAGCCAATATACGGTGAAGTATAGCGGCCTATCGTGCTTGGAATCCCTCGTGCATATCCTCCTTTGTAAAAGTAATGCGGGGAAGTGTTTAGCCGCAAGGTTACCTTGTTGGGCCGACTCTTACGGACTCGGCTTAATCACGGGTGAGAAAGACTTACGAATCGGCTAGAGCCTCTTGTAAGGCTTCGGGTCTCCTTCGACAATCGAACCTTCGTAGAGAGTTATTCTAGCGGGATGTTTGCCAATTGGGCCATGACATCAAAGCGGTATGGAGGCTTCGATGTTCGGTCTATCCCTCTGTCAGGCGATTGAATCGGGCTGCCGGAGTTGAGCTTCACGGACTGAGGTTGCTTCTCCTTTGCTTGGTGCTTTTTCTCTAGCTTGCTGTCTGCTGTTGTCCTTTCTGCGCAGTGAGAGGAGTCGTGGCCACCCGGTTCGACAAGCGTCTTGGCGTTTGGATTTGGAGTCTCACGGATACTTGTAGGTGTATTCGTGTCCACTCCTTGTGGCAAAGACTTCATGCTCTTCTTGAGCGGAAAGTCGCCACTTCTTCATCGTCCTTCTGCGGAATTCTTTGAAGCGGCATGGCATAGTTTGCCTTTTCCTTGGACTTCTTTTGGCGAGGATGTAGTCCTTGATCGTCTTCCGGCAAGTCGGGGTGGACCCAAAGGATTTCTCCATTTCTTTGTTGTGTGCGGTGCGAGCCCCTTCTCCGTTGCGTGAGGATCTTCATTCACCATCTTCATTCCTACCTTCTGGCGGCGTCGGTTGAAACCAATCAAAGGCGATCCGAAGCTTATAGAGACTACATTTGCTCCCACCTTCTTCTCTTTAGAGGGTTTTGGAGTAATGACTCCAACATCGATCAAGGCTTGAATCTTGTCCTTGAGATGGTAGCAGAACTTTGTAGGATGATGTACATACAGTGGTAGCGATTACTTAGGATCTGTAACCTTGTTTGCCTCCTCTTGGTTTACAATTGGGGGCAACTGGATCTTATTGTTCTCCAGAAGGTATTTAAAGATGCCCGGAACTTCCTCGTCTTTGAACGAGTAAGTCTTGGGAAACCTCGAGCCGGAAGGTTTCTGATTTTGAGTTTGTTGGCGCCATTGAGGCTGCGATTCTTTGTGGTGCCGCGTTGTTGCGGCTGCTGTTGTGGTTGCGATTCGAGCGTTTGATTAGCGTCTGAGACTTTCTTTGGCGCTTTACCTCGCCACGGGGACAAAGTTCTGCTTGTGAGCATTCACCATAGGCTGACCTCTCTCCGCTTTCTTCCTTTTCAGGAATCGCTCGGCTTGCTCTCCGCGTATCTTTAAATCTTTCCAGGTCTCGGACGGTGCAGTTCCCATTGCTTCCAACCGTCCAATGGCGGGTTGTTGTGACAAGTTTGGAGAATGAACTTCTCCGTTATCGGGTCTCGGCAATTCATTGCCTTATTTCTGAACCTCTTGACGAAGTTATCCACTGTTTCCCCGTCTTTCTGTTTCTCGTCCAACAAAGACCCGATGGATACCTCGGTGTCATCGTCGAAGAAATTGGTGAAACATGGTCTCCATATCATCCGGCTATTAGCGCTCCACGGTTTGAGGCGGTACCAATCGAAGCGGCTCCACGAAGGGTGCCAGCGAATGACCGAACCATCAAGGGCTCGTTGCGGAGATAACTCTAGATGAGACTTGAAGTAGATCAAGTCTTGAGTGGGTGATCCCTTTCCGTCAAGCGGTAAAGTTGATGAGGCTGAATTTTGTGGGATCACGAGTTGATTCCCATTCCCTCGGGTAAGGACATGGTATACCGTCTTCTTTACCTCTTGGCGGAAATCAAAGTATTGATTTTGCTCGAGGTCTTTATTTTCTCATTTTCCCCTATGTCTCCGTTCGGGTAAACTTGGGGAGGAGCGGCGGTGTTATCGCTAGCGTTTTGCGGCGGCATGATCATCTACATTTGGCCTCCTTCTCTGTCCGTGTAAGCTATCTGTTAAGTTGACATTATTGCGGCGACTTGGCTCGCCTTGGCGGTTCATTATCAGCGTGGATCTGTTGGTCATGCATTGCTCTCATCTGGCGCATGGCGGTTCCATTCAAGCTTAAAGTTGTCCCTTTGCTTGGTTAGGGCCTCTTCAAGCATCACGGGACACTTGTTCTCCGTTGATCATGAGCGCCTCCGCGAGGTTGTCCTATCTTTGGAAATTGTATTATCGGAAGCCATTGCGGGCCGGCATCCGACACTTCATCATCGAGGGTAATCCCTTACGCATCTTGCGATAATTGGGTGCGTCTAACGGTCGGACCGCAATCGAGTCATTCGTTCGCGATGCCGGGAGCGACGCGTGGCGGCGTCCCTCTGGCGGTCATATTGATGGTAACACTTCGGCAATTCATGCATGCAGCCCATCTCTTCTTGCGGGCGTCTTGACTTGGGTTCGGGCATTCGTGCGAGCCTATCAAAGACCGGCGCCTTTTCGAGTCGTTTTAAGCGGTTGCACTCGATGCTCTTGCCTTGATCGGTTTGAGCACAAGCAAGGCATGTTTGGTTCAGGCGTTCCTCTTTGGGATTTTCGTACCCCGGCCGCGATAGTACAACTTCGTCGGCATGAATACGGAGCAACCTATCGTGTGTTGGCCGCGACTTCGAGTATAGCGTTGTCATCGTCGGATGAGGCGTCTCCTTCGAGAAAATAGGCCTTTCATAAGTCACTTTCGCGCGGCCTTGCGCCAGCGAGTGTGAATCTTCGGCGGGCTCGGACTTCGATTTGAAGCGGTCGCGGCGGCTGCGGGATTCTTCTTGTCTTTGTGGGTGCGACCCACAGTATCGAGTGACCAGCGATTCCTTTAGCGGACCAGGCGATCCTTGGCGGTAAGCACCGGTAATGGCGAGTTAGGCTTGTAGGAAGTTTGAGTCTGAACAGGAGGTAACCGGCGTCAATACCACTTTGTTGAGTGCTCACAATTTCGATTTGAGCACAAGCAAGGCATGTTTGGTTCAGGCGTTCCTCTTTGGGATTTTCGTACCCCGGCCGCGATAGTACAACTTCGTCGGCATGAATACGGAGCAACCTATCGTGTGTTGGCGACTTCTTAGCGCCTCCTTCTTCAACTTCGCGGGCTTGTTGCACCAAAGCCGTTAACTTTAGCGAAGCGCCGGATCACGCTCTGAAGCGTAGAAGCGGTTCCGTTTGACTTCGGACCCATTCATTTGTCGCCGGCTGTAGGAATCGGCTACGATCTCGAACCGGTCTACGAGTCAACTTAGATCTTAGATCCGCCTCATAGCGGACCCGTCCATTGATTCTTTTGCACAGGCTAATTGTTTCGTCGGTGGCGTCGCCTCGGCGGGCTCTCTTGGAGAGAGTCACAACGCCATTGGCGGAATCGACCCACAAAGATAGGGGTTACGAAGATTTGGCGTTGTTAGGGCGGGGAACCACCGTTGTCTGCGATCGGCGGCGGTGGTGGTGGATTTTCGCCTCGCATCGAGGCGATTGGGTCTTCCTTGCGGCGGAGACCATCTTGGACTTGCGGGGAGGAGTTGGATGCGGGCGAGGAAGAGGTACTCCTCGTACTTCTTTTGGTCGAACTTCGAACTTCGACCTCTTCTATCAGGGATCACGGATCGCGGTTGCGACAACGGCTTCTTTGTTGAAGCCGTTGGCTCTTGTGGTCGCCCGGCTTGTTCGCGAGAAAAGTTGGTTTGTTATTCATTGTGGTTGAACTTGCTTACAACTTCGTTGGCCTACAACAAAATTCAAAGAAATGCCTTTTATTTTAAAGTACAATGAAAGCGAAAATTATAACTTTTCTGAACAAGCGCTTCGGATCTCTATTATCACGGGATCCTGGCTTGTGTGGGTTCTTCGCTGTCGGGGACTTTTATTCGTCAGTGGACCACCGCGCAATTCGATCAGTGGAAACCGGGTTACGGAACTTCTGAGATGTGAAGGGGCTCGTTCCGCGAAGGAAGCGAAGCGCTGAGGATCACACTCACGAAGGAGAGGATGCGCCGGGGATCACACTCCGCGAAGGAGAGGATGGCGGGCGGGTGAGATCTACTAGGAGAAATCACGTGACTGTTGTAGCGACCGAGTTTGCTTACCTCGCGATTTGTAGATCGGCGTTGAGCGGACTTGTGCTGCGGTGCTTGGAGCGTTGCGTTGGCGGCTCGTAGATCTCGCGAGAGCTCTTCAAGAATGTCGAAAATCCCGTTCGGATCACCAAAAATCAGAGGTTCCAAAATCCATTGGCTCGAAGAAACCCCCATTTATAAAATCCGAAGGTTGTGTCTTGGAAACCACAAGGTGGCTCGGCCACTTAGTAGAGCCACCTCATTAGGATTGGTAAATTGGCTAAACCCACTTGGTAGGTACCATTAAGTTGGCCAAGGTCTTGGCCGTTTTTCGATGGTTTTAGACGTTTTCAGTTGACTTTCTCGGTCTTAGGGCTTGGTCTTCCTCGGTGATGTCGCCGTTGTGTTTGAGTCCGTATCCGATCAACTTTGAGCTCAAGCGGCTCGTTTGCATTGGCGGACTAAATGCGGTTGATTAGTCTCGTCGGCATTTGAGTTTAGTCAACTTCGCCTCGTCGAACCGTCGTCGGGTTTTCCATGACCGCGTCGTTTCGTTGGCTCGTGCGCCTCGCCGACTCACTTCGCGTTAGATGGAAGCTCGCACTATGCATTTTCTTGGTATGTCAGCGTCGTGGAGTTTTGGTCGTCTTTGTCCGGACGGATCGTCGGTTGTCAACCCACCGTTTACGAGTCTTGTTGAGATGCTTGATAAGCAATTTTAACCTACCTTTATTATCTTCCTTTGTGAGATAATCCCTCTGAAAGGTTAGAGATCGGTTGAATCTGCGTGATTCCTCGAGATTAAACTTTGTTTTGATCTCGAGAGCTTTGATTTAGGCAGTGCGATCTCATTAAGCGGTACATTATTTCCTTAGTGAGATAACCCTCGTTTTGGAGTGTAGATTAGGCATCAAAAATTGTGAAGAACCTCCAATATGACTAAATTATGAGAAGATCGAAGGACAGCGTCGTCGAAATCTCAAGAAGTCAACATGAGAAGATTGTGTCTGCATTCTGATCGCGAGACAGTTTTTAACCTGCCATGGCGAGACACTTGCTTATGTCGCCGTTAGCGAGACGCGTAATGTCTGCGCCATGGCGGGGAATGCCTGCTTGGCGGGAACTTGTTTATTGCCTGCGCCCGCGGCGAGACACTTGTTGTGCCTTCGCCACGAGCAAGACACCTTGATGTGTCTGCTATGAGGCGAGCACTGCACTGTCAATCGCAAGCAGCGAACACGGAAATACTGAAGCGAGCTCTTGAAGGGTCTAAATCAATCTTTGATGGGGCCACTTGACTTTATCGGCGCAGAGATGTTCAAATACTTTAATGATTCTGGACTAAAGATCGCCCACTAAAGTAATTCTAGAGCATTTAATTGTCCTGCGGGAAAAGCGTTACAACGGCTGGAGGGGCGACAAGCCTCGCCGATTAAGGCGGCTCATCTGTCGCCACGCGATGACGTACGTATTTGCCTGCGCCCGGTGGCGGCCGTCTTGCCACCGCCGATTAAGCGGCTGACTTAAGCGCCGAACGGCTTCAGTAGCCGCGCTAGCGCAAATGTTAGGCACTTATGACACTTTGTTCTCGGAGCCCGTTTCCCAAAGATAAATACCCTCCTCGTCACTTGAAGCGAGAAGTCGGCTATCGAAAGGGCAATCGAGATCAAGCTTGGGAGTTCAAGAACCACGATCCACCGCGGAGATTCCTCGAGTTTAAGCTTTGACTTATTCTTGAGAAGAGTAGATATCTTACTTTGCTAAGACATTTCTTTGAAGTTCTTGTTTCCTTTCGCGAAGCATCAACTAAACCACTGTCGATTCGGCGATCATTTTCGGTGGTCCACGGATTACGCATCCGGCGAGGCAAGTCCAAAACGGAGATCTACACTTGTAGTGTCTTACATTCGAGTTTAATGAAAAGTTATTTAAATTTCTTAGTGAGAACCAAAGTGTAATTTTCTCAAGTTTTACAAATGGAATCAACTTCGACCAAACGATGGCGACCACGGTGGGAGCCAGCGGTCTCGAGCCGAGATGGTTGTTATTACATGACCTGCGTGATCAAGCCGACCTCATGGTCGATGAATTTGGATTACTTCTTGATCAAGCCAAGTTGAAGAATATCTCTCCTCTTCCTCATGAAGTCCTCCTCACCCATAAACATGGATATCATCCCTAAGAGGAGGTTAGTTACATTGTGATCGTAGCGATTCTCGTTAAACTGCCGAGGGATTTCCCCTCTCAACAACACCGGTGGATCTCAAAGCGGGAGCTCTCAAGTTGACTCCTTCGGAAGAAGGATTCATTTAACAAGATCTCAAGCTCGGCGAAGAGGCTGCGTCGAGAGACAACGTCAAAGATGGCTGACAACTTGCCAAGGCCACAGGTCGGCGGATGGAGTTCATTATCGAGCAAACTTCGTATAATCCGAGGCATCAACAAGCGCAACCTCTCAATCCGTCGGCACTCGACAGGAAGAATGGGTTCTTGTCAAAAGGACCCGATTGACAGGAAGGAAGCGTTCAAAAGCATCGTGCGTTGCTTTCGTATCACGTGCCATTATTAAAGGCGCCGGTCGAAATCAACGGGGAATCGACTCAAAATCACAAAATTTGGGTCAAGTCGACATCAAAATGCGGCTCAAAGTACGCCTCGCCAACAACATTCGGTAGAGGCGGTGTAAAGCGCCTCGGCGCCCGGTATGATGCGAACACTCGTCAGCAATGGCCGATTAATAAAGCGTCTCCAGCGCCGTGAGCGATCTGGCCCTGCATGCATGTGGCGATCCTCCATGCCTTAGCAAAGCGGACTTTTAGCCCCTTTCTTCCACTTCTCGGTTGAGGTATCAATCGTTAAGAATGCGGAAATCCGTCAACTTCGGTGTTTAGTCGTCTTGGTCCACGGCCGGAAATAAAGGCAAGGTACCGGTGAAAGCTTGGATTACCGAGGAAAGAGTCACGAACAGTACATCTCGGGCTTCTAGAATTCCAATTGCATCTCGTTTGAGCATCCCTAAGGGGTCGCGAGTTTCTTGATAAAGATAAAGCGGCGTGTGATTAGAAGTCACAAGGCGATCAAATGCTTGTTATTCATGCGAAGCAACTTCGATAGTCGGCGTCCCCAAAGAAGGCGTGTTCTCGATTGGACAACGTTACACTTGGGGGTGAAAGTACAACGGTAACAAGCCACATCAAGCTGTGTCATCGGTGGGGTAGACACCACGAAAGAGGGCGATCGGCGAAATAGTTGTTCTTGCTCATGTGCAAAATTGATTAAGGCGTTGTTATCGGGATGTGCACGATTACGGTCGAGCAGCTCACCACAAAGAGCCGATATTGAGCGACTTTCCCTGTCACGACAGCGGAAGATCGAAGCCACGATCAAGGCGGCGTCGAAGAAGAAAGAGATCATCCATCAATTTGATGAGTTTCCGAAGTGACTATCAACATGGTGAACAAAGAGAAAGGGCCGTGACGGATCACGGATCGACTTCACTCACGGAGGAAGGTTGGGTCTCAATTTCTCAAAGAATGTCGGTTACAATTGCGAGCTACCAGCGCGCTCGACTATAGAAGGATGCATGAGGAGAGTCATCGATGTGAAGCTTCCGACATCAATCGGCGATAGCTTAGATGACACAATGTCAAGTGTTGAGTGGTCATTCGAGCTTTACAATTACTCCCGATCACGGCTCAAATGTTACAAAGTCTTAGCCAAGCAAAGAGAGCTTAAGGCGAAATGAGAGCGAGAGATGGAGCTAGCCATGCCTTGAATGAGGAGTTGCAAACCCATCGGTTGCACAACACGGATCCGATCAACACCGAATCCGATCAACAAGGTGGAGTTACCCACCATAATGCCCATAATGTCGAGACGGCGATTGAGATTGATGAACACATTTCTGATCAACCTCCAAAGAAAGCTGCATCACGGTGCTCAAGGTGGAAATGGTCCAATTCTTCCTATTGGAAGTAATCCAAAACAGGGGAGGATGATGGCGAAAGGATGAAAGAGCTTGAAGATAAAATCAATGCTTTGATGTCATACGAAGTCAAAAGGGCGGTATCCGTGTCGGTATCCTAGAAGTGGGATTCAATTCCTTACCGTAGAAATTCAATTTGATCAACTTCCATGCCATTTGGCGGAGAGGGTCACCTACACAACACGATTTACTTCAAATCACATTTGGGGGTGATCTCGGAAATGAGCCTTTGATGATTGATCATTCGTTGGTACCCGCCAGAGTACCGATTGGTATCGAAGACTCAAGGCGGTAGCATCAGCTGTTGAAATGATATGGAAAGCTTGTTCCTCGGCAACTTCTTCGATGGCGACACGAAGTCGATTGGAACCCTCTTGGATGAAAGCGAAAGAATGGGAGACAATTGACACTTTAAGTTAAGCGTAAGGCCATAAAGCGCAAAGATCAATCAGAAATTCATATGCGGGCGTGCCACAATAATCTCTCCATTGATGTTGGAAGTCATGGGGTCGTCCACCAACATGGAAAGATCACGAAAATCTGAGGAGAACAATGAGCGTTTCCTCAAAAGGAAGAAATTTGAAAGAAGATGGTGACCCCCGAGTAAATTTTTCTCTACGTAATAGAGGAAAGCATCTGTGTTGCTGTTAGTCAAGCGTCATTACACAAGCGGCAAAAAGCTTCTAAATTCCAGGACATACTCTTTCGGAGGCGAAGAAGTTAGATCATCTTCAAATTACCTCCCGTTATAAATCAAGAGGAGGCGACAAGACCAGGACCCTAAATCTTGTGGTACCGCGGGAGGATCCTCCATCCTACTAAGGATTGCTTAGCTCTCAAGGCCATCATCAAGCCTTGGTGAAGCGGCGTCTTAGCAGAAATAAGCCGAATGAGGGATTCCTCAGATGAGTACAAGAGGTTAAGCTGCTTCTCCTTCCTACTCCAATAGGAATATGAGTATAAACTATTCTAAATGAATGCGGCTGAGTTTTGCAAAGAAAGGCTGGGGTGGATAATCCATGAGCGAGAGGTCCACTTTGGGGTTGGCGATCAAACCTTCCTCTGATTAGGATTGTCTCAAAATTCCTATCTGGTCAAACCTTCTGATTAGGACCATGATCAAAATCTTCTCGATTCCTTCCATGAGCGAGGTCCACTTCAGTTGAGCGATCAAACCTTCCTGATTAGGATTGTCTCAAAATTCCTATCTGGTCAAACCTTCCTGATTAGGACCCGGCTAAAATCCCCTCTCGATTTCTTCCATGAGCGAGAGGTCCACTTCAAATTGGCGATCAAACCTTCAGGCGGTTAGGATTGTCTCAAAATTTCTATCTGGTCAAACCTTCCTCTGATTAGGACCATGGTCAAAATCCCCTCTCGATTCCTTTTATGAATGAGAGGTCTACTCCATTAGCGGGGTTAGTTTTAGCCCCAAGAGAAAACCTGCGGGTTCGTTTTGCCCCGAAACACAAGCGGGTTCGTTTTAGCCTGAGAACCTAATAGCGGGTTAGTTTTAAGCCCAGAGACACAATTCAAAGCTGTCTCGGCAACTCTGAGGCTCAAAGGCGGTATATTCAAAACAAATGGTTCCATATTCCATATAAGCTTTCACGGAAATCGATGTTGAGAAAACCGGGCAATGAATGATTCTCAAGGCATTTCAATCACAACCAAATGATGACTTTCAAGATGAAGATGATTAGTCAAAATGAACTTCAACATTTCAACCATTCAAATACAAATGCAGGTTATTGAACCCAAAGTATGGTCGGCATCAGCGTACCAGGGGTTTGGCTGAAGTAAAACATGGGCCTCTTACAAAGTTCAGCGTTGAGCGAAGCAAATCTTTATCAAAGTATTGAGACCCTCGATAAAATCTGATGCGAAAACTTTGGAGGTATCTGTAGGCATCAAAAATTGTGAAGAACCTCAAATATGACTAAATTATGAGAAGATGACGGACAACGTCTTGAAAATCTCAAGAAGTCAACACATGAGAAGATTGTGTCGCTCTGATCTTGAACAGTTAATCTTACCTCACCATGGCGAGACACTTGCTTATGTCTGCGCCGTTAATAAGCACTTGTGTGTAATGTCTCGCCCGTGAGTGTTAGCGTAAAAGTCGGGATGATTGTCATTGATTTGAATTTATTACGGCTTCTTTTGCCTACAACAAAATTCAAAAAGTGCCTTTTATTTTAAAGTACAATGAAAATCAAAAGATGCGACTTCTTCCTAAACAAACCACGAGGATCTACGTTATGTCGAGGTCACTTGCGTGGAGTTCTTTGCTGTCTTAGGGACTTTTGTGTCCGTGGACCGCAGCGCAATCGATCAGGTAGGGCAGGGTTGCGGAACTCACGGATGTAAAGGGGCTCGTTTCGAGAAGCGAAGCGCTGAAGGATCACACTCCGAAGGAGAGGATGGCCGGGCGGTGAGATCTACTAGGAAAATCAGTAGCTATCCACGAGATTAAGGCGAAGCTTAATCTAGAGGGTATCTGTGGTTCGACCGAATTGGTTTTTGCTTATAGATCGGCGTCGGCGGACTTGAGCTGCGGTGCTTTCCGGAACCATCGCCCGATTACTCGTAGATCTCATAAGAATTCTTGAAGTCAGAGCTCTTCCAAATCACCAAAATCCAAGCCTCAGGAGCCTTGAAATCCCCCAAGTCCAAGACCTTCAAAATCCAGAAGTCCAACCTCCTCGAAAGACCCCCTCCCTATTTATACAAAATGCTGGAGGAGAAAAAAGTGGCTCGGCCACTGGCAGAGCCACCGACTCCCTGGCGAGGTACCTCGGCCAAGTTGGTAGAGTGGCTTCGACAAAGTGGCAGAGCCTCCTAAACCCTTGGCGAGGCACCTCGGCCAAGTTGGTAGGAGCCTCTCGACCATTTGGCGGGCACCTCGGCAAGTTGGCGGTGGCTTCGACAAAGTGGTAGAAACCTATGGCCACTTGGTAGAGGTGTGCATCCGCCTCGATTCTTCGGCCGTTTTGCGGCGTGGTTCTCGCGTCGTTTACGTCTCTCGGGCTCGGGTTCGATGCGTATTTGATTCGGAACTAATCTTTGGTTGTTCGGTTCAGCGGTCGAAATCCGATCATCCTTCGAGTCCGGCTTAAGTGGGTGCTTGGCGGCTTGCGAGTTTGCGTTGGTTCGCGTCTCAACGTTTGATGTTCGTATCATTGATGGGTGCGTCATTCGTGACTCCTCGTCACGAGTTGGTTTGGGGACCTTGTAAGCATTTTTCAGCGCTCTGGATACCTCCAAAGCGTCTCGGTCGATTCTTAATGAGTGCAGGATGCTTTGGACATGATGGTTCCGGCCTTGATGCGGTGAGGGTCCCAAAAGATAGCTTCAAATCTTGATTCTTCGGATCATCGATTCTTTGTAGGATTCGATAAGATCGCGGTGCGCATTTATTATCGACCGCTTGTTATCTTGACTTCGAAGGTGGTGGGTGAGTTTTGTTTGTAACTTCGTGTCGGTTGGTGGTTGTTTGACTAACCATCGATTTTGGACTTCTCGTATGTGTGAACTCCTTGTTGGCCTTAGCGTTGGGCATGTCGAATACATGGAATTTCATAACCATCACTCGGCTAATTCCTCCATCATGGCGTGTCTTTGTTGGTTTAACTTCTGCGGGAGGATATGATTATCAGATGTCAACATGACTTTCCTCTCATCGGATTATCCTTCTCTTGGAGATTATGGTGGGAGAAATTAAGAACTCTGAGTTATCCTTAAGAATATGGATTTATTCTCCGGGAACTCCTCGTTGAAATTTTGGAAATAGTTTATATACTGCGTAATCCTGATGGAGATGGGGTTGATGGATCCGCCGATAGTGGAAGTAATCGTTGTGGTATGGGATGGTGATGTCGAGCGAACTCTCGTGATCGAACGGTTTATACTGAATTTGGGTAGGATTAGGCGTTGATGCGGCGTCGTGCAATCCTTGCGATGAGTTATCCCTAAGAATATTTTTGTGAAAATATTCTTAGGGAACTTCGATAAATTAGGAAGCGGTTTATACTCGTAATCCTAGTTGGGTAAGATTAGGCGGCAGCGTTGATAAATTCGATGCAATCCGCCCGTCGAGTTATCCTAAGAATATTTTTGTGAAAATATTCTTGAAATTCGATAAATTAGGAAGCGGTTTATACTCGTAATCTAGTTGGAGTAGGATTAGGCGGCAGCGTTGATGTCGATGCAATCCATGGGGTGTTATCTGTAGAATAAATCTTGAGAATTTTTCCAAATATGGCGGAGGAGAGTAGGGTCAATCATGATGATTTGGCCGTCTTGACATCAAACAAGATTCAATTAGGACTCCTAGTAGGGGCTGATTAGAGTCCTAATTAGAATTGATTTGGACTCAATTAAATTCTACTTCTTGCCAAATAGGAGTCCTTGTTCGAGGATTGGGTGCATATGGGGATGTTATAAATACCCACAAGGCCTCTTTCTTGACCTAGGCGGCCCCACGTCTCTCTCTCTCTTGTTTTCATCTAAGCTTCTCGCCGTCTTATTTCCTTCGATCAGCGAGGTATGTATGCGAGGGTTTTGTAAATTCTTTTCTTTTCTTCTTTTCTTTTCTTCATTGCATGCAGTGGCAGCGAACCGCGAGAAACGGCAGCCGTCGTAGCGATAACGGCGGCCAGCGAAGCGGCGCTGCGGAATCTTATGCAGCTATGCTTAACGAAGCGCCAGCGTTAAGCGCAGCTTCAGCTATTGCGGCGCTGCTTCAGCTGGCCTTTCGGTCAGCCAGCGCTAGCCGCAGCTGGCGCTTCAGTCGGCTAAGCGCAGCTGGCTGGCTTCGTCATTTAAGCGCCCCAGCCCTGGTGGCCTTCAGTATTGGTCGCTGGCTCGGTATTTGGCGCCGGGTCGTCAAATCTAGTGCGCCGGTCACCTGCGTCGTGTTGGCGAGCAGCAGCAGGTCTTCTTTGATGCCTGCTTTTTTGCATATCGACTTTATTGTCTTCTTTTGCGGTTTTAGATGTCTCGGGAAGATCCGCTCAGAGGTCGCTTCGACCATCGTCGGCGTGAATGCCGCCTCCTCCTTCTTTGGTGGTCGCCCGGTCGTCATCATATTCTCATACATATATCGTTGTATCCCGCCGTCCTCCTTTGTGGCGATTGGGAGCGAAAATCCTCCTTTGTGGGGATCGGCCTTGGTGTGCCGCGTTCGTTATGACCCAGCCGTTCTCCTTTGTGGCGATTGGGAAGAAGAGATTCTCCTTCGTGAGGATTGAGGCTTCAAAAATCACCCGTCGATGTTTTTAGCGGGGCGATTTTACACCACTACTCGCTTAGAGAGCGGAATATATTGCCACTTGGATTATGCGGCTATATTTATCGTTCTCCGGGTGTTATCTGGATGAAAAATCGTCATACGTTATAAGGTGGTGACTTCGATCTCATGGGTTTACGAGAAAGTTCTACGCCTTATCTTGTTTCCTTTTCAAGATATTCCTCCTAAATGATCGGTAACCCTTTGTTCTCTTGTGGTGGCGGATGCTCGATGACTATTAGTCTATTTGAAGGCTCCAAATGTCAAGTCTCGATTCTTAAGGTCATCAGGAGAGACCTCTTTCCACTAGAGAGCGAACCTGTGGTGAACACCCTGGAAGAAGAAACCATGGCTGAGCCTACTATCATAATTTGGGATGGCGAGTTTGAGGATCGTTTCCATCATCAGCTCCAGCCTCCTTGCGGCCTTGGCGAATAAATCTTGAAATTTTTCCAAATATGGCGGAGGAAGTAGGGGTCAATCAGCAGTGATTTGGCAGATCTTGACATCAAACAAGATTCCAATTAGGACTCCTAATTAGGGGCTGATTAGAGTCCTAATTAGAATTGATTTGGACTCCAATTAAATTCCTACTTCTTGCCAAATAGGAGTCCTTGTTCAAGAGGATTGGTGCATATGGGGATGTGTTATAAATACCCACAAGGCCTCTTTCTTGACCTAGGCGGCCCCACGTGCTCTCTCTCTCTTGTTTTCATCTGCTTCTGCCGTCTTATTTCCTTCGATCAGCAGTGTAATGAGGGTTTGTAAATTCTTTTCTTTTCTTCTTTTCTTTTCTTCTACGTGCATGCAGTGTATCGGAACCGCATGAGCAGCAAGTATGGCGGCCAGCGACAAAAGCAGCGGCCAGTAGCGACGCTGTGTGGCCGCGCGGATCTGTATGTAGCTTAATGACGAAGCATGGCGTTAAACGCTGGCTCGAGCTAACTGAAGCGCTGACTTCATATTTGAAGCTCGGTCGGTAGGCGCCAGCATTTGGCTACCGATCCCATTTAGGCGCTGGCCGCTTATTTGGCGCTTCGATCGTAGGCGCTGACCCTCGGCTTCGGCTTCGATCATTGAATCGCTGGCTCGGTCGGCCCAGGCGCCGGGTCGTCAATCGAGTGCAACCCGGTGCACGATGCGTGGTTAACGAGCATGACAGGTCTTTGTTGCCTTGCGTTTTGCCGCATCGACTTTATTGTCTTCTTTTGCGGTTCCGATGTCTCGGGGAAGATCGCTCAGAATTAAGCTCGACTTCATGCGGCGTGAATGCCGCGCCTCCTTCTTTCGGTGGTGCGCCCGGCGTGTCATCATATTCTCATACATATATCGCGTTGTATCGCTTCCGTCCTCCTTTGTGAGGCGATTGGGAAGAGCGAAATCCTCCTTTGTGGGGATCGGCGCTTGGTGTACGCGTTACGTTATGACCCAGCCGTTCTCCTTTGTGGCGATTGGGAAGAGCGAGATTCTCCTTCGTGAGGATTGAGGCTTCACGATCTCGATGTTTTAGCGGGGCGATTTTACACCGTACTCTGCCTTGTAGAGCGGAATATATTGCCACTTGGATTATCGCTATATTTACCGTTCTCCGGTGTATCTGGATGAAATCGTCATACCGTTATAAGGTCGTGACTTCGATCTCATGGGTTTAGAGAAGAGTTCTCGATCGCTTTTCAAGATATTCCTCCTAAATGATCTGTTAACCCTTTGTTCTCTTGTGGTAGCGGATGCTCGATGATTATTAGATCTATTTGAAGGCTCCAAATGTCAAGTCTCGATTCTTAAGGTCATGGAGAAGACCTCTTTCAGAAGGCGAACCTTGTGGTACCACCGAGAAGAAACCATGGCTTGAGCCTACTATCATAATTTGGATGGCGAGTTTGAGGATCGTTCCATCATCCGCTCCACCGCCTCCTTGCGGCCTTGGCGGCGGGATTTCCGACCCTTGAGTATAGAGCGTGGAGGCCCGAGTTAATCTTGGCGGACCACTACGAATTCAACCTATTAAGATTGCCGGGCCAAAATCTGCGTTCGACTCGGTTACGTGATGGGTCTCCTTCGGCTGTTGGAGAATGGTTTGAAGCGGACGATCTCTATTATCGAGGTTAGATGGGCGACTTTTATGGTCTTACGCCCATTCATATTGAGTATCTTGGAGGAAAGCGTGTTGGTGGCCCTCGGCTAGCTAATCGTTGTGAGCAATCACTAGGCAGCTAACTCTTGCTGCGTGTGGATGATTTAGCCTTTTGAACAGACGATGAGGTGATCGCGACTTCGTCGGCGAAGCTTCGGATCAAGGCTTCGTGAGCAGCGCCTTGGCGAGAGGAGAATATCGAGAAAGAGGTCATCTTTGGGAACTCATATGCGGCGGCCGCTTGCGGCGCAAGATAAATGCGTACCACTATGTCCGAGCATACGAGGAATCGGGGCTGTTCAAGGGAGAAGGCGTTGAAGAGTTTTCGCGCGTGAGTCGCCCGAGTCGGGGCGTCAGCGAGAGCGAAACAAGTCCTCCGGTGATCGTCGGGAACATGTAACTGCAATTCTTTGCGAATTCGAAGGAACTTCGAAAAGCCAGCTTCGGGTTCAAAGCGAGCCGGCCGTAGTTAAAGGCGACCTCGCTTCCTTCCATCTTGGATTGCGCGAATGAAGTCGATGTGTTGCTTTGGTTTGAGATTTCTCTGTTTTCTTTGTTCGACCCGCGTCGTTGTGATCATCACAATTTTGCTTGAATTGATTGTCGACAATTGTAGCTCCTTTATATTTGCTTCAAATGAATAAGATTTATTGCTTTCATTATTTATTATGATTCTCTTATTTACGTCAAATAATTAACCATAATACATAGGATTTTTGGCAAATCCTCGGCCATCAGCGGGTTTGATTAGCCTTTACCAACCACCGTTTGAGTTGGGCTAGGCGTCGCGGATTATCTAGATCCGTTCCGCGCGTGGCGTTGTGCTAAAGAATGAAACTCTTCTAGACTTGTTGCTATGATGTTGAATACATGAGGCCGTACTCTTTACGGGCAAGAGCGCCCGACAGCGTGTTAGCGTAGACTCATCCCTTCTTAGGCCGGGATAAAATACCCGAATCGAACTTCGGTGTCTTCTTCAATGGAGAAAAGACTAGCCCGGCGGCAGCGTGTTAGGCGTTGGCTTTATCCCTTCTTAGGCGGGATAAAATACGAATCGAACTCGGTGTCTTCTTCAATCGGAGAAAAGACTAAGCGGAAGCAGCGTGTGGCGTTGACTTTAGGGTTATTGGCCAACCCCGACCTCAGCGGGTTTGATGAGCCTTTACCAACTACGTTTGAGTTGGGCTAGCATGTGATTATCTAAATCCGTTCTACACACAGCGTTGTGCTAAAGAATGAAACTCTTAGACTTGATGCTACGATGTTGAATCGTGAAGCCGTCTTTTGTGGGAAGACTAACGACAGCAGCGTGTGAAGCGTTGGCTTTATCCTTCTTAGGCCGGGATAAAATGCCGAATCGAACTCGGTGTCTTCTTCAATCGGAGAAAAGACTAAGCGGAAACAGCGCGTGTGTCGGCTTTATCCCTTCTTAGGCCGGGGATAAAATACCCGAGTCGAACTCGGTGTCTTCTTCAATCGGAGAAAAGACTAAGCCGGCAGCAGCGTGTGGCGTTGACTTTAGGGTTATTAGCTGACCCCGGCCCTCAGCGGGTTTGATGAGCCTTTACCAACTACCGTTTGAGTTGGGCTAGCGTGCAGATTATCATGTCCGTTCGCACATGGCGTTGTGCTAAAGAATGAGACTCTCTTAGACTTAATGCTACGATGTTGAATCGTAGGCTTCGTCTTTTTCACGGGAAGACTAACGACAGCAGCGTGTTACCGTTGACTCATCCCTTCTTGGCCGGAATGAAATACCCGATCGAACTCGGTGTCTTCTTCAATCGGAAAAAGACTAAGCGGCAGCGTGGCGTTGGCTTTATCCCTTCTTAGGCTTGGGATAAAATGCCCCGAGTCGAACTCACGTGTCTTCTTCAATCGGAGAAAAGACTAAACGGAAACGGCGTGTGAAGTTGGCTTTATCCTCTTAGGCTTAGGATAAAATGCCCGGTCGAACTCGGTGTCTTCTTCAATGGAGAAAAGACTAAGGCAGCAGCGTGTTACCGTAGACTGATCCCTTCTTAGGCAGGGGAAATACCCGAATCGAACTCACGGTGTCTTCTTCAATCGGAGAAAAGACTAAGCGGAAACTAGCGGTGGGTGGCTTTATCCTTCTTAGGCTTGGGATAAAATGCCCCGATGAACTCACGTGTCTTCTTCAATGGAGAAAAGACTAAGCAAACAGCGGCGTGTGGCGTTGGCTTTATCCTTCTTAGGCTTAGGGATAAAATGCCCCAAGATGAATCTTGGTGTCTTCTTTTAGGGAGAATGGCTGAACGGATGAAGATTTGATTGAGGTGGGAAAGGAAGAATGTGTTCTATTTCAGGGATAAGGCTAACAAGAATTCCTTCTTTGTAGGTCGGAAAGACTCAGGTGACCTTGGTCGGACACGATGAAAAATCTGGCGCATACCGATGAATACCTAGATAAGAGGGGGAACTAAGAGTGGGATCTCCACTCCGAGAACGAAAAGACTTCGAGGTGACCTTGATCGGACAACACAGTGCGAAAATCGTATCACCGCGGTCGGCGCTACCTAAGATGAAGATGGAACTAAGAGTGGGATCTCCACTCGAGAACCGAAAGACTTCAGGCGACCTTGATCGGACAACTGATCGAAAATCCGTATACCTGATGAGCTACCTAAGATGAATGGGACTAGAGTGGGATCTCCACTCGGCAAAGACTGGTGACCGATGGACAACACGATGCGAAAATCCGCGCATATCTTCGATCGGCTACCTAGGATGAAGATGGAACTAAGAGTGGGATCTCCACTCCGAGAACGAAAAGACTTCGGTGACCTTGATTCGGACAACACGATGCGAAAATCCGGCGCATACCTTCAATGGTACCTAAGATGAAGATGGAACTAAGAGTGGGATCTCCACTCAGAAGGCGAAAAGACTTCGAGTGACCTTGATCGGACAACACAGTGCGAAAATCCGTATACAGCTAATCGGCTACCTAAGATGAAGATGGAACCCTTAGTTTGACACGAAAGGATTTTCACGGCTTGGAGAGGATTTTATATTCTCTCTCGGCGTGAAAGGAATTTTGAGTGGGCCTCTTGTTCATCGAAGGAATCAAGAGGGATTTTGGTAATGTACGAGAAAATTTGTAGACCCACCGTCAAGGAATTTGATCGGTGGGGAAGTATGATGGAGGATAAATCTAGGGTTATCCTCATGAAAGCGGGTGAGACATCCGAGGATTTCCGCCGAAAGCGGGTTATCGAAGATACTATGGGTAGTATTTCTTGGGAACTTCCCATTTATCGGCATTAATTGCCGGTCGCCATTTTAGTAATTAAGCGATATACCATTGGAGTAAACCGTTTCTATTACAAGCGGGCCCGCATTTAGGTTGAATTTACCTTTCTTTTTGGAAGTGAGGATTATCGGTCGTCGGCGGCGAGGACCAAATCTCCTTCTCTAAAGGTTCTGTCGAACTTTCTTGTTGAAAGCCCGACATCTAGCTGGTAGAACTCAATGCATTGTTGAGCCTCGAGCTTCTCATCTAACATCTCAAGCTCTTGAGGCGTTTTCGATGTTGTTCTTGGTCGTCATCTCTGTTGAAGGCGTCGAGTGGCCGGATCTGAATTTCCAATGGGAGAAGCGCTTCACCCGTGAGCCGATGCGGGGTGGCTCGATTGGCGTGCGTCCGTTGTCGCGTCATGAGAAGTCTTCGAGTTTATCATCGGTCTAAACTTGTTACTACAAGCTTTGTAATTTTGATAATCGTCTTGTTGAATGCCTCGGCTAATCCATTTCGCGGTGGATTATAGGTGTCGGCGAGGCGTCTTGTATCTTGAATTTCATAAAACGATGAAGGTGGCGATGAGCTGGGGACCGTTGTCATGCGATCCGTCTTGGGACACCATGTCGATAGATGACATGGTGTTTGATAAACTTGATGGCGGTACTGCCTTTACTTCCTTTTAGCGTTGCTTGACCCACTTGGAGAAGTAGTCGGTCGCTAGAATAAACCGATCGCCTTTGGCCGTGAGGAGGAAAAATGGGACCTACAATGTCCATTCCCCATGTCTCGAATGGCGGGATGTGAAGGATGGATTTGCTCTGGCGGTGATGCATATAATTAGCGTGAATTTGACAGCGTGGCATTTCGGCGTGCTTCATTGCGTCATTAATCATTGTGGGCCAAAGTAGCCCATTCTCTGATTCGATCGTAGAGTTTGGGACGGTGGTGTGCACCACATTCACCCTCGTGTGCTTCGAAGGACCTCTTACGCCTCCTTGTTTGAAGGCATGGAGTAAAGACCATCATTGTGATATAGCATGCGGGTCTGCGTGTGTAAAAGAATCTTGGAGCTCTTAGCGGTTGACTCTCTCTCCTTCGTCTTACGGTAGAATACCATGTAAGGCGTGTCGATGATAGGAAAGCGCCAATCGGGGCTCCAACTTGGTTTGGGTTGTATACACTTCTTTGGTAACTACCCCTTATCTTCTTGTGCCTCATGTTATAATAGTGCGAAGAGTTGGTGAGTCTGACCGTGACTAGTTGCTCGGTCTCGGAAGGTTGTGCTAACGACGGCTAATGCGCCCGGCGCATCGGCGTAAGCGTTTTAGGCGGGATATATTCGATGAAAAACTCTTGAATGAGTGCGCCATTTCACGGCTACCGATGATAGGGGACGGTCGGGGTTCCTAACCGTAGTCACCACGGACTGCTTAACTATCGGTTGTGAATCACCATGCAGCGAGATATTGACCCCGGCTCCTTGGCGAAGCTAAGTCCGATAAGTAGCGTTGTATTACTACGTTATTGGAGCGAGGGTTGGTGAGTGAATAAGCACGGGGCATGACATGATTCCGGAAATCAAGACAACTCCGACTCGGCGGAGATTTTAGAACATCGGGAATTTTCGCCACATTGGTGGCCGAAGCTCCATCAAAATACAATCGCCATATTTGTTGGTGCGGCGTAGTGTTGACTTCGAACTTCATCAGGAAGATCATCATATAGCTCAAGCGCATCGTTGTGGTGACGAGATCACAAATCGCTTGTCCTTTGGTGACTTACATTGTTTGAAATACAAGTCATATTGAGACAAGAGCAAGGCCCATTTAAGCTAGCGCCAACTCATCAGTAGGTGGGTCATAAATATCCGGATGGTTTACGTTAGAGATAACATAAATCGTGCGTCCGGCTAAAATAGTGCCGCATTTTACGAATCGCGAACACTAATGCAAACGCTGCTTCGACCATTGGATATCGAGACTTCGGCCGAGCTAATGTTGACTCAATTAACCTGCTACTGACCCGACGGTATGTCGTCGTCTTGCGAGTAAAGCGGCGAGTGATCCGTTGCCTTGGCGTAGATCAAAAGCGGTTTTCCGACAGCGGTGCAACAAGACGGGAGGTTTAGCGAGATCGACTTGATCTCTTGAATGCCTTGGCGGCGTCGTCAAATATATGACCGCCCTTCTTGTTCAACTTGGAGAGCGGTGGCACTTCGGATAGGTTCGATATGAACCGTCGGATGTCATGTCGTCCTTGTAACCCACGAGTTCTCTCGATTTCGGAGGTTGCAACTCTTGAATCGCCTTCACTTTGTCGGGATCGGCGTGGATTCCTTTGTTGGTGGCGGCGAAGCGAGGAACTGCTGGACATCCCAAGGAAGGACTTGGCGGGGTTCATCTTTAGGCGATGAGTTAGCATGAGTTCGAATACCGTTCTAAGATCTTTGATGTGATCTCCTTTGTCACGGCTTTTCCGACCAAATGCGTCGGCGATGGCCGTTTTCGGAGATGATCACGGAAAATCTCGTCATTGCTCTACGGTATGTTCTTGTAGGCATTTTGAGGCGAGCGGCATGGCGTGTAGCAATATATGCGATGGAAGCGTTACGAGCTTGTGTGTTTGCGTCATCGGGGTACATCTTGATCGATTATACCGAAAAGCCATCCATAAAGGACATCCTCTCGAATCCACATGTATTGTCAACTATGGCGTCGGTGATTGGCGGAGGAAATCATCCTTTAGGCAGGCGTTTTAGGTCATGTCGACCACAGATCCTAATCGAACCATTCTTCTTCATGGCCAGGGACTATATTAGCCACCCAATCCGGATGTTGAATTTCCTCGGCGAATCCGATTCTATGAGTTTCTTCGCCGTCAACAATTGCCTCCAATATTTGTGGGCGAAACCGTCTTCTTTGTTGCTTGGCGGGTTTGACATCGCCTTGATGTTGGCGATGTGTTGCCACATTAGAATTAAGTCATGTCCTCGTAACTCGGTGAATACATCGATATACTCACGATTAGGGCAATCAACTCTTCCTTTTCTTCCAAGGGAGTATTGCTGATGTTTATGAGTTTGGGATGCTCTTCATCACCCATATTAACTGGACTACCTCATCCTTAGTGGGGGTTCTCTTTGTTGAACCTATCCCCAAAGCTGCTCTCGAGTTGATGGATCCATGGGTCTTCCCATGTTGGCATATCTTCATCACCCTCAATAGTAGCGGGATCGATGTTAGCCATATTAGACATCAAAGCCTTGAAAGCTTCTCAGAGGTGTCGAGAATCAATGAAGAGTCGGGGCGAATGTCAGTCTCCCTCCTTGGGTGGATTATTATCAATCACGGCGACATTCATCTTCGAGGAGGATTAGTATCCCAATCCCTTCTAAATGCATAGTAATTATCAGGCTTTCCTCTTGGGACATATGCGGCTTTAGGAGGGTTCGAGGGCCTCGTCAGAAACATAGACCTTCCCTCGTGTCAAGTCATACCCCATCTTTTCATGATACCCGGTGTTTACGGACTATATCGAATGTGTGGAGGATAGGCCCATTGTCATCTTCACCTTCTTCAAAGAAATGATTAGAGTTGGGCGCATCTCCTTTTAGTAAACCAAGTCTTTTTCACTACTTGATCTTAGTGGGATGACAAGTGTTGTCCCAAAGGAATCACAGGCTGCTTTTGTGTGAAGCAAGATGATCGAGTTGGCGAGGTGCAACTCACGGATCGTTGTATAATCTGTTATCACATCATTCAAAGATAAAGGATACTCTAAATCGTCATTTATTGATTCATCGGCAATTTGCCAATTACAATGTTCATCGGCGATTCTTCATCGTCAAGATTGATTACAAGGGGTACAATGTCATTTAAAACAAAACCTCCACTATAACCAAGCCGGTTTGGTGTCGGCTTCTTCACATTGTCCGTACCTTGGGCCGATGATTGATTTGGACTCATTCTGTAGTAGGAGAGAATCGTGAAATAATTCTCCATCCTTAAGCGGTTGTTTGTCGCGACCACCGTCTTGACCTCATTATTACGTGTCTACATATTTGAGACGATGAAGAGTAGATGGGACTATAACATTACCGTGGATCCAAGGTCGACCAACGATAAGTTATAGGAAGTCTGCATCAATCACATAGCGGTGACTTGGACTTTAAGTCTCCCATTTGGCACTTTATCAGGATTTTACCAAGTGGTAGAGACCGGTGTTAAACCCGTAGATACTTTTTGTTGGCCTTGACTCTTGGCGAGGGATTCAGGTGATACATGGTAGCGGGGCATGATGCTCTGTGGAACGGATCGACTTGGATCGGTTAACTTCACTAGAGCCAATATACGGTGAAGTATAGCGGCCTATCGTGCTTGGAATTCCTCGTGCATATCCTCCTTTGTAAAGGTGATGCGGGGAAGTGCTTAGTCGCAAGGTTGCATTGTTGGTGACTCTTACGGACTCGGCCTAATCACGGGTGAGGAAGACTTACGAATCGGCGAGGGCTTCTTGAAGAGCTTCTCTCGTCTCTTTTGATAGCATGATAACTCATAGAGTGATCCTTGCGGGGATATTATTAGTGTGCCATTACATCAAAGCGGTATGGAGAGTTCGAAGTTCGGTTTATCTCTTCAATCAGGCGGAATCGAGGCTTGCCGAGTTGAACTTCATCGCGGTACTTTCTTAGCTTCTTTAGCGACTACTGGCTTTGCGCTTTCTCGATGCGGTGAGGTTTGTTGGTACCCCGGCTCGAGGCGTCTTGGCATTAAGTCGGGGACTTAGGATACTTGTATTTGTACTCGTGTCCACTCACGGTGGCGTGGGCTTGAGTTCCCCGGACGGTGGAATGTTACCACTGTTCATCGTCTCCCTCGGAATTGCGGAGTACCATGACATGCCTTTCCCTTACGCCCGGCTTTTTCTTGAAGAAGAGGCTACCCATTGCTCGTCTTCCGGTAAGTGCGGGTGGACCCACAAGACTTGCCATTCGTACATCACGATACAAGTCCTTTCGGCGTTGCTTGTGCGGGTCGTCATTCACCGTCTTCAACGCAACTTTGACCAGCGGTTGAGTTCAAACCATGTCAGCGGCACCGGCCGAAACTTATGGATACGCGTGCTCCGGCCTTCTTTTCTTTGGGCGGCTTCATAGTAATGACCCTACATCAATTAAAGCACGGATTTTGTCCTTAAAGGTGAAGCGAGGATTTAGTGGGGTGATGAAGCTGCCCTATGAGTGCGCCGCGATATCTTGGGTCATTAGTGTTCATCGCCTCCTCTTGATCGAATCGGAGGAGCTTGATCTTGTTATTTTCCACAAGATATTTGAAGAGGCCGGGAATCTGCGCGTCCCTAAAGGAATAGGACTTGGGAATCTCGGCTCTAAGACCTTTTTTGTGGCCAGGTTGCCCGTTGGTATGCTGTTCGCGGCGCCCATTATTCTTCTTCTTCTTCTTCTTCTTTGTTGGGGTTGGAGTTGGAGCGTTTGGTTACGCCACCGCCGTCTTGGCTTGCTCTTTCCCTTTGCCGTGGGACAAAGTTGCGCGAACTTCGTTGTCGGTGACCCCTCTCGCCTTTTCCTTTTGAGGAATCTCTCGGCTTGCTCTCCACGAACCTTCAAGTCCTTCCACGTTATCGATGGTCTTTGTACCCATTGCTTCAAGCACATCTATTGATAAGTTCTTTGTGGCGGGTTTGGAGGATGAACTCCTCGTTATTGGATCGGCGGTTCATTGCCTTGTTAGAATCGTTTAACAAAGATGTCCGCGGTTTCTCCGTCTTTACGCTTCTCGTCGAGCAGCGTCGATCGATACCTCGGTATCGTCATCAAAGAAATTGGTAAGGAAGCTAGACTCCATGTCGTCCAGTGAATGCTCCCGGCAGGGGCGGTACCGTTCGAGCGGCCCGAGAGGTGCCAGCGAATGACCGAACCATCAAGGGTTCGTTGCGAAATAACTTTCAGAGTGTGACTTGAAATAAATCAAGTCTTTGCGTCGGGGAACCCTTCCGTCAAATGGTGTGAAGTTTATTAAGTTAAACCGGCGGGTAAGGATTGCTTCCCACTCCCTCGGGTATGGGCAAGGAATACTGTCTTCTTTACTTCTTGGCGGAAATCAATGAATTGATTTTGCTCTCCAAGTCTTTGATCTTCTGCGCTCTCACGAGCAGCGGCGTCGTGGTTCGGGGGTTATCATCTTACGGTGCTTCCTCGATCCAATCGCTATCATCTTCCTCGATGTTGGCTGTGCTTGATTCACCTTGATGTTTTGTCGGGGCTTGGATCTGTTGGTCGTGCATTTCTCTCATCGTCGCATGGCCAATTCCATTTCTAACTTGAAGTTTTCCGTTGTTTATTCAGCGCCGTCTAACATTTTGGCCACTTGATGCATGCGATCATAAAGCGTTTCTTAGGGGCTCCTTAGCTGATCGGTATGATGGATGCGATTCTTGAGCCAATATCGGCGCATCATCCTCAGCGGGTAACCTTGAAAGCTTATCATTATGCGGACCGTCGGATAGTCGGACCATAAGCGAGTTAGCGTTGCGATGCGGCGGGAATAGCCCGTGGCGATGATTCTTTCTTTGGTCATATTATTAGTGACCTCGGCAACTCACCCTCTCGGAAGGTCATCCTTTTCGGAATCGCCTTGACCTAGGTCTCGGCATCTCGTGGTGAGTCTGGAAGGCCGACACCCTTTGGAGCTTCTTGATGGCAATTGCATTCGAGCATCGTCTTAATGAGCTTGGAGCACAAGCATGGCTGTGTCAATTTGGGGAATTCCTTGAGATTTTCGTACCCTTACGCGGTAGTACTGCTCATCGGTGTGTGCTGGAGGCGACTGCCGTATGTCGGTTTGATCTCTGGGTATAACATCCTCATCATCGGATAAGCGTCTCCTTAGAGGGCGGATCAACCCATCGAAACTTAGAAAGTGACTTCGCCTAGACTTTTCGCCGATGTGATCTCGGCGGACTCTCGGACTTGATTTTCAGTCCGATAGGGGAGGCTGTAGGAATCTTCTTGTCCTTGTTGGAGCAGGTGCGACCTCACATGAGGAGTGACGTGATTCTCTCAGGACAGGAGGCGATCCTTGATAGTCGGTTTGGTAGCGGTGGCGAGTTGGCTCCACTCTGATTGAATCTGAGCGCCTTTGACTTTGGCGTCGTCTATCTTAGGCCTTGGCGTTGGAGCTGCGGCGCTGTATCCTTCGGTTTAGGTGCGAGGCGAGTGTGGACAACCGGGTTAGGGCACCATTAGACTTGGGCCTCCAAACTGGCGATGCGTTGGTGGCTTCTTTACCACCTCCTTCTTCAAGCGCCAGCTGCTTTGCACCAGCTTCGTGCTGCGCAAAGTGCTGGCGCTTCGGATCGCTCTGAAGTGTGGAAGCGGTTCCGTTTGACACGGATCCACTCGTTGGTTGGCGGCTTGGATGGACCGTCGATCACTTGGTGAAGCCTGCGGTAAGCCTAGATCTTAGATCGCCGTAGCGGACCCCATCTGGATTGCATGGCCTTGCCATGCTTTGTCGTCGCCTTTGGCGAGCTTCGCTTAGGCGCCCGGCGCATCGTCGGCGTTCATCTCGGGCACCATCGGACTTGAGACGAGAGTTTCGGCATGCGGCTGCGAGGTGGACTTCGCCGTCACGGGGCTCTACGTCGGAGGCCCATCGGGTTCTCCTTGCGGAAACCTTCTTGGAGGCGGGGATCTCGGAGGAGGGTGAGGGCAGGTACTCTTCGAACTTCTCTGGTGAACTTCGAACTTCGACCTCTTCTTCCAGGGATAGGGATCCGCGGTTGCGTACGGCGACCTCCGATCTGAGGCGGTGGCTCCCAATGGTCGCCCGGCTTGTTGCGGTAAAAGTCGGGATGATTGTCATTGATTTGAATTTGTTCGGCTTCTTTTGCCTACAACAAAATTCAAAAGAAATTGCCTTTTATTTTAAAGTACAATGAAAATCAAAAAGATTGCGACTTCTTCCTAAACAAACACGAGGATCTGTTATGTCGAGGTCACCGCTTGCGTCAGGTTCTTTGCTGTGCGGGGACTTTTGTGTCCGTGGACCACAGCGCAATCGATCGGTAGGAGCCGGGTTGGAACTACTGGATGTAAAGGGGCGTTTCACGAAGAAGAAAGCGCTGAAGGGATCACACTCCGCGAAGGAGAGGATCGGCGGGCGGGTGAGATCTACTAGGAGAAATCACAGTATCCACGAGATTAAGGCGAAGCTTAATCTAGAGGGTATCTGTAGTTCGACCCGGTCGACCTTTGCTTATAGATCGGCGTCATTTGGACTTGAGCTCGCCCGGTGCTTTCGGAACCATCGCCCGATTACTCGTAGATCTCGCAAGAATTCTTCAGAAGTCCGAGCTCTTCCAAATCACCAAAAATCCAAGCCTCCGGAAGCCTTGAAATCCCCCCAAGTCCAAGACCTTCAAAATCCGAAGTCCAACCTCCTCGAAGAAGACCCCCCCTCCCCTATTTATACAAAATGCTGGCGGAGAAAATTGGCTCGGCCACTTGGCGAGGTACCTCGGCCAAGTTGGCCGAGGTGGCTCGGCAAAGTGGCAAGCCTCCTACCACTTGGCGAGGCACCTCGACAAGTTGGCGAGCCTCCTCGACCATTTGGCGAGGCACCTCGACAAGTTGGTAGGGTGGCTTCGACAAAGTGGCAGCCACCCACCACCCACTTGGGGGTGTGCATACCGCCTCGATTCTTCGCCGTTTTTGCGTCGTTCGCGTGTCGTTTACGTCTCTCGGGCTCGGGTTCCGTCGTATTTGATTCGGAACTAATCTTTGGTTCGTTCGGTTCAGCGGTCGAAATCCGATCATCCGTTCGAGTCGGCTTAAGTCGTGCTTGTGGCGCTTGCGAGTTTGCCGTTGGGTTCGCGTCTCAACCGTTTGATGTTCATTATCATTGATGGGTGCGTCATTCGCCGACTCCTCGTCACGAAGTTGGTTTCGGGGACCTTGTAAGCATTTTCAAGCAATGGCGAGACACGATGTTGCCTGGCAGCGAGACTTGTTTGTGCTGCGCAGCCGAGACACCTTGATGTGTCTCGCTATAAGCGAGCACTTACTTGTTGTCGCCAAGGCGAACCCGAGAATACTTGAAGCGAGCTCTTGAAGGGTCTAAATCAATGCTGATGGGGCCCACTTGACTTTATTAGCGAGAGATGTTCAAATACTTTAATGTGCGGTTACCGGCGAAGATCGCCCACTAGGCGTAATTCTAGGAGCATTTAATCGTGCCTAAAAGCGGGAAAACCGTTACAATGGAGGGCGACATTGCCTCGCCGGTTAGCGGCGGCTCATCTGTCGCCACCGGCGGCGGCCCTCTTGCCTACCGCGTCGGCAGCGGCCAACTAGCCTCGCCCGGTGAAGCGGCTGACTGGCGAGCATTTCGGCTGCCGCGCTAGCGCAAATGTTGGGCACTTATGACACTTGTGTTTCTCCGAGACGCGTTTCCCAAAGACTATAAATACCCTCCTCGTCCACTTGGGGTGCGGCTATCGAAGGGGCAATCAGATCCAAGCTTGGGAGTTCAAGAACACGATCCACACGGAGATTCCTCGAGTTTAAGCTTTGACTTATTCTTGAGAAGAGTAGATATCTTACTTTGCTAAGATATTTCTTGAAGTTCTTGTTTCCTTTGCGAAGCATCAACTAAACCGTCGATTCGGCGATCGCTTTCGGTGGTCCACGGATTCGCGTCCCGACGCAAAAAGTCCACGAAAATAGGAGATCTACACTTGTAGTGTCTTACATTCGAGTTTGTGAGAGAGTTATTTAAATTTCTTTGTAACTGAGAACCAAAAGTGTAATTTTCTCAAGTTTTACAAATG
Source organism: Asparagus setaceus (assembly GCA_012295165.1). NCBI lineage: Eukaryota > Viridiplantae > Streptophyta > Magnoliopsida > Asparagales > Asparagaceae > Asparagus > Asparagus setaceus. The sequence goes on from CM022710.1 coordinate 23,911,984, forward strand.
GAATCAACTTCGACCCAAACATAGATCTCTTCCGACGCGACAAAGACACCTGCATAGCGATGATCGATAAACGGATCCGTTTGTTTTAGGAGATAAAGTTATAATTTTTCGTTGGTTTTCATTGTAAGCCTTATAAAAGCGATCTTTTTATTTTGAATTCGTTTGTAAACCCGTAAAGGTGTAATGAGTTCGAAAGCAATGAAAATCAAGGAACCAACTTTCCCCGCGAACACTACCAAATAGTTTCGTGGTAGTCGAGTATGCTTCTCCTAAGAGGGATTAGAAGATAGTCGGACTAGAGATGTGTTTATAGTTTGATCTGGGGTATACGAGACTATGTCTATAATTTTCTTTTCTCAAAGGGCTCCATGCCTTTATTCTCACTCTTTACAAGGGTTTGTAGTATAGAGCTTGCAAATTGTAGGTTGTCTCGATGGTCGCATGACATAGCAGCTGTATGGACCTCGTGATCGATTCAGAGCATTGTAGCCCACTTTTCGGTCGAGTGGGAGTATGTCGGGATTTTGCGCCCTTAGTGAGCTGCCATATCTCAACATATTGCTATGCAGTGATTATGGGATAGGATCAAGAGGTTAGTGAGATCACATCTCTTGGGTTGATTATCCCTATATATAGGGATTTGGTAGCTAACTGAATGATCATATCCCTTAGTTGAAGTCCCCCTATATATATGGGTGGAGACTTCATATCTAAGACACAACTCCACATACTCAAATTGGGAACGGGCTCAAGAGGAATTGATCAGAGGTTGCTGTGTGGGTCATGAACAGTGCAGGGGAGTCTCGTCTATCGTAGTTCCCTCCACCATTGAGATCAGAGAAAGTCATCACTAGCTGCAGATCAGAGAACCAATTCGAGGTATAAATTCTCTCCACTTTTTTCAACAATATGATATATAACCCCGGTCTTTTCGAATTGTATTATTTTTAGGTACAAAAAATTTCACGAAATTAAATATGTAATTTTTATTGGACTACCCAACTTTTATAGAAGTACAACTCTTTTTGTTTTTGCTTTGTTGCTCAATTTCCTTTTCCTTTTATTAATCTAGGCAATGGAACTCTTTTTTTTCTTATATTAAGGGTTCATTGCGGGCATGTTGGCAAGGATATTAATGGATATGAGAGGATACATGAAGGTTTTGGGTATGGAATTAAGAACGATATGGGAGAATCAATTTTAGAGTTTATAACATTGTAGATTTGATAATAGCAAATACACAATTTAGAAAAAGAGATGAATACTTAATAACCTTTAAAAGTGGATCTAATAGTAGTCAAATAGACTTTTTCCTTATAAGAAGGGTGGATAGGGTAACATGCAAAGATTATAAAATTATAACAGGAGAGAGTTTAACTACACAACATAAAAAAATAAAAAAAATAAAAAGGATTTTACTTTTGTCGATTCCACCCTTTAGATAGTTCATTCACATTAGAGACAATTAGGATTTAAAAAATAAAAAAAATAATAAAAGGATTTTACTTTTGTCGACCCTAATAAAATTACCATCCACTTGAATAATTACTAAAAGATAATAAATTCAAACAAGAGCTCTCCTTCTCACACTTTGTTTGATTGTGGACCATAATTAAAAATAAAAAGATTTTTGTTTTTGCATCCTTTTTAGTTGTTTTTAATTTCTAGGGTTACATTGCATATAATAATAGGAATTCACCCAAGTGATTTGAGCATTTTAATTTGACACACACTTGAAAATATCTTAAGGGCAAAACCCCCTAATCAAGATAAGGTGAGAGATTTCATCACCCTTTCCTTAGCCCACAAATCACTAATTCCTCACTACATAAACCCAAGCCTTCTAAAACTCATTAGACGTTGACCCCTAAGGATTCGAGCTCATTAAGGAATAAAAAATCCTTAAGTGAACCAGTCCAAGTTTATTTGGATTAATTGGTGTCTAAGGCAAGGTTTAGGGGTTGCGTAAAGTGCTCCGTAAGGAACGGGGTACTTAATTAATCTTTGATCTCCCTCTAGTACTATCCTTACCTGGCTAATTACCCGAGTAAATTTTGATCTTTTCATTAAAGGAGTTTTTGGTTAGGAGCTGGTCTAGTTGAGTTTAGGCTTAACCCTAGAGTTTAAAGTGATTGAAAAGTGATTGCATTGATTTGCTTTAGTAATTTTTTTTCCTTCCCTTTTTCTCATCATTTTTTCCTCTAAAAGAAAAAAAAAACTAACTCTTATTTTTCTTTAAAAAAAATTTAAAAGAATTAATTTTGGTGTATGCAAACTTAGATTAGGGACAATACAAATCGATTAATCCGTGTTGATTCATCTTTTGAAACCGACGAAATGGCCATCCCTTATTCACCCATTCTTCAAGATATATGTTACCCAACTAGGAATGCAATCCCATCTTGCATTAAACTCCCCGATGTCAATGGAACTAATTTTGAACTTAGACCGCATTTCATAAACATGCTTCCAAAATTCTTAGGAGTGGAATCTGAAGATGCATATATTTTTATCTCCGAATTTTAAGAAGTTTGTCTCATGATTAAGATGAGGGACTTATCTGAAGATGCGATCAAACTTAGATTCATTCCATTTGTTCTTAAGGACAAAGCCAAGAAATGACTATTTAGCTTACCCACAAATTCTATCTCAACTTAATTTGTTACCGTTTTTCTGAAGAAATTCTTTCCCATCCATAAAACGGTTAAGCTTAGAAACAACATTCAAAATTTTAAAATTGTCCTGGGAGAACCATTCTGAAAGTATTTTGATAAATTTAAAGACCTTCTTATCTAATGTCCTCACCATGGTCTAGAGAAATGGCGATTATGCCAAATCATCTATGAAGGATTGGACTATTCTTCAAAAACTTCCTTAGAGTCCATGTGTCAAAGGGATTTCATGAAGAAAAATGTAGATGAAGCATGAGACTTTTTAGAGGGTTTATCTGAGAAAATCATGCAGTGGGAATACTGCGATGACCGAGTTTCATCCGTTCCCCAACCTAGAACCAATGGTCTTTCCTTAGAAACAAACATAGCCTCTAAAGTAAAAATGGCTACAATCATGCGTAGGTTAGAAGCTTTAGAAGTCAAGGAACAAGCTCCAGCTCAAATTAATCAAGTTTCTAGCTCAGGTTGTCATAACTGTCTGTCTCCATCTCATGTTTCAGAGGAATGTCCTCTCTTCGGAAACAATCAACCACTAGGCAGTCAGCGCATTCCGGAGTCGATGAATGATCCGTTCTCTCCAACCTACAATCCCGATTGGAGAAATCATCCAAATCTTGCATGGAACCAGGGAAACTTCTCAAGTAACCAAACTTTCACTCCCGCTTCAAATCAATAATTTCCTAGGGAAAACACGGTTCCGTTCTGTTCTCAACCCAACTTTCAACAATCGAATCTGCCATTTCAGTCTCCTCACCATCAGTCCTTAAATTCCACTCCTCCAAATGCCGAACATGATAAACGTCTCAATATTTTGAAAAAGGGTTTAGAAACCATAATTAAGGCCTCTACACAAACCACCAACTTGTTGACTCAAACATCCAACACTTTGAATACCTTTATGCAATCAACCGGATAAATTCTCACTTCTAACACTCAAGCCATAGCTAGATTAGAAACCCAACTTGGACAACTAGCTAGTCTTTGTGGTGAGAGAAAAGGAACATTTCCAAGTCAACCCGTGACCAACCCTAAGGACACGAGATCAAATTCATCCTACCAAGCTCAAGTGAATGCAATCCATTCACTACGGTCAGGAAAACAAGTTGATAATCAAGTTAGAGCGTCTCCAAGTGAAACCCTTGAACAAGAACAAATTATCTCTCCTTTCGATGACTCTATCCAGCAATCACCCGTTTCCGATGACCAAGTGCCTGAACCCAAATCTGAGCCTAATCTTGATAGGTTTAAACTAGTTGCTCCATACCCAGATAGACTCAGGTCTAGGAATCACTCCCCTCAGGAGGAAAAGATCCTAGAAACATTCAAGCAGGTTAAGGTCAATATTCCTCTTTTAGATGTCATTGAACAAATTCCTTCTTATGCCAAGTTTTTGAAGGAATTATGTACCAAAAAGAGGAGAATAAATGTTCCAAAGAAAGTCTTTCTTGCCGCCAATATCAGGGATGTCCTCTCAAAATCTGTACCATTGAAACATAAGGATCCAGGGTGTCCTACCATCCCATGTATCATCGGTAACACTTGTATTGATAAAGCGCTTTTAGACTTAGGGGCCAGTGTCAACTTACTTTTATTTTTGATTAACCAACAACTGGGTGTTGGGGAGCTCAAGCCAACTAGATGCACACTTCAGTTAGCTGATAGATCTATTAAGGTCCCTATGGGTGAAATAGCAGATGTATTGATGAAGGTTAGTGATTTTATTTTTCCTGTTGATTTCGTAGTCCTGGAAATGCAGCCCGTTTCCAATCCCAAAGGACAGATACCCGTGATCTTAAGAAAACCGTTCTTAGCCACTTCTAATACTCTCATCAACTGTAGAACTGATCACATGAAGCTGCCCTTTAGGAATCTAACTGCTGAACTTAATATTTTCAATCCAGGAAACAATATTGATAATAAACCTTTAGAAATAAATTACCTTCAGGAAAATCCAATTGAAGAGGAGAATGAATCAGATCTGGGTTTCGAGGAAATTTTTGGTGAAGAACTGTTGTTTTTAGAAAAATCAGTTCCGATTTTTGAGAAAACTGGAACTGCGCTTGAACAAACCTTTGAAGAACTCTTCTCAGATGAACTTAGCTTTTTAGAAAACAAACAATCAGAATTTAAACCCTCAAATATAAATCTTATGTTTAAAAAAAATTTTGTTGCACAAACTTTTGTTAATAAAGAAGCTAAGTTCAAATTGCATAACACCATTGAAACCTACCTTGAATTATTGCAAAAATCATTGAACCCCTTGGAATGTTTTGAATCTGAGCACTTTATTGTTTATATCATTTTAAATCTCTTTAGAATCAGGGTAGAATCTTCAACAATAAGGTAGGATTTAATGTAGAATTTAAACTTTTCATTTTTCATCTTTTATTCTACATTTGCTTATCTTTGTGTCTCATCATAATAATAAAAGAATTTATTATTCTCTCATTTGAGAGTTTCTGTTCTTTTGAAAAAAAGAAGAAAAGAGTTATATAAAAAAGAAGAAGAAGAAATTTTGACTTCATCCTCCTCATACCAAAGGTAATTGCAGATATTTTTTTATCATTGTTTGAAGCCGACCGAACAAATGTAAGTGCTTCATTTTTATCTGCTTTACTTTGTGCATTTTAGAGTTTACATTGAGGACTATGCAAAATTTAGGTGTGGGGGTGGGGATTACTCATTTTTCTCTTTATCTTAGTCATTTTCCTCTTTTTCTTACCATTTTTTTCTTTTTATGTTATTTTTTCTCTTTTTTATAAAAATATTGTCACTTGCCAACTTAATAGAGTTGATTAATAATTGATCTATTTCATAAAATTTAAATTTTCTAATCCTTAGTTAGCTTTATACTCAAGTTTACCTTTTATGATAACTCCAAATAAATTTATAAGAAATGATTTTCAAAGTAGTAGACTTCACTTAAGTCTTTACTTAGACTTTTAATTAAAGTAATGAAATTTTTGCATGCTCATCTTAGAGTTGAAAATAAATTCTCAAGTTATCTTGATCTAAATATTTTTTGAGACATATATATATTAAAAAATTAACTTTACAAAGAAGAGTCTGAAAAATGGGCACCAATTAAAATTCTCTTAAAATTCAAGATGGTTCTATCTTACTAAGCCTAAGTTGACCGAGTAATTAAGCCCAAAAGTATTTCTATGCTTAATGACCTAAGCCCAATTGAGTTGGGATCCATTATTTAAAACTCATTAAATGGTCACTTAGAAAGCCCAATCAAGAAGAACAAAATCACCAAGGAATAAAGAGTTTTAAAAATATTTACTAACAATGTTTATATATATAGTTATATTTGTATATATATTCATGAAAAATAAATTGATTAAGAGACTTGAAAATTGTTTAAAACAAAGAGTTAGCATGTTCCTTTCAAAACTTTCAAATTAAATTTCTAAGTTAAACTTAGTTTTGTATACTTATAATGAAAACATTTTCTAAGAGATTTACCTTGGAGTTATATATAAAAATATTTTCTTGAGTAAAAACTAGCTTCAATTAGAATGTTAAATATATCAAGTGAATTAATTATACTTTGACTTCTTTAAATTGGCAAGTTGATTAAATTTTATGGGTATATTCACTACAAACCCTCACGAGACTACAACTCATCCACTAGGGTAACCTAGGGGTTTAAAGGCTTGTTGTATGCGCTAAATATAACTGCGATTCCTGCGAAAGTGAGTTAGGATTTTTCTTTCTTTCTTTTTCAATTTCTTTCTTTGATAGAGGACTAGCAAAAGTTTAGGTGTTAGGGTATTTGATAATCACATTTTTATTATAATTTTACACCCTCATTATCTATTTTATTTAAATAAAAATATCACTAATAACATATTTTTCTCTTAATCTGCAGGTTAATGAAGAATCAATGAATAAAAGCCAAAAAGAACTCAAATATTCTCATTTTTTAACCTCTTATTGAAGCCCGGGATCAAGCCAAGCAATCTACACAAGTCGAAGAAACAAGGAGCGAAAAAGAAATGAAATCAAGTCAAAATCATATTCGGGATGATTAGTTGTAAAGAAATGACGATATCTCCCAATCCGGAAGGCGGAATTTAACATATAATATATGAAAATCGCCTATCTCGATGAGACGAAGCCATCTGTCAAGTCAGGTTTTTGATCCAAGTATCGATACTAGTATCGATACCGGTATCGATAGGGCTATCGATACCAGTATCGATACCCAGTTTTCTGTTACGATTTAAAGGTTGAAATTGATTAACTTAGAGATCAAGTTTAATCCAAGGGTTGATATTGGTTGTAATACCCTATAAATAGGGTTAGAGGGTGAGGGTTTGAGTGTGAAATAATTTGTAAACTCCTTTTGGAGAGGAAGGGTTGCTCTTAATTGAGAATACCATCAAAATTTATAACTTTATTGCAAATTAATAAAAGAATTTTTCACCCCTTCATATTTGTTTCTTCACTTTGTCCAAGGACCAAAAGGAGGATGAAGATGAAGAGATAAAAATGAGGGTTTGCCATTTATTTCTTTTCTTTTCTTGCTATTTTATTGCTTTGTAGAATAGATTTACTTTCATGCAATGTCTTTAATTCTTGCTCTTTAATTTTTGTAATTAATTTTGATTTCTCTTTTCTTTTCTTTAATTCGCCTTGAGGCTTAAGATCTCTTGGGAATCACTCCTTTTCTAAATGTGGAGCTATTATTTGGATCCCTAGAGATTGTTTGAAACTAGCATTATATCCAACTCATTCTTGTGAGATTGAGATTAGCTAAGTGGATCTACTCTAGATTCTACCATCTTTAATCATCCTCCACATTTTACCTTCTTTATTTGTCGCTTTGTTTTTCTCTTTTCTTTTGTTCATGGAGATCACAATTGGGGATCTCTAGAGATTGTTTGAAACTAGCTTCATATCCTACTCACTCTTGTGAGATTGAGATTAGCAAAGTGAATCTACTCTAGACTCCCCCTATCTTAAATCAACCCTCCATCTTTTACTTTCTTGCTCTTCATTTAGTTATTTCTTTTCTTTTTTTTTTTCTTCTGATTTTCATACTCACTTTACTTCTCTCTTGATTTTCTTTTATTTGCACATATTCACTCTCACTTCACTCTCAATCACATTTTCTTTTACTTATGCTTATTTCACTTCCACACTCTAAATCTTTCCACACTCACTTTCTTTCTCATTTGTATTTTTATTCGCATTAAATCACAACCACTCTCTTATCTCTCACAATCCACTTTCACTTTGCTTTAATCCTAATTGTCTTGCACATATTAAGAACCAAATTTGACTAACATCATACAGACACCTTCCTCGTGGGATCAATAACTTTTTATACTATAACTTGATGGTTGTATACTTGCAACTTTAGGTTTACATTATTTACCAATCAGGATGTTTCCAGTATGTTAGCTACACTTGCACCATTTCTCCTAATGGGCGATGATTAAGTGCAAGTCCCGCCAACTACTTCTTTAACAAGCATGGATGCATTGGTGGCCTCCGCTGAAGCGGATCCTTCAAGTCGCACAAAAATTCCACTGTCTCACGACTCAGATGATTTGATTGAGTTGGAGATTCAAATTCTAATCGAGAGCTTGATGAAGCTATACAACCAAAGCATCAAATCTGCTTTGGCTGCCAAGAGAGGCTTATCTGCTCGCACTCTTGGTTTGTTGAGGAATCAACTTGGCATTTTAATATCGATTGTGGGAGCCGAACGTACTGAGCCATTCAAGAGGATGATTGATGAGGCTGAGCTTCAATTCAAAAGGTTGCAACTACTTCATGTAGCTGACGTTGATGGTATTGCTGATCTTGAATTTCATTATCTCTTAGCGAAGCGCCGTGAGGTTGAAGAGTCCGCCCGCAAGGAGATATAGCAGATCTATAAAAAGCTTCAGGAATTGAATGCTAGCCTTGCACTTGTTGATGGTAATCAGGAAGCTTACCAATGCCATTCTGGAATGGGAAGCCGCCATCAATGAGGCCAAGGTGGCCATTGCTGTAGCTCAAACTCGGTTGGAAGCAGCTCAACAGCAGGAGGAGAAACTCAAACTCAAGTCATCTGAGTTGGCGAAGGAGAGGGATCTCAAAGCTTCTCAACTTTAGACTGAGATGGCTAGGCTGGAGGCTATCAGAGGGTTCAAGCTAATCCAATTGATCTCAGGATTCTGAGGGAAAGAGCCCAGAAAAATACTCTTGAAGCTCGGGATACCAAGATAGCTGAGTGTATTGCTCGGATTTGATCTTTTTATCCATATTCCCTTTAGAATTCTCCTCTTTGTAATAAATTAGCTCTTTTAAAATGAAGAACTTTTGCCATTTTGATATGTGTACGATAGAGGTGTAATGTTAACATATCCTATTGATATTCCTTCTGGGGAGAAAAATAATAGAATCAAACTAATAGAGGTGTAGTGTTAACGTATCCAGTTTGGTTGAGTTGGCACTATTCAGAGGTGTAATGTTAACATGACGGTATTAGAGTATTTGACAGAGGTGTAATGTTAACGTGTCAAATAGAACTTTCGACAGAGGTGTAATGTTAACCGGTTAGGTTCAAAGGAGTCCAAAGGATGACTACCGTTTAGAAGTGTAATGTTAACTCAACGGCAGAAAATTGATGGAAGTGTAATGTTAACTAATTGATTTTTTAGCAAAGGCAAATTGACAGAGGTGTAATATTAACTAGTCAAATTTGAAAAAACAAGCCGACAGAGGTGTAATGTTAACCAATCGATGAAATGATCTGACAGAGATGTAATGTTAACCAGTCGGAACATAAAGATGTAAACCATTCAGAAGTGTAATGTTAACATGACGGTGGTAATGTATTTGGAGTCAAGCAGGGATGTGATGTTAACTTGATGACTCGTTGGGGATTTTAATTAGATTGTGGATCAAGATGATCAACAATGCAGGTTGAGAATTTATTCTCATGGTCAGAGGTGAAAACTTAAACGTGACCAAAATCTCTGCAGGGAGATAAAATTAGTCAGGATCAAGGGTAATATTCTTGAGAAACTTCCCGTTGATTGGTGCCATGAGCCTATTGCCGTTTTGGTCAATTAGACGATGTGCTCCATTTGAGTAGACTGCCTTTACTATAAATAGACCCTCCCATTTGGGTTAGAATTTTCCCTTAGTCTTGTGCATTATGACCATGGGTCGACGAACAGCTAAGATCAGGTCACCTTCTTTGAAGGGTTGTTCTCTAACTCTCTTGTTGAAGGCTCTTGAGATCCGTGACTGGTAGATCTCGATTCATTGTTGAGCTTGAAGTCTCAGCTCATCTAGCGCCTCTAGTTCTTAGAGCCACTTTTGATGGTGTTCTTCAGTCATCATTTTCTTGACAAGAACAATTCTCAATGACATCATCTGTATTTCCAGAGGGATCATGGCTTCACATCCGTAGACCAAGGAAAAAGGTGTGGAGCCAATGGGAGTGTGGACTGTTGTTCGATAAGCCCATAAACACTCTTCAAGTTTCTCATCCCAATCTCGTTTGTTGGACGAGACGAACTTCTCTAGAAGTTTGATGATAGTTTTGTTGAAAGCTTTGGCTAGACCATTAGCAGCAGGGTTAAATGGCGTAGAAGCCACATCTTGAATTCGAACCATTGTCATAGATAATCCTTCGAGGGACGCTAAATCGATAAATAATGTGATGTTAACCTAATCATGTTAGATGTCTTAATCTCTCTTAAGGGAATGGCTTCAGCCCATTTAGAGAAGTAATCAGTAATGGCCAATATAAAACGATGATCTTTGGCGGATGGCGGGCTAATTGGCCCGATGATGTCCATACCTCATGTTTTAAATGGCCATGAGGAAATAGTAGGATGTAATTCTTTCAAAGGTTGGTGTAGAAAATCAGCGTGGACTTGATGCATGACATCGTTAGGCATAAGCCAATGCATCTACAATCATCGTTGGCCAGTAATATCCCAGACAACGAAGTCGGTCCTGAAGTTGAGGACCCGGTTGATGAGCTCCACATATACTGTTGTGGCCTTCCTTGAGTGCTTCTCGAGCTTCACTTGGTGATAAGCATTGGAGCAACACGCCGTTGAATGATCGACAATACAAAATCTAGGTAGCAGAATCACAGAAGAAGCGTGAAGCCCTTCTTTGGATGGAGATTGCTTGCTTCGGATTATCTGGTAGTATTCCGTATAAGACATAATCAATGATCGGAAATGTCAATCATTAGATTCAAAGTGAGTTGGCATGGCATGCACTTTGTTAGCTTCAAGGATTTTCTTTGGAGAGCATAATTAATGGCTAGCCACTGTGATGCGCCTAGTAGACTTAGGAGTCAAGGCAAGAGTAGCTGAGAGGGACGCCAAAGCATTAGCATGAGTATTTTCGAGGTGGGCTACATAACTGATGTAGAAACCTTAAAATGATTGAGCAAGCTTCATTGTCGCTTCATGGTTGGGTATAAGATCATTGTGGCAGACCTCATATTCTCCTTTGCTCTAGTTGATGATCAATTTAGAATCGCCGTAGGCTTCAAGGTATTTGATACCTATATCTTGACCAAGTTGCAGACTAACTATGAGGGCATTATACTCAGCCATGTTATTGGAGCATGACGCGGTCAATGAATAAGCCCGAGGGAGGACGTGTCTGTGAGGATCAATCACCGCTACCCCCACTCCTGCGATAATTGCTCCTTTGTGGTTGCATCTTGACACGCTGTCGAAGTAAAGTTGCCACACCTGGTGATCCGAGACAACGTTCGACTCAAAGACCTCATCTGGGATATCCTCGTGGAGCTTAGAAGATTCAGGGATGGGATGATCTGCCAAGAAATTGACTATTGCTTGGCTTTAACTACTTTCTATGGCACGAATGTCACGTCGTATTGTGAAAATAGTATTGCCCATTTAGCTTACCTAGAGTTCAGCGATCCAGATTTTGTCCTGAGTATCCGTAGATGATTGACTCTTGAAATAATGTGGATGGATTGACTAGTTAGGTAGTGTTGCATCTTCTAAATTGTGAAGACCAATGCTAGACATTCCTTTTTGATCAGATTGTAGCGATGCTCAGCACCAATCATAGTCCGGCTAAGGTAATAAATGGCTTGCTCATGTCCATCATCATTCTTTTGAGCAAGAAGTTCTCCTAGTGAGTGATCCATCACCCTGACATAGATTAAGAAAGGTTTACCTAAAATCGGTGCGGCAAGGGCAGGTGGCTTCGTGAGATAATTCTTAATCTCATCAAAAACTCTTTGACAAGTGTCATCCCAAATAAATGAAATTCCCTTCTTCATCAACCTCTGAAATGGTTGACATTTTCAGGACAGGTTAGCTATAAACCTGCGAATGTAGGCTAATTGCCCTTGCAAGCCTCTGAGTTCTTTGAGATTTCTCGGAGGTGGCATCTCTCAGATGGCTTTCACTTTTTCTGGGTCGATGTGTATCTCTTTGGATGTTACTATAAATCCCAGGAATTTACCTAATGATACCCCCAGGAAAGACTTCATCTTGAGTTGATGTTTTCTCATGATTTTGAACACCGTCCTCAAGTCATTGACATGATCTTGTTAATGATGACTCTTGATTGCGAGGTCATTGACGTAGCACTCTACCGTCTTGCGCAAATGCTCACGAAAAATTATATTCATCGCGTTGGTAAGTTGCTCCAGCATTTTTTAAGACCAAAGGGTATTACTGTATAACAGAATACCCCCAAGGGTGTCCTGAAAGCTATGTACTTCTGATCATTTGGATGCATCTTGATTTAATTATATCCATAAAACCTATCCATGAACGTCATCCTCTCAAACCCGCACGTATTGTCAACCATGACATTCGTGATAGGGGGAGGGGGAGAATTTGCCCTTTGGGCAAAACAAGAATTAGATCCCTAAAGTCAATACAGATCCGGATTTTACCATTTTTTGTTACCACAATGATGTTGGCCAGCCAATCCGGATGTTGTTCTTCTTGGATGAACCCGCATTCAATGAGTTTGTAAATTTCTTTCTTGATTTACTCCATCAACTAAGGACGAAAGCGTCGTTGTTATTGCTTGACCGGCTTAACGTTGGGGTCAATGTTAAGGCGATGAATGGCCACATTAGGATCCAACCCGGGCATGTCTTCATAACCCCAAGCGAAGACATCAATGTCCTCTCAAAGGAGAGTTATGAGTTCTTCTTTCTCAGTGAGTGATAAACTCTTGCTGATGAAGATGGATTTAGAATTGGCTTCGTTGCCTATGTTGATTTGGATCACTTTATCTTCGGTGGGTGGATCGCTAATTTTAAAGCGCGACTCCCACTATTTTCTAAGATGTTTTGTACATGAATCATCTTCAGGATCTTCAAACACTTCGGATTCATCAAGATCCATGATTAAACTGTACAAAATCATATTAACCGTGAATTCACCGAATATAGCTCCAATGCTGACGTCAAAATCCCGACTAGACGTGTCTGAAGAGCTACTCAGGAAATTATCAGATGCTGGTCCTTTTTGTGAGTTGGCTTCAGGGAAAATGTACCCGGGTCCACATTTAGTTTGATTATAATAATCGAATGCCTCTCCTTCTGGTACGAAGGGCATTAGAGGAATTCTCAGTCCTTGATTAAAATTCAATCCTTGTTTTAGAGCGAAGTCGTAGTCCATTCTTGCTATTATATGCTGAGATTGCTGGCTGTAGCGGGAGAACTCTAGAACTCCTTTGGCTTCCTCATTCGAGCTTGATAAGTGCGGTCACGGCTCGACCTTTCCAAAGATAATAGGATTTCGGGCACCTCCTTTAGCTTGGACCATGAAGGTGCCATCCTCTGAGTCACCTAGCTGCTAATGAGTCGGGTAAGATTCATTTATACGCATGTACAAAGTTGGTTCTAAAGCTAGCCTAAACATAAGAGCTTCGACTCTTGAGCTTTCATACTCAGAGTCTAAAGAATAGTCATAAGCAAACTCGACTTCATTAAAGATCTAGTCGCTCTGATTTTCGGCTGAGTGGTCGATACATGGTTCCTCGAGGGTAATTATAAGTGGTTCCATTTTCCAAATTAGATCATCATTTGGATCTAGCTCGTTTTTCGCTTCATTACCGCTATCTTCATTATTAGGAAGAATAATCTTGATTGCATGATTATCATCATATAAGAGAGAGTCGGTAAAGTAATTCTCCACTCCCTTGAAGGGATACCTTTCAGCATCAACCTTTTGTTGAACCCCCTACTCATCGATGTACTTGAAGCATTGATAAAGCATTGATGGGATGATCATGTTAGAATGGATCCATGGTCGTCCGAGGAGAAGGTTGTAGGGTGTTTTGACGTCGATGATATAACAAATCACATCCGTGTTTAAATCATCGATCTGACATTTAAGTTAGACCTTCCCAAGAGATCGGCTACTATTAGAGTTGAAATCAAAGATGATGGCGTTAGTCCTTGAGAGCTTGTGAAGGGGAATACCCAGAAAACTTAAGAGTCTCCGCGAGATTATGCTCAAAGTAGAGCCTGGGTCAATGTGAATCCTCTCGACCTTCGATGATCCCACATACTCTTTATAGTAAAGGGGTCGATTGTGATGATGGTCTTTGATGAGCATGTCATCTGGAGTGAAGGTGATACAAGGTGCTTGCCATTGGCATTGATAGCACTGTCTGTGTTCTTCCTCCTTGGGTGGCTCAAACATGTGGCCAAGGAATGTCTCAATGTCATTCAGAGCTTCTTTCAAAGCCTCCCTCATTTCCTTAGAAAAACATTGAAATTTGAATAAGGTTATACGAGCCAGGATATTGGCTAACTGAGATATGATATCGTATCGGAATGAGGCTTTAGGATCATCTGAGTGATGCTGCAATGCCTTGTCGAACCGAGTCTCTTTTTGCTTGGTCGATTCGGGTTACTTGGAGGGTCCTGGCTGATCATAGTTCTTTAAATAGTCTCGGCCGGACCTTATCCCGTCATGACAATATTCTCTTACTCCAAGTCAGTGAGTGAAGAGACTTGTAGAGATTCCTCTCGATGATCGTGGAGATGACATTGCAAGGCTTCATCTTGCATTTGGTCTTTGACATGGACTTTGAAAGAGTCCAATGTTCATCTTGGAGAGAAGATCGAGATGTACCCACATTATTTTATTGATCATGATTGACCACCCCCATCCTTACAGTGAGAATGGGGACAATTCCATCTTGGGCTTGAATTTCTGGCATGGAGCCGAATTGAAGAGTCACCATATTGGCAGTGACTTTCTTTTTCTTAGGCTTGAACTTGAGGATTCCTGACTCGATAAAAGGTCTGTATCTTATCCTTAAAAATATAACAGTTCCTCATCAGGTGTCCCAACATTTTGTGGTAAAGACAGTAGTTGGGATCATCAGTCTTTCTGATTTCTTTGGGGCGCCGGACTTCAGGAAGCTTTAGCCGATTACCCTTGTTGAGGACATGGAAGATAGCCACTATATGCTCGTCCTTGAAGGAGTAGTTGCATTGAACGTTCTTCCTTTGTTCCCTCTTCTGGCTGTCGGGTTTCTTGACCTTAACCATGAAAGTCTCTTTGGCTTTCGGCTAGGAGGATTGCCCTTGTTTGCCTTTGTTACCCTTAAAATTAGTACGTGGTTCAAACTTGTTAAAGCGTTCTGATGATTTTTCTGCTATCTCAGCTTGCTCCATTAAGTCCTTCCATGTATAGGCCGCGACAGTGCCCATATGAGCTTCTATACGACCCACGAAATTATGCCGATAAGTTTGGAGTAGCATCGACAAAGGCATATCTCGACATTATAATATCATATTGCATAATCGCTCAATAAATTCCCTAACCCTCTCATTTCTCTTTGCTTTTCGGAGAGGAGTTTGGCCATGGTAATATCTGATTGTTCCTCATAAAATTATGAGAGGAACTTAGATTCCAGATTAGCCAAGGACTTAATTGACCCCTCAGCGATTCTAAAACCAGTCGAAGGCTACCCCCTGAAGGGTACCAATGACAAGTCATGCTTTAGTGGCGTCACTACCCATTACATTTCTAGTTTGTTGGTGGAAGTAGTAGATATGCGTTGGTTAAGAGAACCTTTGCCATCAAATGTATGCAATGTCGGCGACTTAAACTTCATCAAGTAGGGAACTATATCCCACTCGATGGGATAAAGCTGAATGATTCCAACCTTCTTTAGCTCAGTTCACTGAGAAAGAGCGTTGAGCTATTTTTGGAGGTCCTCGAGGACCTTTGCCTCCTAACTTGGCTTAGGAGGTACCGATGACTCCGAATGAGCAGAGTCTGCACCGTCTTGATCCATGTGCTCTTTTCCTAGGGAAAGTTTGATAGCTGGTCATTTTCCCTTTCAAGAGCTTGCTTGATGCTGAGAAGTTGATAGGAGCTGCTCGAACATTTTCTCCAGACGCTCAAATTGCTCATCTGAAGCTTTCTTTTGTGCTGCCATCTGAGAGAAAAGATCTTCCCGCTCTGTCATGTCTGATGCTCATTGTTGCTCTTGACTTGAGCTAGGGGTCACATTCGACGCTATGGCAGAGTTGGTATCACTGGAAGTAGGCTGGTCGACATGAGGCGAGCTGTAACACTCGTGTTTGGAGGAGGAAATAGTGAAAGGGGATCACTGCTCTCTGCTTTGATCTGGTATGGCGGTACACTCCATCAGTCTCGGTAATATGCTTTCGATACCAGCGAGTATCTTGGGTCGGACGGACTGTCTGCATCTTCCTCATCTCCAGAGATTACATTAGTTGTATTGATTGTGAACTCTTGGAGTTTATCCTTTCGGGTACGTTGTCGTCTTTGATCCTAGCCTCTGAAGGCTCAGGATTATGACTAAGATGATTAAATACTAATTTCTTTTCAGGAATAGCTTTGCATTGGCAATTCTTTTAAACTGTCGTGACTACATTCCTGAGAAATGCTGACATTAGCAAGCTCTCTTCAGGGATAGGAACTCTCTCAGATCACCAAGAGTTCCAAATTGATTTGAGTCAACTTCGCCACTTTGGACCTTGGCATGCGAACATCACCTATGAAGACGTTGGCCTGACCTTCGCGTAGCGGGGTCAGATGGATCACTATTGGTGATGTTATTCCCTTGCGGGAATTTGTATAAGGAGTTACCCCCATTCTTTGCTTCTGTCGAGGAAGCATAGCGAGCATCACGAGATACTTTAAATCGAACCCCCAAGGGAGTTGTGGACTAATGTCCAAAATTAGAAGACGTGAGAACATCTTCACCTTCGCTTGAGGTGAGGGTCGATATTTCTTCGCTCTAGGTGAAGTCCGTTTGGCTTCCAGCAAAGCTCAAATTGTCTTTGGCGAAGGTCGCCTTGACACACGTGGGGTCAATTTAGACCCTAAGTTCGCACTACAGTAAAATTTATGGCATCTTATCACAATTGTCATCGATGATTGATTCAAGGAAATGAATTCCTCAAACTTCGCTTGGTCAAATTCTATGACCAACGATTTAGCAAAAGACCCGAGGGTCTTAGTGTCGGACTGCGACACAATTTTCTCGGCGGAGGAGAACGTAGTCCCCAACAGAGTCGCCATCCTGTTTCGGGTCTTTCATATTATAATTAGCAAGGATTATAATAAAAAGAGAAATAAGAAAAATTTATAAGACTGGATTCTTTTCTGCGTGCCGATGGAGCGTCGATCTTGTACTCCGTTAACAGTCCAACTAAAATGATGGATCTCTTGCTGTTGATCTCTGATTTGGTTGCTTGGAAGATAGCTCAGTCTTCTCTTGAAACTGAATATCAGAAAGAAAGAGAGAGGAAGTTAATTTTGCGCGTGTATGGGGTGTTCGATCTCTCAGTTGGTGATCTCCTCTCCTTGTGGTCTCGAATAAACAATCTCTTCCTCCTCTTATAGGCTAAGAGAGAGAGAGAGAGAGAGAGTTAATGGCTTTTAATTATGGATTAAGTGACCATTAAAGTAGAAGATACTGGGGGAGCAGTTATCCCCTTGAGAATAGTTCTCAAATGGCTGATTGGCGAAATTCGCTGATTAATTGGTTGGTAAAGCGCACTGAAAGTGTTTGGGCGAGGCTCACTTGGATGTGGGTGGGCCATTGCTTCTGAATCGTGGGTGATGTGGCCCACGTGGGTAGCTGCGGGCGAAGTTTGCTGACATCAAACGGCGAACTTCACCTGGCTCATTTTTGACTCGTTTGGCTGAAGTGGACTGTATGGCGATGTTCATGTGCTTGTTTGAGCGAGCTTTGCTATAGCCTGTTGTGGGCTTGACTTTGGGCCCATTTAAAGTGTTTAGCCCATGAGCATTTACTTCTTGGATCCAAGCTGAACATTGGCCTAGATGGAATAAATTTTAATCGTCTATAACTGTTCAGAGGTGTAGTGTTAACATGACAGTGGGGGAAGTCGACAAAGGTGTAATGTTAACCGGTCGACGAAAAGGACCAACAAAGGTGTAGTGTAAGCCGGTCGACTCAAGAGGGGACTGACAAAGGTGTAATATTAATCGGTCAAGTCTAAAGATACATGTTGTTCAGAGGTGTAGTGTTAACATGACAGTGGGGAAAGTCGACAGAGGTGTAATGTTAACCGGTCAATGGAAAGGACCGACAAAGGTGTAGTGTTAACTAGTCGGGTCCAAGAGAGTCTAAGGGACAACTACCATTTGGAAGTGTAAAGTTAACTTAATGATAGAATAGATCAACAGAGGTATAATATTAACCGATCGACTCAAAAGAAGACTAACAGAGGTGTAATGTTAACCGGTCAAGTCTAAGGAGAGATTGACAGAGGTGTAATGTTAACCGATCAATCTCGAAAGGAAAAGTCGACAAAGGTGTAATGTTAACCGGTCGACAGAAGGGTCCGACAGAGGTGTAATGTTAATCGGTCAATGGAAAGGACCGACAAAGGTGTAATGTTAACCGATCAATCTCGAAAGGAAAAGTCGACAAAGGTGTAATGTTAACCGGTCAATGGAAAGGACCGACAAAGGTGTAATGTTAACCGGTCAATGGAAAGGACCGACAAAGGTGTAATGTTAACCGATCAATCTCGAAAGGAAAAGTCGACAAAGGTGTAATGTTAACCGGTCAATGGAAAGGACCGACAAAGGTGTAATATTAATCGGTCAAGTCTAAAGATACATGTTGTTGAGAGGTGTAGTGTTAACTAGTCGGGTCCAAGAGAGTCTAAGGGACAACTACCATTTGGAAGTGTAAAGTTAACTTAATGATAGAATAGATCAACAGAGGTATAATATTAACCGATCGACTCAAAAGAAGACTATGAGAGGTGTAATGTTAACCGGTCAATGGAAAGGACCGACAAAGGTGTAGTGTTAACTAGTCGGGTCCAAGAGAGTCTAAGGGACAACTACCATTTGGAAGTGTAAAGTTAACTTAATGATAGAATAGATCAACAGAGGTATAATATTAACCGATCGACTCAAAAGAAGACTAACAGAGGTGTAATGTTAACCGATCAATCTCGAAAGGAAAAGTCGACAAAGGTGTAATGTTAACCGATCAATCTCGAAAGGAAAAGTCGACAAAGGTGTAATGTTAACCGGTCAATGGAAAGGACCGACAAAGGTGTAATATTAATCGGTCAAGTCTAAAGATACATGTTGTTGAGAGGTGTAGTGTTAACTAGTCGGGTCCAAGAGAGTCTAAGGGACAACTACCATTTGGAAGTGTAAAGTTAACTTAATGATAGAATAGATCAACAGAGGTATAATATTAACCGATCGACTCAAAAGAAGACTAACAGAGGTGTAATGTTAACCGGTCAAGTCTAAGGAGAGATTGTGAGAGGTGTAATGTTAACCGGTCAATGGAAAGGACCGACAAAGGTGTAATGTTAACCGATCAATCTCGAAAGGAAAAGT
Source organism: Asparagus setaceus (assembly GCA_012295165.1). Classification (NCBI taxonomy): domain Eukaryota; kingdom Viridiplantae; phylum Streptophyta; class Magnoliopsida; order Asparagales; family Asparagaceae; genus Asparagus; species Asparagus setaceus. Next base: position 23,931,515 of record CM022710.1, read on the forward strand.
CGACAAAGGTGTAATGTTAACCGATCAATCTCGAAAGGAAAAGTCGACAAAGGTGTAATGTTAACCGGTCGACAGAAGGGTCCGACAGAGGTGTAATGTTAATCGGTCAGTCACAGGGTGCAAACCATTCAGGGGAGTAATGTCAACATGACGGTAGCAAAAGACGCCTGGAGTCACACAAAGGTGTGGTGTTAACTTGATGACTCACTCGAGAATTTTGTTAGGATCAAACTGAAATGATCGATGACTTTGGTTGAGAAATTATTCTCATGGTCAGAGGTGAGGGCTTTAACATGATTGAAGACCCTGAGAGGAGTATTGGTTGACATATGGTGTGGTGTTAACCTGCCAAATTGAACAAAATACTGTTCTCACAACCGAGGATCAAAGATAAGGCTTGAGCCCCTGTCTTTGACTCGGGACAGGGTTGAAAATAGCTATTTGAGATAGCTTAAAAGTACAAACTTCTATTATCTCCTCATTTAAGAGCAATGAGCCTGAATGGATGAGTTGTACGGATGCTAGGTTTGCCATGTTTGACGGAATTAATTGGTATTAAAGATCCGCTGGAGATATGTCTGGATTTAGTGCTTCCCTCATTCACAAAAGGCAAAGTTAAGATGAGTCTCTGACATCAAAAATTCTCTGGGGATAAGTCCAAACTCGGTGTCTTTTAAGAGAAAGATCTTGGAGGAGTAAGTCACACTACTGCCAGGTGTACCGTATTTGACGGGCTTCTTCGAGGTGGAGAATTTCATAAGGATGGTGGTCAATCTACATGCTAAACTCCACTAAGGATGTGTCCGATTTTGACATCTCCTTGTAGCATTTCATTAGGTGCCTTCTTCAGCTTCTTAGTCAAAGCTAGAGCCTTCCTCTTCAATCCATGCTAGAACCTTCTGCGAGTGTGAGCAATGAAAGGATCAACAAGGCATATCGAGGTACTGGTTGAGTTTGACACCTTTAAAGACGGATTCCTTGAACATTATCTTCTTCAACTGGCCGGTTGCCATATTGATGATCATGAGGAGCGGTAGGCACTACCCCCCATACCTTCATTGAGCTAGAGGGAAGTCTGTGATTGCTTGTCCTTTAAGTGCTTTTTGAGATACAAGCGTCATATCGTATTGAGATAGCAAGATCACTTGCTTCGCAAGCCAGGAATTCAGAGATCTTAATTTCATCATGAGTACCCACAAAGGGTTAACTCTTAATATCATGTAGGATGTAAAGGCAGTCGTCAGAGGTGCAATGTTGAACTTGATGACTAATTACTTCGGAGAGGTTGTACTATTGGACATACCGAAGAAATAAGGTGTTGCCATTGAAGGCTCTCACCTTACGAGATGAAGCCAGAAAAGACTGGGTTGCCGTTGTTGAGGAAGCATTATCATAGTCGTAGGAGGCTGGGTTGGTGTTGCTTAAGAAGCATTGTCATAGCCGTAGGAGGCTGTGTTGATAGTTTTGATCGATGAGATTCGAAAAGTGTTGAACTGCTATAGCAGTGAAGCCGTTAGTAGGCAGAGGGATGCAATGTACCAAATGCATTGAAGCGTACAAGGGCTTGACAAGACTTTCACAATGGCGAGGGTATCCTTTTCCTTTGATCAGGAGGATTGCCCCATCTTGTTCTCATCATCGGAGGATTGTCCCGTCTCGTTATCATCGTCTTTGCAGCTTGACCACTAATCATATTGCTTGAATCTCTCCATAGAGTTCTCGGTAATTTTTGTTTGTTCAATCAGATCTTTTCACAAATTAGCCTTGAAAGCACCTATGTGGGACTCCACTTGGCTGAGAAAGTTATGCCGACATGTTTGGAGCAACATCGGCAATGGCATGTCTCGGCATCGTAAGGACAAGTCATGAAAAGGTTTAATGTAATCTATGACTGAATCATTTCTCCTCTATTTTTCTAAAAGGAGCTTGGCCACTGTTACATCAGATTGGTCCTCATAGAATTAGGATAAGAATTGTGATTCCAAGTCAGCCTAGGATTTGATTGATCCTCCGACCAGATTCTGGAACCAGTCAAAGGCTACCCCCTAAAGGGTGCCAATAAAAAGTCGCATCTTGATGGCATCGTTCCCCATGACATTTCCTGCCTGTTGATAAAAATAGTATATGTGTTGGTGAGGGGAACCTTTACCATCGAACATGTATAACGTCAGCAACTTAAACTTCATCGGATAGGGAATAGAGTCCCACTCAACGGGATAAGGTCGAGTGATCCCAATCTTCTTTAGGTCGGTCCTCTATGTAAAAGTGTTGAGCTAATATTATAGGCTTTTGAATATTTTTAGTTTGTGCCTAGTCTTCAGTGGACTGAATTACTCAGACTCTGATCGAGAGGAGAAGACATCTTCTTAGTGTGTGACTCCTTATGAGTGTCAATTGGCCACTTCCCTTTTGAAATGCTTGCAAGGGGCTGGAAAGTGAGCAGTAGTTGTTGATGAATATTTTCAAGTCGCTCGAAGCGCTCATCGGATGCATTCTTTTGGGCCTCAATCTGGTGAATAAGATCATCGATGGCCTTTTTGTGTGCCATGTTGCCGTCTACTCCCGCCCTGATTTGAGCTAGGAGTTGTATTTGATGCTATGGCTGAGTTAGCGTCGCTAGTAAAATGATGATTTGCATATAAAGGAGTTCATTGAAGAGGTGACCTCAAAACAGAGTACTCAAAGGGGATACCTACCTCCTGTCTCGCTCGAGTGTGGCAATAGATGCTATCAACCTCAAGAAGTATACTCCTAGTGCTAGGAGAATAATCTAAATCTGACGTGCTATCACCATCATCTCGGGTTACAACGGTCATGTTAACCATGAACTCTTGGGGATCAAGGTTGAAAGTCACCTTATTCTTGCGAGATCACTGTCACTGCTTGCTCCTAAACTCTAAATGTTTGGGGAATGGGTTAAAACGGGGAAACACTGACTCTTTGATAGATGGAGATTGACATAGGCTATTTAGTTGAACTGCAGATACTATCTCCTTTAGGGCCGGGCAATGTTGATATTGTTGTGCCTCGTTTGAGAGAGGAACTCCCTTAAGTCAAAGGGAGTATCAACTTGGCTATTGATGCGGCTGTCACTCTTCTTGAAAGTAACTTTGCAGGCTTGCTTTTGGCATTAGGACATTGCCTGAGACGACATTGCTTTGACCTACAACTAACGTGGTTAATTTTGACTTCATCACAAGTCTGAACTTGTGATTGAGACCGAGAATTATCATGGGCAATAATTTTTTCTTTCGAGAATTTGATTGGAGGGTAACCCCCATTTTTAGCTTCTTTTAAGGAAGCACGATGAGCATTGTGAGATGCTTTAAAGCGAACCCCAGAGGAGTTGTGGACTAAAGTCTAAATTCGAGAGACGTTTGAACGTCTTGACCTTCACTCGGGACAAGGGTTGCCAAGACTTCGCTCAAGGAGAAACTCATTTTGCCTCTAGCGACACTGAGGCTACTTCTAGCAAGTTTTTCTTCACTTTGGGTGAATCTGGGATTGCCTTCGCTCTGGGCATAGTTCGCTTTGCCTTCAGCGAAGCTTGGGCTGTCTTCGGTGAGGCTCGCATTGCTATGGGCAAAGCTCATATCTGAACCAAATCTTGAACTTTGACAAATCTTACGACATCTTTTGATCATGGCCATAACTATTTTCTCAGAGGAGATGAATTCCTCAAATTTTGCTTGGTCAAATTCGATGACCAACAATTCAGCAATGGACCTGAGGCCTTAGTGTCAGATTGCGACACGATCTTCTTTTCGATTGAGAAGAAAGTCCCCAATAGAGTTATCATCCTATTTCGGGTCTTAAAATTACAACTAACTAAAGATTACAAGGAAATAAGAAAATTCTTTTAGAGGCTGGGTTCTTTATCGGGTGCCGGTAGAGCGTCAATCTTGTACTATGTTGACGGTTGAACGATTAACGATGGGTCTTTTGCTGATTGACAATCTCTAAGTAAATAGATGACTACTTACTCAAAGAGATACTAACAGATTCTTTCTTTTAAAGACTGTTGATTAAGCTAGATGACTAGCTAAAGAAAATAAATTCTTTCTCACAATGATTGTTGATCGAGCTAAATGATTAGCCGATGAGAATGATCTATAAAGATCAATGAGAATAGAGGATAGATAGGCTCTTTGTCGATGTAGCCTCTGAATTTCTCTCTTTCTCTCTCTTCTCAAATGGGAAAAACCCTAGCCAAGAACGATGCTAACCCCAAGAACTTTCCTCCACCCCTTTCCTTTATGTTGATCGTGCCTATTTAAATGCTTGGGAGCATCAAGTGGGTGAGTTGGTTGGCCTTAACTCTTTTTAAATGGGTGAGTTAGTGGTCATTAACTTTCCATAAATAGGTGACTTAGCGCGGTGAACGATTTTCTTAAAAGTTGCTTGAAAATAGCTATGGGCGAGGTTCGCCAATTACGGCCATGGGCGAAGCTCGTTGAGTGAACTTCGCTAGAATGTGGGTATCCCACTTTTTTTGGAACATGGGTGATGTGGCCCACGTGGGCTATTGGGCGAAGCTTACTTGGACGAGCTTCGCTATGAGCTTTTGCTTAGGCCATTTTGATCTAATTCAGTGTTTGGTCTATGGGCGTCCACTTCTTGGGCTCAAGTATCAGACTTGTACCGAATATCGATCCGAGCCTCTCGTGACTTGCGAGATCAACTATATGTGGAAAAGGCTTGTATATTTTGACTGTCCACAACAATGAAATAGTATCTCTAAAAGTTTGAAAACTTTCCAAGAGAGGTCAAGGTTTTGATATCTTATATTTTTTAAGGTAGATGTCGATTTTTCAAAACAATGTTATTGTCATTTAGCATAAAGAGTGTGATATAGCGGTTTATCGGAAGTTAGTTTTTGGTTAGAAGTGTTTTACTCATATTGAAAATCATATTAGTTTTATCATTAGTAATTAGTAGTGTATTAATATATAATTTTACTATTTTTAAACTGATGTTTTGGATCATGTTACTGATGTTCTTTGTTGGTCTCGTGTGAATTTGTCAAGTATGAATTGAATATGGATTTTTGATCGCATTAGCCATTATGCATTTGCTATATAGCATAAAAGCTCTTTGATATATCTGTTAGATCAAAGTTCTAAAATTTGTAAGGTATAACTAAATTCAATGCATTATCAAGTTTTATATTAGTCTATAAAATATTATTTTTCATGTTATCATCATCAAGTAGAGGTTTAAAAGCATGAACTTATTTCGTGCAATAAATCATATGGTAACCATGAACTATTTCACAAATGAGTTATAATAAAGACATAAGTCTCTTTCTTGAAAAAAAAAGACATAAACCTGAATAAAATAGTCAAATTATTTGACCAAGTGCAGTGCACGTGCATCTAACCTTGTACAAATATACATGTGAATACAAAATAGATATGAGAACACCATATAAAATTGAAAAATAGTATAGTTAGTATGATACAAAGTTTTGATTAATATGTTTGTTATATTTGAAAAGTTAAGATTATATCTCTTGTTTATTAAAATTAACCTCAAATGCATTAACCTAAGGATTAAAATATGACCACCATATTTGGATAATTTCATATATAGATCGAGATATTTCACTATATATTCATATTTATAACCATATCCTATCGGAGATAGATATTCCCAATTGATGTGGATACTGAGATATATCACCCGACATGGATTTTTTTTGCATCCCTAGCAAAGACACCAATTCTTTTCCCCTTGCGATCTCACTTGATATCAAGTGCATTTGAATTTTGTTAATTGCAGTTAATAAGGCTAATTAATTAAACCCAAATATTCATAATTGAACCAAATGTTCATCCTAATTATTTCTAAGCAAATATTCTAAAATATAAAACTCATCGAGGACAATTGTAAAATATCTTCTATTTTTATGTTAGTGGATTTATACTTATTTCATTTTTTATTTTATATTATTTTATTTTTATGTTGTTTTAGTTTATTTTATTTAGATTATATTGCCCCCATTACCTCATGGGTCTTGGCTTCATCGCTGCAAAATGGGATATCAAACTGTATACTTTTGGAGAAATTTTCAGAAAAAATAGACAATCTAAAGAGAGTACGTTACATTAAGATAATTTTATTAGTTACAACCAAGTTATTAACACAAGTTCAAAAAGAAACTATGTAAGAAAATATGGCAATTTCTAATTATAATTTTTTGAAGCTCATCAGCAAACAGAGATGGTTTGGCGCAAATGGTACCCTGCATGAGTTTACGTAGCTAATAGACTGTGGGAGATGATGAAGCTAATCATCCTTGTAGTAAGCATGTGTGGAGGCTTATCCGTCTTAGCGTGCATTTTACTATGCATACTAAGACGGTCTTAGAGTCGTCACCACATGTATCAGGCAGTTCCAACACAAGCCCGAGCCCCAGTTCCAGCTCCATCTCCAACACATGGTTTAGAGCGCCGGGAGGCTTACGTTGCTTTAGAGAAGGAATCCAGTGAGGACGAAGGGTTGTGCACGATATGTCTTGAGGAGTATGATGCAGGTCAACTGCTTCGAACCGTGACATGTGTGCACAGTTTTCATGTCATATTCATCAACCGGTGTTGTCCTCTAACAGGACATGCCCAAAGTGTCGTCAACACTATCCATCATAGTCGTTTCATAGGCTAAAAATGACATGTGAGTATATTTCTCATGCTATTATTATTTGTATGTTGGTTTCTGTGTGTTGGTTTATATTTATTGGATACGATGATGATTTGGAAAATTTTGTATTAGAAATATTGGTTAAGTTTGTCATAGATATTTTTTTTGTTTACACTTGTAGGATATCTTGGTTTACATTTGTAATAGTCTATCTTGTAGTTGGTGGTTAGAGTTGTTTGATGTTTAGGTTTTCTAGTATATGCCCTAAGAATTGATGTATTCTTAATTTGAATTTTTATTAATTGCAGTTAATAAGGCTCATTTAATTAAACCCAAACATTCATTAATTGAACCTAGCTTCCATCCTAATTATATCTAAGCAAATATTCTAAAATATAAAAACTCATAAAGGACAAATGTAAAATATCTTCTATTTTTATGTTAGTGGATTTATACTTATTTTATTTTATTTTATTTTATTTTTATGTTATTTTAAATTATTTTATTTATAATATATTGCCCCCACTACCTCGTAGGTCTTGGCTCCGCCACTGCAAAATGCGATATCTAGCAGTATATACTTTCAGAGAAATTTTTAGAAGAAAATAGACACTCTAAAGAAAGTACGTTACATTTTAGATAATTTTAATAGTTACAACAAATTTACTAACAAAAGTTCAAAAATAAACTATGTAAGCAAATACGGAAATTATTAATTATAAATTTTTGTAGCTCATCAACTAACAGGCTTTAGCACAAATGGTACCCTACATGAGTTTACGTAGCTGACAAACTGTCGGAGATGATGAAGCTAATCATCTTCGTAGTAAGTGTATGTGGAGGCTTATCTGTCTTAGCATACATTTTACTATGTGTACTAATACGACATTAGAGTTGTTACCACATGTATCAGGCAGTTCCAACACCAACCCTAGACCTAGTTCCAGCTCCATCTCTAGCAACCAGTTTAGAGTGCAGGGAGATCGAAATATACCAGATTTCTACTTACGTTGCTTAAGAGAAGGAATCCAGCGAGGCGAATTGAGGAGTATGAGGCAAGTCAGCTGCATCAAACCTTGACATGTGCGCATTAGAAAATTCAAAGTGAATATCTTAATGACCTCACAAGTTCCTTTCTAGGAAAAATGTTGTTCTTAATTTTTTTAAAATATTTAACAAGATTGACAAAAGATTTTCTTTAGGAGTTGAAGAACCTTTTTAAATACATATCTTGATATTTCCTCCAAAATTTTTCACCTCTTATTATTTTTTAGTTGATGATTAATATGATAGAAAATAAAAATATAACCCCCAACTCTCATCACAATTTCGAAAATTTAATGTAATTGTTAGAGGGACTTTACATGGTACCAGAGCAACTCAAAATAAATCCATAAGCACTTAAAAAGGATGATCATTATTATTCTTGTTGTTGCTGCTGGTTTTATTTAAGGTTATGTAGATTTTATATAAATTTTACATCACTCTTATTAGACTAGGCCCAGTTCTATTGAATCTCTGCAAGTGCAGGTTGGGCCAGCTCATAAATAATGTTTGTTAAGATCAATTTCCTCTCAAAGTTTGTACCAACCAAATTCATTTCTCGTGATGTACATGAAGCGTCCTCATATATTTAATGTGCTGCTCTTACCTTTTATTTATCTGACAGGTAAGACTGGCAAAACTGTAAAGGGTTTTAGTTGGTGCATATGATGTCCTGTTTTTAACATGTAGGAGTTGAGATGTGGTAGAAAATCGATGGACAGTGTAAATACTTTATGGAATGGCCTTGGGCAGTTACTCTCAAAAAGGACCTAATACAACTTTTATAAGAGTCAAAAGTATTTCAAAAATGTTCATAGGCAAGCAAGTAGTTGTATATCATTCAGAAGAGACAAGGAGGTTTAATTTAGAGAATGTAGGAAGTTGTGGTTGTGAACTAACTGATGAAATCAAAACAAAAATTTCACATTGTTAGGGATGCAACCGTGCCCAAACTTATAACATACATTTGACACTGAGAATAGGTTTTTGTTTTCCTTTGAGCACAAATGATTAAGTAAATTAGTAAATTTACGGTTCGTTTGACAACCTTTCAAAAATGAGACCGGAACTATTTTGCAAAGAATCTTATTTAAGAAAAACTGAGCCAATGAAGCAATTTTTTAACCAAAAAAGCCTTAAATCACCGTGGATCAAAACATAAATTTCATTTCAAAACTGGACAATAATCAGCTGTGTCTCAGCTTTGAGGAGCTTGACAAACTAATTCTTAATCTTTCAAGTGAAACTAATTTAATTTAGTATTTATGGGTAAATGCATTGATTTTATTTGGATAATGCAGAAGTGAAGTTAGAATTTGATTAGCCTACCTCTGACTTCAGTAATGCATCGGTTACCCATTGATTGGGATCAACCTCCCTATAGGCAAAGGCACCAATTTGTTTTCCCTTGTGATATAAGTCGATAGCTACTTTCCTTAATTTTCCCTTCTCACACTCGTTACTTTCATCATTTGATTATTAATCCATGTAAAATAAATAACTTAGTGACCTCATGTGTTGCTTCCGGAGCAATAAGATTTTGGTCTCATTTTAAACATATTTTAAAAAGTGAAAAAGATTTTTTAATTCAGAAAATAGTTTCTTGCCCTTAAATATTTGTTGCATATATTCGAAACTTTTCAGAGATCTGAAATTTAATGTTTGTGCATATATTCGAAACCATTGAGTCTTTTTACAGAAATAATAAGTACTCCTAGAACAATTCTTTTGAAAAGACAAAGAAATTAAAAATTAAAAAAGGAATTCATAAATATTTAAAAGGATGATTAAATATGTTCAGTTATTATTATTATTAGGGAAAATTGTGTCAATGCCTTAAATTTGAGAAGCCCATGTGACCCAGCCCCTTGTAGTTTCATCCTTGTGTATAAACCGAAAATACAAGGCAATATTGTGTTTCAACCCTTATTCCTCTGCCAACTAAGCATAGAGAGAGGAGAAAAAAAATCATAAAACCCAAAAATATCCCTCCCTCCCTCTCTCTCTCTCTCTCTCTCTCTCTCTCTCTCTCTCTCATGGAGATCACAACCATGGTGAAATTTATCCTCTCTCTTCATCGTCCCAACTCAACCCTCTCCTTAAATCCTCGTCTCCTACCTCCGTCGCCGGTGCCGTTGCTAATTTTATTATTCATCCCTTCTCTCCTCCTCCTCTCTCCTCTCCTCCACTTCTCATCCTCCTCCTCCTCTCTCCTCTTCCTCCTCTCTCCTCTTCCTCCTCTCTCCTCTTCCTCCTCTCTCCTCTTCCTCCTCTCTCCTCTTCCTCCTCTCTCCTCTTCCTCCTCTCTCCTCTTCCTCCTCTCTCCTCTTCCTCCTCTCTCCTCTTCCTCCTCTCTCCTCTCCTCCTCTAAACTCTCCACGATGTGAGACCATCATCATCTTTTCAAATTCCCTCTCCCTCCCTCGTTGTCGACAACTCCATGGCTAATCTCCACAGAGCAAATCCACCTCCTCAAAGCGCCTCGACCCCTCTCCTCTCCCTCCACCATTTTCTCCCAAACAAATCTCATGATTGGATTATTTATGCTTTTATTTCTTAGTGGTAGATTGGATCTTGCTAGTTTATTTAATTAAAATGGATGAGTAAGATTTGATTTCTTGGAGTAGTATGTTAAAAGGGTATATGTTATGTAGCAGTTTGGAGATTGCTTGTAAAGTGTTTGATGAAATGCCAAAGAGAGCGTGGTATCTTAGGCTGTGATTGTAACATGTCATGTACAAAAAAATGTAAAGAAAATATTATAGAGATCTCACCGTGTAGTTGTGTGTATGTAGCGTCAAAACTAGACAAACATATAATTGTACTAGATATAGTTAACATGATCTTGGATATAGTTAACATGATGTTGGATATAGCTAACATGATGTTGGATATAGTTAACATGTACATAATATAGTTAACATGATCTTGGATATAGTTAGCGAATCTTGAATATAGTTAATATTACGAGTATATATTATAGTATATATTGTTACAATTTAAGGTTAAGCAACACTTAGCCAATAAAATTGACAACTAAGATTAACATTTGTGTGTTAAAAATAACTTCTAATTAGTATATTTCACATCTAACTCTTAATTCAACAACTAAGTATTCTAAGTTTAAACATCTTTAACTATATACAAATAAGTTTAACATTGAATCTTTAAATTTAACACAGGAACACATAAGATTAACTAGAAAGTGAGAGAATAAAGATCTACTTATGATTTTATAGTCAAAAATAGATGAGATCTCAATTCATCCCCATTATCACTCTCCCTCACTCTCATGGCTACTCTCTATCTAATCCTCATCCTCCTCATTTTAATCCTCACTCTCACCCCAATCCCTCTCTTTTTCGATCCATTATAAACCAAAGCGTGACAATCAAAACCTAAACAAAGTGTTCACTTAACTATATCAAGTATCGCTAACTATATTAAGTATCTTTTAATTATATCCGATTATCTATTGACTATATCAAGCATCTTTTAACTATATCTAGTATCATGTTAAGTATATCGGTATCATTAACTATATCAAGTATCGCTAACTATATTAAGTATCTTTTAATTATATCCGATTATCTATTGACTATATCAAGCATCTTTTAACTATATCTAGTATCATGTTAAGTATATCGGTATCATTAACTATATCAAGTATCGCTAACTATATCATGTACTGTTAACTTTATTTATTCCTATTTAATATCAAGTAATTGTTAACTATATCATGTACTGTTAACTTTATTTATTCCTATTTAATATCAAGTAATTGTTAACTATATCATGTACTGTTAACTTTATTTATTCCTATTTAATATCAAGTAATTGTTAACTATATCAAATATCGGTTTGGATATAACTACTCAATGAGATTACTATCGGTTTGGATATAACTACTCAATGAGATTACTATTATATCATTAACTATATCAAGTATCGCTAACTATATCAAATATCGGTTTGGATATAACTACTCAATGAGATTACTATTATATCATTAACTATATCTAGTATCATGTTAAGTATATCGGTATCATTAACTATATCAAGTATCGCTAACTATATCAAATATCGGTTTGGATATAACTACTCAATGAGATTACTATTATATCATTAACTATATCAAGTATCGCTAACTATATCAAATATCGGTTTGGATATAACTACTCAATGAGATTACTATTATATCATTAACTATATCTAGTATCATGTTAAGTATATCGGTATCATTAACTATATCAAGTATCGCTAACTATATCAAATATCGGTTTGGATATAACTACTCAATGAGATTACTATTATATCATTAACTATATCAAATATCGGTTTGGATATAACTACTCAATGAGATTACTATTATATCATTAACTATATCAAATATCGGTTTGGATATAACTACTCAATGAGATTACTATTATATCATTAACTATATCTAGTATCATGTTAAGTATATCGGTATCATTAACTATATCAAGTATCGCTAACTATATCAAATATCGGTTTGGATATAACTACTCAATGAGATTACTATTATATCATTAACTATATACGATTCCGCTAACTATATTAAGTATCTTTTAATTATATCCGATTATCTATTGACTATATCAAGCATCTTTTAACTATATCAAGTATCGCTAACTATATCAAATATCGGTTTGGATATAACTACTCAATGAGATTACTATTATATCATTAACTATATCTAGTATCATGTTAAGTATATCGGTATCATTAACTATATCAAGTATCGCTAACTATATCAAATATCGGTTTGGATATAACTACTCAATGAGATTACTATTATATCATTAACTATATCAAGTATCGCTAACTATATCAAATATCGGTTTGGATATAACTACTCAATGAGATTACTATTATATCATTAACTATATCAAGTATCGCTAACTATATTAAGTATCATTAATTATATCCATTATCTCTCTCTCTCTCTCTCTCTCTCTCTCTCTCTCTCTCTCTCTCTCTCTCTCTCTCTCTCTCTCTCTCTCTCTCTCTCTCTCTCTCTCTCTCTCTCTCTCTCTCTCTCTCTCTCTCTCTCTCATGGAGATCACAACCATGGTGAAATTTATCCTCTCTCTTCATCGTCCCAACTCAACCCTCTCCTTAAATCCTCGTCTCCTACCTCCTCGCTTTGTTGCTAATTTTATTATTCATCCTTCTCTCCTCCTCCTCTCTCTCTCTCTCATGGAGATCACAACCATGGTGAAATTTATCCTCTCTCTTCATCGTCCCAACTCAACCCTCTCCTTAAATCCTCGTCTCCTACCTCCTCGCTTTGTTGCTAATTTTATTATTCATCCTTCTCTCCTCCTCCTCTCTCTCTCTCTCATGGAGATCACAACCATGGTGAAATTTATCCTCTCTCTTCATCGTCCCAACTCAACCCTCTCCTTAAATCCTCGTCTCCTACCTCCTCGCTTTGTTGCTAATTTTATTATTCATCCTTCTCTCCTCCTCCTCTCTCTCTCTCTCTCTCTCTCATGGAGATCACAACCATGGTGAAATTTATCCTCTCTCTTCATCGTCCCAACTCAACCCTCTCCTTAAATCCTCGTCTCCTACCTCCTCGCTTTGTTGCTAATTTTATTATTCATCCTTCTCTCCTCCTCCTCTCTCTCTCTCTCTCTCTCTCTCTCTCTCTCTCTCTCTCTCTCTCTCTCTCTCTCTCTCTCTCTCTCTCTCATGGAGATCACAACCATGGTGAAATTTATCCTCTCTCTTCATCGTCCCAACTCAACCCTCTCCTTAAATCCTCGTCTCCTACCTCCTCGCTTTGTTGCTAATTTTATTATTCATCCTTCTCTCCTCCTCCTCTCTCTCTCTCTCTCATGGAGATCACAACCATGGTGAAATTTATCCTCTCTCTTCATCGTCCCAACTCAACCCTCTCCTTAAATCCTCGTCTCCTACCTCCTCGCTTTGTTGCTAATTTTATTATTCATCCTTCTCTCCTCCTCCTCTCTCTCTCTCTCTCTCTCTCTCTCTCTCATGGAGATCACAACCATGGTGAAATTTATCCTCTCTCTTCATCGTCCCAACTCAACCCTCTCCTTAAATCCTCGTCTCCTACCTCCTCGCTTTGTTGCTAATTTTATTATTCATCCTTCTCTCCTCCTCCTCTCTCTCTCTCTCTCTCATGGAGATCACAACCATGGTGAAATTTATCCTCTCTCTTCATCGTCCCAACTCAACCCTCTCCTTAAATCCTCGTCTCCTACCTCCTCGCTTTGTTGCTAATTTTATTATTCATCCTTCTCTCCTCCTCCTCTCTCTCTCTCTCTCATGGAGATCACAACCATGGTGAAATTTATCCTCTCTCTTCATCGTCCCAACTCAACCCTCTCCTTAAATCCTCGTCTCCTACCTCCTCGCTTTGTTGCTAATTTTATTATTCATCCTTCTCTCCTCCTCCTCTCTCTCTCTCTCATGGAGATCACAACCATGGTGAAATTTATCCTCTCTCTTCATCGTCCCAACTCAACCCTCTCCTTAAATCCTCGTCTCCTACCTCCTCGCTTTGTTGCTAATTTTATTATTCATCCTTCTCTCCTCCTCCTCTCTCTCTCTCTCTCATGGAGATCACAACCATGGTGAAATTTATCCTCTCTCTTCATCGTCCCAACTCAACCCTCTCCTTAAATCCTCGTCTCCTACCTCCTCGCTTTGTTGCTAATTTTATTATTCATCCTTCTCTCCTCCTCCTCTCTCTCTCTCTCTCTCTCTCTCTCATGGAGATCACAACCATGGTGAAATTTATCCTCTCTCTTCATCGTCCCAACTCAACCCTCTCCTTAAATCCTCGTCTCCTACCTCCTCGCTTTGTTGCTAATTTTATTATTCATCCTTCTCTCCTCCTCCTCTCTCTCTCTCTCATGGAGATCACAACCATGGTGAAATTTATCCTCTCTCTTCATCGTCCCAACTCAACCCTCTCCTTAAATCCTCGTCTCCTACCTCCTCGCTTTGTTGCTAATTTTATTATTCATCCTTCTCTCCTCCTCCTCTCTCTCTCTCTCATGGAGATCACAACCATGGTGAAATTTATCCTCTCTCTTCATCGTCCCAACTCAACCCTCTCCTTAAATCCTCGTCTCCTACCTCCTCGCTTTGTTGCTAATTTTATTATTCATCCTTCTCTCCTCCTCCTCTCTCTCTCTCTCTCTCTCTCTCTCTCTCTCTCTCATGGAGATCACAACCATGGTGAAATTTATCCTCTCTCTTCATAAGGGAAACCCTAGCTCCAACAAGACCATATAGTATTTCTTAAGAAACTTTTGAATGATCGGTCACTTAGGATCCATTACGAGTGAGTCGACCCTTAAGAGATGAGTGATCGAGAGCCCATTAACACCGAAAGAGCTTAGCCTTTATTTCTTCATTTCCTTGCTCATTAACCGCAATCATAGTGTTCCACAAAACTAATGTTCTGTGAGTCATTTCATCAAATAAGTGGTGAGCAACCATCGCGGTCCATGACTACATCGACGCCATGCAAGAGAGTTTAGAGGTGGAGAGGGGGTGGTTGAGGGAGGAGAAGATGGCAGCGAGGTCAGAGGAGATCTTGCCATCGCCATCGGAGTTGAACTTGTTGCGGATGCGCTTGAGGTCGGTGGTGTTGGATGGGAAGGAGGGAATCGAAGAAGGAGGCACTGGTGGAGCTGGAGGTGGATCCAAGTTCAGATCTGGGTGAGGATTTGGATTGGACGTAGCGGCGATGGAGGAAAGATGAGATCTTGCTCATTAGAGGGGGGTGGAGAGAGAGAGAGAGAGAGAGAGAGAGAGAGAGAGAGACTATATTAGAAGGGCCAATTAAGGGGTATAATGGGGAATTTGTAGAAAATATACATACCATTGGGCTACATCTCACATATGGGGACTGAGACACATAAATTTTAATTTTTGAGAGCTTAAACACATGGGCAAAAGTAGGAGGGGCTGAATCACATAGACTTCTCAAATTTGAGGCATTGACACAATTCTCCCTTATTATTATTATTATTAGTTTCTTTTGGATTTAAGAATGGCTTGCTTTGTCAGCATGAAGAAGGTCTAGAAAGCTTTGAATTCCAAGAGGTTAATTTATTTATTTATTTATTATGCTTTGCTACTTGAAAGCTTTGCCACTCTCATGAGTCATGATGGTGTCCTTGCCTTCCCTCATAGGAAGCTTTGCCCCCATTAATAATTGTCAGGCCTAAACCTCTAAATAAATGATTGTACTGTTTGGCAAGGTAACGATAGAGCAAGAAAATAAGTAACCTAACAAGTTGGAGACATTCTCATAATAAATATTTCTTGAGACAATGTAAAGTTATTGAGCTCTTGACATGACCTAATAAAAGTTGTATTGACAAGAATGATGTCAAATTTTGTAGATCAAATTTAGATGAATACTATTGAACTTATGAGACTAAGCATGTGATATTTACAATTGTGATGAATAGATGAGTAATGTTTGGCGTCTAATTTTTAATGTTGTTGCATTGTTTTACTCAAACTAGCGATAAAATGTAGAATACTTTTCTACTACTTTGTGCTAAAATAGTTGTTGGGATAAGGATAATTGGTTTGGTGAGAGAACTCCCTCATGATACTTGAACCATAGGGTATGACTCTCATTTGAAAGCTCAAAGAGAGTCGAACTTGAGACCTTAGAGTACTATTTATAGGCAGCTTACCAACTCGCCTAGATCCTCTTAGGTTGTCATTCGATATTAATATCAAACTACTACCAAAATATAATATATTTAGTTATTTAGTACGGTTACAATATTTTATTGCAATTACATGATTTGTGATACATATAACCATTTATGCATGAGCCATTTTGAGCAAATTAATCAATGTTGCAATAAAACTACTATAAATGTTACGCAAATTTTTTAAAAAATATTTCTCCAGGTTTCCTCCTCTGAGAAAGCAACGCTGAATTATCATGGTTAGCAAAGGGATATGGATGGAGCACTAAAACTTATCTTTTGAGGAAAATGGAAATTTACGAGAATAATTGTGTTTGTTTAGAAAAACCAATGGTTTCGTGCAAAAATAATGAATAAAAACTATCTTGTAAAAGGTATATATTGATAAAACACTAAAAGCATGTTTCGCTACTACTTATTTTTGAATCCTTATAAGTTACTTTTTTTATTCTCAAAACTTTTTATAAGTATGTAAGAAAATAAGGAAGTTGTTTGGTAAACCCCTTAACATATAAGAAGATATAAGTAGTTATGTGTTTGGTAAACCAATAACTTATAAGGTTGTGTTAAATATCAAATGACCATAAAGGACATATTGTTGTAACTCCATAATGCGACTTATTAATTTATTTTATATTAACCAGATAATTAATAATAATAAATTTATTAATTATTAAAAAGTAAATAATTTATAATTAATTATTTATAATTAATTATAATTATTAATTATTAATATTACGACTAATTAAATAATTTCATTTGTAATGAAATAAAATTAATTAATAAAAATTAGTTATCTCATATAAAAACATATTTGATTAAAATATTTTTATATGTTGCATTATATTGTAATTATTAATTAATAACGTTGAGATTAATTAATTAAATTCATATTAGTAAAATATTATTATTAATAAAATAATTATTTAATTAATTAAAATTAGTTATTTCATAATAAGAAATATATTTGATTAAAATATATATTACATTATTTGTGATTATTAATTACTAATATTGTGATTAATTAATTACTGTCATATTAATAAAATATTATTAATAATAAAATAATTAATATATATAATATTTATAATATTGTCATAATATTATGTGTATTATAATTATATATATCACAATTATATATATTATACTATTATTATTATTATATTATAATATATATATATTATAATACATATATATATTATATATTATCATAATATATTATTATATTATCATGATATTATATATATTATAATATATATAATATTATCATAATATTATTATATTATAATATTATATATATAATAATATTATATATTATTATAATATATTATAGTATTATCATAATATTATATATATTATGATAATAATATTATTATATATATTATATATTATCATAATATATTATTATATTATCATGATATTATATATATTATATATATATAATTTTATCATAATATTATTATATTATAATATATTGTAATATTATATATATATTATATATTATTATAATTTATTATAGTATTATCATAATATTAGATATATTATAATATTATATATATTATGATAATAATATTATATATATTATATTATAATATATATTATAATGTTATATATTATTATTATTAAAATAATAATAATTAATTAATTAATTAACTAATAATTAATAATATAAATCACCTTATAATAAGAAAATATTTAACTAAAAGTAATAAGAATGTATTTATGTCTTTTGGCCAGAATAAGGAAAGTTCTTTATAAGTATCCAAAAATAAGATGAGTTCCCAACTTATTTTTTGACTATTTATAAGTAATAAATGAGTAACATAAGTGACTCTTACCGAACACAATGTTGCCAACTTATAAATAAAATGTTACTTATAAGTAGAAATAAGTAAGTTGCCAAACATGCACTGAAACTTATCTTTTGAGAAAATGAATCTTTACAAGAATAATTGTGTAAAAATCTTAAACTTTAAACTAAGTTTGCTTTCATTGAGAGTTGAACTCAAGACCTCCCGCTTACTAAACGGGTGCTCTAACCAACTGAGCTATGAAAGCTTTGTTGTTAAAATGTGACACAAAACGAATTTTAATATATTAACAGAATATTTTATTTTAATTCGCAATTGTTTTGGTGACCAGAGAGATTTGTGTCTTGACCCTTTTAAAAAGAGGACAAAGAAATTTACTTCATTGTAAAAATAATGAATAAAATAAGTCTCCAAAACATCTCTCTTTGCTATAGATATGCTTTCCATGGCCTGGGCTATTTCCCTGAATATTTTTGCACATCTTTTCCTTTTCTCAAAATATTTCAAGAGGAAATTCCATTGATGCAAGTATATTGCAACAACTATCAAAAAAGTAAATTATACACCATATATTACATAAAAAATAACATCCAAGGAATAAATTTACAAGATATTCAAAATTATCACATATTGTGCAAATTTATCGGTTGTGCTATAAACTTACATCCAACGTAAAGTTAACATACAACGAGTCAAATACAAGTATTATCAATCAACAAGACTCAAATAACAAAGATTAGTTCAAGTTCAATAATTGTAGACCCTTCAACTTAGCAACAAATCCAAGCTCATTCTCAAAGAAGAACATCAACTAGATAAAATACCTCCAATTAGAGAAAGACAAGAACAAAGAGCGACAAATGTAAAGATAAAAATAGCGGGTACCTTTCTTCATAAGGAAACTCTAGCTCCAACAAGACCATATAGTATTTCTTAGAAACTTTTGAATGATGGGTCACTTAGGATCCAATTGAGTGAGTCGACCCCAAGATGAGTGATCAGAGAGCCCATTAACAGAAAGAGCTTAGCCGCCTTTGTTTCTTCATTTCCGCTTTAACCTTAATCATAGTGTTCCACAAAACTAATGTTCGTGAGTCATTTCATCAAATAAGTGGTGAGCAACCATCATGGTCCATGACTACGCCGCCATGCAAGAGAGTTTAGAGGTGGAGAGGGGTGGTTGAGGGAGGAAGATGGCGGCCGAGGTCGGAG
Source organism: Asparagus setaceus (assembly GCA_012295165.1). Classification (NCBI taxonomy): domain Eukaryota; kingdom Viridiplantae; phylum Streptophyta; class Magnoliopsida; order Asparagales; family Asparagaceae; genus Asparagus; species Asparagus setaceus. Next base: position 23,950,956 of record CM022710.1, read on the forward strand.
GAGATCTTGCCATCGCCATCGGAGTTGAACTTTGCGGATCGGCGAGGTCGGTGGTGTTGGATGGGAAGGAGGAATCGAAGAAGGAGGCACCGTGGAGCTGGAGGTGGATCAAGTTCAGATCGGGTGAGGATTTGGATTGGACGTGGCGGCGATGGAGGAAAGATGAGATCTTGCTCATGGGGGTGGAGAGAGAGAGAGAGAGAGAGAGAGACTATATTAGAAGGGCCAATTAAGGGGTATAATGGGGAATTTGTAGAAAATATACATACCATTGGGCTACATCTCACATATGGGGACTGAGACACATAAATTTTAATTTTGAGAGCTTAAACACATGGGCAAAAGTAGGAGGGCTGAATCACATAGACTTCTCAAATTTGAGGCATTGACACAATTCTCCTTATTATTATTATTATTAGTTTCTTTTGGATTTAAGGATGGCTTGCTTTGTCAGCATGAAGAAGGTCTAGAAAGCTTTGAATTCCAAGAGGTTAATTTATTTATTTATTTATTATGCTTTGCTACTTGAAAGCTTTGCCACTCTCATGAGTCATGATGGTGTCCTTGCCTTCCCTCATAGGAAGCTTTGCCCCATTAATAATTGTCAGGCCTAAACCTCTAAATAAATGATTGTACTGTTTGGCAAGGTAACGATAGAGCAAGAAAATAAGTAACCTAACAAGTTGGAGACATTCTCATAATAAATATTTCTTGAGACAATGTAAAGTTATTGAGCTCTTGACATGACCTAATAAAAGTTGTATTGACAAGAATGATGTCAAATTTTGTAGATCAAATTTAGATGAATACTATTGAACTTATGAGACTAAGCATGTGATATTTACAATTGTGATGAATAGATGAGTAATGTTTGGCGTCTAATTTTTAATGTTGTTGCATTGTTTTACTCAAACTAGCGATAAAATGTAGAATACTTTTCTACTTTGTGCTAAAATAGTTGTTGGGATAAGGATAATTGGTTTGGTGAGAGAACTCCCTCATGATACTTAACCATAGGGTATGACCTGAACTTCCAGGAAAGCTCCAGGTAGAGTCGCTTGAGACCTTAGAGTACTTTTATAGGCGAACTACCAACTTCGCTAGATCCTCTTAGGTTGTCATTCGATATTAATATCAAACTACTACCAAAATATAATATATTTAGTTATTTAGTACGAAGTTACAATATTTCATTGCAATTACATGATTTGTGATACATATAACCATTTATGCATGAGCCATTTTGAGCAAATTAATCAATGTTGCAATAAAACTACTATAAATGTTACGCAAATTTTTTAAAAATATTTCTCCAGGTTTCCTCCTCTGAGAAAGCAACGCTGAATTATCATGGTTAGCAAAGGGATATGGATGGAGCACTAAAACTTATCTTTTGAGGAAAATGGAAATTTACGAGAATAATTGTGTTTGTTTAGAAAAACCAATGGTTTCGTGCAAAAATAATGAATAAAAACTATCTTGTAAAAGGTATATATTGATAAAACACTAAAAGCATGTTTCGCTACTACTTATTTTTGAATCCTTATAAGTTACTTTTTTTTTCTCAAAACTTTTTATAAGTATGTAAGAAAATAAGGAAGTTGTTTGGTAAACCCTTAACATATAAGAAGATATAAGTAGTTATGTGTTTGGTAAACCAATAACTTATAAGGTTGTGTTAAATATCAAATGACCATAAAGGACATATTGTTGTAACTCCATAATGCGACTTATTAATTTATTTTATATTAACCAGATAATTAATAATAATAAATTTATTAATTATTAAAAAGTAAATAATTTATAATTAATTATTTATAATTAATTATAATTATTAATTATTAATATTACGACTAATTAAATAATTTCATTTGTAATGAAATAAAATTAATTAATAAAAATTAGTTATCTCATATAAAAACATATTTGATTAAAATATTTTTATATGTTGCATTATATTGTAATATTAATTAATAACGTTGAGATTAATTAATTAAATTCATATAGTAAAATATTATTATTAATAAAATAATTATTTAATTAATTAAAATTAGTTATTTCATAATAAGAAATATATTTGATTAAAATATATATTACATTATTTGTGATTATTAATTACTAATATTGTGATTAATTAATTACTGTCATATTAATAAAATATTATTAATAATAAAATAATTAATATATATAATATTTATAATATTGTCATAATATTATGTGTATTATAATTATATATATCACAATTATATATATTATACTATTATTATTATTATATTATAATATATATATATTATAATACATATATATATTATATATTATCATAATATATTATTATATTATCATATTATATATATTATAATATATATAATATTATCATAATATTATTATATTATAATATTATATATATAATAATATTATATATTATTATAATATATTATAGTATTATCATAATATTATATATATTATGATAATAATATTATTATATATATTATATATATTATCATAATATATTATTATATCATGATATATATATATTATAATATATATAATTTTATCATAATATTATTATATTATAATATATTGTAATATTATATATATAATAATATTATATATTATTATAATTTATTATAGTATTATCATAATATTAGCTATATTATAATATTATATATATTATGATGATAATATTATTATATATATTATATTATAATATATATTATAATGTTATATATTATTATTATTAAAATAATAATAATTAATTAATTAATTAACTAATAATTAATAATATAAATCACCTTATAATAAGAAAATATTTAACTAAAAGTAATAAGAATGTATTTATGTCTTTTGGCCAGAATAAGGAAAGTTCTTTATAAGTATCCAAAAATAAGATGAGTTCCCAACTTATTTTTTGACTATTTATAAGTAATAAATGAGTAACATAAGTGACTCTTACCGAACACAATGTTGCCAACTTATAAATAAAATGTTACTTATAAGTAGAAATAAGTAAGTTGCCAAACATGCACTGAAACTTATCTTTTGAGAAAATGAATCTTTACAAGAATAATTGTGTAAAAATCTAAAACTTTAAACTAAGTTTGCTTTCATTGAGAGTTGAACTCAAGACCTCCCGCTTACTAAACGGGTGCTCTAACCAACTGAGCTATGAAAGCTTTGTTGTTAAAATGTGACACAAAACAAATTTTAATATATTAACAGAATATTTTATTTTAATTCGCAATTGTTTTGGTGACCAGAGAGATTTGTGTCTTGACCCTTTTAAAAAAGGACAAAGAAATTTAGTTCATTGTAAAAATAATGAATAAAATAAGTCTCCAAAACATCTCTCTTTGCTATAGATATGCTTTCCATGGCCTGGGCTATTTCCTGAATATTTTTGCACATCTTTTCCTTTTCTCAAAATATTTCAAGAGGAAATTCCATTGATGCAAGTATATTGCAACAACTATCAAAAAAGTAAATTATACACCATATATTACATAAAAAATAACATCCAAGGTACTAATTTGTGATTTACTAGATTGATTATGATCAAATTTACTAACATTTATTCAAGGAATTGCAGACAATAATATTAATAAATTAATCTAGCAATTGAGGTGATTCAAAGAAGTGTTCAAGAAAAAGAGACTCCTAAATAAGGTTTCCTAAAAGATCATATATATTACCTAATTACATTCATACAAGTAAAGTTCATTCACCAAATTAATTAGTTAGGTGTACTTGTGCTGATCTCAATTTGCTTAATTAACTAGATATACAACTGGTTTTACTTGCAAGCATTAAAATTATAAAAGACATTGAAGATTATATATATAGATATAAATCATCACACATTTAATTGACACGCACTAGAAATGTCTAAATCCCATTTATTACTAAGAAATTCCTTTCTCATAAAGGCTCCATCACATGTTAACCTATCACCTTTATATTAAGCTTATAGTTTATCTAACTTAATCATGCTTAACATATATTGTGTTTAACTGATTGGACATAATTAGGAGAAAATTAAAATCACATCCATCACCATCAAATATTCTTTTACACTATATCTTTTCATTCTTATTCCTTTTTTTTTCTTTTCAAGAGAAATAAATAGATATATAACAAAGTGTGTTTCTCTTCCAAGGATGAGGTTTAAGGATTCTTCAAACATGCCTTTGATATCAACCACGCAAACTATAGGAATCCATCCTTTTGAAAACAACCCTATACACCCACAACTTGGACTGTGACTCAACCAGATATAGTGCTTCTCAAAGGGCAACCCAAAAGCTTTATAAGTCACAGAAAAAGAAGGAGAAGAGGAGGATAAAAAAAAAAAAAGATTTCATCATTTCATAAAGTGTGTGACCACGTTCAAAGAAATATTTGTCCTATGGTTGAAGCATATATTCCTCAATTTGATCATCTAACTGTTTTGTACATTAATTGATTCCAACTGTTTGAGCTATTAATCTTCATGCGGTTGGTCATTTAATTGTTGCTTGGCTCTATCATTAATGAGTTTATTCATTTACAGTAGTGATAACTAGACTATCAACCTCAAAGCTTAGTTTGTACTGCATGGGGTCTTTTCTTGAAATTTGCTATTAAAATTTATGAGTTAAGACTCCACTTTTGTTTCTTGTAGTATACAAGTAATTTGGGGTATATAGTACTATTATTATTTTACATTACTAATTAGTTAAAATATTTAATTGTTTTAGATTAATTAACCAAGTAATAGGTAGAAATTGGATTACCTTTTTTTTTCCTGACCATGACAATCTTAAGAATTTAAACCTCCAGTAACGTCACAAGAATGATCTGTACTTGGTGTCTACGGGCCTAATAAAATTTGTAAGAGTTAAATTTGTCCTTTATTTGCTCCCCAATCTTCCCAAAAGAAAATTTTCAACGTATGCAAGTATCTCTTTTTCATGCTCTCCTCCATCCATTAAAAAAATGAAATTATAAAAACTAATCAAGGTCCAAATAAAACAAGTAAAAAAACCAACAAATAAAATATAAAATAAAATGAAATACCAAAAGAACACAATTATTGCATCCTTTGACGTTTCCACCTTCCTCCTAGAAACCCTCTTCAACTCCCACACGCAAACCCCTTTGACCACAATAAACAACAAATAAATAGGAGAAGAAAAATAGATTGTGTGTGTGAATAATTTAATTAACTGATTTAATAAAAATATCTTTTTTGATGAAAAATATGCAGCCGCATTTTGGGCTTTGGAAACCACTGCCAATTTCACTTTCCATGCTGCAAGTGGGAATCTGACAAGTACTCTTTGGTATCGTGATCCAAAGAGAAAATATTAATATAAAGGTTGCCCTTCTCCTACGGAATCCAAAGCACCATTTGTGTACTTGTAGGGTCAATGCCCTCCTAAAGGCTAGCCCATGTTGTTCATAGGGCCAATTGCGTTGCCCAAATTGCCCCTAGGGTTACCCACATTGTTCATGGAGAGAATTGGCATTGACCCCATTGCCCCTAAGGTTGATCCCCCCTAGCTTTACCTAATAGGATTTTAACTCAAGTTAGAAAAGTTCAATCTAATTGTGTTTCATACTCCTGGATTGAGTTTGAAATGCTCAAAAATCGGGTTAGGATTGATTCTAGTTCCATTTTAAACAAAACCATTTTTTACTTCATCCAGATAGGTTTGGATGATAAAAACCGGTTTAAGAGTCGGTTACCTTAGAAAAACTGGACCAATACTATCCTAGTTTTTTCTCGAAAACAAATTTTTTCTAAGATCGAGCCGGGATCGTAGATTAGCCCTAAAATTTGACAAGTTAGTATAGATTTGAATATATAACTTTTGTACTTTTACTCAGCGATTTTCTTTAAGAGACGAGGAAAAATTACCGACTTCTAATTTGATAGAGGCCACGAAACTAGAGACGAAAGAATAGCTTAACGAAGTAGATTTTATATTTTATCAGTCTCACATTGAATTTCAATAGAAGTATTTTAGTTCAAATCCTTTCAGAAGTATCCAAATCTATCTCATACATTACAATACATGAAAAATCATCAATACATATTCAAGAAGATTAGACCTTTAACAAACACGAACATCAATTATGCTCTTGTAGGGAAGATATTCCTTCTAAAGGGTCCCATTGCCAAACACTAGGATGAAAGTAGTCTACAAAAATTGACTCATCCTTGTGACAAATCCCCAATCTTGATGCTATCATACAATCAAATTAGCCAATGTCAAGCAACATCAAACTCTTTCTTTCCTAATTAATCATGTAACCTTACAAAATATTTCCTTGTTTTTTATTTATTATGTCATGGCACCCTAGCAAGACTAAACATATATACCTAATTTTGTCCATAACAAGAAAACTCCACATAGTCTAGTTCCTTTAAAATCTTGCACTCCACAATGCTTGGGAAACTTTATGCAAGTAAAGATTTGTTAATATAATGAAAGTGGAAGCACAAGATCATGGGGATAACAAAGATTAGGGTTTTTAACCTCATCTCAATATTTTATATGAAAATGGAAAAGATATTATAAACCTTGACTTCATTGTACTTCTATTTTTTGTTCTTGATAGAAAAATCTTTTGTTGCGTGATGATATTATAGGGAGATATCTGGTGAAAATATCCAACAAGAAAAAAATAGTATAATAATATCTAGTAATGAATTAATGACATATATTATATCAGGCATAATAGAGAAAAATAACAAATGCTATAAAGAAAATTTACAAATTCTTTACATAGAAAGGAGCAACAACAGACGTACTTAACACAAGTTCTAAGTGCCATGCAGATGAATTATAACATTTTTGTTTCTTCAAATCATTCATTATTCATTATCAAAACTTCTAAACTTTAAAGGGGGTATTGATGTAATTCCCTCTTAAAATATCATCTGAATTATTTTGTTTTATTTTACTTGTCATCATCTGCCCTTGGTCTGTCGTTTTGGGAACAAGTAGGTCCTACAACCCCATTTTCCACGCTTTTAAATATTCTCAACCAACTAAACTAAACACATTTACAAAAATGTCCTCACTATTAATACACGCTCCTACTCTAGGCAGTGTGTCTGGGAGTTTTACTAATTAAAGAGAAGGAAAAGAAAGAGATGAGAAAATATTACAATAGACAAGAAAGAAAGGGAAGGAAAACTATTATATCATGTTTAAAAGTTTTAGTAGACGGAATAGAGAATCATTTCTTAGCTATTGCATTCATATCATGGTTTAATTTTTTTCCCCCTCCATGATTCCCTAATATGAGGGAGAACCAAATCATATAGAGCAGAGGGTAAAAAGGAGAATTTTGTCACCTTCTAATATGATTCCAGAGCCATCGATGCGTAGGAGTGATCGTGCTCGAGTGGTGCATAACTACAAGAAGCTACATGTTGAAGGAATTGGAGTCTGAATAGAATTTATTTTGATTATAAATAAGATTTGTTTAGGAGAAGGAATTTGTTTACAAATAGGATTTGTTTAGGAGTAGGAATTTATTTACAGATAGGACTTATTTAGGAATAATATGTACATGGTTTTTTGTGCAAAAAGGCCAAAATAGAGGCTATTTAAGGCTGGCTAGTTATTAGGTTTTTTTTTATGCGTTTGGTGATTGAAAACTTGGGAGAATTATCAATAAAGTTAGGATTTTTTTTTCTAGAATTCCAAATTCGTTCTTAGCATTCTTAGGCTATGTATTTTGATTGATTCGTCGATGATTTCATAGAGGCTTAAGTTAGATTCGTTGGTGGTGTGAAGTTAATGGAGCTCTCATCAATTTTGGTGCTTTCATTGAGGAAATTCTATGGTCTATAATGGTGGAAGGAGAGTCTTCGACTCATGAAAATCAAACTTTGTCAAATTAAACTAATTTAATTTAGTATTTATGGGTAAATGCATTGGTTTTATTTGGATAATGCAGAAGTGAAGTTAGAATTTGATTAGCCTACCTCTGACTTCAGTAATGCATCGGTTACCCATTGATTGGGATCAACCTCCCTATAGGCAAAGGCACCAATTTGTTTTCCTTGTGATATTAGTCGATAGCTACTTTCCTTAATTTTCCTTCTCACACTCGTTACTTTCATCATTTGATTATTAATCCATGTAAAATAAATAACTTAGTGACCTCATGTGTTGCTTCCGGAGCAATAAGATTTTGGTCTCATTTTAAACATATTTTAAAAAGTGAAAAAGATTTTTTAATTCAGAAAATAGTTTCTTGCCCTTAAATATTTGTTGCATATATTCGAAACTTTTCAGAGATCTGAAATTTAATGTTTGTGCATATATTCGAAACCATTGAGTCTTTTTACAGAAATAATAAGTACTCCTAGAACAATTCTTTTAAAAGACAAAGAAATTAAAAATTAAAAAGGAATTCATAAATATTTAAAAGGATGATTAAATATGTTCAGTTATTATTATTATTAGGAAAATTGTGTCAATGCCCTAAATTTGAGAAGCCCATGTGACCCGGCCCTTGTAGTTTCATCCTTGTGTATAAACCGAAAATACAAGGCAATATTGTGTTTCAACCCTTATTCCTCTGCCATTAAGCATAGAGAGGAGAAAAAATCATAAAACCCAAAATATCCTCTCTCTCTCTCTCTCTCTCTCTCTCTCTCTCTCATGGAGATCACAACCATGGTGAAATTTATCCTCTCTCTCTCTCCTCCTCCTCTCCTCCTCCTCTCTCCTCTTCCTCCTCTTCCTCCTCTTCCTCCTCTTCCTCCTCTTCCTCCTCTTCCTCCTCTTCCTCCTCTTCCCTCTCCTCCTCCTCTCTCCTCTCCTCCTCCTCCTCCTCCTCTCTCCTCTCTCCTCTCCTCCTCCTCCTCCTCCTCCTCCTCCTCTCTCCTCTCTCCTCTCCTCCTCCTCTCTCCTCTTCCTCCTCTTCCCTCTCCTCCTCTAAACTCTCCCGCATGATGGCTGAGACCATCATCATCTTTTTCAAATTCCCTCTCCCTCCCCTCGTTGTCGACAACTCCGCCGCTAATCTCCACACCGAGCAAATCCACCTCCTCAAAACTGCCTACGACCCCCTCTCCTCTCCCCTCCACCATTTTCTCCCAAACAAATCTCATGATTGGATTATTTATGCTTTTATTTCTTAGTGGTAGATTGGATCTTGCTAGTTTATTTAATTAAAATGGATGAGTAAGATTTGATTTCTTGGAGTAGTATGTTAAAAGGGTATATGTTATGTAGCAGTTTGGAGATTGCTTGTAAAGTGTTTGATGAAATGCCAAAGAGAGACGTGGTATCTTAGACTGTGATTGTAACATGTCATGTACAAAAAAAATGTAAAGAAAATATTATAGAGATCTCACCGTGTAGTTGTGTGTATGTAAACGTCAAAACTAGACAAACATATAATTGTACTAGATATAGTTAACATGATCTTGGATATAGTTAACATGATGTTGGATATAGCTAACATGATGTTGGATATAGTTAACATGTACATAATATAGTTAACATGATGTTGGATATAGTTAGCGAATCTTGAATATAGTTAATATTACGAGTATATATTATAGTATATATTGTTACAATTTAAGGTTAAGCAACACTTAGCCAATAAAATTGACAACTAAGATTAACATTTGTGTGTTAAAAATAACTTCTAATTAGTATATTTCACATCTAACTCTTAATTCAACAACTAAGTATTCTAAGTTTAAACATCTTTAACTATATACAAATAAGTTTAACATTGAATCTTTAAATTTAACACAGAACACATAAGATTAACTAGAAAGTGAGAGAATAAAGATCTACTTATGATTTTATAGTCAAAAATAGATGAGATCTCAATTCATCCCCAATTATCACTCTCCCTCACTCTCATGGCTACTCTCTATCTAATCCTCATCCTCCTCATTTTAATCCTCACTCTCACCCCCAATCCCCTCTCTTTTTCGATCCATTATAAACCAAAGCAGCAGCAATCAAAACCTAAACAAAGTGTTCAGCTTAACTATATCAAGTATCTGAAGTGTTGATGGAAAAAATTAGAGTTTGTTGTTAGTGCTAAAGTCCGGATGCTAACTACATCGGCTTGGATGTAAGTAGTCAATGAGATTACTATTATATCATTAACTATATCAAATATCGGTTTGGATATAACTACTCAATGAGATTACTATCGGTTTGGATGTAAGACTAATCAATATCTGTTGAATATACTTTATATCTATTAATTATATCAAGTATCGCTAACTATATCGATGTCGCTTAACTATATTAAGTATCATTAATTATATCCATTATCTATTGACTATATCAAGCATCTTTAACTATATCTAGTATCATGTTAAGTATATCGGTATCATTAACTATATACGATTCCGCTAACTATATTAAGTATCTTTTAATTATATCCATATCATGTTAACTATATCATGTACTGTTAACTTTATTTATTCCTATTTAATATCAAGTAATTGTTAACTATATCATGTACTTGTTTAAATTCAATACATGTTAAAAATAAGAAACTCATATTCTAAAATAATTAAACAACAATATTTTCCCCAAAAAAGCTCAAAGATACAATTAAATTCTGATTGCAACCTACACTTTCCTCTCTCATCTCCCACATAAACTAATCACTGTCACAAATGAATTCTAATTGCAAGCTACACCTTCCTCTCTCATCTCCCAACCCTCATTGCATCCTCTTGAAGCCCATTCAATGAGTAACTCGCCATCGAAGTAGTCCAAGAAACAACATTCCTCTTGGCATCTCCTCAAAGGATCACCATGCATTATCAATTAGCCCACATCTCCCTATTCGTTCATCTCCCTACACAAGTCAATATAGTTAACATGATACTGGATATAGTTAACAGGCACTTGATATAGTTAACAGGCACTTGATATAGTTAACAGATACTGGATATCATTAACAGATACTTGATATAGTTAACAACCAATGAATAAATTTAACAACAGTATTCAAAATTATCACATATTGTGCAAATTTATCAGTTGTGCTATAAACTTACATCCAACGAGTAAAGTTAACATACAACAGAGTCAAATACAAGCTGAAACTATTATCAATCAACAAGACTCAAATAACAAAGATTAGTTCGAAGTTCAATAATTGTAGACCCTTCAACTTAGCAACAAATCCAAGCTCATTCTCAAAGAAGAACATCAACTAGATAAAATACCTCCAATTAGAGAAAGACAAGAACAAAGAACAGCAAATGTAAAGATAAAAATAGCGGAGTACCTTTCTTCATAAGGGAAACTCTAGCTCCAACAAGACCATATAGTATTTCTTAAGAAACTTTTGAATGATCGGGTCACTTAGGATCCAATTACGAGTGAGTCGACCCCTTAAGAGATGAGTGATCAGAGAGCCCATTAACACTGAAAGAGCTTAGCCGCCTTTGTTTCTTCATTTCCTTGCTCATTAACCGCAATCATAGTGTTCCACAAAACTAATGTTCTGTGAGTCATTTCATCAAATAAGTGGTGAGCAACCATCGCGGTCCATGACTACATCGCCGCCATGCAAGAGAGTTTAGAGGTGGAGAGGGGGTGGTTGAGGGAGGAGAAGATGGCAGCGAGGTCAGAGGAGATCTTGCCATCGCCATCGGAGTTGAACTTGTTGCGGATGCGCTTGAGGTCGGTGGTGTTGGATGGGAAGGAGGGAATCGAAGAAGGAGGCACTGGTGGAGCTGGAGGTGGATCCAAGTTCAGATCTGGGTGAGGATTTGGATTGGACGTAGCGGCGATGGAGGAAAGATGAGATCTTGCTCATTAGAGGGGGGTGGAGAGAGAGAGAGAGAGAGAGAGAGAGAGAGACTGTATTAGAAGGGCCAATTAAGGGGTATAATGGGGAATTTGTAGAAAATATACATACCATTGGGCTACATCTCACATATGGGGACTGAGACACATAAATTTTAATTTTTGAGAGCTTAAACACATGGGCAAAAGTAGGAGGGCTGAATCACATAGACTTCTCAAATTTGAGGCATTGACACAATTCTCCTTATTATTATTATTATTAGTTTCTTTTGGATTTAAGGATGGCTTGCTTTGTCAGCATGAAGAAGGTCTAGAAAGCTTTGAATTCCAAGAGGTTAATTTATTTATTTATTTATTATGCTTTGCTACTTGAAAGCTTTGCCACTCTCATGAGTCATGATGGTGTCCTTGCCTTCCCTCATAGGAAGCTTTGCCCCATTAATAATTGTCAGGCCTAAACCTCTAAATAAATGATTGTACTGTTTGGCAAGGTAACGATAGAGCAAGAAAATAAGTAACCTAACAAGTTGGAGACATTCTCATAATAAATATTTCTTGAGACAATGTAAAGTTATTGAGCTCTTGACATGACCTAATAAAAGTTGTATTGACAAGAATGATGTCAAATTTTGTAGATCAAATTTAGATGAATACTATTGAACTTATGAGACTAAGCATGTGATATTTACAATTGTGATGAATAGATGAGTAATGTTTGGCGTCTAATTTTTTAATGTTGTTGCATTGTTTTACTCAAACTAGCGATAAAATGTAGAATACTTTTCTACTTTGTGCTAAAATAGTTGTTGGGATAAGGATAATTGGTTTGGTGAGAGAACTCCCTCATGATACTTCGAACCATAGGGTATGACCTCAGGTACTTCAGGAAAGCTCTCCAGTAGAGTCGAACTTGAGACCTTAGAGTACTATTTATAGACAGCTTACCAACTCGCCTAGATCCTCTTAGGTTGTCATTCTGATATTAATATCAAACTACTACCAAAATATAATATATTTAGTTATTTAGTACGAAGTTACAATATTTCATTGCAATTACATGATTTGTGATACATATAACCATTTATGCATGAGCCATTTTGAGCAAATTAATCAATGTTGCAATAAAACTACTATAAATGTTACGCAAATTTTTTTAAAAAAATATTTCTCCAGGTTTCCTCCTCTGAGAAAGCAACGCTGAATTATCATGGTTAGCAAAGGGATATGGATGGAGCACTAAAACTTATCTTTTGAGGAAAATGGAAATTTACGAGAATAATTGTGTTTGTTTAGAAAAACCAATGGTTTCGTGCAAAAATAATGAATAAAAACTATCTTGTAAAAGGTATATATTGATAAAACACTAAAAGCATGTTTAGCTACTACTTATTTTTGAATCCTTATAAGTTACTTTTTTTATTCTCAAAACTTTTTATAAGTATGTAAGAAAATAAGGAAGTTGTTTGGTAAACCCCTTAACATATAAGAAGATATAAGTAGTTATGTGTTTGGTAAACCAATAACTTATAAGGTTGTGTTAAATATCAAATGACCATAAAGGACATATTGTTGTAACTCCATAATGCGACTTATTAATTTATTTTATATTAACCAGATAATTAATAATAATAAATTTATTAATTATTAAAAAGTAAATAATTTATAATTAATTATTTATAATTAATTATAATTATTAATTATTAATATTACGACTAATTAAATAATTTCATTTGTAATGAAATAAAATTAATTAATAAAAATTAGTTATCTCATATAAAAACATATTTGATTAAAATATTTTTATATGTTGCATTATATTGTAATTATTAATTAATAACGTTGAGATTAATTAATTAAATTCATATAGTAAAATATTATTATTAATAAAATAATTATTTAATTAATTAAAATTAGTTATTTCATAATAAGAAATATATTTGATTAAAATATATATTACATTATTTGTGATTATTAATTACTAATATTGTGATTAATTAATTACTGTCATATTAATAAAATATTATTAATAATAAAATAATTAATATATATAATATTTATAATATTGTCATAATATTATGTGTATTATAATTATATATATCACAATTATATATATTATACTATTATTATTATTATATTATAATATATATATATTATAATACATATATATATTATATATTATCATAATATATTATTATATTATCATGATATTATATATATAATATTTATAATATTGTCATAATATTATGTGTATTATAATTATATATATAATAATATTATATATTATTATAATATATTATAGTATTATCATAATATTATATATATTATGATAATAATATTATTATATATATTATATATTATCATAATATATTATTATATTATCATGATATTATATATATTATATATATATAATTTTATCATAATATTATTATATTATAATATATTGTAATATTATATATATAATAATATTATATATATTATAATATATTATAGTATTATCATAATATTAGCTATATTATAATATTATATATATTATGATAATAATATTATTATATATATTATATTATAATATATATTATAATGTTATATATTATTATTATTAAAATAATAATAATTAATTAATTAATTAACTAATAATTAATAATATAAATCACCTTATAATAAGAAAATATTTAACTAAAAGTAATAAGAATGTATTTATGTCTTTTGGCCAGAATAAGGAAAGTTCTTTATAAGTATCCAAAAATAAGATGAGTTCCCAACTTATTTTTTGACTATTTATAAGTAATAAATGAGTAACATAAGTGACTCTTACCGAACACAATGTTGCCAACTTATAAATAAAATGTTACTTATAAGTAGAAATAAGTAAGTTGCCAAACATGCACTGAAACTTATCTTTTGAGAAAATGAATCTTTACAAGAATAATTGTGTAAAAATCTAAAACTTTAAACTAAGTTTGCTTTCATTGAGAGTTGAACTCAAGACCTCCCGCTTACTAAACGGGTGCTCTAACCAACTGAGCTATGAAAGCTTTGTTGTTAAAATGTGACACAAAACAAATTTTAATATATTAACAGAATATTTTATTTTAATTCGCAATTGTTTTGGTGACCAGAGAGATTTGTGTCTTGACCCTTTTAAAAAGAGGACAAAGAAATTTAGTTCATTGTAAAAATAATGAATAAAATAAGTCTCCAAAACATCTCTCTTTGCTATAGATATGCTTTCCATGGCCTGGGCTATTTCCCTGAATATTTTTGCACATCTTTTCCTTTTCTCAAAATATTTCAAGAGGAAATTCCATTGATGCAAGTATATTGCAACAACTATCAAAAAAGTAAATTATACACCATATATTACATAAAAAATAACATCCAAGGTACTAATTTGTGATTTACTAGATTGATTATGATCAAATTTACTAACATTTATTCAAGGAATTGCAGACAATAATATTAATAAATTAATCTAGCAATTGAGGTGATTCAAAGAAGTGTTCAAGAAAAAGAGACTCCTAAATAAGGTTTCCTAAAAGATCATATATATTACCTAATTACATTCATACAAGTAAAGTTCATTCACCAAATTAATTAGTTAGGTGTACTTGTGCTGATCTCAATTTGCTTAATTAACTAGATATACAACTGGTTTTACTTGCAAGCAT
This sequence comes from Asparagus setaceus, assembly GCA_012295165.1. Taxonomy (NCBI): domain Eukaryota; kingdom Viridiplantae; phylum Streptophyta; class Magnoliopsida; order Asparagales; family Asparagaceae; genus Asparagus; species Asparagus setaceus. The sequence continues at coordinate 23,966,416 of CM022710.1, forward strand.
TAAAATTATAAAAGACATTGAAGATTATATATATAGATATAAATCATCACACATTTAATTGACACGCACTAGAAATGTCTAAATCCCATTTATTACTAAGAAATTCCTTTCTCATAAAGGCTCCATCACATGTTAACCTATCACCTTTATATTAAGCTTATAGTTTATCTAACTTAATCATGCTTAACATATATTGTGTTTAACTGATTGGACATAATTAGGAGAAAATTAAAATCACATCCATCACCATCAAATATTCTTTTACACTATATCTTTTCATTCTTATTCCTTTTTTTTTCTTTTCAAGAGAAATAAATAGATATATAACAAAGTGTGTTTCTCTTCCAAGGATGAGGTTTAAGGATTCTTCAAACATGCCTTTGATATCAACCACGCAAACTATAGGAATCCAATCCTTTTGAAAACAACCCTATACACCCACAACTTGGACTGTGACTCAACCAGATATAGTGCTTCTCAAAGGGCAACCCAAAAAGCTTTAAGTCACCGAAAAAAGAAGGAGAAGAGGAGGATAAAAAAAAAAAAAGATTTCATCATTTCATAAAGTGTGTGACCACGTTCAAAGAAATATTTGTCCTATGGTTGAAGCATATATTCCTTAATTTGATCATCTAACTGTTTTGTACATTAATTGATTCCAACTGTTTGAGCTATTAATCTTCATGCGGTTGGTCATTTAATTGTTGCTTGGCTCTATCATTAATGAGTTTATTCATTTACAGTAGTGATAACTAGACTATCAACCTCAAAGCTTAGTTTGTACTGCATGGGGTCTTTTCTTGAAATTTGCTATTAAAATTTATGAGTTAAGACTCCACTTTTGTTTCTTGTAGTATACAAGTAATTTGGGGTATATAGTACTATTATTATTTTACATTACTAATTAGTTAAAATATTTAATTGTTTTAGATTAATTAACCAAGTAATAGGTAGAAATTGGATTACCTTTTTTTTCCTGACCATGACAATCTTAAGAATTTAAACCTCCAGTAACGTCACAAGAATGATCTGTACTTGGTGTCTACGGGCCTAATAAAATTTGTAAGAGTTAAATTTGTCCTTTATTTGCTCCCCAATCTTCCCAAAAGAAAATTTTCAACGTATGCAAGTATCTCTTTTCATGCTCTCCTCCATCCATTAAAAAATGAAATTATAAAACTAATCAAGGTCCAAATAAAACAAGTAAAAACCAACAAATAAAATATAAAATAAAATGAAATACCAAAAGAACACAATTATTGCATCCTTTGACGTTTCCACCTTCCTCCTAGAAACCCTCTTCAACTCCCACACGCAAACCCCTTTGACCACAATAAACAACAAATAAATAGGAGAAGAAAAATAGATTGTGTGTGTGAATAATTTAATTAACTGATTTAATAAAAATATCTTTTTTGATGAAAAATATGCAGCCGCATTTTGGGCTTTGGAAACCACTGCCAATTTCACTTTCCATGCTGCAAGTGGGAATCTGACAAGTACTCTTTGGTATCGTGATCCAAAGAGAAAATATTGTATAAAGGTTGCCCTTCTCCCTACGGAATCCAAAGCACCATTTGTGTACTTGTAGGGTCAATGCCCTCCTAAAGGCTAGCCCATGTTGTTCATAGGGCCAATTGCGTTGCCCAAATTGCCCCTAGGGTTACCCCACATTGTTCATGGAGAGAATTGGCATTGACCCCATTGCCCCTAAGGTTGATCCCCCCTAGCTTTACCTAATAGGGTTTTAACTCAAGTTAGAAAAGTTCAATCTAGTTGTGTTTCATACTCTTGGATTGAGTTTGAAATACTCAAAAATCGGGTTAGGATTGATTCTAGTTCCATTTTAAACAAAACCATTTTTTACTTCATCCAGATAGGTTTGGATGATAAAAAACCAGTTTAAGGGTCAGTTCGGCATTAGAAAAACTGGACCAATACTATCCTAGTTTTTCTCGAAAACAAATTTTTTCTAAGATCGAGCCGGGATCATAGATTAGCCCTAAAATTTGACAAGTTAGTATAGATTTGAATATATAACTTTTTGTACTTTTACTCACTGATTTTCTTTAAGAGACGAGGAAAAATTACCGACTTCTAATTTGATAGAGGCCCTGAAACTAGAGACGAAAGAATAGCTTAACGAAGTAGATTTTATATTTTATCAGTCTCACATTGAATTTCAATAGAAGTATTTTAGTTCAAATCCTTCCAGAAGTATCCAAATCTATCTCATACATTACAATACATGAAAAATCATCAATACATATTCAAGAAGATTAGACCTTTAACAAACACGAACATCAATTATGCTCTTGTAGGGAAGATATTCCTTCTAAAGGGTCCCATTGCCAAACACTAGGATGAAAGTAGTCTACTCAAAATTGACTCATCCTTGTGACAAATCCCAATCTTGATGCTATCATACAATCAAATTAGCCAATGTCAAGCAACATCAAACTCTTTCTTTCCTAATTAATCATGTAACCTTACAAAATATTTCCTTGTTTTATTTATTTATTATGTCATGGCACCCTAGCAAGACTAAACATATATACCTAATTTTGTCCATAACAAGAAAACTCCACATAGTATAGTTCCTTTAAAATCTTGCACTCCACAATGCTTGGGAAACTTTATGCAAGTAAAGATTTGTTAATATAATGAAAGTGGAAGCACAAGATCATGGGGATAACAAAGATTAGGGTTTTTAACCTCATCTCAATATTTTATATGAAAATGGAAAAGATATTATAAACCTTGACTTCATTGTACTTCTATTTTTTGTTCTTGATAGAAAAATCTTTTGTTGCGTGATGATATTATAGGGAGATATCTGGTGAAAATATCCAACAAGAAAAAATAGTATAATAATATCTAGTAATGAATTAATGACATATATTATATCAGGCATAATAGAGAAAAATAACAAATGCTATAAACAAAATTTACAAATTCTTTACATAGAAAGGAGCAACAACAGACGTACTTAACACAAGTTCTAAGTGCCATGCAGATGAATTATAACATTTTTGTTTCTTCAAATCATTCATTATTCATTATCAAAACTTCTAAACTTTAAAGGGGGTATTGATGTAATTCCCTCTTAAAATATCATCTGAATTATTTTGTTTTATTTTACTTGTCATCATCTGCCCTTGGTCTGTCGTTTTGGGAACAAGTAGGTCCTACAACCCCATTTTCCACGCTTTTAAATATTCTCAACCAACTAAACTAAACACATTTACAAAAACGTCCTCACTATTAATACACGCTCCTACTATAGGCAGTGTGTCTGGGAGTTTTACTAATTAAAGAGAAGGAAAAGAAAGAGATGAGAAAATATTACAATAGACAAGAAAGAAAGGGAAGGAAAACTATTATATCATGTTTAAAAGTTTTAGTAGACGGAATAGAGGGGAATCATTTCTTAGCTATTGCATTCATATCATGGTTTAATTTTTTTCCCCCTCCATGATTCCCTAATATGAGGGAGAACCAAATCATATAGAGCAGAGGGTAAAAAGGAGAATTTTGTCACCTTCTAATATGATTCCAGAGCCATCGATGCGTAGGAGTGATCGTGCTCGAGTGGTGCATAACTACAAGAAGCTACATGTTGAAGGAATTGGAGTCTGAATAGAATTTATTTTGATTATAAATAAGATTTGTTTAGGAGAAGGAATTTGTTTACAAATAGGATTTGTTTAGGAGTAGGAATTTATTTACAGATAGGACTTATTTAGGAATAATATGTACATGGTTTTTTGTGCAAAAAGGCCAAAATAGAGGCTATTTAAGGCTGGCTAGTTATTAGGTTTTTTTTTATGCGTTTGGTGATTGAAAACTTGGGAGAATTATCAATAAAGTTAGGATTTTTTTTTCTAGAATTCCAAATTCGTTCTTAGCATTCTTAGGCTATGTATTTTGATTGATTCGTCGATGATTTCATAGAGGCTTAACACCGTTAGATTCGTTGGTGGTGTGAAGTTAATTGGAGCTCTCATCAATTTTGGTGCTTTCATTGAGGAAATTCTATGGTCTATAATGGTGGAAGGAGAGTCTTCGACTACTGAAAATCAAACTTTGTCAAATTAAAAGAGTCTTGATAAATTATAGAAGGGGTTCGAAGAGAACAAAAAAGAATTCAGAGGTCTAACGGAAGCGATCAAACGACTAACTTTGTCGGTAGATAAAATGATCGATGACAAAGAAAATAATAACGATAATGATCATTAGTGGCAGACTCATGGGAGAGATAGAGGCTATGAAGGGCTTGATGATGGGCTATGAAGGGTTTGATGATGGATGGGGAACTGGGCAATAGCACAGTGACTAGCGCCGATAGCCGGCAGGCAGACCGAGCAACGGCAAGAAGGCCGACGGTAGATGGAGCAATGGCAGGTCGAACGACGGCCGATAGAGCCACAGCAAGCAGAGCGGCAAGATTGTGGTAGGCCACAAACTGTGGGTGGCAGTGACGGACGACCGGGATGGCTTCGACGGTGCTCGTGGTGGTGCAGCAGGTCAAGGGTATGGATATGGCTGTTGGAGAGGTTATGGAGGAGATGAGATTATCGAGGAAGACATGGAACTTTAGGGTGATGATGATCGATTTAATTGCCGGGGGCTATGTCTTGTTAGAGGTGGAGATGTTGATGATTGCTACAGGGATTCAGGCTTGGATCCGATGAGAGATTGGGGCTATGACAGGAGATGACCCCGCCAAACAGCCGTTTGAGGGCTATTTTCAAGGGGATAACCGCTCCCTACTATCTCCTATTTTGATAGCCACTTAATCCATAATTAAAGGCCATTAACTCTCTCTTTTAGGCTATAAAAAGAGAGGAGATTGCTCATTTTTGAGGATCTTATCATGTAGAGATCAACCCACTTACACACGAACAAATTGAGAAATCGATCCAACTTCGGTGCTAATAAAAGACTGAGTTATCTTCCAAGCAACCAAGTTTTCATCAACAGCAAAAGACCCATCGTCTTAGTCGGTGCGTCAACGGAGTACAAGATCAACGCTCCATCGGCACACTAAAAAAAACCCCCAGGAAATATAAATTTTTTCTTAGTTTCATTGTAAGTCTTCTAATTGTAATATGAGCTAATTGCAATACAAAAGATCCGAAACAGGATGGCGACTCTGCTGGGGACTTCTTTTTCCTACGACGAGAAAATCGTGTCGCACACCGACACTAAGACCCTTGGGTTTTTCGCTGAATCGTTGGTCATTGAATTTGACCAAATGAAGTTCGAGGAATTCATTTCCTTGAATTAATCTTTATCAACAGTGACTATACAAAGTTGTCATAAAACTCACCGCAGTGTGAATCTTGGGTCTAAATCAACCCCCGCGTGTGTAAAGGCGACCTTCGCCAAAGACAGTTTGAGCTTAGCTGGAAGCCAAGCGAACTTCACCCAGAGCGAAGAAAACTCGACCCTCGTCTCGAGCGAAGGTCAAGACGTTACTACGTCTTTTGATCTTGGACATCAGTCCATAACTCCTTTGAGAGTTTGATTTAAAGCATCTCATGATGCTCGTTATGCTTCCTCGATAGAAGCTAAGAATGGGAGTTATCCCCCAGCAAAATTCCTGCAAGGGAATAATACCACTGATGATGATTTGTCTAAATTCGCTAGACAAAAGCCTGGCCAGCATCGCCGTAAGTGACGTTCGCACATCAAGGCTAAAAATAGCGAAGTTGGCACTGAAAAGTGCCCTCAACTAGGAACTACTGGTGATCTAAGAGAGTTCCTATCTCTGAAGAGAGCTCGCCAATGTCAGTATTATGCGACCCTCAGAGAAGTGGTTACGACAGTTCAGAAGAATTGTTAATGCAAAGCTATTCCTGAAAAAGAATCAGTTTTTAACCGTCTTGGTCACGGTCTTGGACCTTTAAAGGTTCAGACTAAAGGACGATGACGTACCTGAAAGGGTAAATCCCAAGAATTCACTGTCAATATGACTAGTGTAACCTCTAGAGATGAGGAAGAAGGCTTGAACAGCTCACCTAACCCAGTATACTCTCCTGGTGTCGGAGGGATATTGCCAGAGACTGAGGGTGTGTATCGCCATACCGGATTAAGGCAAAAAGCAGCGATTCCATTTGATTACTCTTTCCTCCAAACACGAACGTCTCAAGAGGACCAACCTGGCAAAGAATGCAAATGAATAATCGGGTCATAATAGGATCATTACCCGTTATATGCCCGGTTTGCGCTTGGAAGTAGTAGATGTGTTGTGACGGAGAACTTTTTTCGTCGAACTGCACTAAGTTAAGTGGCTTGAATTTCGGAGGATATGGGACATCATCCCATTCTATAGGATATGGCCTCGCCACCCCCAGCTCCTTAGATTGCCCTTGGAGTTTCAGAGCATCCAACTGCTTTTGGAAATCCCGCAACACATGATCTTGCTCTTTTGTACGCGGATTCGATTCCGCTTCCGATGACATTGAGTGGACATCATGATCCCCGTCGTAGCCTTCCTGCTTCGATTTGGATCCTCCTTTGTCCATCTTCTTCTTGCCCACAAGTTTCTCCATCATCATTTCTAAGCGATAGATTCTTGTTGAGCAAGAATAGTAGTGTTTCATACTCTTGGATTGAGTTTGAAATACTCAAAAATCGGGTTAGGATTGATTCTAGTTCCATTTTAAACAAAACCATTTTTACTTCATCCGGATAGGTTTGGATGATAAAAACCGGTTTAAAGTCGGTTATTAGAAAAGCGGGAAAATACTATCCTAGTTTTTCTCGAAAACAAATTTTTCTAAGATCGAGGGATCATAGATTAGCCCTAAAATTTGACAAGTTAGTATAGATTTGAATATATAACTTTTGTACTTTTACTCCGATTTTCTTTAAGAGACGAGGAAAAATTACCGACTTCTAATTTGATAGAGGCCACGAAACTAGAGACGAAAGAATAGCTTAACGAAGTAGATTTTATATTTTATCAGTCTCACATTGAATTTCAATAGAAGTATTTTAGTTCAAATCCTTCCAGAAGTATCCAAATCTATCTCATACATTACAATACATGAAAAATCATCAATACATATTCAAGAAGATTAGACCTTTAACAAACACGAACATCAATTATGCTCTTGTAGGGAAGATATTCCTTCTAAAGGGTCCCATTGCCAAACACTAGGATGAAAGTAGTCTACTCAAAAATTGACTCATCCTTGTGACAAATCCCCAATCTTGATGCTATCATACAATCAAATTAGCCAATGTCAAGCAACATCAAACTCTTTCTTTCCTAATTAATCATGTAACCTTACAAAATATTTCCTTGTTTTATTTTATTTATTATGTCATGGCACCCTAGCAAGACTAAACATATATACCTAATTTTGTCCATAACAAGAAAACTCCACATAGTATAGTTCCTTTAAAATCTTGCACTCCACAATGCTTGGGAAACTTTATGCAAGTAAAGATTTGTTAATATAATGAAAGTGGAAGCACAAGATCATGGGGATAACAAAGATTAGGGTTTTTAACCTCATCTCAATATTTTATATGAAAATGGAAAAGATATTATAAACCTTGACTTCATTGTACTTCTATTTTTTGTTCTTGATAGAAAAATCTTTTGTTGCGTGATGATATTATAGGGAGATATCTGGTGAAAATATCCAACAAGAAAAAAATAGTATAATAATATCTAGTAATGAATTAATGACATATATTATATCAGGCATAATAGAGAAAAATAACAAATGCTATAAACAAAATTTACAAATTCTTTACATAGAAAGGAGCAACAACAGACGTACTTAACACAAGTTCTAAGTGCCATGCAGATGAATTATAACATTTTTGTTTCTTCAAATCATTCATTATTCATTATCAAAACTTCTAAACTTTAAAGGGGGTATTGATGTAATTCCCTCTTAAAATATCATCTGAATTATTTTGTTTTATTTTACTTGTCATCATCTGCCCTTGGTCTGTCGTTTTGGGAACAAGTAGGTCCTACAACCCCATTTTCCACGCTTTTAAATATTCTCAACCAACTAAACTAAACACATTTACAAAAACGTCCTCACTATTAATACACGCTCCTACTATAGGCAGTGTGTCTGGGAGTTTTACTAATTAAAGAGAAGGAAAAGAAAGAGATGAGAAAATATTACAATAGACAAGAAAGAAAGGGAAGGAAAACTATTATATCATGTTTAAAAGTTTTAGTAGACGGAATAGAGGGGAATCATTTCTTAGCTATTGCATTCATATCATGGTTTAATTTTTTCCCCCTCCATGATTCCCTAATATGAGGGAGAACCAAATCATATAGAGCAGAGGGTAAAAGGAGAATTTTGTCACCTTCTAATATGATTCCAGAGCCATCGATGCGTAGGAGTGATCGTGCTCGAGTGGTGCATAACTACAAGAAGCTACATGTTGAAGGAATGGAGTCTGAATAGAATTTATTTTGATTATAAATAAGATTTGTTTAGGAGAAGGAATTTGTTTACAAATAGGATTTGTTTAGGAGTAGGAATTTATTTACGAGATAGGACTTATTTAGGAATAATATGTACATGGTTTTTGTGCAAAAGGCCAAAATAGAGGCTATTTAAGGTGGCTAGTTATTAGGTTTTATGCGTTTGGTGATTGAAAACTTGGGAGAATTATCAATAAAGTTAGGATTTTTTTCTAGAATTCCAAATTAGTTCTTAGCATTCTTAGGCTATGTATTTTGATTGATTCGTCGATGATTTCATAGAGGCTTAACAAGTTAGATTCGTTGGTGGTGTGAAGTTAATTGGAGCTCTCATCAATTTTGGTGCTTTCATTGAGGAAATGGGACATCATCCCATTCTATAGGATATGGCCTCGCCACCCCCAGCTCCTTAGATTGCCCTTGGAGTTTCAGAGCATCCAGCTGCTTTTGGAAATCCCGCAACACATGATCTTGCTCTTTTGTACGCGGATTCGATTCCGCTTCCGATGACATTGAGTGGACATCATGATCCCCGTCGTAGCCTTCTGCTTGATTTGGATCCTCCTTTGTCCATCTTCTTCTTGCCCACAAGTTTCTCCATCATCATTTCTAAGCGATAGATTCTTGTTGAGCAAGAATAGTAGCTGTTGCTCTTCAATTCTTAGCGTCATCTCTTCCTCGTTGACCATGAGGACGGCAGTCGAGATCGGTGTTGAAGGTTGAGACGTAGCAATGCCAGAGTTCTCATGTTCTTCAGAAGTACCCCCAGTCAATTGTCTATAATCGAATGGAATTGTTGCTCCGGAACGAAGACGGGTACCTCGATAAATACGGCTATTGATTAATGCGCCTCGTAACCACAGGGAATATTGGTCGACGATTGGACTACTGTTGGGGTCTTGCTTCGCTTCTCCCAACCATGTTGATAGTCACTCCATGACCATCACGGGCGCTTCGCTTTTATGGTGGAACCGCCGTGCGGTTGGCGAATTAGATGTCGCTCAAAACCGAAGGCTGATGTGTCGATGAACATTGGGCGCGCATCGCAGAAATAAGCTTCTCACAACAGCAATGAGATTGCATTTGACTAGCATCACGCTTGCGAGTGAGATAATCACGAAGATCAGAAGTGGGTGTACCCCCAGTTGAGTCTGAAAAACGAGCCTCATATGAGAGAGGCTCTCTGAATAGAGTCTGGCGAACCTGGCGAGGTTGCCGTTTTCTTTGGTTCTGGCGGCGAGGTTCACTGCCCTGTCGAGGTTCGTCCTGTTTAAAGGAGACCTCATGTTGTCGAAGTTCATTGCTTGGACGAGGTTCACCCCTTCTAGAGGGGACCTCATGTTGCTGGCGAGATTCGCCATTCAAATGAGGTTCATCCTTTAAGGGGACCTCACGTTGTAGGCGAGGTTCGCCACTTGGACGAGGCTCGTTCCTTTTTGAGGGGACCTCACGTTGTAGGCGAGGTTCGCGACTTGGACGAGGCTCGTTCCTTTTTGAGGGGACCTCACGTTGTAGGCTAGGTTCGCCACTTGGACTAGGCTCGCAGCAGGAGCGACGTTCGTCTTGTAGACAAGGTTTGCAGCTGGGGCGACCTTCGTCTTGTGGACGAGGTTCGCAGCTGGGACGACGTTCGTCTTGTGGACGAGGTTCGCAGCTGGGGCGACACTCGTCTTGTTTCGAATGAACCCCTTGATGATAACGAGGTTCGTTGGCTTTCTTTGGACGATAGTGGAATCCGTCCAACGAGACCAAAGCTTCGAAACGCGTCGGCGAGCTTGGTTCTGTCGGCGGCGTTATGCAGCGCGTCTTGAGAGGGACCGTTAGAAGGTCGGTCTTCCCATAGGCGAGCGAGGCTCGCCGAAGCCAAACGGCTAACAACATCGAAGTTGACTTGGGTGCTTAACAACCCACTTCTTAGCCTGGCTAACTTTTGGAGCCTTGTCCTTGAGAGACGAGGCGCTCGTCGAGTTCACTCGAGAGGATTCATCGAAGCCACGGGGTGGCGTCTCATACAAGACTTCGGCGACACTTGCGTGCCTTCAGCGGGCTAGATGCCCGGAGGAGAACTCCTCGTTACTTACTCGTCGAATTCAATGACCAAGGTTTGAACCTCGGTTCCAAGCGCAATCTTGTCACGATTGCGCCACCACCAGTTCATCGGAATGAATGGTTGCTCCCACTGTGGTCGCCATCTTCTGTAGAGTCGAAAAAGTTTTGTTTGATTGACTTTGAAAAGAAATCTTCTGTAGAGTCGAAAAAGTTTTGTTTGATTGACTTTGAAAAGAAATTACAATCACACTCTCTCGATTCTGAGGAAGAGAAGATTGATTTGACTTCTCTTTTGTATGGGTTCTTGGTGGCGAAAGAAGGCTTCACTCAATGCTCACGTAGAGATCCGCTTTCCGTTGACGATCAGAACAACGTAGTTGATGATTGATGAAGGACTCGATCTTTCTTATGCATAAGTCTTTGAATTTTCAAAAGTTTCTGTTCATAGCTATTCCGCGGCTATTTATAGGGCTTTAAGCATGTAACTATCATGCTATAATCGTGGAAATGTGGGTTAGTGGGCATAGCGATGCCCACCACTTAACCCACGGGTTGTTGTGGCTTTCATTGGCCTTTGGGTTTCTTTGCGAGGCGACCGTTAGATGGCGAGCTTAGCTCTTCATTGATTGGTGAACCTTGATTGAATGGCGAGTTTGAGCTTCTTGAACCGTTATGCAGGCAAATTTTGATTGCATAGCGAGGTCCGCTACTTGGATGAACTTCAGCTATATGACTAGCTTTCTTTGTTTGGGCGAACTTCGGTCGAATGCATTTATGCATTTTGGTTGAATAGCGAGCCATTGCTGTAGGCGAACCTCGTATGAAATGGTTGGACGGTAAGCTTATTTACGTAAATGGCGCTTTGTATGAAATGGTTGGACGGCTTATTTGCTTGGCGAACCTCAGTTGAATGTCGAGGCTCGCTGCGTAGGCGAACCTCGGTTAAATGTCGAGGTTCCTTTAACTGGCGGGCGAACCTCGTCTGAATGAAGAGCTTATTTGCTTGGCGAACCTCGTGCGAATGAAGGGCTTATTTGCTTGGCGAACCTCGTCGAATGAAGAGCTACTTGGCGAACCTCGGTTGAGTGAAGAGCTTATTTGCTTGGCGAACCTCGTTTGAATGAAGAGCTTATTTGCTTGGCGAACCTCGTGCGAATGGAGAGCTTCGCTACTTAGAACCTCGTGCGAATGGAGAGCTTATGCTTGGCGAACCTCGTGCGAATGAAGGGCTTATTTGCTTGGCGAACCTCGATGCGAATGGAGAGCTTAGCTACTTGGCGAACCTCGATGCGAATGGAGAGCTTAGCTACTTGGCGAACCTCGGTTGAGTGAAGAGCTTATTTGCTATAGGCGAACCTCGAACCTCAACTAAATGGAGAGCTTATTTGCTATAGGCAAACTTCGCCGAATTGAGCTTCAATATTGTGGGCCGAACCTGGCTTGAGAGTTGGGATTCATTGCGATTAGAGCCTTGGTTAGATGGAGAGCTTAGCTCGTAGAAGAACCTCGTATGAAAGTCGAGCTTAAGCTAAATGGGAACCTCGTCTTAAGATCAAAGTCAAGTTTCAAGATGAATGTCGAGCTTTGCTCCTCTTGTGAACCTCGGGTTGAGGTCGAGCCTCGCCTCTTGAGCAAGTCTCGTTTTGAAGCTTTAACAACTAGGGTGCGCGTGATCCTCGCCTAGAGAATTTTTTAACTGTCTACACCTACCTCTAGTGACGCTAACTTCGCCATAGCATCAAATGCAACCCCTAGTTCGAGTCAGGAATGACAATGGGTGGTGGACGCGACGGACCGAGAGGATATTCTTACTCAAATGTTAGCTCAAAAGAAAGCTTCAGATGAGCGATTTGAGCGTTTGGAAAATATGTTTTAGCAACTCCTATCAGCATCTCAACCTCACCCAAGTTCTTCAAAGGGGAAGAAACGAGTCGACGAATCCTCTCCAGAAGAAGGTCAAGCGCATCGAGATGACGCAAATTCTGACCACTTAGGATCAGAAACGTCGACGCCTCAGAAGCCAAGCAAGGAAGCAAAGGCCCTGGAGGACATCCAAAAATAACTTAATGTTCTTTCTCAACAAACTGAGCTCAAGAAGGTTGGAATTACCCGACCCTATCCTATCGAGTAGGACATGGTTTCCTATCTGATAAAATTTAAGCCGCCAACGTTGCATACATTGATGGCAAAGGTTTTCGAATTAACACATCTACTACTTTCACCAATAAACTGGGAATATAGTGGGTAATGACGCTATTAAGGCATGACTTTTTATTGGCACCCTCTAGGGGGTAGCCTTCGATTGGTTCCAGAATCTGCCTGAGGGTTCAATCAAATCCTGGGAAGATTTAGAATCAAAGTTCCTCTCATAATTCTAAGAGGAACAATCTGATGTTACCATAGCCAAACTTCTCTTCGAAAAGCAAAGCGGAAATGAGACGGTCAGGGAATTCATCGAGAGATACCGTAATCTGACGTTGGGATGTCGAGATATGCCTTTGTCAATGTTGCTTCAAACTTGTCGACACAATTTTATGGGATGGATAGAAGCTCATATGGTTCTGTTACAGCCCACACATGGAAGGATTTGATAGAACAAGCTGAGATAGCAAAAAAGTCATAAGAACGTTTCAACAAATTTGAGTCACGCACCAACTTCAAAGGCAACAAAGACAAACAAGGGCATACCTCCCAATCGAAAGCCAAAGAGACTTTCGCGGCCTAGGTCTAAAATCCCAACAACTAGAAAAGGGAACCAAGGAAGACTGTTCAACGCAATTATTTATTCAAAGACGAACATACAGCGGCCATCTTCCATGATCTCAATAAGGGTAATCGGTTAAAGCTTTCTGACGCCCGACGATCTAAAAAGTCGGAAAGATCGACGATCCTATTTACTGTCTTTATCACAAAATGTTGGGACACCCGACGAAGAACTGCTACATCATCAAGGATAAAATTTAGATCTTTCTCGAGTCAGGAATTCTCAAGCTCAAGCCTGAGAAAAAAAAAGTCACTGCCAATATGGTGACTCTCTAATTTAGCTCCATGCCATAAATCTAAGTCCAAAATAGCGTTGTCTCCATTCCTACTGCAAGGATGGAAGTGGTCAATTATGACCAACAAAACTGACAAAGCCAGGACTTAATCCCTCTTACTACAGCAAGAGGAGAAATGATGTGGGTACATCCCGATCTTCTCTAATATGAGCATTGGACTCTTCAGAAGTCCAAGACCAAGCACAAAATGAAGTTTTGCAACACCATCTCCGCAATCGTTGGAGAGAAATCTTTACAAGTCTCTTCAATTACTGATTCAGAGGAAGAGAAAATTGCCATGGCAGGGACAAGGACTGGCCGAGATTATTTGAAGAACTATGATCAACCAGGATCTTCCAAACAAATCAAACCGATTAAGCAAAAGGAGACTCGGTTCGACAAGGCTTTGCAGCGTCCCTCAAACAATCCTAAAGCCCCATTCTGATACGATATCATGGCCCAGTTAGCCAATATTTCGGCTCGTATAACCTTATTCAAATTTTTACGTTTGTCTATTGAAATGAGAGAAACTTTAAAAGAAGCTTTGAACGACAGTGAGATGTTCCTCGCCCACATGATTGAGCATCTTCAGGATGAAGAACACAAGCAGTGCTATCAGTGCCTTGTATCACTTTCACTTTCGAAAGACATGCTCATCAAAGACCACCATCATAACTGACCCCTTTACTACACTGGGTACGTAGGATCGGCAAAGGTCGAGAGGATTCACATCAACCCAAGCTCTGCGTTGAGCATAATTTCGCGGAGATTCTTAAGCTTTCTGGGTATTCCCCTTCACAAGCTCTCAAAGATTTCTGCCACCATCTTCGGCTTCAACTCCAGTAGTAGTCGATCTCTTTGAAAGATCTGACTTAAATATCATATCAGTAATTTAAAGACGGAAGTGACTTGTTATGTCATTGACGTCGAAACACCTTACAACATTCTCCTCGGACGACCATGGATCCATTCTAACATGGTCGTCCCCTCAACACTTTATCAGTGCTTCAAATACATTGATGGATAGGAGGTCCAACAAAGAGTTGAAACTGAAAAGCATCCTTTTAAAGGAGTAGAGAATTACTTTACCGACTCTCTCTTGTACGATGAAAATCATACAATTAAGATTGTCCTTCCCAATAATGAGGACAGCGGTAATGAGGCAGACAATGAACCAGATCCCAATGATGATCTGATCTGGAAAATAGATCCACTGGTACTTACCCTCGAGAACCTATGTATTGACCAGTCAGCCGGAGATCAGAGCGACTGGATCTTTAATGAAGAAGAGTTTGCTTACAACTACTTTTTAGACTCTGAGTCTGAAAACTCAAGAGTCGAAACTCTGATGTCTAAGCTAGCTTTAGAACCAGCATTATATATGCCAATAAGCGAGTCGTACTCGGCTCATAAGTAGCTAGGTAATTCAGAAGATGTCATTTTCATGGTCCAATCTAAAAGAGGTGCAATAAATTCGATTATCTTTGGAAAAGTTGAGCCGCGACCTCACTTATCAAGCTCGGATGAAGAAACTGAAGGAGTACGAGAATTCTCCCGCTACAGCCAATCTCAGTACATAATGATAAAAATGGGATACAGACTCACTGCAAAATAGGGATTAAATTTCAATCAAGGACTAAAAGTTCCTCTAATCCCCTTTATACTAGAAGAGGAGGTGTTTGATTGTTATAATTGGACCAAACAAGGACTCAGTTATATTTTCCCCAAGGCCGAGTCAAAAATAGGACCAGCAGTTTTTCAGATACATCTAACTGAATTCTGATATTAGCTTTGGACCCATGCTTGGTGAATTCACGGCTAACATGGTCTCGTACGACCTAACTATGAATCTTGATGAATCCAAAGTGTTCGAAGATTCTGAAGACGATCCATCGGCAAAACATCTTGAAAAGCATTGAGAGTCACGCTTTGAAATCAGTTAACCGCCTACCGAAGATAAAGTGGTTCAAATCAACATAGGTGACAAAGTCAATCCCAAACTCATCTTCATCAGCGAGAGTCTATCATCTGCTGAGAAAGAAGAACTCATAGCTCTCCTTCGAGAATACATTGACGTCTTCGCCTAGAGTTATGAGGATATGCCTGGTTTAGATCCCAACATGGCCGTACATCGCCTTAACATTGATCCTAATGTTAAGCCAGGCAAGCAATAACAATGACGCTTTCGTCCTGAGCTGATGGAGCAGATCGAGAAAAAAATTTGCAAACTCATCGAATGCGGATTCATCTGTGAAGAACAACATTCCGATTGGCTGGCCAATATCGTGGTGGTGATGAAAAAGAATACCAAGATCTGGATCTGTATTGATTTCAGAGATCTTAATCTTGCTTGTCCAAAGGATGAATTCCCTCTCCCTATCACGGATGTCATGGTTGATAATAAGTATAGGTTTGAGAGGATATTATTTGTGGATGGGTTTTTTGGATACAACCAAATCAAGCTGCATCTAGATGATCAGAAGCATGCAGCTTTTAGGACCCTTGGAGGTATTCTGTTATACAGTAATGCCCTTTGGCCTAAAAAATACTGGAGCAACTTATCAGCGTGCCATGAATATAATTTTTCGTGAGCATTTGTGCAAAGCAGTGGAGTGCTATGTCGACGACCTCGCGATTAAGAGTCGTCACAAACAAGACCATGTCAATGACTTGAAAACGGTGTTCAAAATCATGAGAAAACACCAACTTAAGATAAATCCAATCAAGTCTTTCCTGGGGGTATCATCAGGTAAATTCCAAGAATTTATTGTAATATTCAAAGGAATACATGTCGATCCCGAAAAAGTGAAAGCCATCCAAGAGATGCCACCTCCGAAAAATCTCAAAGAACTCAGAGGTTTACAAAGATGATTAGCCTATATCCGTAGGTTTATCGCTAACTTGTCTAGAAATTGTCAACCATTTCAAAGGCTGATGAAGAAAGTTTTCTCGTTCATTTGGGACGACGCTTGCCAAGAAGCTTTCAATGAGATCAAGGGTTATCTCACGAAACCACCCATTCTAGCCGCACCAGTATCAAGTAAACCATTCCTAATCTACGTCAGGGTAATAGATCACCTTCTCAGAGCACTTCTTGCCCAAAAGAATGACAATGGCCATGAGCAAGCCATTTACTACCTTAGTCGGACCATGATTGGTGCTAAGCATTGCTATAATCCAGTTAAAAAGGAATGTCTAGCATTGATATGACACTACCTCACTTGTCAATCTATCCACGTCATTTCAAGAGTCAATCCTCTAAAGATACTCATGATGAAATCCAGATCGCTAAACTTTAGGTTAGCCAAATGGGCAATACTGCTTTCACAATACGACATGACATTCATGCCACAGAAAGCAGTTAAAGGCCAAGCAATAGCTGACTTTTTAGCAGACCACCCCATCCCCGAATCTTCTAAACTTTGTGAAGACATCCCAGATGAAGTATTTGAGTCAAGTGTTACCTCGGGCCACCAAATATGGTAACTTTACTTTGACGGTGCGTCAAGACGCAACCACAAAGGAGCAATTATTGTAGGAGTGGGGGTAGTGCTGATCGATCCCCATGAAGATGTCCTTCCTCGGGCCTATTCATTGACCAAGCCATGCTCCAATAATGTGGCCGAGTATAACGCTCTTGTAATTGGCTTGTAACTTGCTCAAGACATGGGTATCAAATACCTAGAAGCCTACGTGATTCCAAGTTGATTGTTAGCCAGATCAAAGAAAAATATGAGGTCCACCACAACGACCTTATATTCTACCAATGAAGCTTGCTCATTCATTCAAAGGCTTCTACATCAGTTACGTAGCCCACCTCAAAAATACTCATGTAGATGCTTTGGCGTCCCTGGCAGCCACTCTTGCCTTGACACCCAAATCTACTAGGTGCATCACAATGCCTAGCCATCAATTATGCTCCCCAGAGCAAATTTTGGAAGCTAACGAAGTGCATGTCATGCCAACTCACTTCAGACTAATGATTGGCATGTCCCAATCATTGATTACGTCTTGCACGGAATATTACCCGATAATCCGAAGCAAGCAATCTCTATTCTACGAAGGGCTTCACGCTTCTTCTATGATTCTGCTATACAGACTTTGTATCGACGATCATTCGACGGTGCGTTGCTCCGATACTTATCACCAAGTGAAGCTCGGGAAGCACTGAAAGAAGCCCACGATGGTACATGTGGAGCTCATCAACCGGGTCCTAAACTTTAGGACCGACTTTGTCATCTAGGATATTACTGGCCGACAATGATAGCAAATGCGGTGTCATGCATGTCAAGTCCACACTTACTTTCTACACCAACCTCCGAAAGAATTGCATCCGACCATCGCCTCTTGGCCATTCAAAACATGGGGTATGGAAATCATCCAACCAATCAGTCCACCGTCTGCTAAAGGCCATCGATTTGTTCTGGCCATCATTGATCACTTCTCCAAATGGGCCGAAGCTGTTCCACTCAGAAAAGTCAAGACATCTCATGTGATCAAATTCCTGAAATATCACGTGATCTACCGATTCGGCGTCCCTAGAAGGATAGTCAACAACAATGGTTCGCAGTTCATCAGTCGACCATTTTTTAAATTATGCAACAAATTTAGAATTCAAGATGTGGCCTCTACACCATACAAGCCAGCTGCTAATGATCTAGCTGAAGTTTTCAACAAAATCATCATCAAACTTCTGAAGAAGTTCGTCTCCTCCAACAAACAAGATTGGGATGAGAAATTTGGAGAGGGTTTATGGGCTTATCGAATAACAGTCCGCACTCCTACCGGTTCCACACCTTTTTCCTTGATTTACGGATGTGAAGCCGTGATCCCTCTGAAAATTTAGATGCCGTCATTAAGAATCGTTCTTACCGAAAAGATGATGACTGAAGAACATCATCAGAAGCACCTCTAAGAATTAGAGATGCTAGATGAATTGAGACTCTAAGCTCAGCAGCGAATCGAGATCTACCAGTTACGGATCTCGAGAGCCTTCAACAGGAGAGTTAGAGAACAATCCTTCAAAGAAGGTGACCTGGTCTTAGCTGCTCGACGACCCATGGTCATGACGCACAAGACTAAAGGTAAATTTTAACCCAAATGGGAATGCCCATTTATAGTAGAGACAGTCTATTCAAATAGAGCATTACGCCTAATTGATCAAAATGGCAATAGGCTTATGGCGCCAATCAACGGGAAATCTCTCAAGAAATATTACCCTTGATCTTGACCAATATTATCACCCCACAAAAATTTTGGTCACGTTTAAGTTTCCACCTCTGACCATGAGAATAAGTTCTCAACCTTTATTATTAATCATCTTGATCTAAAAATCCAATCAAAATCCCCAACGAGTCATCATGTTTACACTACACCTATGTTTGACTCTAAATGTCTCATCGCCGTCATGTTAATATTACACCTCTAAACGGTTTCTATTCTAGTGATTCGATCGGTTAACATTACACCTCTGTCGGACCATTTCGTCGATCGGTTAACATTACACCTCTATCCACTTGTCTTTTCGGATTCGCCCGGTTAACATTACACCCCTGCCAATCTGCTCTTACTAAAAATCAATTAGTTAACATTACACTTTCATAAATTTCCTACCGTTAAGTTAATACTACACTTCCAAACGATAGTCGTCCTTTGGACTCCTTCAAAACCGACTGGTTAACATTGCACCTTTGTCGGTCATTTCATTTATCACGTTAACATTACACCTCTGTAAAAAATCCTAACACTGTTATGTTAACATTACACCTCTGAACAGTGCCAACTTAATCAAATTTGATATGTTAACACTACACGTCTATCAGTTTGATTCTATCATTTTCCTCCCCAGCAAAGATGTCACTACAATACGGTAACATTACACCTCTATCGTATACATATCAAAGGAGATAAAAGTTCTTTTATTATTGAAAAGCTAACCTATTATAAAGATTTTAAAGGGAATACCGATAAAAAGAGTGCATTTGTGCAATACATTCGGCTATCCTAAAATCCCTAGCTTCATGAGCATTCTCTTGGGCCCTTTCCCTCAGAGCCTTGGGATTGATGGGAGCAGCTTGGATTCTAACAGCCACCAGCCCCTTTGTTTTAGCCTCAAGTTCAGCGACCCTAAGATCCCATTCCTTAGCCAACTCGGTTGACTTAAGTTCAAGCTCCTCTTTCTGCTGTTGAGGTGCTTCCAACCGTGCTTGAGCTGCAGCAATGACCGCCTTGATTGCCATCGACCGATGTGAGGCTATCATTCAACCCTTGAAGCCTCATTCTAATCAGCTCCATTTCTTTGTGGGCAGATTCTTCAACCTCACGGTGCTTCACTGAGAGCTGACGGAATTCAAGCTTAGCAATGCCATCAATATCTTGCATAGTTCAGTACATGCAGGGCCTACGACCGACGTCAGAAGGCCAAGCTGATTCCTCAACAAGGCAAGAGTGCGAGCAGATAAGACTTTCTGCATAGTCAAAGTGGATTCAACACTTCGGTTGAATAGCTTCACTAAGCTCTCGATCAAGATCTGAATCTCTAACTAGATCAAATCATCAGAATCAAGAGATTGGGGAATTTCTACACGGCTTGAAGGACCCACTCCTGCAAAAACCACTAATGCATCTGTGGTTGAAGAGGTCGTCAAGATTTACATTTGCTCGCCGCCTGACAGGAAGTATGGAGCAAGCATGGCCAACACACTGGAAACATCTACCGTGGTAGAAGCCACAGATGTCACCTCAGTTGATGGGATGACAGTTCTCACAACTAGTGCCGTGGTCATCGGTTCATCAAATGCTGCCTTATCAGACGCATCCGCCGCTATGATCGGGTCCTCATCAAAACAAGGCTCAAAACTCGGCGGCGCTACCCTTCCAACTCCTACCAAAATCGGGAAGACTGAGGCATCATCATCTTCATCGGATGACTCAGGAACAACCAGTCTGCACTGCACTACTAAAATAGGTACTGGTGCAGGATCGACTGTCATATCGATAGCTGGATCAGACTCCAAGACACCAGAAGCACCGTTAAAATCAGCCACAGGCTCAAACTCGCCACTAGCAGGAAGAGATGTAGGAGCTGCTCCACACATGGTCTCTAAACCAGGTTCATCATCTGCTAAAGAGATAAACAAAGCATCAATTATCAAAGCAAATAAATTACACAAGATCAATCAGAGAAAAGTATACCCGGCATATAAGAAAATCCGCCAATGTCACCCTCAAAGCCTGTATCGTCAGGCTCAGTAAAATGAACGTCAGTGTCGGCCTCGTAATCCACCTTTTCCTCGCCACTGGATCCTCTTGATCGAGAAGAATGTGCTCTTTACCTACATATAAGAAGCGCACGTCAATCAAGTGCAATTCCGACAGCTTGATATAAACACATTAGTACTACTCACTTGAGGGTGCAGCTCTAGGTTCGTGTGCTGGAATCGCAGAAGACTCTTCTCTGATCCCTGAAGAACCTCTGGGTACACGTTCAGACTCTGAAGGCGCTAAGCTCTATTTCTTTGGAGATTGTCGGGGAAGATGAGCTTGTAGTGACCTCTTTCCCCTATTTCCCCTGCCTCTGCCAGGTGCTCCTTGGTGAACCGCAGATTCAGACGGCTCTCAGATGCTAACATCAATTGGCCTTCGAGGAGTAGGATGCCCACTCAGTGCCTCCCAATCTTCATCCTTTGGTATACCTTCCGCCATAAAATCTTAAAGTCCAGGAGCACTACTTTTCGAACCCATCTTAGATAGCTCCCTGTATCTTTAGGTGATCCACCATAAACCAGTCTTGTTCACATAAAAGTTGGGATTGGGAACAATCACCCTGCTATACCACTTACAAAACTCTAATGTCATATAACAGCTGGGTATGTGACGGGGGAGTGAAAATATGGTCCATGTAGCCCCGGCGGCAAAATGATACCAAGCACAAGCCCCATCTACCAAGCTTCCTATGTGCCACAATCCTGGATTTGGATTCCCGGTGTAGAGCTGGTCATATCCAAATTGACAAGCAAATCAGTAAGGCAAGTGGGGCTCAATATAACATTCAGTCCCATTCAGCCTAGCAACGAGGTGACCTGGCCTGATATTGACCAACCAGTTGAAACACTCGCTAGTAAGCAAGTAAAGCCTTCCCTGCTTGTGCCATCTTCAAACTCGTCCTCGGGGCTTATATCATCGATCTCGGGAAAATAGCAATAAAGGCAGTAATAATCTTTATTCTGAAGAAGCCTACGAACCCCTGTAGGGTATTTGATCATCCACTTCGAGCGTTCATACCTCTGGAACAATGTGACGCCCTCTCCACTTGGTGGAGCAGCCGACATCAATGAGGAGCAGTGTGAAGTGAACCATTACCAGATAGGTATATAGTAACTCCACTCTAGGATTTGGGACCTAATCCTACAGACTGTTATCCTCTTGCTTCAGGTATTCAGTAGCCAATTCCCTCAGTCCATGATGTATACAACTAACCATCGCCGAAAGAAGGGCCAAGTTATACCCAGCAGCGAGCAACACGGCAGGGAATAACACTTTGATAGAGATGCGATCCTTCGATCGGGAAGGTACAACGTAACCTTTCAACCAGATCGAGAAAAATCCTTCAAGCAGAGCCAACTCAGATATCGGCTCCTTTTCCTGGTGGTGGAAACTCTTGAACTTGTTGCCTGCATGAAATCCACATTTGTTTGATTCAGCGGTATGAAGCACTTGACCTTCATTGAAGATTCGTGTCCCAATTTTAGCCTCCGCTACCGGATGGATCGAGTCCACATTCCCCTTTTTACTAACATTGGGGAATAGATATTCGGCCCAAGAACACGAGCAACGGTAGAATCATGTCCGGCATTTGCAACGGTCCTTTGACAGATAAGGAAGTGGCAAACTAATTTCCGGAATGCCTCCCCAACTTGAGCAGTCTCTAAGTAAGTGCTCAAGTCTGCATTGGTCGGGAAGAACTCCTCATATGGATAATCTCCCATGGGCAGATGCGACACTTCAAACATTTCGTGCAAAGTGATCCCAATCTCGCTCGCCGGAGTGAAGAAAGTGCTATCAACATTATACAACTCCAAGATGTCATACAACACAGGCGCACAAATCTCTGCACCATATTTTGAGACTCTTACTGCGGAATAGAGCCTCGATCTTCTTAACCTCCCCTCAAAAGTGATGAGAGCAAAATTTACCAGACAGGTCCAACATTGGGTATCCGTTGATTTGATCCAACCAGGGAATCTAGTATCCCTATCAGGATATTGTGCATCGGTCTTTGCAAGTTCATTCCCAAAGACATTCAGGACAACAACAACTTCATTAACGGGGGCATCCTCATGAACAAAGCCCGAACATAAGCCTATGACATTGACTCCGTAGAGTCCCTCTTAACGAAAGCCACCGTCATATTTCAGAGAGCCCACCTTGATGCTATCTTCTTTGTTGGTAAGGGTATAGCGCATAAGGCTGGGCACGACAAGAGGCTGCAAGTACATGAAAAATACATGACACTCTATCACCGGCAAGTAGTAACGGCAATTCCCTTGGGTGTAGTACTAATGCTTCTTCGCCCAATTGAATATGGAGGTGCCATTGGGTTGCTATCTCCAAAGAGAAAATGAGGCTTTCCAGACGTATCCTCATTAGGAATGGAGAACTTGGTGTCCGTAATCATCTCCCACAAAGTTTGATAATCCCCCGATCGTATAGCCTCAATCCTTTCTTAGCTACTTCCCTCTAGAAATAGAGGGATGCTCCCGTCAAAAGCGTGCGTCACTTCAGAGTCACGACTCCCATCGTGTCCATAGTGGTTATGGCGATCAACAGGAGCCTTCGAATAACAAACTGCACAGGAGGTAAATAAAAAATGAGTTAGAGGACAAAGATCAAAAGAAATCAACCAAGTCTTCACACTCAAATGCGAAGTTCCCTTGGGCCAATCTCACTCATAAGTGAAAGTCACCATAATCAACTAAGTGTTGACAAGATGAGCGAAGTTCACTACGAAAGCAGCGAACTTCAGTACCGCAGTCAAATCCACTCAAGAGATCACATGGATCAAACTAGCTAACATCGCCCAAGCGAAGGTCACCCAAATCAAACTGGCGAACATCGCCCAAGCGAAGGTCGCTCAAGTCAGAATGGCAATCCCCGCAAAAATGAAGTTCACTGCAAATGCCGAAAGGGCTAACAACAACAAGCTCCGCCTGAGAAGCGAAGCTCGATGCATCAAGCGCCATTAATGGCAGCTAATAGGACTTCGTCACCGACAAAAGTTTGTCGGAAAGACCACAAGAGATCATAAAAATCGCTTCTTTGGTTGCGATAAGTTTTAAAGTGCCCTAAGACACTGTTCAAAGCCCGATTGGGGCTGAACTTTGATGAATTCGAAGATCACCATGAATGAGTTCGAAGCTTACCCACGACCATCTCCAGCTGTGCCGGCGCGTCTTCTGCTCTTGACCGACAAGGTCCCTTAGCAGCACCTCTTCCTCTTGAGATTGCACGATGAGGAGCCATTGAAGATCGGTCTTTTGGGTTCTAAGAAAGCTAGGGTTTTAAGAAAGAAAGGGCTTTTGAAAATCAAAGTGAAGAAGAAAGGAGGTAAACAGTTCTATTTATAGACTAACCCTGAACTTCGCTGAAGACTTTCACCCTTAACTTCGTCGAAGATCTCATCCCGAACTTCGCCAAAGATTCTCGCCTTGAACTTCGCTGAGAATCTCGTTCTGAATGAACTTCGCCACAATTTCAGGCGCAGAAACCGAGGATTCAAATTTTGAATTCTCAGGCTGAGCCTCGCCCAACCGACTTCCTGAGCTTCGCCTAACTGGCTTACTAAGCTTCGCCCAGCCGACTGTTTCTCAAGATAAGTAAGTGAACCCCGCCCCATTTAGTTAAGCTTCAAAGCGAACCTTGCCAAAATGACATGGCGAATTTAACTATGTCCCCAAATTGAGAAAATTCTAACTCAATTTGTTTGAGACCCTACTTGGTGAACTTCAATTTGATTCTCACCGACATAAGGAAGCTTAAACTTTGCTTCCAACACAACAACTCCATGTAGAGTTCAAGTTCGCCACAGAAGTAAAGTTCATACAGATCAAACACATAAAGATGAACAATTTCAGAAAAATGTTTATTTTTATTGATCGAAGACTCTACCATATAAGGGCGACATTCAGACTATCCAATTATAGGGATGATGGGTACTCATTGTTATTTGCTACTGCCATATACTCCTAACTATGGGTAATATGAAAGCTGAGGATCATATACGAGCTGCACCAAGCTATAGCCCATGATCCTCCGATCTCACAAAACTTGGGGTGCGAAACGTTTCCTCATGCAGAAAAAATAGCTCCTACTTAGGCTCTATGCTAGGGGATGAGAAAAAGCTGTTAAATAAGAAGTACTCCCGTTGCTCCAAATTGGAGCATGTCAAGAGGAAGAAGCACTTCTTGCAACCAAACTTTGACGTCGGGCTTGAGACAGCCACACGACGTCTAATTATATTTTAGGTTCACATTTGTGAAACCTAATTACTGTCAGAGTCCTCGCTTGTGGAGCTCTAAGGATCCTTCTTCAACCGCCATCTCAGTCGTTGAATGGTCTTATGTAGAGCGTGGCACTCGAAACTCCATGCATCTCTATCGTGATTCAACTCGCCCCAAGCTCTCGACTGATTCTCGACGATCTGCTCAAACTTCACCTTCTCGGCCGACAGCAGCTCCGCCAGACAGCGAAGTATGCAGAGTTCATCTGCTTGGTTGCCCTCTACTTGGGTAAGCTCCTATTGGAGCTGTTTTATTTTAGCTCCTCTATTGAGGAGGATCTCCCATCTCAGCGATGGAGACTTAGGCATGGAGAAGAAGATGGAGATGAAGATGATAAAGTCGAAAGGGAAATGGTGCTATTTATAGCCTTTTCCAAATCCAAACTTCTGAGAAAATCACATCTTTTGAGATTTGATTGGACCGGACAAAGAGGCTAGATCTTAGCCTAAAACTCGATCAAATCTACAGCGAATCTCGTAAAACTTCAATCAGAAGATCTCGGCCATAGATCACAGCGCAAATCCAAAGGTGAAATCTCAACATCTATCGCCAGTTAGCGAACGTCGCTAATCGACGAACTTCGCCCACACAACTCAAAGCAAAGTGAGTCTCGCTGATACCCAGAATCAGCTGAACTCCGCTGATTTCTTAACTTCGCCTTAAATAAAGAGAGCGAACGTCATTTCAAACACAGAATTGGACAAATACGAGCATCATCGAGCCTTTGATACGAGTCTACAATAAAGGAAGCCACGTTCAAAAGTACACCTCTGGCGACTAAGTAAATTGAAGATAATTTTTAAACCCAAACAAGACGACTCTAGCTACGTTCAATAGTACACCTCTAGCTATTACCCAAAGTATTTCAATCACTGCTACAAATTAAATGCAGGATCTTAAAAACTTTGGGGGGATCTTATAGACGGTTAAAATATATTCTATCCAGGCCAATGTTCAGCTTGGAATCAAGAAGTAAACGCCCATAGGCTAAACACTTTAAATAGACCCAAAGTCGAGCTCACAATAGACTATGGCGAAGCTCACTCAAACAACCATGCGAACATCGCCATACAGCCTATTTTGGCTCAGCCCAAATGAGTCAATAGTGAACAATGCGAAGTTCGCCACTTAATGTCAACGAACTTCGCCAGCAGCCATCCACGTGGGCCACACCATCCACGATTCAGAAGCAACGACCCGCCCATGTTTTCAGCGAGCCTCGCCTAAATGTCTTCAGCGAGCTTCGCCTAAAATGTCTTCAGCGAACCCTGCCAAGCAGCCGTTTGAGGGCTATTTTCAAGGGAATAACCGCTTCCCACTATCTCCTATTTTGATGGCCACTTAACCCACAATTAAAGGCCATTAACTATCTCTTTTAGTCTATAAAAGGAGAGGAGATTGCTCATTTTGAGGATCTTATCATATATAGATCAACCCACTTACACACGAACAAATCGAGAAATCGACCCAACTTTAGTGCTAAGAGAAGACTGAGTTATCTTTCAAGCAACCAAGTTTTTATCAACAACAAAAGACTCATCATCGTAGTCGGTGCGTCAACGGAGTACAAGATCGACGCTCCATCGGCACACTGAAAAGAACCCCCAGGAAATATAATTTTTTAGTTTCATTGTAAGTCTTCTAATTATAATTTGAGCTAATTGCAAGACAAAAGACCCGAAACAAAGACTATGTCTCGAACTCCGGTACTTGCATTGGCAGATTTTTTTTGAAGTAGTTTCAGGTGCATACGGACGTCAGTGATGAGGGGATAGGAGAAGTTCTGGTACAAGAAGCAAGGCCGATAACCTATATGCCGAAGGCATTGGGATCGCGATAGAGGACCTCGAATACTTATGCTCGAGAGATGTTGGCAGTAGTACGAGCAATGAAGGTGTAGAGGATGTATTTGCTGGGAAGGAAGTTCACTGTTGTCACTGATCAATAGGCATTGAGACACTTGATAAAGCAGAAGATTATTACTCCTGAACAGCAGAAGTTTGTGGTGAAGCTTTTTGGGTTTGAATTTGACATCATATATCAGCCTGGGAAGGAGAATAGAGTTGTCGATGCATTATCTCAAAAGGAGAGTAGTCTGATATTGTGGTTGGTGTGTAGCAAGGAAGGAAGGGAGCTTGCATACAATTACTAGTGCTAACTGGAGAGTGTAGGATCGTATTCTTCAGGTTGTGGAGTTGGATGAGCGAGCTTGGGATATTCATGACCAGATTGGGCAAGGAGACCCGAGGGTACAGATATATGAGTTCCGAGATGGGCTGCTTTTCTACAAAAGCTACATATATGTTCCCGCAGTACCAAGCTTGAGGGACGACATTCTATCTCATTTTCATGACAGCATGAGAGGGAGGTCATTTAGGTGGTTTCAGACTTACGTCAGGGTGAAGCATTTTTTTCTATTGGGAAGGACTAAAGCCAGTGGTGAGGGCAAAAGTAGCGGAGTGTGATGTGTGCTAGAAGGTAAAATATGATTAGAGGGCTCCGACAAAGTTGATGCAACCTTTGTCGATTTCAGAAAAGATTTGGGAGGACTGGTCGATGGACTTCGTAGAGGGGTTGCCTAGTTGTCAGGGATTTGAGGCTATACTAGTCGTGGTGGATTACTTGAGTAAGGAGGCGCACTTCATTCCATTGAAGCATCTATTTAGGGTAGCGAGCGTGGCTCGGGTTTTTATGAAAAATGTGGTCAAGTTGCATGGGATTCCAAGAAGCATAGTCACCAATCTGGGAAAGCTATTCATGAGTTCCTTTTGGTAGGAGTTGTTTGTATTGTAGGGGAGTAAGCTGAAGTCGAGTTCGTCATATCATCCACATATCAATGGACAGATAGATGTGGTGAACCACACTTTAGAGCAATATTTGAGGAGTTATTGTCATGAGGAACAGAAGAGGTGGAAGGATTTTATTCTGTGGGCAAAGTATTGGTGCAATACTGCATTCCATTCATCGATCCGGAAGAGCCCGTTTGAGGTAATGTATGGACGACCACTGCCTATGCTGTAGTCTTATGAGCTGGGGATGGCGAAGAATGTAGAGGTGGAGCAAGAGTTATTGGCCATGATGAGATTTTATGTGGTGCGAAGAACGGGTTAGCTAAAGCCCCGCAGCGGATGAAAAAATATTGTGAAGAAGGGCGACGTGATGTGACCTTTGAGCCTGGTGACTTGGTATATTTGAAGTTGTAACAGTACCGAAGAGTTCCTTGAAGAAGAGGTTCAATGTGAAGTTTTTGCAGTAGTATTATGGGCCCTTGAAAGTATTACATCGGATTGGCGGGGTGATATATAAGTTGGAGTTGCCAGAGTCCTCTCTTTTGCATCCAATTTTTCATGTATCTGTGTTGAAGAAGAAAGTAGGGGACTCCAATTTGCTCGTGGGTGAATTACCTGCATTTGATTCAGGGGGTAACATGTTATTGGTCCCTAATGAGGTGCTTTGCGATAGGAGTTGGGTGGAGCGGCGTACTAGAGAGGGTGTGGCAAGTGTTAGTGCATTGGAAAGGCTTGACAAATGACGAGGCTACATGGGAAAATTATGATGAGCTCAAGAAGAGGTTTTGTGATCTTACATTTGAGGACAATTGTAGTCTCGAAGGAGGGGAGAATGATATGATTCCAGAGCCATCGGTGTGTAGGAATGATCATGCTCGAGTAGTGCATAACTACAAGAAGCTACATGCTGAAAGAATTGCAGTCTGAATATGATTTGTTTTGATTACAAATAGGATTTGTTTAGGAGTAGGAATTTATTTACAAACAGGAATTATTTAGGAGTAGGAATTTGTTTACAAATAGCACTTGTTTAGGAACAATATGTGAAGGGAGTTTTTATGCAAAAAAGCTAGAGGCTATTTTAAGGCTGACTAGGTATTAGGGTTTCTTTTTATGTTTTTAGTGATTGAAAACTTGGGAGAATTATTAATAAAGTTAGGGTTTCTTTTGTTCAGAATTTGAGATTCGTTCTTAGCATTCTTGGGCTACATATTTTGCTTGATTCGTCGGTGATCGCGTAGAGGCTTAACTCCTCTTGATTCGTCAGTGGTGTGAAGTTTGGGGCTCTCACCAGCTTCTTCTCCCTCCATTTCCTTAAAAACAAACCTTCCAAACAAAGTGAAGTTTCTCCGCATCCACCCCTTCTCCTTGGTTCACCTTCACCCCATCCAAACAAAGGGAATTTTTTGTGCTAATTTTAGGAAAGAGACCTAACGAAGGGGCATTCCGTAATCATCTCAGATCGTGGCAGTTTTGTTAAAAAAGTGCAATCTTGGAGGGTATTTTTGATGTGCAACTGTTTGTGTGAGCATTGATGCTCCTCAGATGTAAGCATGGCGTCAGGTTGCAGCACCTATTTAAGGCGGAGCCGCTTTTGCTGAGTCCCTAAAATACCCTTTAAAGATAGTGGCCAAAAGTCCAAACGCGTCAAATTTCTTGTAATTACCAGTTGAACCGAGGGCTTTTTTGGTTTTGAATGAAAAGTTGCACTTTCCACCCTCCTTTGTTGGAAATCTACCTTTAGGTTCCATTTCCATGTCATCGTTTCCCCTCCCCAATTTAAATATTTACTTTCTACTATACTGAAAAAGCAAAGGCAATAATGGCTGTTAAAACTCCCCATTTTTCCTCTCTATGGTGTCTTGCTAAAATTTGACTATGTTTTATTGAAATTTGTCATCATTAACTATCAATTATCTTACAATGTGTCACTCAAGTAACAAATATGAATAGTCTATCGATTTATGAATTGTTTCATTAGTTCAATGATTTTTCAGCTTCGCTTATAATGTCACTCTGGTACTGAAAATGAGTTATCAATTCATTCAGAAATTGTTCTGTCTTGTAATCTGAATTATGCCGATGATAGAAGTTATATATTGCCAATAGAAAATTTTCTTACGAGTAAAAAACACAATTAAATAACAAGTCCATGGAAAAAGTACAATTGTTTGTGAAACAAATTGCAATAAGACAACAATAGTAAAGTCCCTTCTTCATCCCTTTTGACTCATTTAACTAAAATTTACCGGAACAAACCCCGTCTTGCGGAAACGAGTTTCCTATCAACATAGTCCATCAATTTGACATTTTCCTCCAACATTTTCAAAACTTTTGCAAGTAGACAACCACAACTTTATCCTCCTCCACTTTTTCCCCCCATACCTAGCTATTTATAATCCAAAGCACTTCTCTATCTCCACACATTTTGTTAAAATGTGTCAAAGAGGAGGGAGAGAGAGAGGGAGCGATGAGAGAGAAAGAGAGAGATTGAAGGGGATTGCTTGAGTATAGCTCACGCCACAATACGAAGGGTCGTCTCCTTCTGTCCGCAACCTTGCTATAAAACCCCCCTCAACCTTCTCCCTCTCTCTCTCCCAAGTACTCATCTCTCTCTCTCTCTCTACTCTCTCTCTACTCTCTCTCCTCCCTTTGAGTTTGCTATCAACAACAAAATGTTACCTGTGCTCTTTTAAAGCTTAGCTCAAGGGACTAACTACAATCTCATACAATCAAAGAGAGAGGAAGCGCAAGAGATAGGTATTGTATTGCTATTGCCATGGAGAAGCTAAGTCCGAGACCAGGTATTGTTATGCACCAAAATGTAATGACCAAATTGCCCCCGGGGTTTAGGTTCCACCCAACCGATGAGGAGCTAGTAGTCCAATACCTCCGGAGAAAAGCCTACTCGTGCCCATTGCCCGCTGCCATCATCCCTGAGATCGACCTCGGGAAACACAACCCTTGGGATCTCCCCGGTAGGAATCTACAATTTTAAAAAGTAATTAATAAAACAGGAAATTTCATACGCTATCAGCTCATCTGATACCGTGTATGAATTGAATTTGTTAGGTGGACGTGAACATGAGAGATATTTCTTCGCCCTTAGAAAGGCAAAGTACCCGAATGGTAATCGCTCTAATCGGGCCACTGGATGTGGGTACTGGAAGGCGACAGGGAAAGATAAGGTGATCGTAGCGTCGAAGTGCAATCAAGTGGCGGGGATGAAGAAAACCCTAGTTTTCTATTGCGGAAAGGCCCCCAATGGATCAAAGACTGATTGGATAATGCACGAGTATCGTCTAGCCAGCTCTCCTCAGAGAAAGAACTCGACCAATGTAAAATTCAAGCTTCTTCTCAATTCGTACCAAATTTATATATCTCTTTGCTTAGTTTTTAAAATGGCTATGCTCTTTGCAGAGTTCCATCGTCCTTCCCCAAAGAGATTGGGTATTATGTCGCATATTCATGAAGAAAAGAGCTACAAGAATGGATATGGACACTGAAGAAGAAGAAGAACATCCTATTGGTTTCATAGACTTCTTGGGTCAACGAAGAGACGATCGTCGCCCTTCTTCACCGTCCAATTCAGATTCTAGTTGTGTTACAGAGGCTACACATGATTCTAGCAATGGAGATGATACTTCGTCGTCTCCATAAGGAGGAAGGAGGAAGAAGAGGAGATGTTTCCTTTGGAACATAGTGAGGGAAAAAAAATAACCTTTGAGCCTTTTTTTTTAATTTAAAAACTCTTAGGGACTTTGTAAGTTTTTCTAAGATGTAACTTTGTGCTTTCCCACTTTGTAAGTTTCTTCTTGATGCAAAAGAGAGCCTCTAGACATATCGTGCTAGTCTAGTGTTTCAAATTGTCTTTCCCTTTGCACATATATGGATTTTAATACTTGAAATGCCATCTCCTACATGCAAGAGTGACAATATGAATTATTGAACTATAATTCAATTGCAAATATGACTTATCATTGTACCAAAATTGCAAAAGCCCCTCCACAATAATGATATCATCAATGACGGGGTGGAGATGGGTGGGACCAACAGGAAAAGGGCTTTTTTTAATAGACGCACAAGAAAAGGATCCAACGGGCATAAATCCATGTGAGATGCCCT
The DNA here is from genome assembly GCA_012295165.1 of Asparagus setaceus. Lineage (NCBI taxonomy): Eukaryota > Viridiplantae > Streptophyta > Magnoliopsida > Asparagales > Asparagaceae > Asparagus > Asparagus setaceus. The sequence continues at coordinate 23,998,445 of CM022710.1, forward strand.
TAGTCAGAGGGAACTCATGTAAGTGGGCCGCTTGGCGAGAAACACAAAACTCAACCCAAAATATTTGCTCAAGATTCTGGAATTGACAAAGGGAGGGTAGAGATCAACATCAAGAATATGACCGATGATGTAGTTGTACTCCGTTGTAGCTAAGCTTTTGATCAAGCCTTCACACTTGGTCAACAGTAGGGTTAAAAGTTAACTAGAGGATGGGCTTGGTTAAATTTTGCAAGCAACGTCCCACTCCAGTGGCTTCTCAACCTCCCAAGTGGGTAAAACCAAAAAGGGCATTTATGTGAATTATATGCATTTAAAAAGATTTTTCGACCTACATGTATAATTTGATTGATGTTCTATGATACTTGACCTCTAATATTAATAACAGGTAATATTCCATATTAAGTTACAAACGTAGCGTAAGGTGATCCTACGTCATACCTAGTATTACGGGTGCAAACGAATTGGATACGGATAGGATATGATACATATCATACCTCTATCCAATTAGCAATCACAAATATCTCGCTAAGGAAAATATATATCAGTGTCCACAAAAATCAAATACAAATACATACAAAATAAAAGGAAAATACATGCAAAGGCAAAACGAATATGAGAAAAACATATAAGATTGAAAAAGTACCAAGAGAGACCATTGATGTATTCTTTACGCCTATAAAGTTAAAATTAAATCTCCGAATCATCAAAATCAACCCTAAATCCATTAGTCTAACGGTCAAGACGATTGCAAATATATGACCAACATATATTACGATATTTCGGATAAGGATCCAAAATTTTTATTACATATTCATATCCGTAATCATATTCTATCGAATATAGATATTTAGTAACCATATTAGTTCCTAACGGATACAAAATAAATCTTTTGATATATATATATATATATATATATATATATATATATATATATATATATATATATATATATATATATATATATATATATATATTTGTATCCCTGCACCAAATGAAAAATAGATCAAATTTGTGAAAATGCTAGTCAGGGTATAGGAGATCAGACATATTATACCTCCGTCAACATACTATTAAAGAAATAAACTATCAAGTAATCATAGCACACGAAGAAAAACATGTCCTGCACAGTTGGTCTATTGAGGGTACCCAGCCAAAATAGTATTCAGTAATGTTAATGTAGACCATTAACTAGTAGTCCCACATTATGATATCACTGATTTGAGTTGGCTACAACCCAAGCAACAGGAGTTGAATTCAAATCTTATGAATGAAAGCAACTCGATTACAAACACTGAAGATGCCAAGGAAAAGAGCTTTCAAACTGGTAAGATGATGTTGTAGTTTGCAAATAGTTCCCACAAGAAAGAAAATAAACAATTGAAGAAAATATGGCATCCAACAAGGAAAATTGTGACAATTAATGGAGGTATCAGAATGAATACGAGAACTAGTTGAGGTGAATAACCTCAAATTTTAAGAGAAAAAGTAGTTCAGCAACCTCAAAAACAAATACATCTGATCATAATAGTACTGCAAGCAACATTCAAACGAGAACCAGCATGGGCAATCGTAGACATAACTTTATAATTGAGATTAGAATGCAAAGCAGTAGGTTAACAACTACACAGACTAATGAATCCTATAATTTTAACAAATCGATTATAATGCATCTCAATGATCTATATCATGTGCTATTTACTAAGCGGAGGTGTCCTCAATACAAGTGATATTAACAAAAGATTTGAATAATATGCAAAAGCCACAATGGAGAGCGAAAAGCTTGACATAGTTCAATGCTTGCAGTATGAGATCATTCCCTGAATAGTGACTAAGGCAAGTAATAGGCTATCTATAGTATGCAAAGCCTATATTCATTGTGTGGGGGCAACAAAAAAATTAATAGCAAACCTCCAAGTTTAAAGGAGACAGAAGCACATGGGAAACTTAATGCCAAATAACCACAAACAAGGAAAGAAACAACAATCCATAAGATGCCTTCAAGATTTCTAAGTATAAATCATACAAATGGTTGATTACACTTTTAATTCATGATGTAAGCCCTTTTCTAGCTGTAATCACATAACAACAAGGCACCTTGATTATCTGCATATTTAGCTAATGACTAAATGAATGTATACAATTAAACAGTTACGGCATCACCTAACTAAACCTTCACAAGAATAGGCAAGTTCAAAGATTACAGGTAAAACAACACGTAGGAGACACCAAGCTTAGTCAATAATAGAGTAGATTCACTGCTCATCTAACCCATAATGCATTTTCGCAAAACAACACAAACTAAGCGAAGATATGAATATTAAATTCATGGACGGTGTTAATTAACTCTTGTTATTGCGTTTTTATCCTTGATTTGTCTTGTAAACAACAGGTACAAAAAATATAAATAAACATACTAGATAACAAAAAATATAAATACAACAACAGCGATGGATTCCAATAATGATAAAAAAGATTTTCAAGAACCTTGGAGAAAAGGAAAGCCGGGATGAAATAGCTAAATGAAATTTGTATACTAGATAACAAAAGCGATTAGTAAACATAACTATAGTCAAAATACGATGTGGGTCCCATGAGCGAGGGGTGAAAAGCTGGGTGTGACGGCAAGTGGGTGAGTTTCTGTGCCCATAAGCTTATGTAATTGTAAAGTGTTACGTGCTTGCCATGGCATTGTGCTTAAAAGAACTGCCGACCAGAGTTTTCTTGTGAGTGCGGTTTTGGGATCCGACCTCCAACTAAAGCCCTTGGTGTGTTCTCTCACGACACTATCAATATTGCCTTTAACTTATCATTTCTAAATTTATTATTCAAGCCTTTTCTAACATGACCAGATTATTATTACCAATAAAATTATAAAAAAGACATTGTAGAAGAGGACAGAGTTGTTTAATAGGTTTGATTTGGCCTCTTCACTTGTTATCAATTTTCTATTGCTTTGACCAATCGAAACCCAAATCGTAACACAATCTTGTCGGGGATATATTCTAAGGAGCTAAGTCTGTATTAATCAACCTTGATAACTACATATTATTGTTATATAAGCGATCATTAAGATAAACCTAGCGGTCACATCGCGAGCAATTCAAACAATAATGCCCCAAGCGACGATTTTCCAGAAGGTCGCAAACTCAATACTATAACTAATTCTCAAAACCACTGACAACAAATTTGTTCACACAACCGATGTGGGACTATTCACTTCCGGAGTTCTAGAGCTTTTTGGAAAGAACAAGAAGGATGGGAGGAAGTTGAATTGAATGAAAGAAGAGTTTGATAAGTTGAAGGGAAGTAGAAGAAGAAGAAAGGAAATGGTGGGGGCAATGGGGGCAGTTAGGACTCTGTATAGTCACCAAGCATGTGGACAGCACATGGAGATGCCTTTCCATGTAATCCAATAGAAAAGAGGAAAGAGAAGAGTGACAAACTTTACTACCAATTTGATTACCCTCCCCCTTTTTAATCAAAATAAGAAAACCCCATGTCAACAATCATACCATAAAGTGGTAGTGGTTCAATGCAATTACATATTAGCTTTACTTGTGTACTATAATCCTATATATACACACACATAAAGCAAAGCAACTAAAAGGTTGTCTGATTTTGCAAAAGACGGTTGCAATTACAATTGCGTGGTTTGCTTCGGTATAACTATAACCTATTTACAATTAATCACTTTTTTGTAAACTTAGACAAAGGTCAATTTTGCAACAAAAAAAAAAAGGAAAAATGGTTAATTGCTGCATTGTTCCCTTGTTGTATCGTTGTTTTGGACTAACTACTCTGTAGTGTCATTGTTGTAGATAGATCCGAGTTAAAATTTTTGACTCTCCTACCCTCAAACTCAGGTAGACTCACTAATTTCACCCAAAGGCAATCTTTATATAATTTCAACTAGAGTAAAAGAGACTCCAAAAAAAATTACCTAAGGGGTCTATCTGCAACAATAAAACTACAGTGGTAGTAAGTTCAAAACAGCGGTACTACAAGGGGTTTATGTACAATTAACCCAAAAAATGATCCTTATTTTGCAACTACAGTTTTCAGCAAAACAAATGGCTAACACTAGAACTAATGTTTGCAAATTGCAACTATAATTACAATTGTAATTTTCCGCACACCAAACAGCTTATAATTATTGTTTTTATTCTTCATATTTAAGGAAGCTTAAGTTCATGTCATTTTACTTGCTACCGAACAATTGCAACAGAAATGTCAGAGCAAGTACTATGAATAATGCATTCTACTATGTGAATGAGATCATGCGTGTTTGTTGAAGGTTGTTGCCAGAGCATCAGCCAGCTGAAGCCCCCTGTCACTCAGCATGGGATATATGATACTTCTTCTAGAGAGACTCGTACCTCTTTCACCATTGCTCAAGCAATGCTGATAAACAATATTAAACTATTGCAAATAAATAAAAAATGATGCAAATGGAGGAAGACAACAAGAACTTCAACAGGGGACTACAACAAGAATTTCAACAGAGAACTAAGTTGTAATACATATATGTTGCATCAAAACAATTAACACCACTAATTTAATGATGCAGCATATATGACCTAAATCCTCAAAAAGTAGAGAAATAATGAATCATTCAGTCCTTTTTAGTAATCAATTAGTCTGTTTCACAAAGAAGTTAGCTTCAGTCAATTTCAGCTCAAACAGCTTAAAGAATTATTAAATTGTAAGTTACTATAAGGAAGTAATGATTATCATAACTGCAAAGTAAGACTACTCGGAAAAAACATGCAACCTTGGGGTGCTATTAATTTCCCCAAACAGATATATAGATAATTTAAGATGGAATTGGGGATGAATAAACACAAATTTTGATATCAAAACATGCTAAAAAATGTCATAAGCTAGAAATTTGTAGTTGATCATGATGCAATGCAGAACAGTAATCGAAGGATAAATGTCATATACGCTAAATTATTCTATGACGAGATAAGAGTGTCAAAATAACACTACCAAATTGACACTCTCTCAACTCATGTAGGAAGCTAGGAACCAAGAAGCCCATAGATCGCTCTGGAAGTATACAGCAGCTTTTGGTTTGCTTGCTATTGATGTCCTTCAACCAACTCAAGAAGCACTTGATGGTGATGTTTTTGGTGGTGCTGGTGGTTCAGCACAAGCCCTCAGCACGGCCTCATTCTGCAGCAAGATTTTGAATTTAGAACTCAAATGAAGAAAAAACAGTGAGGCCAATTGATTAAGAGACAGTTATTCCATATTAATGACAAGTCATGAACAGATAAGTAGCAAGATTTTGAATTTAGAACTCAAATGATAAAGAAAAACAGTGAGGCCAATTGATTAAGAGACAGTTATTCCATATTAATGACAAGTCAGGAACATACATGTAGCTAATGTATTTATTAGATCAAAATCACAAGAGTAAATATACCAGAGCTAAAGATCTGCATGCAAAATACATCTCTAAATTTGAGAAAGTTACATAGCATATGGTACTAAATTTGAAAACAAATGCATAGCATGATAATTGAAGAATATATTGTGTGACATCAACATGACAGAAATAGAAAGAAATTTGCAATTACAAATAATTCCAGGATGTTATAATAAAAATAAGGAAAACAATTCTTGTAATGTCTAAAGCTTTATTTGTGTTTGTTCAATTAGTTAAAGAAGCTTCAATTGTTGTTCCAGCTAATTCATTCAGCTTATTGCATGAGCCTCAGCTCAGCCTAGGGCATATATACAATCCCAGACGACTAGTAGCAAATACGTTTTAAGAATATGTGCCAAAAAAATGGATAAGCAAAAGAAAAAGAGAACCCGAGACTGGGAGAGGAAGTATCTACTTCTCTGGTTCTTTCAGTATTCAGTCTCTCCTTATTAGTGCACTGTCCTCAATTTCAAGAGAGGAGACAAACAATGAGCAGACGAACAATTAAAGTGAGCATCAAATCTTATTCTGACTCTACCACAAGTTACTATGTAATACACTATAGTATGTTGGGTAAAATTTTCTTTTAGTTAAGCGAGTGGCTCTAGAAAATAATCATGTTACTTTAGGAATATAAAAAAGAAATCAAGTTGAAATATTTGACTAGAAAGCAGTATGAACCGCAATTGAACTCACTTGAAACTAGGATACGAAAATTTTCTCAACTTAATTAGCATACCCTCAACAGCTAAATTAAACCTGAGCAAAGCACATATAAAGCATTAACGAGTCAAGGATGAATATAAACTGATCCCCGCTATGCTTCATCCTATATGTTTACTTTAGCAAGCAGACTTTTGTTTCAAGCTCAGCACATTTAGGTTATTGGAAGATCTATAAAATTAGAGTACAAAGAAATTTGAAACACTATTACCTAACTTGAATTTAGGACCCAGAAAAACTCCCAACTTACCAAGCTTCCGATAGCTGAACCTGAACATCTACTGAGACCATATGAACCATTAGCGAGCGGAGCACGAGCAAAAGTTAAGATGACTCATCTATGCTCAACCTTGTGCATTCAGTTCACTTTATCAATCTTAGACTCACGTTCAAGCTTAGGTTAGTTATGTCATGGAACAACTCTAAACAATATTTTGAGACGATCTTTAGCTGATTCTTGAGCTTGATGAGCCTATCAGCAGCTCTAGGAGGTATATATGATGAACACCAACTTAATGTCAAAAGGAGCAAAAAGAAGGTCCTTAGAAACGATCATGCCTAAGGTATATATGCCTGACATAACAATCTATGTAATGGCTGGACTCTGGAGAAACGATAGAAAAGCATTTTAGAAGCAGGCAAACAGGAACAAGATAAATGTAGTAAACATTTGTATACAGGTTTTTTTTTGAACAACTAAAAATGGCTAAAATTGTGAAGGAGTAAGAGACCTTTAGGAGGATCGTATACTCCCCCTTAGAAGTTTAGAACACCTTCTATAAAACATTAGCAAGCATGCACAAATGACTTAGAATCTAAGTTGCACGGAAACGGGACGGTATGGGTACGGGTGCGGGTATGGATACGGGACACAACAAAATAACAAATTTTTAAAATGTAGGATACGGGGACATGGCTACATATATGTATTGGAAGTAGTAATTTACATGATATCGTTATTGTTTTCAATTCAAGAGTCATTAGAATTAAAATTCCTATAACATTTTTAAATTTCTTTAACTATGTTGATTATTATAAATTGGAAAGTGGTCGTTTTTGAACTATACACCAACTCTAAGACCCTTTAAAATTGTACTTTTGAACTTGGGTATGGGCTGAAACGAACCTGACCATGTCTACAAAATTTCAAGAAATGGACGTGTAGGATATATATTCAAGAAGTGTATGGAAAGTATTTTAAATTAAAACATATATATTATAATTGAGAACACATTTGAATAAATGTATGCATATATCTAAGGAGTGTCCATGATTTTGGGTACGGAAACGTGTCAGGTATGTGTCCGGTACGACTTACGAGTATAGCTTCATGATAGAGGAATCAAGGTAACATAACTCAGAATGCAGCCAATAAAAAGCCGCAGCAGTAATGTAGGGTCCAAGATCTCACCCTGAAGATGTTTGCGCTTTAGATAGAAAAAAATTATATTAGTATTGGGGTATATCCCTAAAATTCCTAGAAAACTAGAGGTTTATTAATTGTGGGATTCACCATCTCCAATAGAATAAAAATCTATTATTAATTACCTTTTGGAATTGTACTGAAGGAATCTCTGATTAATTGGTTACAAATTTTTATATAAACTCAAATTTAATAATAATACTAAAAAAGACAGAAGTTATGGAATTAGGGTGTGGAAAGAACTTTCATGATAGAGAGTAAATTTTGTAGGTTTTGTGCTTGTGATGAAAATATGACTTTTCTATCAGAAGTGAATATTTGATATGTTTCTAATATGAATAGAACTCCCACACCAGAAATAAATTTTATAGATTTACTGATAGACATAGGACTTTCTATCAAATGCAGGGTTTTGACTTTCTGATAGGCAGAGAATTTTTCACTTTTCTATAAAACAAATATGAGGTTTATAGACTTTTGTTTGAGAGAGGACTATTTTACCACATGTGGAATTTTAGACTTCCTAATAAAATAAGGATATGAGCTTAAGTTTCTTGTAAGAAATGAATATTCTATTGAATTCACTACATGAGAATTAAATTGAAGAGGAAGATTCCTAAATTGAAAGTAACATTAACATAGGAGGTGGCAGATTTGGGGGGTGATGACGAGTAAACATCAACTTATGATATTGTGTGTAGACTTAAAATCCTTTGATTTACAGCCAATACTTGGTGATTGTTTCACTATATCATTTTGTTCACATGTCACACTTTGAACTTAAAAATTAAAACTTCCTTGCTTAAATTTTATTGTTTATGTGGTTGATTTTATGAAACATGAGTTACACTGTATTTTTGTCTTCCATATTGTGAATGATTTTATTAGATGTCGTATTGTGAACTCTTGGTTTTAGATAACCGATAAGGTTTTTCTAATTGATAATATATTAATTTGGTTTGTCTTTATGACTTTAATTGTGATTTGTATTATATAATTCCTGCATATTGTGTTAATCATGTGACGTGCGCTTTATTATTTAGCATCATTCATCAATCTTACGTTGAAATTGGTTATTAAGAACATATTATATTTACTCGCACATCATTTATAATTTGCACTGATCTTTTTTAAAAATTGCTTATGCATTTCCCATTTTGGTGCCTTTCAACTAAGATTACATACAACCTTGTTGCTTGGCAATGAAATTTTTCTTTAAATTTTGGTCTAGTCCAACTTGAGCAAATGCACCTTCCAATACTCGTGGATTTTCTTCATTTTGAGCAGGCATCAAACTCCTATCAGAATATATGTTTTGCAATAGTTTTAATCCTTAGATTAATGGATTTAAGCTTAATTTTGATGATCAACGAGATCTAATCTTAGCTTTTAGATATAAAGAACATATTAATAAACTCTCTTCTACCACATGAATAAAATTCTTCAAATATTGTTTGGTATTCTCATATCTGTTTTGTATCTGCATGTATATCCGTGTATATATTCGCATGTATGTTTGTACACATATTCGATTTTAACAGATATGAATATAAGTTTTCCTTAGCGAGGCAAATTTGTATATTTATCTGTATTCATAATTAGTAAATGGATACGGACACGATATTTAAATGGTAGTCCCTCAAATCTTCAATGATTCCATATTCATCCCTCAAATCTTAAGGTTCTTGCAATTTGATCCATCAATGACCAAAATACCCCCTCCTCCAACTTGAATATCCTAAATCCATAAGCCTAACTCCCGCTGCAGCCCCCTACTCACCCGCCTTTGACCACTCCCATCATCAACCTCCTCTCTCTGACCCCTTCTCGGCTCTTTGCTCAAGATTCAATAAAGTTGTTTTCCTCTCTGCTACATTGGATTGAGATGGGCAATAGGGAGAGAGGGTTAAATTGGAGAACGATGATAGGAGTTGATGATGAGGTATGGTCAGAGGAATATTACAAAAGGCGCTAGGCGGACTAGGCGTTCGAGCCGGGGCCTAGCACCTAAGCGTCTAGGCGTTTGCCTATTTTTTAATTTAATTAATTATAATAATTCACAAAAATATGTATTAAGTTCATATAAAATTGTAAAAAAACATAAATAACAATCTTAGATTCATAATTAACCATGTATAAATACTAAATAGCCAAATTAGTAACCAAATACTAAGAAACATCATCATGTCCAACATAACAAACTATCGCAAATAGTAAATAAGCTAAAAACAGTTAATAAGTAAATTTTTGGTCTAAAACAGTAAATAAGCTAAAACAGTTTAAAATAAAAATTTTGAAATTTTACCATCAAAATTTGTCCGTGATGGCAGAGCTCCGGCCGGTGATGGGTCGAGATGGGTGATGATGGTCCGGAAGAACAGTAGGGCGGGAGCATGGTTTTAAATGTCGCCCGAAATATCGGATTAGAGGCTAGAGCGACACCGATATGGCCATTTCATGTCGGATATCATTTTCGAGGTCCATATCGGACATGTCGAGGAATATTGCGGACATATCAGCCGATTTCAGCCTTAAAAAATAGGAATTCGGCCGATATTTTTTTTGAGTTTATAACTATTGGGGTTTGGGTTTAGTACTCAAAACCCAAACCTGATTAATTTCTTTTTTAGCCTTTTGTTCCCATAGTAACCCAATAGCATATAATACAGATTAGGGCAAAGAAAAAAATATTGCTCTCTTTTTCGCCGCGATCTCCTCTCGTTCGTCTTCATCTCTACCAATTGAAATTATGAATTCATAAAAGCGTATGTAAACAATAAGTTTGAACCATAGCTTGAAAGCAATCCAAAGTCTTAACACTTTATGTCAATTTTATGCAATGCACTTTACTTTATGTTAATCTTATGCAAAGCACTTCGAAAGTTCTAGTTTGACAATGTGTATTTTATTTATTTGTTGGCATAATATTTTAATATTTTCCTTCAAGAAATGAAAAACAACTCGTGTCTTGATGATGAATACTAAACTCAAGTAGGATAAACTATAACATAACAAGTGCATTCCATCTTAGTGACCAAAATTAAGTATAAATCCATCCGATATGACAATCCGATATTTAGTATGTGTCCCCCGACATATCCCCGATTTCTGCTATCCGACATGAATTTTAACTATCCGACATGAACCCGACATCCGATATTTAAAACCTTGGCTGGGGCCGGCTGGCCGCCTAGAAGGGAGGGCCGAGGGCTACCGGGCCGGGCGGGAGGGCTGGCCGGGCAGGATCGCCTGGCGGAGAGCGGCCGCCATGAGCCGCGGACAAGGCAAAGTGAGAGGGCCGAGAGACGGTGAGACAGAGGCGGCTATGTGTTTTAGGTGAGAGATTGAGATAGAGAGGGAGAGACAGAGTAAGAGTGTTAGGTTAGGGTTTGTTTTGGGTAGGGGTTGCGGGTTCGGGTAACGGGTTCGGGTTTTTTTGTTTTAACTTTTTTTGTGTTCAAAAGTCGCGTACCATTTAGTCAGCCGCCGCCAAAGTAAAATAAAGGCCGCAGTCCGCCTAAGTCGCTTTTAGAACACTGGGTCAGAGCTGAATGAGTAGGGGGCATGTAGTAGGAGTTAGGTTCAGGGATTTAGAGGATACATATTGAAGAAGGAGAGAGGGTGTTTTGGTTATTGAGGTACCAAATTGCAAGAACCTTAAGATTTGAGGAACTTATGAGCAATTTTAAAGATTTGAGGAACTAACGTAGGATTAATAAAGGTTTGAGGGATTAATATCTAAAATAACCCTATATTCTATAGCCAACAGCTTTGGTTCTCTAAAAAGAGCATTGATGTCATAAGCTGTACTTAAATTCCTTAGGTTCCGCTCTCTAAGTCCTAAGAAAAATTGTTGCCAACTGTAAATTGAAATTCAAAGTTAATTCTTAACATAACACAATTCATCTTCTTCCACCCAATTCACTCTTCAAGAAACCCATTACCGGTTAATTTACCATCCTGTTTAATTGAGTTAGCAAAATCATTGCTAATCTCCTGACGATAGATTGAATGCTATAAAATAGTTCCTGTTGAGGGCCAACGTTCTTGATTTACTTCAATGGGTTCACAGGTAAAATAATGCAGTGGAGGTGACCATTAGAGTTTCAACGATATTTACATAATTTTTGGATTAATTAATAATTCAATTAGGCTTTTTCCATGGTATTCTCCACGTAGTTAGCTAATTCCTGACTTCCCCTTGACGACAAGCTAACCGCTTGAATTGTTTTTTACCATCAAAGAATACACTAGTTAATTTTTTTGATAACGCACTAGTTAATCGATCCATCTTTTCTATGCTTTGTTATTATTATTATTATTATTATCAAATCTCAAATCTCATTTCATCATACAACCCTATCTTATGCTTCATCCATTTTCCAAGTGTCCGGTGATCACCGCATCGTTCTCATGGTTTTGGATCGCCGAGTTTTGTGCGAGAAAGAAATTGTCCGAATTAGTTTGAGAAAGGAGATGATGAATCTTTATTTTCCCATATTACCCTTTTGTTAAAAAAAATAATTAGTATTTTAGGAGCACCAAAGCAAAGCTCTATTTTATATCCAAGCCGCATATGAACGGTTTGCACCCCATGTCCCCTAAAACTGCCTATATATATAAACTTTAGTGACTCCTGAATTTCTCCACCAAAAACTCTTCAATATTTGAGATCTATATCTTCATCTTCTTCCTCTTCATCATCATTGATCAAGAAAACCTACTTCGATGGGAGGATCTCCCAAATTCAATAATTGAACTGTTCATGGAGCGTCTGCAATCTCCGACTACATCTGATTTGCCGCTGTTGATGACAATTTGTTTAAAAAATCACCGTCTCCGCGACGCCCTTTCACCTATGCTATCGATGACAATTTGTCCAAAAAACCACGGTCTCCTCTACTAATTTCCTATAAAAAATGAACAAAATAGAGAAGATCAAAATCAATTAGTAATGTCTTCTTGGTATAGCCCCTTTGAACAAATATTCTACCACTGCAACCTTCCTATGGCCAGAAAAGAAATCTACTTGTCTGAAAAGAAATCTACTGATCATTTTATGGCTGACTCCTCCATCACTAGCCTCCCCCTAATCACAACTATTGTGAGGGCATCTCCCTTCTCAATCTCGTTGCCTCTGTTGAAAATCCAACTCTCTTTCTATGGGATGTTAGGGTTTCCTGGCACCATCTCAATGTCTGGCCCTCTCACCGCTCTAGACTACATGATCCTCATCACTAAGTCCATTGGTGCCTCTCTGAAAAACCGGTGATACCAAATAGACCTTGAGTAAATGGCTGCCACATCAGCCTACTCACTCCCCCATCTTCTTCCAATGAAAATTTTTCACTCTGTATAACGACGGCCTCCTGCCAATGGATACGTTCCTCCCTGACCCCCCTCATTCAAATTCTTGAAAATGTACAAGAGGAAGTTTCTGTGTGTCCACAGCTTGAAATATGGATGTTTAGTCGAATGTAATGGTGAGTTGCTTCTAGTGCAACAAATGTGCAAAAGAGACGCACGACAGATAGCCTATAATGATGAGTTGTTCATAAGGTTTGTAGTGTTCAAAGCGGATCTCGTTCGGCCGCAATTCCTTTTCTTTGTTAGCATCTAACGTGGTCGAAGCTAGAAAGAACAGGATTTATTGGTCTTTAGGGTTTTCGGATGCAAAAGTATTGATGCGGGTGCATAAGAGAATTACTGCAATTCATGGATGGGTTACGGCTTGGAGGCTAGAACTCTATTTGACAGCCCAATGCTTCCCAATGTAGAAGCCGGATATGAGCACGATGAATTTGGAATCTTTTAGAGCCTACCGAGGTTACCCCTATCGATGTTGCATGTGCAAACTAGCTGATTTTCTAATGAGGTATATAGCTCGACTATTCTTTACAACAATTTTTTTAATTTAGTTCCCTTTAAGCATGATTGATTATTTAGGATTAGAGCAGTGATAACTGCACTACACTTCATAAACTACTTTACCCAAAGATTGGGGAATCCATGATATGACTAAGCAGCTTCGTTGTAAATTTAAATGGAAGGACTCCACACTTTTGTGTGTGGTAGTGTCGGAGTAGATTGGAGAGTGCGGTTTAGTTACAATTATTCCTAGGATTAATCCGTGCTTTGCCTTTATATTCAATCATATATATTCATGCTGAATTTTCACAATATTTTACGATGTTGCTCATATTATGTCTTTTGTGTGGATATAAGCAAAAATTATCTAGTTTATTACTTATTTTGCTTTTATGAACTTTCTAGATTTATATCATATCCATCAGACTCATAAGGAAACCGTTAATCATGCTAGTTTGATGTCATGAAAGGTATTTATATGCATTTGGAGTTTTTTTTTCTTTCAATGGGTGTTAAAATCCCACCGACTACTAAAGTTTTGATATTCTTTTGAGGATTATAATTTTATGCACCTGAACTATTCTATGCTGTAGTAAAATTTTTAAATCCACTTTAAGTGCGTGTTTGATGGGGTTTGTGTTAAAATATAATGCTTTGTAGAGTTTATGTTTTTGTTTAGTTAGTAATTGAGTCAATGTTGTAATGGGTCATGTGACTTGCACATGCTATAGTTGCCATGAAGAGTCAAATGAAGGGCTAGGATGTAATACCCAAAAATGAGATGAGGTTAAGTGAGTTTGTCATGTTATCGTTTGTCATATTAAGAAAATAAAGAAACTATCTCTTTCCCAAAATTCCTCTTAACCCTTCTTCTCCTACCTCTCTACAAATTCTCCAAATCTCCATTATTGGCCAAATAAAGGCCAACAGTTTGAGTGTAGATTATTACGTAACTATTTATGAGACAATTATGATGGGAGATCATCCCTAAAAACTAGGTGTTAGAATAAATGAATCCAAATCTTTAACAAATGGACATCAATTCCCTATTTATTCAATGTGGGCCTAAATTGATGTTAACACCCCACTACGATCACCTCTTTGGTCTTTTGTAATGTCAGAGTCACCATCCACAAAGAATTGACACGAGTTACAAGAATAGCATTTATTGTTTTATTCTAGGGGTTTAGGACACAAAAGTATTGATCATGCTGCCAACAAACAAATCACTTCACTTCATGGACTCGTTACATACGCTATGGGGACTAGGTTTCCATGACCCACTGCTTTCTAATGCAGAAGCTTGACATGAGCACAACCAATTTGGAACCTATTGGAGCCTGAGAGGTTACCCTTTGTTGATCATGCTACAACTATAAAAAATGATGGATCTTGCTTTCAACTTCAAGTGAAATTTATAGCTTGTATGACTCCTTAAAACAAATTGAATGTCAAGGTTATCGATAGCGGATAGAGTCGCGTAACGATTAGCTACCGCTAAAGTTATTTGGGACTATTGCAGCACAATAACGGCAAATAGCGCAAAGTCAAATAGCGGTCTAATTTAAATATGTATAAATATTCAAAAAAAATAAGAAAAATTAAAGGAAAATTTAAAATTTCTAAAAATACATATTTGATGATTTATAGACTCGAAGCATGAAATAGACATGTTAGAGGTGGCGGAGGAGATGGAGGAGCTGTTGATGGTGGCGGAGGAGATGGAGGAGGTGTTGATGGTGGCGGAGGAGATGGAGGAGGTGTTGATGGTGGCGGAGGAGATGGAGGAGGTGTTGATGGTGGCGGAGGAGATGGAGGAGGTGTTGATGGTGGCGGAGGAGATGGAGGAGGTGTTGATGGTGGCGGAGGAGATGGAGGAGGTGTTGATGGTGGCGGAGGAGCTGTTAGAGACTTGGAGGTGCCAGAGGAGATGGAGAAATGGTTGGAGGTAGCGGTGGATCAGAGCTAGAGGTGGCGGAGGAGATGGAGAAATGGTTGGAGGTAGCGGTGGATCGAGCTAGAGGTGGCGGAGGAGATGGAGAAATGGTTGGAGGTAGCGGTGGATCGAGCTAGAGGTGGCGGAGGAGATGGAGAAATGGTTGGAGGTAGCGGTGGATCGAGCTAGAGGTGGCGGAGGAGATGGAGAAATGGTTGGAGGTAGCGGTGGATCGAGCTAGAGGTGGCGGAGGAGATGGAGAAATGGTTGGAGGTAGCGGTGGATCGAGCTAGAGGTGGCGGAGGAGATGGAGAAATGGTTGGAGGTAGCGGTGGATCGAGCTAGAGGTGGCGGAGGAGATGGAGAAATGGTTGGAGGTAGCGGTGGATCGAGCTAGAGGTGGCGGAGGAGATGGAGAAATGGTTGGAGGTAGCGGTGGATCGAGCTAGAGGTGGCGGAGGAGATGGAGAAATGGTTGGAGGTAGCGGTGGATCGAGCTAGAGGTGGCGGAGGAGATGGAGAAATGGTTGGAGGTAGCGGTGGATCGAGCTAGAGGTGGCGGAGGAGATGGAGAAATGGTTGGAGGTAGCGGTGGATCGAGCTAGAGGTGGCGGAGGAGATGGAGAAATGGTTGGAGGTAGCGGTGGATCGAGCTAGAGGTGGCGGAGGAGATGGAGAAATGGTTGGAGGTAGCGGTGGATCGAGCTAGAGGTGGCGGAGGAGATGGAGAAATGGTTGGAGGTAGCGGTGGATCGAGCTAGAGGTGGCGGAGGAGATGGAGAAATGGTTGGAGGTAGCGGTGGATCGAGCTAGAGGTGGCGGAGGAGATGGAGAAATGGTTGGAGGTAGCGGTGGATCAGAGCTAGAGGTGGCGGAGGAGCGGAGAGGAAGAGAAGGGAGTTAGGGTTAGGGTTACGATTTTAGTTTGGCAGCGGGGAGAAAAGAGAGAATCGAAGGAAGGGGTTTTCTTTACGGGTTAGGTTATTTTCGGGTCGGGTTCAGTAGGATTTGGTCGGGTACTTAAAAAAATGCACTGTTTAGCGCTTTGGCATGCTATTTGCCACATTTGCGAGCAAATAGCGGTGTGAGAGCTATTCAAAGCCCGCAATGGTTGAAATCCTAGCGTTGAGGGCCACAAACGCTATTGTGGGCGCAATCGCGCCGCTATCCACCGCTATTTAAAACAGTGTCGAATGTTAATCTAAAGCCAGTTAGCAAGCTTGATTATCTAGGATTAATTTATGCTTTGCCTTTATCTTCTTTATATATATTCATCATGATTAATTTCACATAATATTTTATGGGAAAACTAGTAGCAAAAAATATACAATTTATTACTTCTTATCTTGTAAGTCTTTTACTTTTTTAATGAATTTTAATGAATTACTATCTGATGCCTCAAATTCCTAAGCAAATCATGTAACATGTTAGTTTGGCTTCATTCAATATATCTAATGGAGTAGAAAACATGTTTCTAATATGGACAAAATTTTCACATCAGAAATAAATTATATGAATTTATTGATAGAGCTAAGACTTTTCTATCAAATGCAGAGTTTTGGACTTTTCGATAGGCAGAGCCGCAGAGGACTTTTCTATCAAATGCAGAATTTATGGACTTCTTTTTGAGAGAGGACTATTCTACCACAGGCAGAATTTTAGACTTCCTAATAAAATAAGGACATAAGCTAGAGTTTCTTCTAAGAAAAAAATGAATATTGTTTTTCAAATTCACAAGATTATGAGAATTACATTGAAGAGGAAGATTATGTCCTAAACTGAAATTGACATTAACATTGGAGGTAGCAGATTTGGGGGATGATGATGAGTAAACATAACTTGTGATATTGTGTGTGGACTTAAAATCTTTTGGTTTGCAGCCAATCCTATTCCAAATCTTTTGGTTTGCAGCCAATCCTATTCCTAGGTGATTGTTTCACTATATGATTTTGTTCACATGTCACACTTAGATCTTGAAAAATGAAACTTCCTTGCTTAAATTTTATTATTTGGTTGATTTTATGAAACATGAGTTACATTGTATTTTTGTCTTTCATGTTGTGAATGATTTTATTATACATCGAAGTGTGAACTCTTGGTCTTTGGATAATCGACAAGTTGTTTTCTACTTGATAACCTATTAATTTGGTTTGTCTTTATGACTTTAATTGTGATTAATAATTCGTGCATAGTGTGTTAATCATGTGATGCGTGTGCTTTATTTTTCGGCATCGTTCATCTACCTTATGGTGAAAAAGGTTATTACGAACATACTATATCTACTCAGACGTCATTTATAACTCATACTGATCTTTTTTTTAAATTTTCTTGCCTATGCATTTACCTTTTTGGTGCCTCTCGACACAGACGACATACAACCTTGCTGCTTGGCAGTGCATTTTTCCTTTAAATTTTGTTCTAGTCCAACTTGAACACATGCACCTTCTAATACTCGTGGATTTTGTTCATTTTACGCGGGGTACTACTATCAATAGGTATAACAAACTACAATAGCTCAGATGGACACTAGGTAACCCAAACCAAATTCACATGTAAACTGCATTATGTATCATGTTCTTTATGCGTTGCCCACAACTAATTTATTTCTACCTTTATAATGCGATTCCTATTCCTTTCTTCAGTACAAAAGCATTTAAAGAAATAGTATTTTAAGACCTAAACCAAGCCCTAAACCTAATTTCACAAATTCAACTAGGAAAGACAAAAAAAATTGCATCAAATTGAAGCATTTCTAACCCTAGAATGGGAATTGATACCTGCCAGACTCGGCGGAGGCGCTTCTTGGCGTTGGCCTTGCGGGTGGTGGTGAGCTTGATCTTCTTCCATAGAAGCCCAGGGGAGTTGTTCCTCCTTACGATCTCCATTGCTCGAGTCCCCCAAAATGCCCCAAAACCCATTCTCTCTCTCTCTCTCTCAATCTCTCTCTCTCTCTAGGGTTTAGGCTTTGGAGATGGGCTTGGTTTTAACTTAGTACGCCTTTGTTAGATGCCGGGCTGGACTCAAGGATAAAATTTCACCAAGCCCCCCGCTAAGTTTAAGACTTTTTCAAGGAAACCGCTAAAATTACAAAATGTCCCGCAACCCCTCTTTAAGTTCAGGACTCCTCACAAAACCCAATTCAACTTTCTAACAGTGTTAACCTCAATTTTCACATGGGCGGTGAAATTATGCAGGGGATATTTTTGCTAGTGAAAATTATGATTCAAGCCTTTTGCGATGTTTTCTGAAAAACGTTGAAATTTGAACGGGGATTTCTGATAATGGCAATACCTATGGGAGGTTTTGTTATATTTTAAAAGATAAAGGAATTATTCAAGAAATGTCAAAACTTTTGGTGGGTTTTGTGAAATTTACCCTTTCTTTAATCCATCAAAAAAAAATTTCTTCCAATTTAAATCCAAATTTCACAACAAAATACCTACAGCAACATAGCCACAGAATAACAACAGAGTCCTCAACGTTTCTTTTATTGAATATTACCAACATGATATTTCCTTGTCTTAGAACATATCAAGGGCCATTTACTATTTGCTTAGTAGTCTTTTAACATTCCTAAAAACGAGCTAGAAGGAAGAAGAGGGAAACAAAGCTTAGACAATCATGACATCGATTGATCTTTAAGGTTCATGTAACATGATAACAAAGATCAAAGTCAAAAGTACCGAAACATAAAGATAACACCACACAAACAGAGAACAAAACCACCAGATATGAAACAACATGAGGTTAATTAGCCTTTCTTTTCTAAGAGACTGAGTGATGAGAACGCCGATGACAAGAATTCTTCATCCACTGCAAAAAGTTGCAGGTTCTTGCTCTTCATCAAGAATCCAACAGCAACATCATCAAAATCCAAGAGGCAGCCAAGCTTAATAAGTTCAGCGAGTGCAGCAATCTGATCGGCGCTCTCAAATAACAGTCCCTCAGATATCACTTGAGAAAAGTATGTAGCAAACTCGATCTTTGCCCTCTCACTTGATCTATCAACCTTCTGAATGAACAGCTTTGAGTTCTCCCTTTCCCAGAGGATAATTCTACTTGCATTGGCTATCAAAGTCTTGCTCGAGGAAAGTTGAAGGCGGTAACTCATTAAAATTGGTTCATCAGTTTCCAATATGGTTGAATCAAGTAGACACTTAACAATCTGTTGCCTATCCTCAATGCATATATCAAGATGAGGGTCTGCTAGAAATCCAAGAACAATTCTAACCAACGACTTTTTAATTATGGTATCATTTGAATCATGTTCTCTGAAATCAGGGTATTTTGATAGGGAGAGCTGGTCCTGTTCAGTAGCCTCAGAAATAGTTCGAACTCCTAGGCTGCTGAAGATTAAGTTCATTTTAGCCCAAGAGGTTGAAGGAAGAGTTACTGGTGGATACCAAATGAATATAGATTCTTCAGAGGCCTCATCGAACAAATCCTTCAACAAAAGATCATCAGGAATGAAGACATCTTGCTTGTTAGATAGCAAGATCCTGTTTCCTGTTATTAAAAATTATAAACAAACATAAGCCAAGACTATGAAATTACATTTTTACTAAAATAATAATAATAATTCAAAGTGAGTAACCAAAAGAAACCTTATATTTACTAGTTCGTTACTTTATTAAGTATTGAATCGGATTTCTAATACATACTAATACACATAGGAGTTAAAACCTCCTCATCACTGAGAATTATTTGAAAAAAAATTACATATAATGAAAGAAGTTTTCTAGGTTTAGTTTTATATGAAAACATTCATGAAGTTTTATATGAAAACATTCATGAAAATAGGGTAGCATCATGATGGATGGAAATATTGACAGTGAATATGTTATGGGTGATTCAAATATTAATCCTTGAATAGAATATGCAATCTAATTAGAGTTTCTATTAGCTATGTCTACTATTAAGATAATGACAAAAGAGTTTGTTTATTCTATTGAGATTAAAATTTTATCTTGTAGAATTTGTGGTTAGCAACAACTCTTATCCTTAGTCTCTATAAATATGATGGAAGATCTTTGATAAGAATTTACCCAACCTAGGGTCGCAGCATCAAGGGAAAGAACAGATGGTTCTTTATTAAGGCTGCAGATAGTTGATCCACCCGATGGCAGTAGTAAGCATTGAGAAAGGCTCTGCAGGCTGAAGCAATAGATTCAAGAGGTTCTTGATTTGGCTCTCCATTTGGTTAGCTCTCTAGGTGTTAGAGATTGTTAGAGAGATTAAGTGCTTTCAGGGGTGTTATTTGGGATTGAGAGATTGAGAGATTCCACATTGTATTCCTCACAATTTAGTAAAGCTATTCTCCTCCTTGATGGGCGTAGGCTACAAGCGAACCACGATATCTTTGTGTTCGTGTGTTCTCGATATTTTCGTGCTTTCGTTTGATTGATATTAGTTTATTCCTGGGGTTTGTCATAACAGAATAAATATCATTTATTTAATATTGGCAACAGTTATAAATTGATTGCTACACTAGGATAGCAGATATGCATTGAATAATTAGTAAAATGCAAAAGAATAACCATAATGAACAAGAATGTTTCACAAAGTGTAGCAGATCAGTATATACTTGAAAATAATTCAAACCTTCTGTAATTAAAAGAAAGGATGGAGTGGCATTAGCATATTATGGATTAGATGCTGTTGGATGATTTTATTTCGGGTGTATTTTACGATGTTCTTCAAAAAGAGGTGAACGCTTTAAGAAAGCATGCTATGAGAAGTAACACTGCCTGACGGAGAAGGATAACTCTATTGAGGTACAAAGTTACTTTATCTATTGACCACTATTTTACATTTTTACCGTCACTGATTTTCAAACAACCAAACTTGCAAATCATTTAGATGCTTTAAAAGAAAGTGGACACGCTGACTAAAGCCATGGAGGTAGAAACAAGAAAATTGCAAAAGAAAAAGCTTCAGTTGAAAAGGAATTAGCACCATTGCCAGTTGAGAAGGAGCAACAGCAGAAAGCTAGAAGCTTTTAAGGGATGGGTCATCAACCTTCACAATTGAGAAGGTAATACCTAAGCTATGTTAAAATGCAACTTCATGCTCCCATTGATCATTTATACATTGCTATCATATTCAGGCTCGTACAGATATGACAGAAATTAATACTTCAATGTTTCTTTTACCTTCAATTTTTATGCAAGCAAGATAGTTTATATTTGGTGAAGTTTTGTTTACATACAAGCATGGTATATTATGCTTATCACACCTTGATAATACGATGTATGCAAGTAATATTGTATTTTTCAAATCAGCCAATTTTTCTTGCCTATCATTCCAACACTGATACCAAGCATGATGTATTGTTTTCCATAAAATTGCTAGAGCTCATTAAAATTAGAATTATATTGTAAATATTCCGTATTATCCCCTTTCAGTATTTGGTGTTTCATTGAGTTTGTTTTCAGGATAGGGAACTAACAAATCAACTTGGTGGTCGGTGGTCCTCAAGGTTGCATTTTCCAGTTTGGGATTGATTTTGTTTTTTGTTTTGGTTTTTGTTTTTATTATTTTTTTTTTTTTTTTTTTTGCGCCGGGGTTGGGGGGGGGTGTTCAATCAGAGAAACTGGTGTATGTATCTACCCATATATTATTATTATTATTATATATAAACAATTGTTACAGAAGGGGAATGCAACTGTTAGTGCAACACATTCAAAATAGTTGGTCATTGGTGTGACGGTGTAATCTGCAAATGGAATATGATCAAGAGGATGTAATGAATGTTTCTAAGATGCAATCTTACTCAAGCTCTTCTTAGTAAAGGATGATTTCGCCGTTTTTGTACAATAGACTTCCTGAGTTTCGAAATATCTCATATTTTTTTGGCCAATGAACATACTTAATATTGTCTTTTCTAAAGGCGATTTTTCTGTTCGGTTATCTTAATTAGGATTTACATGAATAGCTTCTGATAGGCCTGAGATTGTTCTGGGGTGTAAGTAGACAATTAGTTTCTCTTTTTGTCTACTATAATCTTTCAGTGGACTGGCTTGGGATATTATATAGCTCAACTTTTATGTAATGAATTGAAATTTGGTTCAATATAAGAGTTGGAAGTGTGTTTTGCTATGATGTTTCCAAACCGAGAGCATTATTTGATGTGAAAATTAATTAAAAGTGCGAAGAGTTAGGTATTATTGAAAGACAATCATACTCCAAAAACTTGAAATAATTTCATCTCTTTATTTACCAGGAGGCAGTATGAAGAATATATCATACTGTTGTAATTCCTGATAATGTCATAAGCAAGCCAGCATATTCTGCAATGATAAATTCTGTAGAACACTGGAGATTTAATACAAATCAAATGTATAATGATGTCTTCTATAAACAATGACGAGTAAAAGCAAGATATGATTTTTAAAAAATGCATATGGTTTTGCCATAGGAAATGCAGCTTTTGCAAATAGTAGAATAAAAGTGATATACCTGTCATGTACGTTCTCTTTATCATATAATTTTAATTTATGGCTGTTGAATGCATATAGCAGCTCTTTTCATTCTGCTCGTCTTAACTATTTTCAGACTGTACAATGTCTTTTTGCAACTAGGTTTTACAACAATTTAGATGAAAACATTCATGGAAAGGTAAAATATCATGATGGATGCCAATATTGATGACAAATAAACACTATCAAATTGATGTTTACAACAGTAATGTTAATCTGCTCAGCCTAGAAAAAGTTATAAAATTGCGCAGATATCTCATGAACATTATATGGAATGTAGAAGAATCTTAGTTAAAAGTATAGCAAATCTCTATGCTTGAGATAAGCTCACAAATGATTCAAAACTTTCATAATTAAAAGAAAACTGAGATAAACTGAAGTACCTGTAAGCACAGGAACCATAGTGATCCTCTCCAGAAGAAGGCTTGTCATCTTCAAAGACCAGTGGTTTGCAATAAAGACCCAAAAAGCAATGCATTCAGCTTCAGTTGGTTGATGAAGCGCAGATTCCCACATATTCCAGAGATTACAGTAATCTTCGACAGTTGGACCATTCTTAACGTTCAGTACCAAGGAGAAGAATCCAAGTAACTTGTGCTCATAATACTTTCCCAGAACATACAGCTGAGAGCTGAAAAGATTATCTTTGCCATAAAGAACACAGCAGTCTGATCCAACCCATTGGCCTCCTTCACTACCTTCTGGTATCCAAACCCAATCAGAAGCTCCATTTTCTGGTTCCCATTTGAACTCCATCAAGTACTTGTAAATTCTAACAATTACATCAGTCTGAGAATGGCATTTGAGATGATCAGTGAGCACTTTGCATCCATTACCAAGCCCCACAATAGTACCAATAGTACCAATCAACTTAAGTTCTTCACCGTATGTTGTAATCTCCGTCCCACAGAAATCCTCATCAAGAAATGGTCCATCACCCCATTCTAAAAAGGTTCCCACATAGAATCAAAGATGGTACACTCACGAGGGAACTTGAAACCCATAACTGTCTTCAACCACATCTTGTTAATACTGGTCAAGAACTCTTCTGGAAAATTTTCCACCTTTCTCTCCTTCAGATTCCTAATACATTTGAGCAACGAAAGAAAGCTAGGTGCACTCACAGCTGAAGGATCTTTAGGGATGTTCAGGCTAGTAACAACAAAATGCGCTCCCTCTTTAAATTCAACAGTGCAACCCAAAGCCTTGAGTTCATCTTTGTACTCATAAATTTTCTTTCCGTAGTAAGCATCAGTATCATCAATAAAAGGAAGTGTTGCAATTTGTGAAACTGGCTCCCATTGTGCCTCAAACAAAATTGATTCTTTTGGAGACCTAAATCCTAATTGGGTGTGTATCCATTTATCTTTATGTAGACAATTGGTAAGATCAGAAGGGAATGTATAATGCATCTTCTTCAATTGACGGTAGCATGAAAGCAACGGGAAAACATTTTTCTTTGTAAGAGTGGATGAAGATGAAAGTTGCTTATACCGGTTAGCAATGGCCTTGGATGCTTCCTCAAAACTCACGAGTACACCAGATTTCTTCAGTTCTTGAGAGTTCTCTGTAGGACCAAATCCTACCACCATAGAACCCTTGATCAATCAATGGAACTTCATCAACCACCTCAAGGAGACACTCCCACTCTGAAGCAACAAGAAAGCATCCCTTGGCATTTTGTAGCCAACATTGTTTTAACCCACCTTAACTTCTTGAGTTTTATATACTCTTCAGATGATTTCACATAGCGAATGCAATCAAGTATCAAAATCGCTGCATCAGCTGTAACTGGAGTAGTTACCTTAAAATTGTCAGCCACAAGTTTGTGATTATGATTAAAGCTGATTACAACACCAAGTAGCTGAAGCTCAGACCCATAGTTGAGAATTTTATTTCTGTAGAAACCTTGATCAATGAAGGGCAGATTGCTAATAAGTGATGCTGTAGTCCACTCCGAATTTTTCAAAACAGATCCAACTGGAGATCTATAGCCCTGTGAAGTCTTCAGCCAACATCCATGTTTTATGCTAGGGATGAGATGTTCAGGGGACAGTTGCTTCTCCTTCAATAATCTAATCAAATCAAGAAGAGAAATAACATTTCCACTTGACAAAGAGGACTTGGCTGCCAATGCCATGAGATGGTTGCCGATATAAGTTGATGCTTCCCCAAACTCAAATTGAACACCAATCAATCTCAACTCTTCCTTAAAACCGCCAAGCCTGTTGTCATAGAACCCTTGATCGACCATGGGTATGTCAATGATTATGGACTCCATCGACCATGGGTATGTCAATAATTATGGACTCCATCTGCAACAGACTTCCCAGCTAGAAAGGAATGATATAGATGGGGGCTTGTAACCAACTGAAGTCTTAAGCCAAATCCCATTCTTGATGCAATCCAAAAACCTTTGCGGAATTTGAATTCCTCTATATTTCAGATTGGATATCCATTCTAAGAGCAAAAATGTGTTCTCCTTTGTCAAAGGAGAAGATACAGTAGGAAATGAAGCATTTGGAGGACATATCTTGGGAATATCAGAAGCTCCAATATGATCCACAAGGAAGGGCAGAAGCTTCTTTTGAGCAGTATAGTTGCCAGCAAAATTGCCAGCAGAAATGTAACCTGCTCCAAGCTCGACATAATTCTCCCCTCTCCAAATATTTGAACCCGGAAATCCAATCCACCTGCTACCTTTTGCAGGAACTAGAACTTTGTTTGATCATGCATTGACTTATCCATAGTTATCCACCAGTGGCATTCGACTACACAACCCCTTGACAGCCCACTGTGTCAAATAATTCTTCGTCCACGAGTGGTAAAGGAAATGAGTGAAAGCAATCAAAAGCCTTCTATCATTGCGCAGACTTGTTAAAGCCTTAAGCCCATAGTTGTACACATCTAAAATCTGCACTTCAGCATTCAATTTTAGCCAACTTATTATTGTAGCTTGTTTCATGTGTGGAGCTGTCTGAGTGTTTTGAGGAACAAAATAAAAATTTGCAGAAGATCCCAATTCTCGATTCCAACTAATCAACCAAGAAATGTACTTGCTTTTGGATGCAATACCTATTCTCTCATGGGATTGAGTTGCTCTGTTTATGCTCCACAAAGAGAGACCACCACCCACATCTACATACTTAATGAGGGGTATGTGAACCATGTTGGTGCCCTTGAAGAAATCCCGCCAATTATCAGCTATGAAACACAGAAGGTCCAAGTAAACCTCCTCAGTAACTTCTCTGACAAGATTATAACTCTGAATGCACTTTCCATATCATTGCTTATTGACAAATCCCACTCCCAAATAGTTCAACACTTCATCATAATCTTTATTATCAAATGATGAACTCAGGACATAAATTCCGTGAGATGACAAGTCCTTCAAGTCTACCTTAATCTTCTCCACCTTGTCCAGGACATTCCAAAAGGCTGGCATCAGTCGACCAACTTCACTGGGCTTAGAAAAGAATCTTTGTGGAGTTTGAGATTCACATGGTACAATATGCTCTGCCACTACTTTCTCTTTGATGGATAGTCTCAAAGAGTCAAGTAGAGGGATTGAAGAGCTTTTCATGGGGAGGAAACGAAACATGGAGGAAATGCAGGAAGAGGAGCAGTCTCTGTTGATTTCACCAAGGAGACAAAAGCATTGTTGAAGGCAGAAGGAACACACTCAAGAATTCCCTTGTTCCAGGGGCTATCCAAAAGTACCGACTCCCTTGATGAAGATAGAAGGAAGTCTGCCTGAATTATGAACGGGAAGTTTGTGACCATCTCAGTGGGTAGAATGAGTATATACCCGGTGTTGTTAGTCCTCGATTTAGCTGCTGTCCCCATGGAAAGGCCAGAATGATAACCCATTCATTGACTTCCATTCTCTTCTTCACCCTACATTCAGATTTGACAGGGATTTTTTGCTTCCACATGTAATAGCTGCACTCTTCTTCTTCCCCTTTACCATTTTCTTGAGCAGCAAGATGACGAGTGTACGATTCAGCGTCTACATTCTTTCTCATCTGGACATTGGTTTCACTTGAGATAGAGATTTGACTCACTGTATTGTGCCTTGGATCATTGTTTTCTTCCCTTACTGCCAGCTGTTTAATTTTTGAAAGGAACAGTAGAATTTCAGGATGCATTTTTGACAGCTGCTGCTTCACTACTTTTACCTTTTCAGCTTTTAAAGGCAAGATTATAGTGGTGGTAGGAAGTGTTTTAGAAGGACCATATATTTGTTTTGTGTTAGAGAGCATCAGATTATCTTCAACCCATTCAGGGACAATGTACCCAATGTTACACTCTGGGCATGGTTCTTCATTGAAACGTATCTGATATCCATTACTAAAGGTATGAGGTTGACTGGATACAAGAAATACACTTTTGAATCCAATACCTATAAAAGAATCAAAAGGTGTCTTCAGAAACAAAACACAATATGAAATCCTTTTGAGAACAAAGATAAGCAATCGAATCTATATGAAATATGCAAATAACTGAAAATACAATAATATGAAATAAGGATATCAGATAGCTTTCCATTTAAAACTTGTATAAGGATATGACTGGTGGTAAACTATGTGAAATATGCAAATAAATGAAAATAAAATAATATTTGCTATTGCATACCAGTCTATTGAATATTTTAGTATGCAAGTTTTTGATATTGATCTACCTACAGGATACCAAAATTTATTTGGACTCAGTTTCTCTTCAATCAGTTAAGAAACAATGTAAAAGATGATGCATTAGCAGTTAAAGCACAACGTTGCATTGGATAGAAAGGTTAACCTACCAATCTGAGGTTGCAACGCTTATTTTTGTCTTACATTAGAAAGATGAATACATAGTTAAATAAACGACATGTTCAACTTGGGTTGCCAATCTTCTTCCATGTGCACCAAGAATAGAAAATATATAAATTTGAACATATAGGGTTTTCATGTCCTAGAACCTGATATTTTATAATGAGTCTTCTAGTTCCAGATCAGTTTGTCAAACATATCTATTAAGAAGTGGAGTAGAAAAACTAACGTGAACAAGAGAATAAGAACTAAATGGTGGAATTTAAAAGGAGAGAATTTAATGCATTTTAAAGATAAGATAATAAAAGAAGCTATATGGAATATAGATAATGAGACTAATATTATGTGGAATAGCATGTCTTCTTGTATTAGGAAAGTGGCTAGAGATATACTAGGAGAATCTAAAGGTTGTAGATTAGACGGTAAGGAGAGTTGGTGGTGGAATGAGAGTGTGCAAAAGGTTATTAGAGAGAAGAAAACTTTATATAAAGAGTGGCAAAAGTGTAGGAGTAGGAAAAACTTGGAAAAATATAAACTAGTAAGGAAGGAAGCAAAAAGAGCGCTTAGTGAAAATAAATACAAGGCTTATGAAAATTTTTATAAGAAGTTAGAATCTAAGGAGGGAGAGAAAGATATATATAAGCTTGCTAAGATTAGAGAAAGGACGAGTAGAGATTTGGGTAATATTAGGTGCATTAAAAGTGAGGATCAAAGAGTTCTAGTGACCGACGGGGAAATAAAAGAGAGGTGGAGGAGTTACTTTCATCAATTGTTTAATGACAACCAAACAAGTGAGCAAAATAGAGATTTTGACCAAATAGTGAATGATAGAAACTATAGATATTATCGAAAAATTAGGATTAGCGAGGTTAAAGATGCTCT
Organism: Asparagus setaceus; assembly: GCA_012295165.1. Taxonomy (NCBI): domain Eukaryota; kingdom Viridiplantae; phylum Streptophyta; class Magnoliopsida; order Asparagales; family Asparagaceae; genus Asparagus; species Asparagus setaceus. The sequence continues at coordinate 24,026,997 of CM022710.1, forward strand.
AAAGAAAATGAAAAGTGGAAGAGCCGTAGGACCGGACGATATCCCTATTGAAGTCTGGAAATGTCTTGGAGATATAGGCTTAGGATGGTTACCTAAACTATTTAATAAGATTATCGAGACGAAAAGAATGCCGGATGAGTGGAGGATTAGTACTTTGATACTGATATACAAGAATAAAGGAGATATACAAAGTTGTTCAAATTACCGAGGTATAAAACTCATGAATCATACTATGAAATTTTGGGAGCGGGTAATTGAACAAAGACTAAGAAATGAGACAAGTATATCTGAAAATCAATTTGATTTTATGCCTGGGAGGTCAACTATGGAACCTATACATACTTTGAGACGGATGATGGAGAGATATAGAGAGAAGAGAAAAGATCTACATATGGTTTTTATCGATCTAGAAAAAACTTATGATAGAGTGCCTAGAGAGGTAATGTGGCGGGTGTTAGAAAAGAAACATGTATCTAGTATATATATATTGATGTGATTAAAGATATGTATGATAGAGTAACAACTAGAGTAAGAACTAATGAAGGAGAGACTAAACCGTTTCCTATTATCATTGGATTGCACCAAGAACCAGCTTTAAGTCTTTACCTTTTTACATTACTTATGGACCAACTTACTAAGCACATTCAGGATGAAATCCCATGGTGTATGTTATTTGCTGATGATATAGTGTTAGTTGATGAAACTAGAAGAGATATCATTTCTAAAGTAGAAAGATGGAGACAAGCTCTTAAATATAAAGGTTTTAGAATTAGTAGAACAAAACCAGAATATATGGAGTACATTTTTAGTAAAACTAGGAAAGAAAGAGAACCTATGGTACATATTGATGGCCAAGAAATACCTAAAACTAATCATTTTCGCTATTTAGGATCAATCATTAGGCATGATGGTGAGATAGAGGATGATGTTGTGCATCGAATCAAATCGGGATGGTTAAAATGGAGGAGTGCTTCGGGAGTCTTATGTAATCGTAGAATACCAAAATTCTATAGGATAGTTATAAGACCAACTATACTTTATGGGTCAGAGTGTTGGGCAGTTAAAAAATAACATGTTCAAAAAATGTGTAGCAGAAATGAGAATGTTGCGATGGTCTTGTGGGCATACACTTAAAGATAGGATAAGAAATAAGTACATTCGTAGCAAATTAGAGGTGGCTCCTATTGAGGATAAAATGAGAGAGAATAGATTAAGATGGTTTGGTCATGTATAACGGAGACCGCTTAGTACACCGATTAGGAAAAGCGATAATATTATAGTTAATGGGGCTAGGAGATCTAGAGGTAGACCTAGAATGATTTGGGTAGAAGCAATTAAGAAGGATATGATTAGGACCAACTTAACGGAGAAGATGACCCATAACATGATGGAATGGAAGAATAGGATTCATGTAGCCGACCCCAAACATTTGGGATAAAGGCTTGGTTGTTGGTGTTGTTGTTGTTGTTGTGACTTACTGTATCCTAGTTTTCTAAAATTAAATTCCCCTACTCAAAGCCTAATTATTGCAGTCAAACCACTAGTTGATCATAATTAAATTTCTAACTTTAATTCAACTCCAACCCACCTACTTACTACTCCTTACCTCCACACTACCACCATCTTCCTAATAACTAAAAAATTAACAAAAATCCTCCTCCTATTACAATCCATCTTCACCACCATTACTACATCATTATGATGCTCAAGGTTAGGGTAAGTATTATGGTTAGGTCTGAGAGTTGGAATTGAGAGCACGTAAGTGGAGAAGATAATAAATAAGTTGAATTAAAACATCGTTAGGATGGGAGTGGTAATGGTGGTGAGAGGAGGAAGATGAGAAAATTATTAAATTTCAGATTAGTATGGGAATGATGATAGTGGTAATAAGAAGGAAGAATAGAGGCTAGGTTAAAATTTAGGTTGAGAATTATCAGTACTATCTAGTTAAAAAAACCTCCCTTATAGTTACAACTTTTGATGTTACCCCTATGTAAGTCACACTCACACTTCCAAAACATCCCAATTCAAGTCACACTCACACTTCCAAAACATCCCAATTCCCATGATGTCCTCACAAAATAAAATTCCAAAATTATGCTCTCACTTTTCAAGATCCAAATGCCCTCACAACCAAAAATTCAAAATTACCCTCCCAATAAAAATCCAAAAATGCTCCCACACGTTTGAAAATCCCTCACTTCCATGAATCCCAAATGTGTTGTAAACTCGAAACACTTTGAGAAATTTCAAAAATACCTTGGCAACCAAAAACCAAAATGCACCCACTACCAGCAATACCAAAAATACCATCACAGTCCAAAAATCCCACGTTAAACAAACCACATGTTCCACCGCTTCGGTAACCCCCTTCTGTTCCACAATTGAGATGAACAAGAGTGGTGTGATTTAAAAATTTAGGTTAAGGAGATTAAGGCACTATGGATGGAAAACATAAACCCATCAATTACAGCAGGATAGCGCTGCAAGAAATAGTAAAATACAAGGATATAACTAGAGAATCCTCAACACACTGGGGTTATATGAAATTAATCCAAACTTTTTATTCCATAATAAGGCAGAGAAAAATAATCACAATTCTGGCTTCTTTGTGAACCGGGTATAGGTAACAATAAATGCGAGGAAGATAATTTTCCCTCTTTGAAATTGGATTTTGAATTTAAAGATCAAACAGAGCAAAGAATACAAGCACAAGCAGCACATAGTGTTTTTGATGTTTTGACAGAAAATTGCAAGTACACCTTTTGACTCTGAGGTCTTAGATGTTAACTAGTATTAAAAGAAATGTAATTTGGTAATAAAACATTTCTAGACAAAATGCATGTACAGTAAGGAGAAGAAAAATCTTAACAAGGTGAGTATAGGTCAATGTGAATCATGCATAACCATGCGAATAATGACCGGATGAAAGAGCATGAGTTGATTTCTGACTTTCTTGTAACTCTATATAAGAGAGTACCAGAAATGTTAGTAAGTAAGCAAAGTTGTAAAATTTTCAACCATATCAGATGTTGTGAAGCTTTATAATACCTCCCACTGCACAACTAATTTGTATTCTTTCAAAAGTAATGAACTCTATATATCCTTTTCTTGATTCCAGTTTTTCACTCTTTTCTCCACCTTAATCTTGATAACTATACCTAAAGAGTATACACAATTACTTCACACAAAACAACTTATTTAATTTCCTCTTTACAGGTAACACAACTTTACTTTCACCTTCTGTAATAAATGGATAAACTCTGTGTATAATACATATTGAAGCAGAGAGATGATTAAACTACCGGACAAAAATATTTCAAGCTAATGAATCTGAAAGTTGTTTTCACTTCATAAAGTTAATTGTTGTCCAAAGAGAAGATATTACAATATAATGATGATTATGGTATGTTCAAAACAATATAACCGAGCTCAGATTTGTTTCCATTTCTGTGCCCTGAGGAGGATCTGACAGTACTTCAAATTGCATCAATGCATCAACGGTTCTCCTAATATCAGCTAGAGTCAATTCCATTACCATAGAGAAAGACCCTTTTTTCTTTCTTTTTGCACCTCTAACAAACTGATTTATTAGGTTAAGCACCATTAGACAAACCCTTGTTGATGTTAAATGTTTTTCCAAATATTGAAAAACTAGCAGTAAAAGTAATTCATAAGAAACAACCAAATCACATGAAGTGCAAGTTCTGTCAAAATGCTTTCACATTGAGTACTTAAATAGTATGATCCAATTGATAAATGAATATGGAAGATCATTACATTTTCTTATGATAGAAAGGTAAGTCAAACCCAAATTTTATATGGAACATAATATTACAAAGAAATCTGGGGAGTAGGTTATGAATGAATACAAATAATGTCATGAAATCTTAGACTAAATCCATATGTTGCCAAGTATGGATATCAATATCCTGAAATGTAATATGAATATGATACAGCTTAGCTATCGAATATATACAAGTAAGATCCAAGTGTAAAGGAAATTGTAAGAGCAAACAAAAATTAACTTTATCTAGCATCAAATATTTTGAAGCAAAGTATCTTCACATTGAGGCTCAAGCTTCTTCTCAATAGTAAAGTCATCAAAGTTGAAACATTCAAATCATTTTTCATTCAAAGATTTCAGTTATAATTTTTCACATACGGTTGGTAAGTCCATCCAAATTGAGTGGGTGGATTATAATATATCTCTAAAGTTGGTTTTCTTAGGGATTGAATGAAAATTTTACTTTATCTAGCATCAAATATTTTGAAGCAAAGTATCTTCACATTGAGGCTCAAGCTTCTTCTCAATAGTAAAGTGCATCAAAGTTGAAACATTCAAATCATTTTTCATTCAAAGATTTCAATTATAATTTTTCACATACGGTTGGTAAGTCCATCCAAATTGAGTGGGTGGATTATAATATATCTCTAAAGTTGGTTTTCTTAGGGATTGAATGAAAATTTTACTTTATCTAGCATCAAATATTTTGAAGCAAAGTATCTTCACATTGAGGCTCAAGCTTCTTCTCAATAGTAAAGTGCATCAAAGTTGAAACATTCAAATCATTTTTCATTCAAAGATTTCAGTTATAATTTTTCACATACGGTTGGTAAGTCCATCCAAATTGAGTGGGTGGATTATAATATATCTCTAAAGTTGGTTTTCTTAGGGATTGAATGAAAATTTTACTTTATCTAGCATCAAATATTTTGAAGCAAAGTATCTTCACATTGAGGCTCAAGCTTCTTCTCAATAGTAAAGTCATCAAAGTTGAAACATTCAAATCATTTTTCATTCAAAGATTTCAGTTATAATTTTTCACATACGGTTGGTAAGTCCATCCAAATTGAGTGGGTGGATTATAATATATCTCTAAAGTTGGTTTTCTTAGGGATTGAATGAAAATGTTCTGAAGGTCTTGTGGGCATACACTAAAAGATAGGATAAGAAATAAGTATATCCGTAGCAAATTAGAGGTGGCTCCTATTGAGGATAAAATGAGAGAGAATAGATTAAGATGGTTTGGTCATGTACAACGGAGACCGCTTAGTGCACCGATTAGGAAAATCGATAATATTATAGTTAATGGGGCTAGGAGATCTAGAGGTAGACCTAGAATGACTTGGGTAGACGCAATTAAGAAGGATATGATTAGGACCAACTTAACAGAGGAGATGACCCATAACAGGATGAAATGGAAGAATAGGATTCATGTAGCCGACCCCAAACATTTGGGATAAAGGCTTGGTTGTTGTTGTTGTTGTTGTGACTTACTGTATCCTAGTTTTCTAAAATTAAATTCCCCTACTCAAAGCCCAATTATTGCAGTCAAACCACTAGTTGATCATAATTAAATTTCTAACTTTAATTCAACTCCAACCCACCTACTTACTACTCCTTACCTCCACACTACCACCATCTTCCTAATAACTAAAAAAATAACAAAAATCCTCCTCCTATTACAATCCATCTTCACCACCATTACTACATCATTATGATGCTCAAGGTTAGGGTAAGTATTATGGTTAGGTCTGAGAGTTGGAATTGAGAGGACAAGGTGGAGAAGATAATAAATAAGTTGAATTAAAACATCATTAGGATGGGAATGGTAATGGTGGTGAGAGGAGGAAGATGAGAAAATTATTAAATTTCAGATTAGTATGGGAATGATGATAGTGGTAATAAGAAGGAAGAATAGAGGCTAGGTTAAAATTTAGGTTGAGAATTATCAGTACTATCTAGTTAAAAAAACCTCCCTTATAGTTACAACTTTTGATGTTACCCCTATGTAAGTCACACTCACACTTCCAAAACATCCCAATTCAAGTCACACTCACACTTCCAAAACATCCCAATTCCCATGATGTCCTCACAAAATAAAATTCCAAAAATTATGCTCTCACTTTTCAAGATCCAAATGCCCTCACAACCAAAAATTCAAAAATTACCCTCCCAATAAAAAATCCAAAAAAATGCTCCCACACGTTTGAAAATCCCTCACTTCCATGAATCCCAAATGTGTTGTAAACTCGAAACACTTTGAGAAATTTCAAAAATACCTTGGCAACCAAAAAAACCAAAAATGCACCCACTACCAGCAATACCAAAAAATACCATCACAGTTCCAAAAATCCCACGTTAAACAAACCACATGTTCCACCGCTTCAGTAACCCCCTTCTGTTCCACAATTGAGATGAACAAGAGTGGTGTGATTTAAAAATTTAGGTTAAGGAGATTAAGGCACTATGGATGGAAAACATAAACCCATCAATTACAGCAAGATAGCGCTGCAAGAAATAGTAAAATACAAGGATATAACTAGAGAATCCTCAACACACTGGGGTTATATGAAATTAATCCAAAGTTTTTATTCCATAATAAGGCAGAGAAAAATAATCACAATTCTGGCTTCTTTGTGAACCGGGTATAGGTAACAATAAATGCGAGGAAGATAATTTTCCCTCTTTGAAATTGGATTTTGAATTTAAAGATCAAACAGAGCAAAGAATACAAGCACAAGCAGCACATAGTGTTTTTGATGTTTTGACAGAAAATTGCAAGTACACCTTTTGACTCTGAGGTCTCAGATGTTAACTAGTATTAAAAGATATGTAATTTGGTAATAAAGACATTTCTAGACAAAATGCATGTACAGTAAGGAGAAGAAAAAGCTTAACAAGGTTAGTATAGGTCAATGTGAATCATGCATAACCATGCGAATAATGACCGGATGAAAGAGCATGAGTTGATTTTTGACTTTCTTGTAACTCTATATAAGAGAGGACCAGAAATGTTAGTAAGTAAGCAAAGCTGTAAAATTTTCAACCATATCAGATGTTGTGAAGCTTTATAATACCTCCCACTGCACAACTAATTTGTATTCTTTCAAAAGTAATGAACTCTATATATCCTTTTCTTGATTCCAGTTTTTCACTCTTTTCTCCACCTTAATCTTGATAACTATACCTAAAGAGTATACACAATTACTTCACACAAAACAACTTATTTAATTTCCTCTTTACAGGTAACACAACTTTACTTTCACCTTCTGGAATAAATGGATAAACTATGTGTATAATACATATTGAAGCACGCAGAGAGATGATTAAACTACCGGACAAAAATATTTCAAGCTAATGAATCTGAAAGTTGTTTTCACTTCATAAAGTTAATTGTTGTCCAAAGAGAAGATATTACAATATAATGATGATTATGGTATGTTCAAAACAATATAACCGAGCTCAGATTTGTTTCCATTTCTGTGCCCTGAGGAGGATCTGACAGTACTTCAAATTGCATCAATGCATCAACGGTTCTCCTAATATCAGCTAGAGTCAATTCCATTACCATAGAGAAAGACCCTTTTTCTTTCTTTTTCACCTCTAACAAACTGATTTATTAGGTTAAGCACCATTAGACAAACCCTTGTTGATGTTAAATGTTTTTCCAAATATTGAAAAACTAGCAGTAAAAGTAATTCATAAGAAACAACCAAATCACATGAAGTGCAAGTTCTGTCAAAATGCTTTCACATTGAGTACTTAAAAGTATGATCCAATTGATAAATGAATATGGAAGATCATTACATTTTCTTATGATAGAGAAAGGTAAGTCATACCCAAATTTTATATGGAACATAATATTACAAAGAGAAATCTAGGGAGTAGGTTGTGAATGAATACAAATAATGTGATGAAATCTTAGACTAAATCCATATGTTGCCAAGTATGGATATCAATATCCTGAAATGTAATATGAATATGATACAGCTTAGCTATCCAATATATACAAGTAAGATCCAAGTGTAAAGGAAGTTGTAAGACCAAACAAAAATTAACTTTATCTAGCATCAAATATTTTGAAGCAAAGTATCTTCACATTGAGGCTCAAGCTTCTTCTCAATAGTAAAGTGCGCATCAAAGTTGAAACATTCAAATCATTTTTCATTCAAAGATTTCAGTTATAATTTTTCACATACGGTTGGTAAGTCCATCCAAATTGAGTGGGTGGATTATAATATATCTCTAAAGTTGGTTTTCTTAGGGATTGAATCGGGATGGCAATTTCATCCCATGCCCAATTGCCCACCCTGCCCGCCCAGTTTTTGGCCTATCCAAACCCACCCATGCAGCTAAATGGGCAGCAATTGGGCGGATTTCAATTTCATAAGTAATAAATGGGCACTAAATGGGCAGATACAGGCCCACCCATAGACCTAAAGTCCCAAACCCATCATATTTTTCTCATCGCGCAAGTCCTCTCTCTCTCTCTCTCTCTCTCTCTCTCTCTCCACAAAATCTCAGTCTCTGTAGTCCCCGTTCTCAATTTCAAAACCCTACAATTAGCAAACGAAGAAATTGAAGAAGGAGATGATGACGATCACCCTTCATTTTTGTGAAGCTTTCAACAAGCCCTAATGGCTTAATCCCTCCAAAAAAAGCCCTAATCTTTCTCTATCTCTCTCGATTCTCATCGTCTTAACGAGCCCTAATGGCCTAATCCCTCCTCAACAAGCCCTCATCCTTCTCTATTTCTCTCCAATTCTTGTCATCTCTTCGATTTTTCATATACTTTGTCAAATAGGTAAGACATTAAGTTTTTGTTAGTAAAGATTTGATTTTTTTTTTTTTTTTGCGGAATTGTTAAAGAATCTTTTACTAGGGTATACATTAAAGCAAAACCAAAAGACCTCAAAACTCACAAGACGTTGCCACATAGGATTCCTCCTTCACAAATAATTTTGACACGTGGACGTTGATCTACGCCGTCCATTTTTGAAAAAACAGAAAATTTTTAGCAGTCCAAATGAGAAAATCAAATCTTTTAAAACCAAATCTTTTCATTCACAAAACCGAATTAACTTTTAAAACCAAATTAATTTCGGATATTTCCTAAAATTATGGAAATTGTGATCTTGACCAAAAGAGAAAATCAAATCTTTTAAAACCAAATCTTTTCAAAACTAAAACCGAATTAACTTTTAATAATATATTTGGATATTTCAAAACTTAAATCAAATCTTTTAAATATTTCAAAATTAAAATCAAATCTTTTAAAACCAAATCTTTTCATTCACAAAACCGAATTAACTTTTAAAACCAAATTAATTTCGGATATTTCCTAAAATTATAGAATTTGTGATCTTGACCAAAAGAAAATCAAATCTTTTAATAACCAAATCTTTTCAAAACTAAAACCGAATTAACTTTTAATAATATATTTGGATATTTCAAAACTAAAATCAAATCTTTTAAATATTTCAAAATTAAAATCAAATCTTTTAAAACCAAATCTTTTCATTCACAAAACCAAATTAATTTGAATATTTCCTAAAATTATAGAATTTGTGATCTTGACCAAAAGAGAAAATCAAATCTTTTAAAACCAAATCTTTTCAAAACCAAAACCGAATTAACTTTTAATAATATATTTGGATAATTATGAAATTGTGATCATGATTTTAAAACCGAAACAAAATACTACCAAATATTAAGATTGTGATTTTAGAAATTCCTATAATTACGATAATCATATATTTCCTACCGACAATAGCCATAATCTCTCCATCACCTCCAATTCACGTTTTGAACAAAGATTGGGAAATCGCAAATTTTGGTTAGTACTTTTTTGGGTTTTGAAAAACTTTTCATATTAATTGTTATTATATTTTAGGATTTTGATGACTTTTTAAGGTTATAGGTGCGTGGTCTTTGTCTTTGTAGAGGAGCCTCCAAATGAAAGATCAAACGAGGTAATTAATTAATTTATTTGGCAATATTTTCGATTTTAACAATTTTTGTATATAAATTATTATTATATTTTAAGATTTTTAAAATATTTTAAGGTTATAGGTACACGGTCTTAGTCTTTGTAGAGAGCCTCCAATTGAAAGATCAAACGAGGTAATTTACTAATTTATTTTGAAATATTTTTGAATTTTAATAAATTTTTGTATATAAATTATTATTTTATTTTCGGATTTTAAAATTTATATCAAACGAGGTAATTACTAATTTATTTTTAAATTATATTGAAATTTATTGCTTGAGTCAGTGAACAACTCAATCATGCTTATGCTTTAGCGGATCTCAGAATCGAAATTGAAATAAACTTCAAGAAATATGTCGTAAATAATTTTTGGATCTGAAAAATATTTATGCTATTTTAATTTCTGTAAATTCTATTTATGCCGATTTTATTTAAAGTTGTGTAAAATTAAACTATGCCTATAAATTCTAATTTAAGTTTTCGGTCACTTTTATCTAATTTTTTACATTTCAGATTTTTATAATTAATTTTTGAAAATCAATTGTTTTAATATTTTAGAATTTTATAATTATTTTTAAAATTCGGTTTCTTAAAATGGTTTAGGTTTTCATATAAACTAAGATTTTGGTTTTGACAAAAAATTTTCTAATTATTTTACAAAAATTTCGTTAAAATTTACATAATATTTTTAAAATTTCAAATTTTTTCCTAAATATTTCTCAATATTCTAATATTTTCAGATTTTTATAATTATTTTTAAAATTTTGGTTTGTTAAAATATTTTGCGGTTTTCTTATGTAGTTAATTTTTAAGAGCATATGTTATTTGATAATTTTCCAAAACATAAATTATCATAATATTTTCAGAATTTTATAATTATTTTTAAAATTTTAGTTTTTAAAAATTGTTTCGATTTTCAAATAAACAATTATTTTTGGTTTGGAAAAATATTTTCAAAATATGTTTACAACAATTTTGGTAAAATTTCAACAATTATATTTAAAATTACAACAATTATAGTATATCTTAAAAATTACAACAATTATAGTATATAATTGGTATTTACTTTTACCATTTTCATTTTGTATATCTTATTTGGAAATTAAATTTTGATAATTTAAATTTAAATATTATTTTTCAGTTTTAGAAAATTTGAAAGTTATTTGGAAGTTTATTTTTAATATAAATCATTTAATATTTTTCATTTGTATATTTTACGAGGTTAAATTTTGATATAAGTGAGAAAATAAATTATTTTGATATTTTGGATTTTATAAATTTTACAATTTCGGTTTCTTAACATATTTTGGATATCAAACAAATTATATTTAAATTTTGGACTAAATATAAATTTTTACATAATATTTCAAATATTATTGTATATAATTTGCAGTTAATTTTTAGATTTTCGGTTTGCATATCTTATTTGGAAGTTTATTTTTGATAATTTAAATATAATTTAAATATTTTCAAAACCAAAACCGAATTTTGTTATTAGCCATTAAAATTTATGAAAATCAAATCTTATCAAAACCAAATATTTAAATAATAACGAAAACCGAATTATTTTGGAAATTTTGGATATTTAGTATATTTTGGAAATCTTTGGATTTTTTATAACCGAAATATATTGCTACTAAATATATTTCCAAAATATCTTTTCATAATAACCAAAATCAAATTATATCGAAAATCTCGGATATTTATTATATTTCGAAATCTTTACAGTGATTTTAAAACCGAAATATATTACTACCAAATATATTTTGTACCAAGAATAGCCATAATCTCTCCATCACCTCCATTTTGGGTTTTGATTTGAAAAAAAAATTATATTCATTTAGAAATCTTTACCGATAAATTTTCGTTTGTAATATTTTATGTTTTTGAAAAACTTTTTTTATTATTTGTTGTTAAACTTTCGGATTTTGATTTATTTTTTGATGTTATAGGTGCGATCTATGTTTTTAAAGAGGGAGATGCAAAGATAGATCAAACGAGGTAATTAATTAACTTTTGGTGAAATATTATCGAATTTTTACAATTTTAATATATTTTAGTTGTTATATTTTTGTATTTTTACATTTATTTGCATATTAATTGTTGTTATATTTTTGGTTATTTATAATTTTTATAATAATTATTTTTATTTTTCAGAATTTTATGTAATTTTATTTATTTTTTAGTTTAGTGCGTTGATCAACTCAATCAAATTATTCTTTTCTGGATCTATAATCGAGAATTGAATAAACTCCGAGATATCGTCAGGAAAATAATTCAATCTTGCTGAAAAATATTTAGTTTATTTTAATTTCTGTAAAATATATTTATGCCTAATTTATTTGAAGTTGTTATATTTTCAGATATTTATATTTCTTATATTAATTGTTGTTATATTTTTGGTTATTTATAATTTTTTTAAAATAATTCTCTTTCCTAAAACAAATTTCGACTTTCATATAAATTTTAAAAAGTCAGTTTACAACAATTCAGTTATAATTTTGGCTTTTAAAATAAATAATATTGTTTTTCAAAACATAAAATTTTTAATTTCTGTAAAATATATTTATGCCTAATTTATTTGAAGTTGTTATATTTTCAGATATTTATATTTCTTATATTAATTGTTGTTATATTTTTGGTTATTTATAATTTTTTTAAAATAATTCTCTTTCCTAAAACAAATTTCGACTTTCATATAAATTTTAAAAAGTCAGTTTACAACAATTCAGTTATAATTTTGGCTTTTAAAATAAATAATATTGTTTTTCAAAACATAAAATTTTTAATTTCTGTAAAATATATTTATGCCTAATTTATTTGAAGTTGTTATATTTTCAGATATTTATATTTCTTATATTAATTGTTGTTATATTTTTGGATTTTTTATAACCGAAATATATTGCTACTAAATATATTTCCAAAATATCTTTTCATAATAACCAAAATCAAATTATATCGAAAATCTCGGATATTTATTATATTTCGAAATCTTTACAGTGATTTTAAAACCGAAATATATTACTACCAAATATATTTTGTACCAAGAATAGCCATAATCTCTCCATCACCTCCATTTTGGTTTTGATTTGAAAAAAAAATTATATTCATTTAGAAATCTTTACCGATAAATTTTCGTTTGTAATATTTTATGTTTTTGAAAAACTTTTTTTATTATTTGTTGTTAAACTTTCGGATTTTGATTTATTTTTTGATGTTATAGGTGCGATCTATGTTTTTAAAGAGGGAGACTGAGATAGATCAAACGAGGTAATTAATTAACTTTTGGTGAAATATTATCGAATTTTTACAATTTTAATATATTTTAGTTGTTATATTTTTGTATTTTTACATTTATTTGCATATTAATTGTTGTTATATTTTTGGTTATTTATATTTCTTATATTAATTGTTGTTATATTTTCAGATATTTATATTTCTTATATTAATTGTTGTTATATTTTCAGATATTTATATTTCTTATATTAATTGTTGTTATATTTCAACTAAATACATTTAATTTTTGTAATATTTTTAAATATTTATAATTATTTTGATTTTTATAATTCCAGTCAATTTTAATTAATTTAAAAGAACATTTCTGAAATTAATATATTTCATTTAAAGTAAGATTTTCATTTTGTTTGAAAATATTTTTAAAATCCAGTTTTATCATCATTTATTAGATAGATATTAGTTAAGATTATATGTTTACTTTTAATTATAATACTTATATAATTATATATTTATTATATTAATTAATTTTGGAAAATATTTTTAAAATATTTTTACAACAATTTAGGTAAAATTTCGGTTTTAAGAATTAAAATATTTTATAAATATTTTCTGTTTTTCATAATTCCAGTCAATTTTAATTAATTTAAAAGAACATTTCTGAAATTAATATATTTCATTTAAAGTAAGATTTTCGGTTTGGATAAAAATATTTTATAAATATTTTTACAATAATTAGATAAAATTTCGGTTTTAAGAATTAAAATATTTTATAAATATTTTTACAATAATTAGATAAAATTTCGGTTTTAAGAATTAAAATATTTTATAAATATTTTCTGTTTTTCATAATTCCAGTCAATTTTAATTAATTTAAAAGAACATTTCTGAAATTAATATATTTCATTTAAAGTAAGATTTTCATTTTGTTTGAAAATATTTTTAAAAATATTTTATAAATATTTTCTGTTTTTCATAATTCCAGTCAATTTTAATTAATTTAAAAGAACATTTCTGAAATTAATATATTTCATTTAAAGTAAGATTTTCATTTTGACAAAAATTGTTACATTTTTAAGGTAGTTAAATATTAATATCATATGTTTTTGATAATTTTCCTAAAATAGATTGTAGTAATATTTTATTTTTTATAATTTTTTTAAAATAATTCTCTTTCCTAAAACAAATTTCGACTTTCATATAAATTTAGATTAAGATTTTCATTTTGTTTGAAAATATTTTTAAAATATTTTTACAACAATTTAGGTAAAATTTCGGTTTTAAGAATTAAAATATTTTATAAATATTTTCTGTTTTTCATAATTCCAGTCAATTTTAATTAATTTAAAAGAAAATGTTTGAAATTAATATATTTCATTTAAAGTAAGATTTTGGTTTTGACTAAAATAGTTAAATTTATTTTAGGTAGTTATATTTATTTTAAAAAATTCGGTTTATTAAAAAATTCAATTTTCATATAAATTTTAAAAAGTCAGTTTACAACAATTCAGTTATAATTTTGGCTTTTAAAAATAAATAATATTGTTTTTCAAAACATAAAATTTTTAATTTCTGTAAAATATATTTTTAAAATCCAGTTTTATCATCATTTATTAGATAGATATTAGTTAAGATTATATGTTTACTTTTAATTATATTACTTTTAATATTATATGAATTAATTTAGTAAAATATCATTATATTTGGTATAAATTGCGGTTTTATCATCATTTATTAGATAGATATTAGTTAAGATTATATGTTTACTTTTAATTATATTACTTTTAATATTATATGAATTAATTTAGTAAAATATCATTATATTTGGTATAAATTGCGGTTTTATCATCATTTATTAGATAGATATTAGTTAAGATTATATGTTTACTTTTAATTATATTACTTTTAATATTATATGAATTAATTTAGTAAAATATCATTATATTTGGTATAAATTGCGGTTTTATCATCATTTATTAGATAGATATTAGTTAAGATTATATGTTTACTTTTAATTATAATACTTATATAATTATATATTTATTATATTAATTAATTTTGGAAAATATTTTTAAAATTAGTTCAGAAATTAAATTGGTTAAATATTTTCTGATTTTTATAACTTTTAAAATTACGGTTTCTTAAATATAATATCGGATGTAAAAAATTTATATATTCTGTTTTGAGTAAATATTAATTTTGTTTAATAATATTGCTACAATTATAGTATATAATTACAACAAATATGCTATATAATTGTTATTTACTTTTAATTATAATACTTATATAATTATATATTTATTATATTAATTAATTTTGGAAAATATTTTTAAAATTAGTTCAGAAATTAAATTGGTTAAATATTTTCTGATTTTTATAACTTTTAAAATTACGGTTTCTTAAATATAATATCGGATGTAAAAAATTTATATATTCTGTTTTGAGTAAATATTAATTTTGTTTAATAATATTGCTACAATTATAGTATATAATTACAACAAATATGCTATATAATTGTTATTTACTTTTAATTATAATACTTATATAATTATATATTTATTATATTAATTAATTTTGGAAAATATTTTTAAAATTAGTTCAGAAATTAAATTGGTTAAATATTTTCTGATTTTTATAACTTTTAAAATTACGGTTTCTTAAATATAATATCGGATGTAAAAAATTTATATATTCTGTTTTGAGTAAATATTAATTTTGTTTAATAATATTGCTACAATTATAGTATATAATTTGTAGTTAGTTTTACCATTTCTGTTCTTAAAAACTAATTTACAAGTTAATTTTTCCTAATTTAAATACAATTTTATTTTAATACATCTCACTTACAGACTTTTGGTATTTTTATATTTTTGGGGTTCATTTTTAGAATATTCAGAAATTAAATTGGTTAAATATTTTCTGATTTTTATAACTTTTAAAATTACGGTTTCTTAAATATAATATCGGATGTAAAAAATTTATATATTCTGTTTTGAGTAAATATTAATTTTGTTTAATAATATTGCTACAATTATAGTATATAATTACAACAAATATGCTATATAATTGTTATTTACTTTTAATTATATTACTTTTAATATTATATGAATTAATTTAGTAAAATATCATTATATTTGGTATAAATTGCGGTTTTATCATCATTTATTAGATAGATATTAGTTAAGATTATATGTTTACTTTTAATTATAATACTTATATAATTATATATTTATTATATTAATTAATTTTGGAAAATATTTTTAAAATCCAGTTTTATCATCATTTAATAGTTAAGATAGTTGTGAAGATTATATTATATTTTAGTTTTTATATATGGTATAAAATCTTATTTTGACCAGAGAATATTACATATTATAGGAGGCATAAAATCGAAAAAGATATTGTATAATATAGTTATCTAAGTTATTTTAAATTTTAGTTAAGATTATATTAATTTATTGTATATAAATCCGAAAAGATATTGTATAATATACATTACATTAAATTTTGAAATATTTTATATCGTTATATATATATATATATATATATATATATATATATATATATATATATATATATATATATATATATATATATATATATATATATATATATATATATATATATATATATATATATATATATATATATATATATATATATATATATATATATATATATATATATATATATATATATATATATATATATATATATATATATATATATATATATATATATATATATATATATATATATATATATATATATATATATATATATATATATATATATATATATATATATATATACATTAATTGATATATATATATATATATATACTTGAGACAGGACAATGGAGCATCTCCATTTTTATTTCTATAATGAGCCAAAAGTACTTATTTAATTTATTGGTGTATTATGGAAATTATTTATTACTGTAGATTATATTTATTTCTTATTTTATCATTTATTTCATATTGTTAATAAAAATAATGAAATCACTTAATTTGTTTGTTATTTTTAATTTTTTAAACAGATATTGTGTATCGAAATTATCTTTTGCCATGGACATTTTTTAAAAGAAATTTAGATCATTGAATTATAACTTATAAAATGGATATGCATTTTTATAAATTCAAAATTAATTATTCAGTGAATTATTTAATAAATTAATTATTTAATGTTTAATTTTATTTAAATCATTAAATAATCAAGATTTTGTGTGGTTTAGTAATACTTATTTACTAATTTTATATGAATATTAATTTATTTACTTATTTAATATATAATTATGAAATAAAAATTTATTATTTATTATTTACTGATTTATTAAAATTTTTGTTTTTAATATTTTTAATATTTTTTGAATAATTTATATATATGATTACTAGGTATCTGGGAATATTATTTATATAGTTAAAGATTAAAACTAAGCGAAGTTTATCACGGTATTAGTAATTCGGTTTTAAAAATATTATGGCATTAATATTATTTAATAAATATATTTTAATTTTGTTTCAATTTATATTTTTCATTTAATTAATATATTAAATAAATTAGATTAGAAGTCTGAAAGTTTAAATGAATGTATAATATATTATATTAATTAAAATACATTTTCTTAATTATTTTAGCAATTAAAATATATTTTCAATATATATATATATCTATATATATATATATACATTAATTGATATATATATATACATTAATTGATATATATATATATATATATATACATTAATTGATATATATATATATATATATATATATATACATTAATTGATATATATATATATACATTAATTGATATATATATATATATATATATACATTAATTGATATATATATATATATATATATATATATATCTATATATATATATATATATATATATATATATACATTAATTGATATATATATATATACATTAATTGATATATATATATATATATACATTAATTGATATATATATATATATATATATATATACATTAATTGATATATATATATATATATACATTAATTGATATATATATATACATTAATTGATATATATATATATACATTAATTGATATATATATATATATATATACATTAATTGATATATATATATATCTATATATATATATATACATTAATTGATATATATATATATACATTAATTGATATATATATATATCTATATATATATATATACATTAATTGATATATATATATATATATATCTATATATATATATCTATATATATATATATATCTATATATATATATATATATATATATATATATATATATATATATATATATATATATATATATATATATATATATATATATATATATATATATATATATATATATACATTAATTGATATATATATATATATATACATTAATTGATCTTCGTAGATGAAAACGATGTCATCTTGAAAGGAAGAATCACTCAAATATGGGAAGGAACAAATGCAAGTCTTAGGAATATCATCGAATTAACTTTATTCTCCTTGATAATGAGGTGCATTTAAATTTTATATATAATTATTGTTTTGATTTTAAATAATAAAAATTTAGTTTAATTATGACATGTTCTATCCAATTTTAAACGAGCAGTCATGTACATGGTTTTGCCGTAAGAATGATGCAATCTGTTGAGAAAATTAATACAAGAAGGAAAAATTTATATTTTCTCAAACATAAAGATTGTTCTTGCAAGTAAGATGTACAAGCCAGTAAGCACTCCAATATCTATTTATTTGTGTTATCGCACAAACATCAAGATTTTAGAGGAGGATGCGATGATATAGCAAAACACAAATTTAAATTTCTTCCTTACGGAGAGATTGAATCAAGAATCGATTCAAAAGAATTTCTTATAAGTATGTATTAAGTTTATATTCCTCAATATTTCTCATGTATGTCAAATTATACTAAATTTTATTTATTTTCTTATATAGATGTGATTGGAATAGTGATGAAATTTATGCGATTGATAGCATGGACAGGAATGGAAAAAAGTTTTGTTTAGAAGTTTTACAATGCATGATAATGAGTAACTTATGATTTTATTATTGTTTAAATGAAATATACATAAATATATTTTATAATATAAATATTTAATATATTTTTATCTTTTATCAGGTTCAATACCATAGCTATCACTTTGTGGTAAGATTTAGCATGTGCTCTGGAGACAAAATTAAACGAGAATTAAAGCTCATTGGTTATTATTGTGACGGTTTGTTGTACTCTAGATTTAAAGGTATGAATTATATATATATATATATCTATATATATATATATATATATATATATATATATATATATATATATATATATATATATATATATATATATATATATATATATATGTGTGTGTGTGTGTGTGTGTGTGTGTGGAAGTGTGTATAAGGTGGCACCTTAGATTCAATCTAAGGTAGCGGCTTCAAAACTACATTATATGCTATTAAATTAATCGATCCTCCGTTCATTTTGATTTATATGTTTTAGATTGTATACAAATAAAAATTAGCCATATTGGGTTGTAGTTACTCATGCATCAAGTGATTGTAAAATTAACGGTTTTACAATAATATAACTAAAGAGACAATGAAAATATGTGTTAGAAATATTTAATCATCATGATTTTTATTTTATAGATATTTTGAGACATTTAGATCAAGATGAATGGAGTGGATCATCTATTGAAATAGTCTAATTCATGAATCAAGAGGCTACCTTAGATTGAATTTAAAGTGCCACCTTATACACACTTTTCCCATATATATATATATATATATATATATATATATATATATGATAATTTACATTTGTATGTCTACTTATAAAGTTGCATGATTTTAATATATTCGTAATAACATATTATATTTTGCTAATTTTCTTTTCGCAATGAAGGGATTGACAAGCCTTTCGTCCACGTATGCTACAAAGTTTTATATAAATTTGAGTGATAACAAGGATGTTGTTCAAACTCAAGGGTATTTTAAAACTTTTTGTGACATAATATAATTACCTTTTCATAAATTTTTTCACAATTATGAGAATTTTAAGTAATTATTTTACTTATCTCTTTAATCAGGTACATTGATGTGCCAACTCAATACCAAATTATTGAGACTGGAACAAGATCGCTAAGCACACAAGTCAAATTTGAAATCGACGATGGTACAATTGATGATATTTTTAAAGTAAAGGAATTGAATGGCGGCGATGTAAGTGAATTTTAATTTATTTTTATTAAATTATTTTATAAACTTTATATATATTTAATTATAGTTTTTAACAATATATCAATATAAGAAACATGATACAATGATAAAATCTCTTTTTATTACACAATATACTTGAATCATTAATATTTTAGTTGATTTATCATGCATTTTATTATTTTGTTGGTTTTAATAATTAAATTGATGATGAAAATGTTGTTTATCTATACTATTTTTAGGAGAAATATTTTTTGGTAATGCTCAAATCATGGGAATTGAGGAGCTATCGGTTGGCGATATCCTTATCATCTTGATTGCGATAACAAGTTGAAAGAGATTAATGGGGTTCTTTCTTGCAATAGTCATAAAAAATTAAATATGTAGAAGAAAGGTAAACATGATATTAGAATTTTTATAAATATAAATTATTTATAGTTTCTAAAAATTAAATAGAATAATCAATATATAATGCAAATATGTATTTAACTTTAGGTACAAACTCACATTACAAGTGACGAATGGAACATGCATCACTATATTTATAATATTCCATCAAGGCGTTCTTCGTTTGATGAAAATTGGTCCTTCAGAGTTAGCATCTTATTTGGGTTTGGTAATTTACATGAAATTATATTATAATTTTAATACGTTTTAATTTAATAGATGAAATTGAAAATTAATATATTTTGCTTAAATAGGATGCAGACAACAATGAGTTTTCGCTTTGCGTTTCCATGTTAAGGTTACAGAATTTAACACAACCAAATGCATTGAAGACTACACGGTTATTAAAATTGTTAACGATGATGTAGATGATGAAAAACTCAATGAGTCATTACTACTAACCGGCGGAAGGTAAAATTTCCATAATCTTTTAATAAAATTATATTCCTCAATAGTTTGTAATGTATTCATTGTTGTAATCCTAAATTTATTTTTATTAAAGGATGATAAATCACTCGATAAGATGCTGGTTGATGGCGATGACAGTCAATCAATTCAATATACTCTAGACTTATCAACACCTGGAAATATTATTGATTAAAATTCGAAGAAGAAGGTGTTTGCTAAATATATTATTAGTTTCATTATTTCAAAATTAAATCATTAACATGTTGTTCTAAGACAAATGTATTATAATCACAGGATGAGAAACCAATTGAATTGAATGAGGATGGTACCGTTGATAATCAATCTTTTGAATTAACGCCAGACTTATCCACACCGATATCCACCATTAGTAGCGAAGGCAAAAACAATATTTTAGATATTTAGCCTATTGCTACACTTGACTCTTCTGCATTCAAAATCCCACCTACAACCAAGGGAAAAATAAGGATACAATCGGTTTATTTATTTATACATTAATTAATTTTGATATATAATTTTAATTTAACAATCAAATCCCCATCCGACCAACTGTTCATAAAAGCTTTTCCATAATATGGGATTAGTTATTTATAAATAATATCTCACATTCACCCCTCTAGTATTATTTATTTTAGGCAACTCTTTTGAGCACGACAATTCACCTATTTGCTCATGTCTAAATTGTAATTCCCATGAACATAAATAAAAATTATTTTAAAATATCAAAATACTAACGATGTGAGGGACTAAAATAGAAAAAAAACCCTTTTTACAAGTTGATTTTTCTATCAGTCACTTAAATCTAAATATTTTGAAATTAGTCCATGGAATCACTAAAATCACTATTAGGTCCCCTAATTCTTATATCTTCCTATTCTTTGCTCTTGCATGGAAGAACTATTTTGAAATAGCTTATAAGAATTGGGGGCCTTACTAAAAATTTCAACTCTTTTAAGCACTAATTTGGAGACAATTTTAATAAGTGGGGACCCTATAGCAATTTTAATGATTTGATAGAACAACTACGAAATATTAAACATGTGAAGGACTAATTTGAAAAAGCCCCAAAAGAAAGGAAGATTCCCAGATCAAAGGAGTGGCCTTCGTAGTTAAGTAACTTAACCCACAAGTGGAGAAAAGATGAAAACTGAGCCAGCAGCTGACTCGTCGGTCTTTTTTTAATTGCTAACCGTATTTGTTACTGCAACCGTTGGATTATCTCATTTGAACGATTGTGATTTGTCTAATAATTGAAGCATGAGAATGAATGCATGAGAATGCGTTACGGCCTTTTAACTTTAGGCAAATATAAAAGTCGGTGCTTGCTCCTTTATTCTTTCTTCTCCGCTCTCTCTCTCTCTCTCTCTCTCTCTCTCTCTCTCTCTCTCTCTCTCTCTCTCTCTCTCTCTCTCTCTCTCTCTCTCTCTCTCTCTCTCTCTCTCTCTCTCTCTCTCTCTCTCTCTCTCTCTCTCTCTCTCTCTCTCTCTCTCTCTCTCTCTCTCTCTCTCTCTCTCTCTCTCTCTCTCTCTCTCTCTCTCTCTCTCTCTCTCTCTCTCTCTCTCTCTCTCTCTCTCTCTCTCTCTCTCTCTCTCTCTCTCTCTCTCTCTCTCTCTCTCTCTCTCTCTCTCTCTCTCTCTCTCTCTCTCTCTCTCTCTCTCTCTCTCTCTCTCTCTCTCTCTCTCTCTCTCTCTCTCTCTCTCTCTCTCTCTCTCTCTCTCTCTCTCTCTCTCTCTCTCTCTCTCTCTCTCTCTCTCTCTCTCTCTCTCTCTCTCTCTCTCTCTCTCTCTCTCTCTCTCTCTCTCTCTCTCTCTCTCTCTCTCTCTCTCTCTCTCTCTCTCTCTCTCTCTCTCTCTCTCTCTCTCTCTCTCTCTCTCTCTCTCTCTCTCTCTCTCTCTCTCTCTCTCTCTCTCTCTCTCTCTCTCTCTCTCTCTCTCTCTCTCTCTCTCTCTCTCTCTCTCTCTCTCTCTCTCTCTCTCTCTCTCTCTCTCTCTCTCTCTCTCTCTCTCTCTCTCTCTCTCTCTCTCTCTCTCTCTCTCTCTCTCTCTCTCTCTCTCTCTCTCTCTCTCTCTCTCTCTCTCTCTCTCTCTCTCTCTCTCTCTCTCTCTCTCTCTCTCTCTCTCTCTCTCTCTCTCTCTCTCTCTCTCTCTCTCTCTCTCTCTCTCTCTCTCTCTCTCTCTCTCTCTCTCTCTCTCTCTCTCTCTCTCTCTCTCTCTCTCTCTCTCTCTCTCTCTCTCTCTCTCTCTCTCTCTCTCTCTCTCTCTCTCTCTCTCTCTCTCTCTCTCTCTCTCTCTCTCTCTCTCTCTCTCTCTCTCTCTCTCTCTCTCTCTCTCTCTCTCTCTCTCTCTCTCTCTCTCTCTCTCTCTCTCTCTCTCTCTCTCTCTCTCTCTCTCTCTCTCTCTCTCTCTCTCTCTCTCTCTCTCTCTCTCTCTCTCTCTCTCTCTCTCTCTCTCTCTCTCTCTCTCTCTCTCTCTCTCTCTCTCTCTCTCTCTCTCTCTCTCTCTCTCTCTCTCTCTCTCTCTCTCTCTCTCTCTCTCTCTCTCTCTCTCTCTCTCTCTCTCTCTCTCTCTCTCTCTCTCTCTCTCTCTCTCTCTCTCTCTCTCTCTCTCTCTCTCTCTCTCTCTCTCTCTCTCTCTCTCTCTCTCTCTCTTTTTTACTAGTTTCCCTTTAGATATTTTTAATGAAGAATTGGATGAACGAAGATGATTTTGTTGTAGCTGCCTAACCTCTTTAAATGGAGGACAGGAAACATGGGGTATAACTGTATAAGGTAAAGAAAATTGGTAAATAAGAAATACCATAAATAACTACCCAACTATCTTAACAAAAACAGAGTAAATTTTTGGTGTAATTTGTTTAATTCTTGTAATTTACCTGGAATAGTATCACTCAATTATAGCCCTCATCTATTGAATCAATACCTACAGGTGAGATTTATACATCTTCTCAATGAGCATAAAGAGTGATTTATACATTTATACATCTTCTCAATGAGCATAAAGAGAGATTTATACATCTTCTCAATGAGCATAAAGAGTTTCTATTTATACATTGATTATTATTGTTGTTGTGCGAAATTAATGTCACAATGCATTTCTTAATGGGTACTCAGGTTTGTGCATTGTTGCTATCTTTGTTACCTATAGCCCCTAAAAGTTTGCAAAAGCCCCCTGAAAGATGTGAAAAAAGCCCCTCAAACTTTTGCAAAAAAGGAACTGAAAGCTTGCAAAATGGCCCCAGAAAGTTTGCAAAAAGCACCCAGAAAGTTTTTTAGGTAGGGATAATAAGCTAATTACCCATCCATGTATGGTCAGGATAAACCTGACCATAGTTAAATGATCTAGATGGTAGATCCGATGGAGGGGCTAATTTCAACATATATAGATGATTTTTGTTTTGGGGTTGGTGGCTAATAACAACTACAATGATTTGGGGACAAATATCAAAATACTAACGATGTGAGGGACTAAAATAGAAAAAAAACCCCTTTTTTTACAAGTTGATTTTTCTATCAGTCACTTAAATCTAAATATTTTGAAATTAGTCCATGGAATCACTAAAATCACTATTAGGTCCCCTAATTCTTATATCTTCCTATTGCTGCTCTTGCATGGAAGAACTATTTTGAAATAGCTTATAAGAATTGGGGCCTTACTAAAAATTTCAACTCTTTTAAGCACTAATTTGGAGACCAATTTTAATAAGTGGGGACCCCATAGCAATTTTAATGATTTGATAGAGCAACCACGAAATATTAAACATGTAAAGGACTAATTTGAAAAAGCCCCAAAAGAAAGGAAGATTCCCAGATCAAAGGAGTGGCCTTCGTAGTTAAGTAACCTAACCCACAAGTGGAGAAAAGATGAAAACTGAGCCAGCAGCTGACTCGTCGGTCTTTTTTTAATTGCTAACCGTATTTGTTACTGCAACCGTTGGATTATCTCATTTGAACGATTGTGATTTGTCTAATAATTGAAGCATGAGAATGAATGCATGAGAATGCGTTACGGCCTTTTAACTTTAGGCAAATATAAAAGTCGGTGCTTGCTCCTTTATTCTTTCTTCTCCACTCTCTCTCTCTCTCTCACTCTCTCTGACGGAGCTGCTACTGCTGAGTTCCTGTTTACGCTCTGGTGAGTCCGGCAGGCTTATTCCTCTCCTTTTTTTTTTGATTATGTAGATGATACTTGCTTGTAAAAATCTATAGTGTAACCCGCCGCGAGTGATCTAGATGGTTAGGAGGTTTTAATATGGTGCCCACGGTCTCGGGTTCGATTCCAGACTGAGTTATCAAAAATTCTTTGAGTGGATGTATTTAATTCGTAGATTTGTGTTTTCGTAGTATGTGGATGATCATCCTTGCTTGTAATAGCATTTCGGAATGAATATGAGCGGAAGAAAAGGAAAACACTTTCTTAAAATGTTGAAAACAAACATTTTTGCTAGAAAAAGATCACTTGGGTTTTTTTTTTTCCTTCTCCTTTTTCTCTCAATATTAGTCCCTGAAATCTTTAATATTTTGAAGGGTTTCTTTTTCAGATATTGGTCCCTTAAATCTTTAATATTTTGAATTAGTCCCTCAAATTATTGAAATTGCTACTTAGTCCCTCAAATTCTGACCATGTGTGGTTCACAACTAATCAGTTAGCAATTTAGACGGATTAACTACCAAAGGGACTAATTTGAAAAATATTTAAATTTGAGGGACTAAATAGCAATTTCAATGATTTGAGGTGTGAATTTCTTAATTTTAAAGATTTCAGGGGCACACATCTGAATAAACCCTTTTTTGAAATTTATCCCTCAAATCATTGAAATTGCTTGTTACTGCTCCTTATAATTGGAGGAATTAATCTGAAACAATTTATAAGAACCCGGGGATCTAGTTGCAAGGTCTAATTTTTAAACAATTTATAAGTAATGGGAATTTCAATGAGTTAAGGGACTAATTTTAAAAGTATCAAAGATATAAGGGATTAATATAAAAACCTAAATAAAAAACTTTTATTTGGTGATAGAAAGTAAAAGTGAAAAGTTAAGGTGATATAACTAATGTTATATCTATCTTTTTCGTATGTTCTTTTTTGTTGTCTTGAAGAAGATAGTAGAAAGTTATTATTGTTTAAAGACTTAAGTGCATGTAAATACCCTATAGTTTGCTCTACTTTGCACTTATGTACCCTAGCTTGTTTTTGGCAGCACTTATACACCCTAAAGTTTTCAAAATTTGCACTTAAATACCCTCATTGTGCAAACGCGGGAATTTCCCTCCGAAAATTCTCATGCGGCACTCACATGCTAATTTTTAAACTTTTAACCCTTAGTTTTCGTTGAATTTGCTATTAAGACTATCTAGATCCATTTTAAACTTATCTTACTTCTGTTGCTAAAATAGGATTGTGATAGTTTTATAGTAAATTCAACAAATATTAAGCATTAAAATATTATAAAATTAGCATGTGAATGTGCATAAGAAATTTTCAGGGGAAATTCTCGTATTTGAGTAACTAAGGGTATTAAAGTATAAATTTTAAAAACTTTAGAGGATGTAAGTGCTATCAAAAACAATTGAGGGTATATAAGTGAACAGTAGGGGAATCCATAGTTTATACAAAGCTTGTAGTCTAGTAATAATTAGTATCATGCATTCCTAAAACCTTTAGCATAACATCACACTGTAAAAGCAACATTAGTCCTTCGACATAATTTTTCACATGTATATACCTTCATAATTTTCTCCTGATTCTTGAGGATTTTTGTTTTTTTAGTTTTTAACGACGAGGTATAATTGAGATGGAGAAAGCTCGTGAACATATAGAAAGTATAAGAAGAGACAGATTCTTCATTGGTCGAGGGGAAAAGAATCCGCTGGCCGAAGACATGCACCAGGCCGTCAACTACCTCTCAGAGGAGCTCTATGCCAAGGACGTACACTTCCTCATGGAGCTCATTCAGGTTTTGTGACAATATTTCTTTTGATCGAAAATTTTAAATGTTCAGCAATTACACGGTTATCATTTATTCCGAATGAAACATTAGAATGAGCTGGATATATAAATGAATAGTGATTAGTTGAAAAGTATGTGCTTTTTTGTTTCTCATGGCAAATAATAAATGAATATGATTTTGATTCATTGTATATAAATTGATAAGTTGTTAAAATTGAAACTACCATGAAGAGCCAACGTCAATAGCTCTTTCCTCCCTCCTTTCTGTTATTTTCTCTGATGGTGAACTCTTGTAATATATTTATATTTGATGGAATATACATAGTTAAAGCTAGAGAAATGTTGGGGATTTTAACTCCCTACAACCTCTGCAATCCGGAAACTAGTCCATAATCACATAATCACTAGCTAGAAACGACCATAATCAAGAAGAACACGAAGATTTAATGTGGTTTAGTCGATCAACTTTAACCTATATCCATGGTTATCACCTTCGTAACCTGCCAAACATAAAAATTCAACATAAGAGATAATTTGAGTAAAACCATCAGAATTTGTCCAACACCAAAATTATAAAAGGATTGAGAAAATCTGCTAGAGGGGCTTAAAATAAGTTAACCATCGAATTGAGGGGTTTACTAATCCATCTATTTAAGCAGGCGAGTTAAGAGGTAAGTCCTCCATTTGTTAAAAAAAAACTATACTCCTCAAGAGTAATTATTCTGAAACACCTTCAAGTTTACCAATTTATTAAAAAACTACCTAACATATTTTTTTGGCTAAAAAGTCAACTTGGTCGCAGTACTGGTTATCTTTTCCCACTTCGTGTCCCTATATAGGGGCTTCATACTCAATTGCCCCTTACTTTAGTTTAACTTTTAGCGTTTTGTAGTAAACTCCCAAATAACTTTCAACATTACACTAAATCCCCAAGAACTTTAAAAAATCACAGTAAACCTCCAATAACGTTCAAAATCACACTAAACCCCCAATAACTTTCAAAATCACACTAAAACCGCTCAATAACTTTTGCAGAAAATTCTCAAAGTTAACATTATTACATCTGATGGGGCACATGCAACCGATGTGACTTAATAAGACCAAAATACTCCTTAAATTATTAAAAACTCATTTATGACCTTTTTATCTTTTCAATCCTAGAAATAGAAATCTTTCATTTTTTTATTGATTTTCCTCTTGTTCGCTCAGGTTAGGGTCACAACTCTAATTGTTTTTTTTTTTCTTTGAAATAATCCTTCAAAATGCCTTTTTATGTTATTTTTTGGTTCTAATTTATGGTGGTTACTTGCCAAATGTGGAAGCTTATTGGGGATTTTCTGCAATTCTAAAATTTATTGGGGGTTTGGTGTGATTTGGAAGTTATTGGGGGTTAAGGGTGATTTTGAAAGTTGTCGGGGGAGTAGGGTGATTTTTAAAAGTTCCTGGAGGATTAGTGAGATGTAGAAAGTTATTCGGAGTTTGTTGCAAAACTGAAAGTTAAAATAAAGTAGGGGGACCAATTTGAGTATGAATCCCCAATACAGAGATTATGTCCAGAAAAAATGAAGTAGGGAGACCAATTTGAGTATGGAACCCCAGTGCAGAGGCAAAGTTGAGAAAAACATAAAGTATGGGGACCAGTTTGAATGTGAAACCTAGTACACAAACCAAATTGGCCTTTTAGCTTATTTTTTCACTACGGTATGCCCCTTGCTGTTGTAAAAAAAACTTTTAAAACCCATTTAACTTCTAACTTTTTCTCTAAAATACCTTGGTTTTGTTTTTCTTCCTCAAACTATTCCAAAATCCATCTCTCTTCTCTGCACATCAAACCCAAATAACGACAACCTATTGAAAACGAGAAAATTAGTAGAAAATAAAGGTAACAAATGAACTAACTAGATTAGCTCTTCTCCTATATAAAAACACGAAGCAGTACAAGCAAAATATATTGATAGCATTAGTTTTGAAAACCTGTGAGATAAACAAAACAGTCATCACAAGCAACTGAGCATTAATTTGCATTTGCTCCTTTATCGTCAGAATGCTGAAGACAATGAGTATCCATCTGGAACGCCGCCATCACTGGAGTTCGTCATCACGTCAAAAGACCTCACCGCCACCGGAGCATCAGCAACACTGCTGGTGTTCAACAATGAGAAGGGTTTCTCTCCGGCCAACATCGAATCCATCTGCAGGGTCGGCAAGTCCACCAAGAAAGGCTACCGCAATCGTGGTTACATCGGGGAGAAAGGTAAACAACACAACCTTTTTTTTTTGCATTTGAACTCTTGTGCGTGTAGTATTTAGTTAGTGCTTGCAATGTGTTTGATCATTTTGCTCCTGTGACCTCATGCTCACTAGTTTTGAATAGCAACATATCTAAATTGAGTGAATGTTGAGTCAAGGGTGAACCCATTTCTTTTGTACTTTGAATTTGAACAAACTTGTGTGCTTGTAGTTGTAGTTCGTACCTGCCAACTATTTGATTTTTATTTGCCTCTGTGACCTTTATGTTCCCTAATTTTGACTATCAGTATCTTTAAAGTGAGGGGATCGATATTGAGAGAATGGTCAGCCCATCTCTTTTTTCCTTTGCATTTAAGCTCTTATGTTTGTGGTTGTAGTTACTGCCTGCCATGTCTTTGATCATTTGTCTCTGGACCTAGATAAACTACTAGGTTTCTTATGAGTAAAGCCGTGGTTGGAATTGTTCGATAAGAGAAAGAATCCAGATTTGGATCGTATTCGGATACTAATGGGATATTATTCATTATGACTGAATTTTTGAATGAAAAATGGGTTAAACCTGGCAACTTTTATGCATATTTGAATGAGAAGTTAATTTTTCTTTTCTGAAAAAGGCATGAGCCTTGATGAGAAGATATTGTTTTATATTTTTTGATGCTTTTTAGACTTGAATCTTTGTTTGGTCTTACACTCTCCGATACACTTGGATCTGTACTTGGATATCTATTTTTCAAATAGTTAATCAATATCATATTGATATCCATATTTGCCAAAATGTGGATACAGACTCATATTTGGTCTGTTTGTTTGTATTCATTTATGGTATACTTATCTTTGTACAATTATTCTTTTTCATGTATTATTATATAGCTAGTTTCTCAAAGTTTGAAAAGCATCTACCATCAACAGGGGTTTGTTGGAGGTGCAAAAGGGGGAAATGGTCTTCCTTTCTTTGTTATGGAATTGAGTCAAGTTGATACTAGGGGAACCCTTATGCAATTATGGAGTCTGAAGTACTGTAAAATGCTTCTAAGGGCAAAAATGAGAAAAATGTCTGAACTTGGTTGTGAACGTACGATAACCATCATTATGTTGTCTTCTCTTTTGACAGCAATTAAGTGAAAGCAACTGTCAAAATCATTAACATGAATTATTGTCCTGGAGATCAGTCACTTATTTACATGCTTCAATACATATATACACTTTGGTAAATCATTTTACGTTATCCTTTGTTCCAGAAGTTGAGAGTAAAGTTCTGTTACTTGTAAAGAGGAATTAATCGAGTTGTCTTGTATGAACTAATTCTGTTGAATGCATACTATTATGTACTAGTTGTCAAGACTAAGGTGGAGAAATGAAAGAGAAAATATGGATTCAATTGAAGCATATGTTAGATTGCATTGCTTTTGAAAGGCAATCGAAATTTAATTGTGGAGATGGAATTAATATAAGACTTCACAACAATTCCTATGGGTGAAAATTTATAACTTTGCTTACTTTCTAACATCTCTGTCTTCTCTTTGTATAGAGTTAGAAGAGGAAATAAAAAATGTTCAAGCTCTTCCACCTATCACGATTTACATGGTTATGCATGATTCACATTGACCCACACTGTTATTATAGTCAATTTAAACTTTTTTCTTCTCATATTGTACATGAGCAATTTTCATTATTACCAAATTACAAATCATATCTGTTAAAGGTGTACTCGCAACTTTCGCCAAAACATCTAGAACAGCATGTGTTGTTTGGATCTGTATTCTGTTTTCTTTTTGTTCGTTTGATCTTTAAATTCAAAATCTAAATTCAAACAGGGATTATTTGCCTTCCTTATGTTCTTTGTTACCTATCCCTGGTTCACAAAGAAGCTAGAATTTTGATTATTTTCTTTCTTCATTATGAAAGAAATTGTAACTTAGGATTAATTGCACATAACCCCAGTGCTATTAAGGGTGCTCTAGTTATACCCCCTCTATTCTATCATTCTTGCAGCTTTAGCTGGTTAATCGATGGGGTTATGTTTTCCGTCCAAAGTGTTTTGATCTCCATAACAACTGAATTTTTTAAAATCAAATCACTCTTGCAGCTTTATTGTACTTGTAATTGTTGGGACTATCATTCTTGCAACTATATCCTGTGTAATTGATTGGGTTATGTTTGCTGTCCAAAGTGCTTTGATCTCCTTAACATCTGATTTTTTTTTCCTAAAACAATATGTCCTTTATGCAACTATGTATACATCCGTCTGATGTAAAACCAAAACAAGACTAGCAACCTCAGAGGGCTGGGTAGGTTAACTTTTCTTGCGAATGCACCAATTTATTGTTGGCTTTTAACTGATCAAAGAGAAAAAACGAGTCCAACCTTATACTTTGGTCTCTTGTATTTCAATGTAAGAAACTTACATTCTACAATAATGAATAGACTTCAACTTATATGAACTAGCATATATTATTGTATTTTGAGATTATTTGCATAAATCAGAATCGGATAGTTTACCACCATTGTGTTGTTGTTGCTTTTTTATTTTAGGTTGTGGGTGGGTGGGGGGTGGTTCATTTTTCAGATGAATTTACCACCATTCATATCCTTATAAATATTTTTAACGAAGAGAGATCTTATGTCCTTGTTTCACAAAACAAGGAGGCAGAACTGTATAAAGATTTGATTGCTTGTCTTTGTTATATCTCTAAAGGAATCATAGTTTTGTTTCTGAAGACCACTTGCGTTTTGATTCGTTGGCAGGCATTGGTTTCAAAAGTGTGTTTCTGGTATCCAGTCAGCCTCACATCTTTAGTAATGGATATCAGATACGCTTCAACGAAGAACCATGCCCTGAGTGCAACATTGGGTACATCGTCCCTGAATGGGTTGAGGATAATTTGATGCTCTCAAACATAAAACAAATATATGGTCCTTCTAATACACTTCCCACGACGACAATAATCTTGCCGTTAAAAGTTGAAAAGGTTGCAGCAGTGAAGCAACAGCTGTCAAAAATGCACCCTGAAATCCTATTATTCCTTTCAAAAATTAAAGAGCTGGCTGTCAGGGAAGAAAATGATGATCCAAGGCTTAACACAGTGAGCCAAATCTCTATCTCAAGTGAAACAGATGTTGAGATGAGAAAGAACGTATCTGCTGAATCATACACTCGCCATCTTGCTGCCCTAGAAAACGGCAAAGGGGAAGAGGAAGAGTGCAGCTACTACATGTGGAAGCAAAAATTCCCTGTGAAATCTGACTGTAGGGTGAAGAAGAGAATGGAAGTCGACGAATGGGTCATCATTCTGGCTTTTCCGTGGGGACAGCGGCTAAATCGAGGACTAACCACACCTGGCATATACTCCTTTCTACCCACTGAGATGGTCACAAACTTCCCGTTCATAATCCAGGCAGACTTCCTTCTATCTTCATCAAGGGAGTCGATACTTTTGGACAGCCCCTGGAACAAAGGAATTCTTGAATGTGTTCCTTCTGCCTTCATTAATGCTTTTGTCTCCTTGGTGAAATCAACGCAGACTGCTCCCTCTTCCTGCATTTCCTCCATGTTTCGCTTCCTCCCCGTGAAAAGCTCTAAAATACCGCTAATGGACTCCATGAGGCAGTCCATCAAAGAGAAAGTAGTGGCAGAGCATATTGTACCATGTGAATCTCAGACTACCCAAAAATTCTTCTCTAAGCCAAGTGAAGTTGGCCGGCTGATGCCAGAATTTTGGAATATCCTGGACAAGGTGGAGAAGCTTAAGGTGGACTTGAAGAACTTGTCATCCCATGGAATTTATTGCCTGAGTTCATCGTTCGATAAGAAAGAAAATGATGAGGTGTTGGACTTTCTAGGTGTGGGGTTTGTGGATAAGCAATGGTATGCAAAGTGCATTCAGAGTTCCAATCTCGTTAGAGAAGTTACTGAGGAGGTTTACTTGGACCTTCTGTGTTTCCTAGCTAATAATTGGCAGGATTTCTTCAAGGGCACCAACATGGCCAACATACCTCTCATAAAGTATGTAGACGTGAGTGGCAGTTTCTCTTTGCAGAGCATAAACGGAGCAGCTCGGTCTAGCGAGTGGATAGGTATTGCCTCAGAAAGCATGTACATTTCTTGGTTGATTAGTTGGAGCCGGGAATTCTGGTCTTCTGCGATCTTTTTTGTACCTCAAAACACTCAGACAGTTCTTGCAACATATCCCAAACAAGCTACCGTCATAAGTTGGTTAAAATCGAATGCTGAAGTCCAGGTTTTAGATGTGTACAATTATGGGCTTAAGGCTTTGCCAAGCCTGCAGAATGATAGAAGGCATGTGATTGTTTTCACTCACTTCCTCTATCACTCCTGGTCGAAGGGCTATTTGACAGAGTGGGCTGTCAAGGAGTTGTGCAGTCGCATGCCGCTTGTGGATAACTACGGAAATGTGACTGCACAAACAAAGAAGACTTTGGTTCCTGCAAAATGCAGCAGGTGGGTTGGATTTTTGGGTTCGAATGTTTGGAGAGGGGAGAGTTATGTTGAGATGGGAGCAGACTACATTATGTCTGGCAATTTCGCTGGAAACTATACTGCTGAAAAGAAACTTCTTCCCTTCCTTGAGGATCATATTGGAGCTTCTGACGTTCCGGAGATATGTCCTCCAAATGCTCCATTTCCTACTGTATCATCTCCTTTGACAAAGGAGAACACTTTCTTGCTCTTAGAATGGATATCAAATCTGAAATATAGAGGAATTGAATTCATAAAGGTTTCTGGATTGCATCAAGAGTGGAAGTTGGCTTAAGACATCAGTTGGTTACAAGCCCCCGTCTGTATCGTTCCTTTCTGATTCTGATTGGGGAAGTCTGCTGCAGATGGAGTCCATTCTCATTGACATACCCATGGTGGATCAATGGTTCTATGACAACAAGCTTGGCAGTTACAAGGAAGAGTTGAGATTGATTGGTGTTCGATTCGAGTTTGGGGAAGCATCAACTTATATTGGCAACCATCTCATGTCATTGGCAGCAAACTCCACTTTGTCAAGTGGAAATGTGATTTCTCTTCTTGATTTGATTAGAGTATTGAGGGAGAAGCAACTGTCCCCTGCACATCTCATCTCTAGCATCAAACATGGAAGTTGGCTGAAGACTTTTCAGGGCTATAGATCTCCAGCTGGATCTGTTTTGAAAACCTTTGAGTGGACAACGGCCTCACTTATAAGCAATCTTCCCTTCATTGATCAAGGCTTTTACGGCGACAAAATTCTCAACTATGGGACTGAACTTCAGCTACTTGGTGTTGTAGTCGGCTTTAATCATAATCACCAACTTGTTGTAGACAACTTCAAGCTAACTTCTCCAGTTACAGCTGATGCTGCGATTCTGATGCTTGATTGCATTCGCTATGTGAAATCATCTGAAGTGTTTATAAATAAACTTAGGGGGTTAAGGTGGGTTAGAACCCACATCGGATACAAAATGCCAAGCGAATGCTTTCTTGTAGATTCGGAGTGGGAGTGCCTCCTCAAGGTGGTTGATGAAGTTCCATTGGTTGATCAGGCATTTTATGGGGGTAGGATTGCGTCTTACAAGGAAGAACTGAAGAAAGCTGGGGTGCTTGTGAGTTTCGAGGAAGCATCCAAGGCCATTGCTAACCGGTTTAAGCTACTTTCATCTTCATCTAAGCTTACAAAGAAAAATGTTTTCGCGTTGCTTTCAAGCTATTGTCAGTTGACCAAGATTTCATACAGATTCCCTTCTGATCTTACCAATTGTATGCACACAGAGAAATGGATACACACCCGAACGGGGTTTAGGTCTCCCAAAGATTCAATCTTATTTGAGGCGGAATGGGAGTCAGTTTCGCGAATTGCTACTCTTCCTTTTATTGATGATACGGAGGCTTACTATGGCAAGGGAATTTATGAATATAAAGATGAGCTCAAGGCTCTGGGTTGCACTGTTGAATTCAAAGAGGGAGCCCATTTTGTTGTCTCTAGCCTGAACATCCCTAAAGATCCATCATCTGTGAGTGCACCTAGCTTTCTTTCGTTGCTCAAATGTATTCGGACTCTGAAGAAGAAAAAGGTGGAAAATTTTCCGAAGCAGTTTATGGCAAGTATTGACAAGAAGTGGTTGAAGACATCCATGGGTTACAGGTTCCCTGATGAGTGCATTGTCTATGATTCTAAGTGGGATACTTTTTTAGAGAGGGGTGATGGACCATTTATTGATGAGGATTTCTATGGGTCAGAAATTACAACATATGGAGAAGAGCTAAAGATGTTTGGTGTTATTGTGGGATATGGTAATGGATGCAAAGTGCTAGCTGATCATCTCAAATGCCACTATCAGACTAATGCCATAGTTAGAGTTTACAAGTACTTGATGGAGTTCAAATGGGAACCTGAAGATAGAGCTTCTGATTGGATTTGGATACCAGATGGTACCGAAGGAGGCAAATGGGTCGGATCAGACTGTTGTGTTCTTTCCGACAAGGACAATCTCTTCAGCTCTCAGCTCTATGTTCTTGATAAGTATTATGAGCACAAGTTGCTTGGATTCTTCTCCATGGTGCTGAATGTTAAGAATGGTCCAACTGTCAATGACTACTGCAAGCTCTGGAATTCATGGGAATCTGCGCTTTATCACCCAACTGAAGCTGAATGCACCGCATTTTGGGTCTTTATTGCAAAGCACTGGTATTCGAAGACAGCCAACCTTCTTCTGGAGAGGATCACTAAGGTTCCCGTGCTTTCAGGTATTTTTCAGGTTATCACAGTATTGTTTTAGTTACAAAAGCTTTGAATTATTTCTGATTTATCGAAATCTTAGTAATCTGCTGCACTTTTGTCCTAGATTCCTTTACATTTCACAAATGGCCTCGAGATATATGCAATTAATTCTATAACTTTTTTTACTAGAGTAGGTTAATACAACTGTTGTAAGGATCAGCTTTGTTTATTTGTCGACAATATTTCCTTCTATCTTGATAATGCAGCTTTTCGTGAATGTTTTCATCAAAATATTTGTAAACCCTAGTGATTTACTGTGATGGTGAAGGTCAGTACATATAGTTGTTGATTATCATTACTTAGTTGTTGTGTTAGAGTAGGGAGAGGTTGTTACTAAAAAGTATATATACATATCAGAAAGTCGAAAGGATTGTCACTAAAGTAACGAACTAACAAATTAGAAGCTTATAATTTTTACTTTGACATTTTTTTGTATTAAAATAAGATTTCAAACTCTAGGCTAAATTTTATTTGTGATTTTGAATATGCTAATAGGGAATGGAATTGTGCTATCTAACAAGCAAGATGTCTTCATTCCTGATGATCTTATGTTGAAGGATTTGTTTGATGAGGCCTCTGAAGAATCTATATTCATTTGGTATCCTCCAACGACTCTTCCTTCGACCTCTCGGGCTAAAATGAACTTAATCTT
Source organism: Asparagus setaceus (assembly GCA_012295165.1). NCBI lineage: Eukaryota > Viridiplantae > Streptophyta > Magnoliopsida > Asparagales > Asparagaceae > Asparagus > Asparagus setaceus. Next base: position 24,063,721 of record CM022710.1, read on the forward strand.
CAGCAGGCTAGGGGTTCGAACTATTTCTGGGGCTATTGAAAAGGACCAGTTCTCCCTATCAAAATGCGCTGATTTCAGAAAACATGATTCAAAAGAAACCATAATAAAAACTTCGTTGGTTAGAATTGTTCTTGGATTTCTAGCAGACCCTCTTCTTGATATATGCATCGAGGATAGGCAACAGATTATTAAGTGTCTTCTTGATTCAACAGTCTTTGAGACTGATGAACCTATTACAATGACTTATCGCCTTCAACTTTCCTCGGGCAAGACTTTGATAGTCAAGGCATGTAGAATTATTCGATGGGAAAAGGAGAACTCGAAGTTACTCATTCAGAAGATTGATAGGTCAGGCGGACAAAAAGCAAAGATTGAGTTTGCTACCTACTTTTCTCAAGCGATATCAGAGGGACTGTTATTTGAGAGAGCTGATCATATTGCTGCACTCGCTGAAGTTATTAAGCTCAGCTGCCTCTTGGATTTTGATGATGTTGCTGTGGGATTCCTGATGAAGAGCAAGAACCTGCAACTTTTTGCGGAGGATGAGGAGTTCTTGTCGTCGGCATTCTCCTCACTTAAAGTCTGAGAAAAGAAATTGCTAATGAACTTTGTGCTCTTTATTTCTGTTGTTTTTATTTCCTGTTTGTGTGCTGATATGTTTAAGTTCCAGTACTAGCTTTCACTTTGATCTTTGTTATCATGTTATGTGAACCATAAAGATCAGTAGTTGTTATGATTATCTATGTTTTGTTTCTATCTTCTCCCTCCTAATTTGGGTTCAGTAGTGGTACATGAGTAAAGTTTCCAACTTTAAGAATACTAAGTTTTCTTCCCTTGTTGAGTACTGTTTGCAGTGCAAATTTGTACAGGAATTCCCTTCTCTGAATTTGGTTAGCATGCAGTTTAAGCAAAGCTCAGAAGAAAGTCACTTTAAACGTAGGGGTTCAAGCTATTTCTGAGGCTATTAAGAAAATCATCTCTATATCAATACATTGAGTTCTGAAAACTCTTTTTTTTTCCTTTCGTTTTTTATTAATGAAAAGTGCATTGTCGCCCAGTATGCTAATTACATAATTTCAGTGCTTATTCATGGTCAACTGCAAGGTATTCACTCGTGATAAATTGGATGCATCTATGCATTTGGAAAACCTATCACCAGGCAAAGAAGCGAAGTATCAAAGATGTAAGTAGGGTGTCGAGGGGAAAGTTTCAAAATACAATTTGACGAAGACAGAATTGTTCCAAGAAGACGTAGGGCTGCTAAAATCTCCTTTGGGGAGAAGAAGATGTCAGGAATGGTCGATCTTTGACAAATAAAATGCATTTTGTCAATAAAACTCAGCTAAACTAAGCAGGGTTGAACGGGAAGTAAGAATATTTGCAGATCAGATTAACTGATCCAAAAACATTTCCCTGGATGTAGTGACTGAAGCTGAATGCATTGCTTTTTGGATCTTTATTGCAAAGCACGGGTATCTGAAGATGAACCTTCTTCTGGAGAGGATCACTAAAGGTTCCTGTTTTCAGGTATTCAGTATGCCAGTCCATTTGTTACAGAATGTTTGAATTATTTTTCAAGTATGATGATCTGCTACACTTTTGTGAAACATTCTAGTTCATTATTGGCTGTGCTGTAAGTGTGTTATTCTTTCGCATTTTATGAATGGTTCATGAGATATCTGCTATTAAGTTTTTAACTTTTTCATTCGGGCAGTCAGTACATAACTTTCGAATCCAAGATGGCCGAATAAAAAGGCGTCATTTATCGGCCCGCTCCGAAGACCGAGACAAAGGTCGTCATTTGTCGACCCTCTCACAAAGCCGAGATGAAATGCGGTTTGTCCTCGAATCCCCCGCCGATAGTCGATTACCATCACATTGAATGCATGGTTAGATAACATGTAACCGCCTGGAAATAATGATATTAAACAACTTATATAAAACTATAATTAGAATTAAGATCATTTAAACTAATTTTTTTCATAATAAATAAATAAAATGAAGATAATCAAAATATCCTAAATGCAACTTGAATGAAATTAAGATATAAGACAGTTTAATGTTTAAAAAATATTATTCGCAAATGATGCATCACCAAAAAAAAGTTCTCAATCAATCAACCAGTCATAGGATGTAATAAGCAAAACATTAAGAAAAGCTCTAATAATTTCCAATTATTTTTTCTCCGTCTTAATCCTCTTCTTTAAAGTTGAAAGAGCCGGTTCTTTGTCCATTTCTACAAAATAAAAAACATGTTTATTTAGTAAATTTAACATTAAAAATTATATATCAAAATTAATTAATGTATAAATAAGCCAACCTGATTGTATCCTTATTTTTCCGCTGGTTGTGGCTGGGATTTTAAATGCAAAAGAGTCAAGTGTAGCAATAGGCAAAACATCTAAAATCTTCTTTTTGCCTTTGCTATTAGTGATGTATATCGGTGTGGATAAGTCTGGAGTTAATTCAACAGATTGATTATCAATGGTACCATACTGATTTAATTCAATTAGTTTCTCATCCTGTGATAATAATACACTCGTCTTAGAATAACATGTTAATAATTTAATTTTTGAAATAATGAAACTAATATTAAATTTAGCAAAAACCTTCTTTTTTGAATTTTTATCAGAACTATTTGCAGGTGTCGATAAGTCTGGTGTATATTAAATTGATTGATTGTCATCGCCATCAGCCACCGTTATATCGAGTGATTTTTCATCCTTTGATGAAAATAAATTTAGTATTAGAACAATGAATATATTGCATATAATTGAGCAATATAATTTTATTAATAAGATTATGGAAATGTTACCTTTCCATCAGTTAGCAGTAACATCCCGTTGAATTTTTCATTGTCCACATCATCATCAATGATTTTAATAACCATGTAGTCTTCAATACATTTAATTGTGTTAAACTCTGTAACCTTAACATGGAAACGCATATTTCTACCGATTAATCTCTTGATTGCAAGCGGAATCTCCTTATTGTTTGCATCCTGTTTAAGCAAGTATATATTAATTTTTAATTTCATCTATTAAATTAAAATGTATTAAAACTTTAATATAATTTCGATATTGTTATAACCCTTCGAATCAACAGCTTGACAAATGCTAATTTGTGATTAGTAGCAGATAAGTATCCCACATTAGAGGCTGGATTTAGTCAATCCTCTTCCAGAGGGTCTAAACCAGCATATCGGCCGACTCGAAAGATGGCCTCGATCGTTAGAACCAGCTCTCGAAGCCAAGTCATCTCTGCCGACTCCCTGCGAGGACGACTCACAAGGCGGGACTTGCCGACATCTTGACACCCGCTGGGTCAACTCGGCAAATGATTTGTTCAGCCGTCCCCTTTGTCGATTCCTTGTGAGGACGACTCGCAAAGCGGTATGTATCATCGCAATGGCGCAAACATGAAGCCGAGTCGAAGGATGATCCTATCCAACCACTTCGGAGAAGAGGGCCCCATGCACAACCGGCTCGGCCAATTCACCGCCAGCCTCGCAAGGTCGACTCGAAAGGCGGTATTACTCGGCATACCACCTAAGGTAGGAAGATGACACCGTGCCTCGAGCCCCCCGCCCTCAAGGAGTCGCCGCAGCGTTGAATGCAAGATCCTAGTCATCAATTCTCTGAGCTCGTAGATCTTTAAGACACGTCGTACCACGTGCCTCCTGTCATTTCGCATTAAGTGCTGACGCGACCTCATCCACGTAGGTGACGACACGTGTAAAGGTGGATTTGACTCACCACGACCCATGCCTAATCGAAGTGACCCCCATCCACTTACCGACCGACACTTGTAAAGCAGAAGCTGACTCAGCAGCCAGCTGTCAGTCGGCCAAAGTTACTAAACTACCCCTTGATCATTGCTATAAATAGGGGAGCTGTTTTGCAGACCCATGTGAGTAATTTTTGGGACACACTTGAAACTATCTGAGAACACTCAGTTTAGCCTTTACTTCCCCACTCAAGATTATCCACTAACTTGATCGTCGGAGGAACAACCGGGGATCCAACCCCAACCTCTCACGAATTGCGACATGTGTAGGCTATCGCAGGGAATTTCCAGCTTGGGCATCCAAAGGAGTTAAGAGGACCCTAATCACATAACAGACCTATTTAATTGACTGTGTGATCCATAGCATCAACAGTTTGGCGCCCACCGTGGGGCCTTCTTTTCTCCTTTGAGCAGCGATGTCTGGCCGTGATCAGCACCCTGGATCACCTGTCCGCCACTCTCCGGAGAACCAGCAGACGGGGTTTGTCACTCAAGCCCAGCTACAATAGTCCACCCGCCAAATCACTCAGTCCTTCCAACAGCAACTTATCGCATTTTCCCAGGAGCTCATCAGCCGTCTTTCTCCCCAGCAGCAGCCTACCCCTCTTCAACCTATCCAGGACCAACAGCGGTATGCTCCCCTTTCCCCCGGGCATGTGGCTCATCACGCTCAGCAGCAAAGCCATGGCGATCGTCCATCCCCGCAGCCGCGCCAGCAGGCGCACTTGAGGAGCATCATCGACAACCCTCTCCTCACAAGGAAGGGACGCGAGAGAGCTCTAGCCCCGAGAGGAGCCACTGAGGGCGCACCACCAGGAGGACTTCTCAAACTCGCCCTCATCAGGTCACCCCTCGACCATCAGCTACTACTGCAGCACCCGGATACGACCGGTCTTACCAACTGATCGTCGAAGCCATTGGGGGTAATACTCCACTAACAGATGACATCATGAAGGCTTCTTGTGAGAAGTTCAAGATGCCACAGCTGGAGAAATACAAAGGAAAGGGAGACCCCAATGAGCATGTACAGAATTATTATGATACAATGAGCATGCTACAAGCGCCCGAATCCGTCATCTGCAGGTGTTTCCCTATCACTTTGACAGGAAGCGCCAAACTCTGGTGGAACGCTCTGGAGAAGAAGTCCATCGGAAGTTTTGAGCAACTTAGCCGAAAGTTCGTGCGTCATTTTGTGGCTGACACCAAGCAGAAATTGCCTCTGCATGTCCTGATACAGATGAGGCAAGAACCTGGAGAGAGCCTCCGGAAATATATCAAGAGGTTCCAGGCCAAGAGACTGGAGGTTGACGACCCTGGAAACCAAGTTGCCATGTCGGCCATCATCACCGGCTTGCTGGACAATGAGTTAGCCGACTATCTCACTAGGAAGCGAGTTACTAGCTATGAGTAGCTGATGGCCAAGGCTCATGGTTACATGGATATGGAAGATGCCAGAGAGCACAAAGTCGTGTCCAGGGCGGCCGAAGTGGCAATGGCGGCAGCATTAGCAGCTGCGGCAGCAACAACTGCAGCAACTACTTTGGCACCCATATCAGTGCCAGGGGTTCCAATAACTCCAGCACTGGCGGTCATGGCGGTTGTCCCAATCACCCAGGCGGCAGAGCCGGTGCGGGGACCGACAGCTATCCCTCGGCCCAGGCATGAACCAGAGAGGGCTCCCCCTAGGACCGACTATCGTCCAAATCGGACCCACCGGAGAGACCGCAGGAGAGAGCCTCCCCCGAGACCAGCCCTCACAGCTTTCAACACCTCTCTCTCCGATGCCCTTTATTTGGCACAGCAGGAAGGGCTTCTCACTTCTCCACCTCCCAAGATGCGGTCGGATCCCCACGGCCGAGACACTCGACAATGGTGTCGATATCACCACGATCACGACCATGACACTGACGACTGTAGGATCCTCCAGAGAGACATCGAAGACATGATTAATAGAGGGTTCTTGCGGAAGTATATCGACCGGTGGGATAGGTGAGACCCCCCACCAAAGAAAGGCAGGAGGTCCCGCTCTAGGTCTCCTCGTCCTCAGCCGCCTCGTCCGCAACAGCCGGCCGACAATCAACATCCCGGAGGGAGCAGCAAGGGTACCATCCTAGCCATCAGCGGTGGTCCCGCAGTAGGGGGAACATCCAACAACGCTCGCAAGAAGTATGCCAAGCGAGCTTTGCAGGTCGACCGAGCCGGCAAGAAGCCCAGGACAGAGGAGCCCATCTCCTTCAGCGACTCGGATCTGAAAGGCGTTGAGATGCCTCACGAAGACCCCATTATCATCACAGCCGGGATCAACGGCTATCAAGTGAAGAGGGTCATGGTCGACACAGGCAGTTCGGCCGACATCCTCTATATCGATGCCTTCAATCAGATGGGTATCGATCATCCCAAGCTGCTGCCTTGCCTAGGCCCGATCATTGGATTTACGGGCCACGCAATCATACCGGAAGGGATTATCACACTTCCCCTGATGGTTGGAGACCCTCCTCGATAGTCCACAGTGCAGACTCAATTCCTGGTGATGAACATCAAATCGGCCTACAATGTTATCTTGTGAAGAGCCACCCTTAATAACTTGCGGGCCATACCCTCTACATACCACCAGATGATCAAGTTCCCGACTTCTATGGGGGTTGGAATGGCCAGAAGCAACTAGAGGGAGGCTAGATCTTGCTACATGCTCTCGATGAAGGGGAAAGGCACCTCCGAGACCTTACCCATCGAGAAGACAAGCCTCCAGTTCGAGAAGAAGATGGAGCGAGAGAGGATGACCCCTGTGGAAGAGCTTTTGGAGATACCGATCGACCACGAAGGGGTGAAGAAGGTCAAGATCAGGTCTAGCCTTGCCGAGCCGTAGCGGAGCGCTATCATAGCATTCCTTCTTGCGAACACAGATGTGTTCACCTGGGGCCTTGAGGATATGCCAGGGATTCCCCCAGAGGTGGTGAGCCATGAACTTTTAGTAGACCGGCATGCCAAGCCGGTCCGACAAAAGAAGAGGCATCTCGGCCCAGAGAGGCAGAAGGCGACAGCCGATGAAGTCGACCGGCTCTTACGAGCCAGTTTCATTCGGGAAGTGCGATATCCCGATTGGCTGTCCAATGTAGTATTGGTAAAGAAGACACTTAATAGGTGGAGGATGTGTGTAGACTTTACTAATCTCAACCAAGCATGCCCAAAGGACAGCTACCCCCTTCCTCAGATTGACCAGCTGGTGGACGACTAGCGCTGGCCACGCCCTGTTGAGCTTCATGGATGCCTTCTCAGGCTACAACCAGATCCTCATGGCGAAGCATGACCAAGAGAAGACAGCCTTCATTACAGACCAAGGGACGTATTGCTACAAGGTGATGCCCTTTGGTCTCAAGAATGCAGGGCCACTTACCAAAGGTTGGTCAACAAGATCTTCGAGCCCCGCTTCGGTCGCAATGTGGAAGCCTATGTCGACGATATCCTGGTGAAATCAAAGTTGGCGTCGTCCCACGTGGCAGATCTGGATGAGACCTTCTCCATCCTCCGGCGCTACCACATGAAGCTCAATCCGGCCAAGTGCGCTTTTGGAGTACAATCGGGAAAATTCTTGGGATTTATGATCACACAGAGAGGGATTGAGATCAACCCGAGAAGATAGCTGCCATAGAGCAGCTACCCAAACCCCGCACTATAAGAGATGTGCAGAGGCTAAATGGGAAGATAGCTGCATTGGGTCGCTTCCTTTCCAAGTCGGTGAAAGGAGCCTCCCATTCTTTAAGATCCTGAGAGGGAGCAAAGAGCTGAAGCAAAGCATGAGCTGGACGACGGAGTGCAGTGAAGCCTTCAGAGACCTCAAAGCATACTTGAGCACCAAGCCGCCGTTGAGTCAGCCCATAGCAGGGGAAACCTTGTTCCTATATATGGTCAGATTCCTAAGCCAGTAGTCTGGCCTGGTTCGAGAAGAGGATAATATTCAGAAGCCGGTGTATTATGTCAGCCGGATCTTGAAGGCGGGGGAGCTCAACTACCCCCTCATTGAGAAAGCATCCTTCCTCCTCATCATCACGGCACGGAGGCTTTGCCCATACTTTCAAGCACACTCCATCCTTATGTGGACAAATATGCCCCTGAAGAAAGCTCTCGGCAGCCCGACCACTTCGGGAAGGATGATCACTTGGTCAGTCGAACTTAGTGGATATGATGTGCAGTTCGAACCAAGGAAGACCATCAAAGCCTAGGCTCTCGCCGACTTCCTCATAGAGTCGCCCACAAATAAAGATGGATCATCCCCTCCCGTGCTTCCTAGTCAGTCCAAACCTCCACCACCTCAGACTGTCCGAGCTCCCGCCTCTCAAGTGCGTCACCTTGAGCACAACTCGCCAGAGTTTGAATCCTGGTGGTTGCTAAGGGTAGACGGCTCCTCAGGCGAAGCAGGTAGCGGGGCAGGAGTCGTTCTGCATGGCCCTGATGGGACGACGCATGAGCACTCCATTGCCTTTAATTTCTCAGCTTCCAACAACGAGACTGAGTATGAAGCTCTTTGGCCGGCTTTCAAGTCGCATTGGCGGTAAAGGCCGAGCGCCTCTACATCTTAGCAGATTCCCATTTGGTGGTCCACCAAGTGAATGGAGAGTATGCGGCCAAAGATTCAAGGATGGTCCTATATTTGAAAGCGGTTAAGGAGCTGCTAAACAAATTTGCAGAATCCCAAATCGCCCAAGTCCCAGCGCTCTCAACGCGCGGGCGGACGCCCTGTCCAAGCTCGGATCCACTAGCTCGAGAGATGATCCGAGACCCATCCATACCGACACTCTTAAGTGCCCAAGCATCACCAGGCCTCCGAAGTCGTTCATGCAGGCCGAGGCATCTATAGAACCTTGTTGGATGGATCCCATCATCCAATATTTGACTAAGGGAACTGTGCCCGAGCCTGCCGCCGAAGCCAGAAGCATGCGCAGAAATGCTCTCCGATACCTCATGTTCGATGACCAGCTCCATAGGATGTCTTACTCTAGCATCGGAGTGGGGCCTTACCTCCGATGTCTTCGGCCGACTCAGACCAACTATGTCCTCAAGGAGGTCCATGAAGGGACCTACGAAAATCACCCAGGAGCCCGTACTCTTACTCAGAAGATCATCCGCCAAGGATACTACTGGCCCACCATCCTAGCCGAGTCCAGGCGACTCGTGTCCCGTTACAAGAAGTGTCAGCTCTTTTCAAGCATCCCTCGAGCCGCCACCACCGAGCTAACCCCCATATTGAGCCCAATTCCATTCGCTCAATGGGGTTTAGACTTGCTGGGACTTCTCCCAATCACCTCCGGGCAGCGAAGATTCTTAGTCGTGGCCATCGACTACTTTACCAAATGGATTGAAGCAGAGCCCTTAGCCAAAATTGGAGAAAGCAACATCACCAATTTTATATGGAGATCCATTGTATGCCATTTTGGCATCCCTCTTGCTTTCATCACCGACAATGGCACCCAGTTCGACGACAAAGGCTTTCGAAGCTTCTGTCAAGAATGGAACATACGGCTCAAATTTGCCTCGGTGGCTCATCCAAAGTGCAATGGACTCGCGGAAGCCGCCAACAAGTGTATTCTCCAAGCTCTCAAGAAGAAGGTGGGCAAAGCGGCAGGAGGTTGGGTCGACGAATTGCTTAGGATTTTATGGTCGTATCGCACCACCCACAAGAACTCTATAGGTGAAACCCCTTTCAAACTGGCATATGGAGCGAGCAGTCGCCCCAGGGGAAGTCGGCATGCCGACCACATGACTGAATCATTTTGATGAAGACTTGAATGAGGAAGGACTTCACCTCGGGCTCGACCTCATCGACGAAGTTCGGGAAAAGGCTCTTCGATCCCAAATCATCAACCAACAACGCATATCCCGGCACTACAACAACAAGGTTCGGCCCCGAAGATTCAATATTGGTGACCTCGTCCTTCGCCGAGCCATCTTCGACAAAGATACCAAGCAAGGCAAGCTAGCCGCTACTTGGGAAGGACCCTACACTATCCTAGAGGAGACTCGCCCGGAAACTTATCGCCTCAGAAGCTATGATGGAAGGATTTTGCAACATCCTTGGAACATCGAGCACCTTAGGAGATATTGTCAATAACTGGGTTTTTGAAGTCCATTTATATTGCAAAATCTTTTTACTCATAACTATATGATGTTTAGTGTGAAATTTTGTCTAGACTACTCAACACAAGCCCTTGGTGTCATTCTCATGAGTAATACCAAGGCATTTCATTCATTCGGTCGACGCCGACCCAAAAGACCTTGGCGTCCTCATTAAGTCCAAGGCACCCGACCACTAGGTCGTCATTGCCGACAAGCCCTTGGTGTCATTCTCATGAGTAAAACCAAGGCAATACAACCATCCGGTCGACATCAACTTAAACCCTTGGTGTCATTTTTATGAGTAAAACCCAGGCATTTCATTCATTCGGTCGACGCCGACCCAAAAGACCTTGGCGTCCTCATTAAGTCCAAGGCACCCGACCACTAGGTCGTCATTGCCGACAAGCCCTTGGTGTCATTCTCATGAGTAAAACCAAGGCATTCCATTCATTCGGTTGACGCCGACCCAAAAGACCTTGGCATCCTCATTAAGTCCAAGGCACCCGACCACTAGGTCATCATTGCCGACAAGCCCTTGGTGTCATTCTCATGAGTAAAACCAAGGCATTTCATTCATTCGGTCGACGCCGACCCAAAAGACCTTGGCGTCCTCATTAAGTCCAAGGCACCCGACCACTAGGTCATCATTGCCGACAAGCCCTTGGTGTCATTCTCATGAGTAAAATCAAGGCATTCCATTCATTCGGTCGACGCCGACCCAAAGACCTTGGCATCCTCATTAAGTCCAAGGCACCCGACCACTAGGTCGTCATTGCCGACAAGCCCTTGGTGTCATTCTCATGAGTAAAACCAAGGCATTTCATTCATTCGGTCGACGCCGACCCAAAAGACCTTGGCATCCTCATTAAGTCCAAGGCACCCGACCACTAGGTCGTCATTGCCGACAAGCCCTTGGTGTCATTCTCATGAGTAAAACCAAGGCATTTCATTCATTCGGTCGATGCCGACCCAAAGGACCTTGGCGTTAAGTCCAAGGCACCCGGCCATTAGGTTGTCATTGACGACATCAACTTAAACCCTTGGTGTCATTCTCATGAGTAAAACCAAGGCATTTCATTCATTAATCGATAAGCTTTACATCATAACTTCAATAAAATAAAATAAAAAGAGAGAATGTTGGCGAACAAACAATGCATATACGACCGAACACAAAAGAGGTACAAGTACTATGCCCCTTGATCTAGGGCTAGAGTCGGACTCAGTAGGTCGGAACTGGCATCTGGAGCTGGGGCCGGCAATGTCCAAGGGGACGTAGTAGGAACAACCTCTTGCGGCTCACCTTGGGCCTCGTCTTCATCTCCCTCTCCTTCCCCCTCTACTTCCAATGACACGCCCCCTCCTGCCGTCTCGAGCTCCCTTAGGAAGTCGAGACAGGCAAAGACTTGAGGAGGATAGTCTTTGTCAGTGAGGGGTCGAAACCCAGAAGGCAGAAGGGAGGCGAGGTGGTCGAAGCCGGCTTTGCACGCCAGTGCCACTTCGACTTTTCCCAATGGACTCTGGTGATATTCTTCAATCACCTCCGCCTTATGGGCCTGGGAGTCTAGCAGAGCAACTCGTACTTCCAAGGACTGAAGAAGAGCTTGAGTCACCTCGTGAGCTCTGTTCCTCCTTGAAGTCGAGAATGGCATTGTCGGCCATCAAGCATTCCGATCAGGCCTCATCTTGGGCTTTAACCCTGTGGTGTCTCTCCACCTCGACCTCCTCGCCTAAATACTTGATGCGGGCATCCCGCTTAGTAACTTCTTTCTCGAGGCGGCCAAGCTTATTCTTGAGTCCGCCGATGACAGCGAACTGCTTGGAGTGATGATGCTGGAGCCCCTTAATCTGGTTATCCTTAATCTCCAGCTCCCGCTGCCACTTGCCATCCCTTCGACTCATCTCGGCCTCCAGCTCCTTGGTCTTTTTCTCGGCCTCCTCCCTAGCTCGATTCGCCTCGGCTACCTGCTATGCAAACTCCGAAGGAAGTCGGCACGCATGAGACAACCGGGAGAAGAGCTCCTGCTCAATCAGTGCCTCCCGAAGAAAGTAACTCTTCAGGGCAAAGTGTAAACTGACGGTCGGCGCCTCTTCTAGGAACTTCAGGTCCTTGGGGAGGGAGAATTGCTCTACGGCCCTGACCTGAGCAAGGCTCGACCGCAGAACTGAGCCCTCCTTGTTGAGTGGCACCCTAGCTACAAACTGAGCCGGAACCTCCTCCCTGTGAGGAGAGTTATCACCCGTCTCCCCCATAATACAGGCTCGGAATTCCTCCCACTTTTGGGGATCGATATCCGAGACGAGATAGCGGTAGGGCCAAGTGTAACCCCCCTCTCGAGTTGTGGCGGTCCCTACCCTTGGAGGTTCCACGGGTTGAAGGACGGCTTCCCCCTCTTCTACAGCATCCATCGCCCCCACCAGCTCTTTACCCGACCTAGTAGCGGGTTTGGGCTGCGAAGCGGGGACTGCCGACTTTGTGGGTCGGTTGGCTTGGGTAGCAGCCCCCACCGTTTGACCTCCCCTCACTTGTAGGGGGGAGGCTTCATCGAGCACGACGATCTCAGCTTGAGTGGGAGGAGGCCCTGCTGATTCGCCTTCGATAGCTGCAGCTGAAGAGGACTCAGCAGCTGTCCTCTTCCTCTTCTTCTCTTGCTCGTCCTGCTGGACCGCCGAGCTCGGTCCTCCCAAGTGCGGCCAGAACTTTCGCCTTCCGCGACCTCAGGTCGGCCAAGTCTGGGGCCATGACCCCCCTCATCCGTTTCTGGGGCCTGCTGAGTGGGGGCGGCATTGCCGAGGTGGAGCCATCTCCCTTCGAAGCTGTCGGAGGGCCCTTACTCAAAGGAATGGCCAAGAGAGCCGCCTTCGCCTTATCGCTCTCCGAAGGAGGGAAGGATGAGATCCCGGCCACTCGGAGAGCAGAAGAGTCAAACATATTGTTCATCTCCCTCGATCCGGCATAGTTGCGGATCTTCTCCAATTGTCGGCACTCCTCGGCCGACAGGATGCAGGGTCTCAACGCCTCTTTTTTTATTTTTGGCCATGTTGAACATGCCAGAATCTCCTCGGCGCCCATCACCCACACGTAACGCTCCTTCTAGTCTCTGTTCGACTCGGGAGTGTTCGACACTATCTTGTGTCCTCCAAGATAGTGGAAATAATAATGGGCATCCTTCTTCATTGTCTTGACGCCGACGAGATTGCTGAGTAGGCATAGGCTTGGCTCTACTTCAACTCGGTGGCAAATCACCAAGAAAGCCACCAAGATGCCGATAGCGTTTGGAGTGAACTGGGAAGGTGACACCCCCAAGACGCCACACACTTCCTTGAGGAAAGGATGGAGTGGTAACCGGAGCATGAACTCCAGATGGTTAACATAAAGAGGCAGCCGGTGGTGGTCATGGTCACCGCCTCGTCACCATTCGGCACAGCCAGGGTTAACGATCTGGGAAGATCGAACATATCGTAGTACCCCTCTGGCTCTTCGATGGTGATCTTCGTCCGAACAGTCCTCAACAGAGCAATCCTAGCCTCATTACGAACAGCGCTGGGACCTTGAGCAGCCATGGAAGTTGATCGAAAGAAGAAGACTGAGAACTCTTGTAAAAGAGACAATTCATGAGGGGAGATTTAGGGCTGAGGTTTGCAAAGAGATTCCCCTTTTTGTTCCCCGAGAGATATTTATAGACTCTAAAGAGGATACGTGGTGACATCAAGACGGATAGCACAACTAGGTATGAACGGCTCTGATCATGCCTCGGCATTTGAACAGGCGTCACGAAAATCAAAGCGCCGCCCCACTTTACTCCACAACAACTCTTTCTCAAAATTTGAAATGACAATTCCACGTGACCCTCATGACGTCATGTTGTCTTGTTGAACAGAGACCTACTGCCTCCCCTACGAGGGAGAGTTTCATCACTTATTTGTTGACCGCCTTACCTGGAGTTCAGGTCGGCTCGGCCTTTCGAGTCCGGTGTTCGGCCCAAGGGATGGATGCCGACTCACAAAGTGGTTCTAGAACATCAGGTTGACTAGTGTGGCAGACGGCCTCTTTTGCCGACGTCTAACATAGACGGCCAAAAGTGCGGCACGACTCTTCCTTTAAGCAAGTAACGCGAACAATGGGACTTCAAAAGTTTTTAATCCTAATACAAATGATCACCATATTTGAAGTAAATTTAAACTTATCGTCTATGCCTTACCCTATCTCACGAGAATAAGGTCATTATCCGGGTCGATCCTTGTTCAAAAAACAAGAGAGATGACCCTCACTCTACATGAATTCAAAGACATGCTAAATATCTGATGTGTGAAAGATCAATAGTCGGACTTGCGAACAAGTCGACTTGTTCCATGCGACTCGACTAACAAAACTGCAAAAATAAGTCAACGTGAATCAATTCGTAAGTAACAAAAATCTATTTTTATTCCCATGTCAAAATTAATTACAAGTTTACATATACAAAAATCTCTGGGAAAGCTAGACTAAGAAGAAGTCGAGAAGTCCATGCCCGCTCCTGGAGTTAGAGGAAGAGCACTGGAAATAGAATACGGCGGAGTTGAATGAGATTTCGGCTCAACCCCTTCATCTTTTTGCCCTAAACAGTCCCCATCTGCATTGGCTGTCGTGTCGGCTGGGGGCACGTCCCCCTCGACATGACCTTCAGCTGCAACCTCGTCCTCACCAAGATTAATTCCCACGCCCTACTTCTCTAAATCCTCTAGGATCTCTAGGTAGCAGGCGACACTTGGGGGATAGTGTAGATGACAGACTACGTCCCCCATCTTGGATGGTAGCTGGGCCCTCAAATAGTCGTATTCGGCTTTGCAAGCAAGTGCCACCTCGGCCTTCCCAATCAAGCCTTGTTGATACTCTTCAACAACTTCTGACCGATAACCCTCAGAATCATGAAAGTTGATCCGACTTTGAGCTACGGCCAAGGAATCCCTGAGATGAGCATTCTCCTCTTGGAGCCAAACCTGGACAAGGTGCTCCTCCTCCAACCGATCCTTAGCATGTTGGCGACCATCTTCTCCACTTCGACTGCTCTAAAGCATTGTCCCTCTCTTGCATCACCTCGCTAAGTCGGCGAGTCTTCTTATGAGCCTCAGCAAGCTCTCGCTTAAGCCTAGCGATCTCAGTGGTTTTTTGGACGTCTGAAGCTTTCAGATCCTCCACCATCTTTTCCTTCACCTCCATCTCGTTATGCCAGGTAGTCAATTCCTCCTCCTTGGCCGACAATTCCTTGAGAGCCTGCTCGAGGTCAGCCGAGACTTCAGCCCTCGGACTTCCTGCCGCTTCCTGGAGTTTAGCATGTATCTCTCGGACACACTCCATGCGGCTAAACATTTCTTGCTCCACCAAAGTTCCTCGGACCAAATAACTCCAGAAGGATCAAATGAAGGCCAATGTCGGGAACCTCTGCCAAAATCTCCTGTCGGCGGGGCAACCAAAATTGTTCAACCTCCTTAGATTGACCCGTGCGAGACTCCAACACCGATGACCTGTTATCAAGGCGTCGAAGTGGTTCGTACCGATGCTCTAGGTCCGCTCCTTTCATACCAAGGACGGCAAGAGCAGTTCTATCATCAGCACCCTCATCTTATTCTAAGTGGGTGTGTCTATCTCATCGACGCGATGGGAGAATGGCTAGCTCAGATCCTCAACACCTTGTCCCCCCTCAGTAGCCGGCTCCTTCCCAAGATGGTTAGTCGGTTCGGCCTGAATAACAGTCGCACCCACACCACCACCGGTCTCCGGTAGTGTGTCGTGAATCCCGGCTCCAACACTGGTGGACTGGATTGAAGCCATCTCTCCTTATTCAGGCGACTCTTCGTCCAAGTTGATGACTTCAGCCCCAGCGGATTCGAAAGTGCCCCCGGGTCCTCGACTGCCCACCTTCCTAAGCTTTCTCTTCTTAGCAACTGAAGGGGTAGGAAGCTGTCCAGCCAACTGGATTGTAACTATGGAAGCATGGGGCTAAACTCTGGCCACTTCCGCAAGAGCCAAGTCTTGGCGAGCACGCTTGGCCGGTCTTCTGGCTCCCTCTTGGCCAATAGGAAGAGCACGACCCTTCCTCACCCCGGTCGAGTCGGGGATCATTTTCTTAGTAAAGACATGCTAAATATCTGATGTGTGAAAGATCAACAGTCGGACTTAACAAGTCGACTTGTTCCATGCGACTCGACTAACAAAACTGCAAAAATAAGTCAACGTGAATCAATTCGTAAGTAACAAAAATCTATTTTTATTCCCATGTCAAAATTAATTACAAGTTTACATATACAAAAATCTCCGGGAAAGCTAGACTACGGAGAAGTCGAGAAGTCCATGCCCGCTCCTGGAGTTAGAGGAAGAGAACTGGAAATAGAATACGGCGGAGTCGAATGAGATTTCGGCTCAACCCCTTCATCTTTTTGCCCTAAACAGTCCCCATCTGCATTGGCTGTCGTGTCGGCTGGGGGCACGTCCCCCTCGACATGACCTTCAGCTGCAACCTCGTCCTCGCCAAGATTAATTCCCACGCCCTACTTCTCTAAATCCTCTAGGATCTCTAGGTAGCAGGCGACACTTGGGGGATAGTGTAGACGACGGACTACGTCCCCCATCTCGGACGGTAGCTGGGCCCTCAAATAGTCGTATCCGGCTTTGCAAGCAAGTGCCACCTCGGCCTTCCCAATCAAGCCTTGTTGATACTCTTCAACAACTTCTGACCGATAACCCTCAGAATCACGAAAGTCGATCCGACTTTGAGCTACGGCCAAGGAATCCCTGAGATGAGCATTCTCCTCTTGGAGCCAAACCTGGACAAGGTGCTCCTCCTCCAACCGATCCTTCGCATGTTGAGCAGCCATCTTCTCCACTTCGATCTGCTCTAAAGCATTGTCCCTCTCTTGCATCACCTCGCTAAGTCGACGAGTCTTCTTATGAGCCTCAGCAAGCTCTCGCTTAAGCCTAGCGATCTCGGTGGTTTTTTGGACGTCTGAAGCTTTCAGATCCTCCACCATCTTTTCCTTCACCTCCATCTCGTTATGCCAGGTAGTCAATTCCTCCTCCTTGGCCGACAATTCCTTGAGAGCCTGCTCGAGGTCGGCCGAGACTTCAGCCCTCGGACTTCCTGCCGCTTCCTGGAGTTTAGCATGTATCTCTCGGACACACTCCATGCGGCTAAACATTTCTTGCTCCACCAAAGTTCCTCGGACCAAATAACTCCGAAGGATCAAATGAAGGCCAATGTCGGGAACCTCTGCCAAAATCTCCCTGTCGCGGGGCAACCAAAATTGTTCAACCTCCTTAGATTGACCCGTGCGAGACTCCAACACCGATGACCTGTTATCAAGGCGTCGAAGTGGTTCATACCGATGCTCTAGGTCCGGCTCCCTTTCATACCAAGGACCGGCAAGAGCAGTTCCTATCATCAGCACCCTCATCTTATTCTAAGTGGGTGTGTCTATCTCATCGACGCGATGGGAGAATGGCTAGCTCAGATCCTCAACACCTTGTCCCCCCTCAGTAGCCGGCTCCTTCCCAAGATGGTTAGTCGGTTTGGCCTGAATAACAGTCGCACCCACACCACCACCGGTCTCCGGTAGTGTGTCGTGAATCCCAGCTCCAACACTGGTGGACTGGGTTGAAGCCATCTCTCCTTATTCAGGCGACTCTTCGTCCAAGTTGATGACTTCAGCCCCAGCGGATTCGAAAGTGCCCCCGGGTCCTCGACTGCCCACCTTCCTAAGCTTTCTCTTCTTAGCAACTGAAGGGGTCGGAGGCAGCTGTCCAGCCAACTGGATTGTAACTATGGAAGCATGGGGCTGAACTCTGGCCACTTCCGCAAGAGCCAAGTCTTGGCGAGCACGCTTGACTGGTCTTACCGGCGCTCCCTCTTGAGCGCCAATAGGAGAGGCACCTGACCCTTCCTCACCCCCAGTCGAGTCAGGGATCATTTTCTTAGTGGCTATCTCCTGATCCTTAGCCGTAGGAGGCACGGACGAAACACCTGCCACTCTCAAGACCGAATTATTGAACAGGCTATTCTGCTTTTGAGAGCCCTCGAATAGCTTAACCTGGTCAAGAGCCTCTTGCTCTGCAACCGTCAACTCTTTAGTAGCCAGACCCTCTCTGATAATTTCTAGCCAATCCGTGCATCCTAACTCCAAGCCCATTCCTTCCACCCAAATGAATTTTTCTTTCCAGTCCTTATTAGACTCCGGAAGGTCGGTAACAATCTTGAAGCCGCCCACCATTTTGAAATGACCATGGGCCTCCTTCTGGTTTATCGTAAGGGTAACCAGATGGCTGAACACATTCAGGAACGTCGGCAGCCCCATCCAGTGGCTTATGATGATGTAGCCCACTAGAGCCGCAATGGCGTTCGGCTTCAACTGCATGGGCGAGACCTCCAGCACAGTACAAACTTGATCGATGAAAGGGTGTAATGGAAGACGTAGACCGTACTCCATATGCCTGATGTACAGGGGCTGCCTACCCTCCGTATGGTCATAAACCGCCTGAGATTTCGCCGGCACTGATATTTTGAACTCCCGGGGGATATCGAACCTGGAGCGCAAATTTTTCAACTGCGGCGCTGTCACCTTGGAGGAAAGGCCTTGCAATCTCTCTTGCCTAGCGTTGAGAGCATGAACGTCCGCCATTGTGAATTTGAAAGTTGGCCGGAGGAGAAGGAGCAGATCGAATGGTTTTCCGAGAAGAGAATTTTCAGAGGCAACAATTTTTCCCTCATCCTCCAAGCTCTTCCATTTATAGATGCCCATGACCTACAGCTGTCCAAATCCAACGGCCGGGTTGGTTCAAAACTAACGGTCCCGATTCATCTCGGAATTCGAAGCGCTCTCTCCATAATCGAGGCAAGACATTTATGACATAACTAGCCCACTATCAGCATGAAATACGAAATGCCCACAGCCAAAAGTAGGTAATGACGTTAGCCTTGTCACGTCAAAAGGACCATTCGCCTATCCCTCATTAATGTGCACCATGCCAAATGACTACAATTTCAAGTTTTCTGACTCTACTCTGCCGCCTGAAAGTGAAAGGGCCTTCCGTTATGAACCCTTCGAATCAACAGCTTGACAAATGCTAATCTGTGATTACTAGCAGACAAGTATCCCACATTAGAGGCTGGATTTAGTCAATCCTCTTCCAGAGGGTCTGAACCAGCATATCGGCCGACTCGAAAGACGGCCTCGATTGTTAGAACCAGCTCTCGAAGCCAAGTCATCTCTGCTGACTCCCTGCAAGGATGACTCACAAGGCGGGACTTGCCGACATCTCGACACCCGCTGGGTTGACTCGACAAATGATTTGTTCAGCCGTCCCCTTAGTCGACTCCTTGCGAGGATGACTCGCAAGGCGGTATGTGTCATTGCAATGGCGCAAACACGAAGCCGAGTTGAAGGATGATCCTATCCAACCCCTTCGGAGAAGAGGGCCGCATAGACAACCGGCTCGGACAATTCACCGCCAGCCTCGCAAGGTCGACTCGAAAGGCGGTATTACTCGGCATACCACCTAGGGTAGGAAGATGACACCGTGCCTCAAGTCCCCCGCCCTCAAGGAGTCGCCGCAGCATTGAATGCAAGATCCTAGCCATCAATTTGATCGAAAAATTTAAATGTTCAGCAATTAAACAGAAATCATTTATTCCGAATGAAACATTAGAATGAGCTGGATATATAAATGAATAGTGATTAAGTATGTACTTTTTTGTTTCTCATGGCAAATAATAAATGAATATGATTTTGATTCATTGTATATAAATTGATAAGTTGTCAAAATCGATGTAAGAAAAATTAGAAAGCTAGGAGTTTTTTACTTGATAGTATCAATATCAGTTTGCTACTAGAGAATTTAATAAAAATAATAATCTGATCCACCCAACAGATCAGATAGAGCAAAGGAAGAAAGCACTAAACACAAATAAATTGGTACCAAATGAAAGTTTGATGAAACTACCATGAAGAGCCAACGTCAATAGCTCCTTCCCCCCTCCTTTCTGTTCTTTTCTCTGATGGTGAACTCTTGTAATATATTTAAATTTGATGGAATATACATAGTTAAAGCTAAAGGAATGTTGGGGATTTTAACTCCCTACAACCTCCGCAATCCGAAATCTAGTCCATAATCACAAGATAGAAACAACTATAATCAAGAAGAACACGAAGATTTAACGTGGTTTAGTTGATCAACTTTAACCTATATTCATGGTTATCACCTTGGTAACCTGCCAAACATAAAAATTCAACATAAGAGATAATTTGAGTAAACCCACCAGAATTTGTCCAACACCAAAATTGTAAAAGGATTGAGAAAATCTGCAAAATCTGCTAGAGAGGCTTAAAATAAGTTAACCATCGAATTGAGGGGTTTACTAATCCATCTATTTAAGCAGGCGAGTTAAGAGGTAAGTCCTCCATTTGTTTTATATAAAAAAAAAAGGCTATACTACTCAAGAGTAATTATTCTGAAACACCTTCAAGTTTACCAATTTATTAAAAACTACCTAACATATTTTTTTTGCTAAAAAGCCAACTTGGTCACAGTACTGGGGCTTCAAACTCAAAATGGTCATTGTACTTTATTTTTCTCAATTTGATCCTTGTACTAGGATTTTATACTCAAATTGGCCCCTACTTTATCTTTTCCCAACTTCGTGTCCCTATATTGGGGCTTCATACTCAATTGCCCCCCTACTTTATTTTAACTTTTAGCATTTTGTAGTAAACTCCCAAATAACTTTCAACATTACACTAAATCCCCAAGAACTTTAAAAAATCACAGTAAACCTCCAATAACTTTCAAAATCACACTAAACCCCCAATAACTTTCAAAATCACACTAAAACCCCCCAATAACTTTTGCAGAAAATTCTCAAAGTTAACATTGTTACATCTGATGTGGCACACGCAACCCATGCGACTTAAAAAGACCAAAATACTCAAATTATTAAAACTCATTTATGACCTTTTTATAGTTTCAATCCTAGAAATAGATATCTTTCATTTTTTTATTGATTTTCCTCTTGTTCGCTCAGGTTACGGTCACAAACTCTAATTGTTTTTTTTCTTTTGCTGAAATTATCCTTCAAAATGCTTTTTTATGTTATTTTTTTGTTCTAATTTATGGTGGTTACTTGCAAAATGTGGAAGCTTATTGGGGATTTTCTGCAATTCTAAAATTTATTGGGGGTTTGGTGTGATTTGGAAGTTATTTGGGGTTAAGGGTGATTTTGAAAGTTATCGGGGGTGAAGGGTGATTTTTAAAAGTTCCTGGAGGATTTAGTGAGATGTAGAAAGTTATTGGGAGTTTGTTGCAAAACGCTGAAAGTTGAAATAAAGTATGGGGGCCAATTTGAGTATGAATCCCCAATACAGAGATTATGTTCAGAAAAAATAAAGTAGGGAGACCAATTTGAGTATGGAACCCCAGTGCAGAGACGAAGTTGAGAAAAAAATGAAGTACGGGGGCCAGTTTGAATATGAAACCCTAGTACAGAAACCAAATTGGCCTTTTAGCTTTTTTCCCCACTATGGTATGCCCCTTGCTGTTGTAAAAAAAAAACTTTTGAAATCCATTTAACTTTTAACTTTTTCTCTAAACATTGGTTTTGTTTTTCTTCCTCAAAACTATTCCAAAATCCATCTCTCTTCTCTGCACATCAAACCCAAATAACGACAACCTATTGACAAAGAGAAAATTAGTAGAAAATAAAGGTAACAAATGAACTAACTAGATTAGCTCTTCTCCTATATAAACACGAAGTACAAGCAAAAATATATTGATAGCATTAGTTTTGAAAACCTGAGAGATAAACAAAAACAGTCATCACAAGCAACTGAGCATTAATTTGCATTTGCTCCTTTATCGTCATCATCAACAGAATGCTGAAGACAATGAGTATCCATCTGGAACGCCGCTGTCACTGGAGTTCGTCATCACGTCAAAAGACCTCACGACCACCGGAGCATCAGCAACACTGCTGGTGTTCAACAATGAGAAGGGTTTCTCGCCGGCCAACATCGAATCCATCTGCAGGGTCGGCAAGTCCACCAAGAAAGGCTACCGCAATCGTGGTTACATTGGGGAGAAAGGTACGGCACGACCCTTTTTTTGCATTTGAACTCTTGTGCGTGTAGTTTTTAGTTAGTGAATGCAATGTGTTTGATCATTTTGCTCCTGTGATCTCATGTTCACTAGTTTTGAATAGCAACATATCTAAATTGAGTGAATGTTGAGTGAAGGGTAAACCCATTTCTTTTGTACTTTGAATTTGAACAAACTTGTGTGCTTGTAGTTGTAGTTTAGTACCTGCCAACTATTTGATTTTTATTTGCCTCTGTGACCTTTATGTTCCCTAATTTTGACTATCGGCTTCGTTAAAGTGAGGGGATGGATATCGAGAGAATGGTCAGCCCATCTCTTTTTTCCTTTGCATTTAAGCTCTTATGTTTGTGGTTGTAGTTACTGCCTGCCATGTCGTTGATCATTTGTCTCTGGACCTAGATAAACTACTAGGTTTCTTATGAGTAAAGCCGTGGTTGGAATTGTTCGATAAGAGAAAGAATTCAGATTTGAATCGTATTTGGATACTAATGGGATATTATTCATTATGACTGAATTTTTGAATGAAAAATGGGTTAAACCTGGCAACTTTTATGCATATTTGAATGAGAAGTTAAATTTTCTTTTTGGAAAAAGGCGTGAGCCTTGATGATAAGATATTGTTTTATATTTTTTGATGCTTTGTAGACTTGAATCTTTGTTTGGTCTTACACTCTCCGAATAGTTAATCAATATCATATTGATATTGATATCCATATTTGCCAAAATGTGGATACAGACTCATATTTGGTATGTTTGCTTGTATTCATTTACGTCCCTACTTATCGTACACTTATCTTTGTACAATTATTCTTTTTCATGTATTATTATATAGCTAGTTTCTCAAAATTTGAAAAGCGTCTACCATCAACAGGGGTTTGTCTAGCTACGCTTAACCTAATAATCGGGTCTGTTGGAGGTGCAAAAGGGGGGAAATGGTCTTCCTTTCTTTGTTATGGAATTGAGTCAAGTTGATACTAGGGGAACCCTTATGCAATTATGGAGTCTGAAGTACTGTAAAATGCTTCTATGGGCAAAAAATGAGAAAAATATCTGAACTTGGTTGTATTGCCTTGAACGTACGATAACCATCATTATGTTGTAATATCTTCTCTTTTGACAGCAATTAAGTGAAGCAACTGTCAAAATCATTAACTTATTTACATGCTTCAATACATATATACACTTTGGTAAACCATTTTACGTTATCCTTTGTTCCAGAAGTTGAGAGTAAAGTTCTGTTACTTGTAAAGAGGAATTAATCGAGTTGTCTTGTATGAACTAATTCTGTTGAATGCATACTATTATGTACTAGTTGTCAAGACTAAGGTGGAGAAATGAAAGAGAAAATATGGATTCAAGAGAAGCATATGTTAGATTGCATTGCTTTTGAAGGGCAATAGAAATTTAATTGTGGAGATGGAATTAATATATGTTCAAGCTCTTCAAATGGTTATGCATGATTCACATTGACCCACGCTAACCTAGTTATTATAGTCAATTTAAACTTTTTTCTTCTCATATTGTACATGAGCAAGTTTCATTATTACCAAATTACAAATCATATCTTTTAAAGGTGTACTCGTAACTTTCGCCAAAACATCTAGAACAGCATGTGTTGTTTGAATCTGTATTCTGTTTTCTTGTTGTTTGTTTGATCTTTAAATTCAAAATCTAAATGCAAACAGGGATTATTTGCCTTCCTTATGTTCTTTGTTACCTATCCCTGGTTCACAAAGAAGCTAGAATTTTGATTATTTTCTTTCTTCATTATGAAAGAAATTGTAACTTTGGATTAATTGCACATAACCCCAGTGCTATTAAGGGTGCTCTAGTTATACCCCCTCTATTCTATCATTCTTGCAGCTCTAGCCGGTTAATCGATGGGGTTATGTTTTCCGTCCAAAGTGTTTTGATCTCCATAACAACTGAATTTTTTAAAATCAAATCACTCTTGCAGCTTTATCCTACTTGTAATTGTTGGGACTATCATTCTTGCAACTATATCCTGTGTAATTGATTGGGTTATGTTTGCTGTCCAAAGTGCTTTGCCCTCCTTAACATCTGATTTTTTTTTCCTAAAAAAAAAATATGTCCTTTATGCAACTATGTGCATCCATCTGATGTAAAACCAAAACAAGACTAGCAACCTCAGAGGGCGGGTAGGTTAACTTTTCTTGCGAATGCACCAATTTATTGTTGGCTTTTAACTGATCAAAGAGAAAAACGAGTCCATCCTTATACTTTGGTCTCTTGTATTTCAATGTAAGAAACTTACATTCTACAATAATGCATAGACTTCCACATATATGAACTAGCATATATTATTGTATATTGAGATTATTTGCATAAGTCAGAATCGGATAGTTTACCACCATTTTGTTGTTGTTGCAATTTTTATTTTTATTTTTGGGTGGATGGGGGGCATTTTTCAGATTAATTTACCACTATTCATATCCTTATAAATATTTTTAACGAAGAGAGATCAGATGTCCTTGTTTCACAAAACAAGGAGGCAGAACTGCATAAAGATTTGATTGCTTGTCTTTGTTATATCTCTAAAGGAATCATAGTTTTGTTTCTGAAGACCACTTGCGTTTTGATTCGCTTGCAGGCATTGGTTTCAAAAGTGTGGTTCTGGTATCCAGTCAGCCTCGCATCTTTAGTAATGGATATCAGATACGCTTCAACGAAGAACCGTGCCCTGAGTGCAACATTGGGTACATCGTCCCTGAATGGGTTGAGGATAATTTGATGCTCTCAAACATAAAACAAATATATGGTCCTTCTAATACACTTCCCACAACGACAATAATCTTGCCGTTAAAAGTTGAAAAGGTTGCAGCAGTGAAGCAACAGCTGTCAAAAATGCACCCTGAAATCCTGTTATTCCTTTCAAAAATTAAAGAGCTGGCTGTCAGGGAAGAAAATGATGATCCAAGGCTTAACACAGTGAGCCAAATCTCTATCTCAAGTGAAACAGATGTTGAGATGAGAAAGAACGTAGCTGCTGAATCATACACCCGCCATCTTGCTGCCCAAGAAAATGGCAAAGGGGAAGAGGAGGAGTGTAGCTACTACATGTGGAAGCAAAAATTCCCTGTGAAATCTGACTGTAGGGTGAAGAAGAGAATGGAAGTCGACGAATGGGTCGTCATTCTGGCTTTTCCGTGGGGACAGCGGCTAAATCGAGGACTAACCACACCTGGCATATACTCCTTTCTACCCACTGAGATGGTCACAAACTTCCCGTTCATAATTCAGGCAGACTTCCTTCTATCTTCATCAAGGGAGTCGATACTTTTGGACAGCCCCTGGAACAAAGGAATTCTTGAATGTGTTCCTTCTGCCTTCATTAATGCTTTTGTCTCCTTGGTGAAATCAACGCAGACTGCTCCCTCTTCCTGTATTTCCTCCATGTTTCGCTTCCTCCCCGTGAAAAGCTCTAAAATACCGCTAATGGACTCCATGAGGCAGTCCATCAAAGAGAAAGTAGTGGCAGAGCATATTGTACCATGTGAATCTCAGACTACCCAAAAATTCTTCTCTAAGCCAAGTGGAGTTGGCCGGCTGATGCCAGAATTTTGGAATATCCTGGACAAGGTGGAGAAGCTTAAGGTGGACTTGAAGAACTTGTCATCCTAGGGAATTTATTGCCTGAGTTCATCGTTCGATAGGAAAGAAAATGATGAGGTGTTGGACTTTCTAGGTGTGGGGTTTGTGGATAAGCAATGGTATGCAAATTGCATTCAGAGTTCCAATCTCGTTAGAAAAGTTACTGAGGAGGT
This sequence comes from Asparagus setaceus, assembly GCA_012295165.1. Lineage (NCBI taxonomy): Eukaryota > Viridiplantae > Streptophyta > Magnoliopsida > Asparagales > Asparagaceae > Asparagus > Asparagus setaceus. Next base: position 24,089,521 of record CM022710.1, read on the forward strand.
TTACTTGGACCTTCTGTGTTTCCTAGCTAATAATTGGCAGGATTTCTTCAAGGGCACCAACATGGCCAACATACCTCTCATAAAGTATGTAGACGTGAGTGGCAGTTTCTCTTTGCAGAGCATAAACGGAGCAGCTCGGTCTAGCGAGTGGATAGGTATTGCCTCAGAAAGCATGTACATTTCTTGGTTGATTAGTTGGAGCCGGGAATTCTGGTCTTCTGCGATCTTTTTTGTACCTCAAAACACTCAGACAGTTCTTGCAACATATCCCAAACAAGCTACCGTCATAAGTTGGTTAAAATCGAATGCTGAAGTCCAGGTTTTAGATGTGTACAATTATGGGCTTAAGGCTTTGCCAAGCCTGCATAATGATAGAAGGCATGTGATTGTTTTCACTCACTTCCTCTATCACTCCTGGTCGAAGGGCTATTTGACAGAGTGGGCTGTCAAGGAGTTGTGCAGTCGCATGCCGCTTGTGGATAACTACGGAAATGTGACTGCACAAACAAAGAAGACTTTGGTTCCTGCAAAATGCAGCAGGTGGGTTGGATTTTTGGGTTCGAATGTTTGGAGAGGGGAGAGTTATGTTGAGATGGGAGCAGACTACATTATGTCTGGCAATTTCGCTGGAAACCATACTGCTGAAAAGAAACTTCTTCCCTTCCTTGAGGATCATATTGGAGCTTCTGACGTTCCGAAAATATGTCCTCCAAATGCTCCATTTCCTACTGTATCATCTCCTTTGACAAAGGAGAACACTTTCTTGCTCTTAGAATGGATATCAAATCTGAAATATAGAGGAATTCGAATTCCGCAAAGGTTTCTGGATTGCATCAAGAGTGGAAGTTGGCTTAAGACATCAGTTGGTTACAAGCCCCCGTCTGTATCGTTCCTTTCTGATTCTGATTGGGGAAGTCTGCTGCAGATGGAGTCCATTCTCATTGACATACCCATGGTGGATCAATGGTTCTATGACAACAAGCTTGGCAGTTACAAGGAAGAGTTGAGATTGATTGGTGTTCGATTCGAGTTTGGGGAAGCATCAACTTATATTGGCAACCATCTCATGTCATTGGCAGCAAACTCCACTTTGTCAAGTGGAAATGTGATTTCTCTTCTTGATTTGATTAGAGTATTGAGGGAGAAGCAACTGTCCCCTGCATATCTCATCTCTAGCATCAAACATGGAAGTTGGCTGAAGACTTTTCAGGGCTATAGATCTCCAGCTGGATCTGTTTTGAAAACCTTTGAGTGGACAACGGCCTCACTTATAAGCAATCTTCCCTTCATTGATCAAGGCTTTTACGGCGACAAAATTCTCAACTATGGGACTGAACTTCAGCTACTTGGTGTTGTAGTCGGCTTTAATCATAATCACCAACTTGTTGTAGACAACTTCAAGCTAACTTCTCCAGTTACAGCTGATGCCGCGATTCTGGTACTTGATTGCATTCGCTATGTGAAATCATCTGAAGTGTTTATAAATAAACTTAGGGGGTTAAGGTGGGTTAGAACCCACATCGGATACAAAATGCCAAGCGAATGCTTTCTTGTAGATTCGGAGTGGGAGTGCCTCCTCGAGGTGGTTGATGAAGTTCCATTGGTTGATCAGGCATTTTATGGGGGTAGGATTGCGTCTTACAAGGAAGAACTGAAGAAAGCTGGGGTGCTCGTGAGTTTCGAGGAAGCATCCAAGGCCATTGCTAACCGGTTTAAGCTACTTTCATCTTCATCTACACTAACAAAGAAAAATGTTTTCGCGTTGCTTTCAAGCTATCGTCAGTTGACCAAGATTTCATACAGATTCCCTTCTGATCTTACTAATTGTATGCACACAGAGAAATGGATACACACCCGAACGGGGTTTAGGTCTCCCAAAGATTCAATCTTATTTGACGCGGAATGGGAGTCAGTTTCGCGAATTGCTACTCTTCCTTTTATTGATGATACGGAGGCTTACTATGGCAAGGGAATTTATGAATATAAAGATGAGCTCAAGGCTCTGGGTTGCACTGTTGAATTCAAAGAGGGAGCCCATTTTGTTGTCACTAGCCTGAACATCCCTAAAGATCCATCATCTGTGAGTGCACCTAGCTTTCTTTCGTTGCTCAAATGTATTCGGACTCTGAAGAAGAAAAAGGTGGAAAATTTTCCGAAGCAGTTTATGGCAAGTATTGACAAGAAGTGGTTGAAGACATCCATGGGTTACAGGTTCCCTGATGAGTGCATTGTCTATGATTCTAAGTGGGATACTTTTTTAGAGAGGGGTGATGGACCATTTATTGATGAGGATTTCTATGGGTCAGAAATTACAACATATGGAGAAGAGCTAAAGATGTTTGGTGTTATTGTGGGATATGGTAATGGATGCAAAGTGCTAGCTGATCATCTCAAATGCCACTATCAGACTAATGCCATAGTTAGAGTTTACAAGTACTTGATGGAGTTCAAATGGGAACCTGAAGATGGAGCTTCTGATTGGATTTGGATACCAGAAGGTACCGAAGGAGGCAAATGGGTCGGATCAGACTGTTGTGTTCTTTCCGACAAGGACAATCTCTTCAGCTCTCAGCTCTATGTTCTTGATAAGTATTATGAGCACAAGTTGCTTGGATTCTTCTCCATGGTGCTGAATGTTAAGAATGGTCCAACTGTCGATGACTACTGCAAGCTCTGGAATTCATGGGAATCTGCACTTTATCACCCAACTGAAGCTGAATGCGCTGCATTTTGGGTCTTTATTGCAAAGCACTGGTATTCGAAGACAGCCAACCTTCTTCTGGAGAGGATCACTAAGGTTCCCGTGCTTTCAGGTATTTCAGGTTATCACAGTATTGTTTTAGTTACAAAAGCTTTGAATTATTTCTGATTTATCAAAATCTTAGTAATCTGCTGCACTTTTGTTCTAGATTCCTTTACCTTTCACAAATGGCCTCGAGATATCTGCAATTAATTCTATAACTTTTTTTTTTTACTAGAGTAGATTAATACAACTGTTGTAAGCATAAGCTTAATGGTGTTTATTTGTCGACAATATTGCCTTCTATCTTGATAATGCAGCTTTTCGTGAATGTTTTCATCAAAATATTTGTAAACCCTAGTGATTTACTGTGATGGTGAAGGTCAGTACATATAGTTGTTGATTATCATTACTTAGTTGTTGTGTTAGAGTAGGGAGAGGTTGTTACTGAGAAGTATGTATACATATCAGAAAGTCGAAAGGATTGTCACTAAAGTAACGAAATAGCAAATTAGAAGCTTATAATTTTTACTTTGACATTTTTTTGTATTAAAATAAGATTTCAAACTCTAGGCTAAATTTTATTTGTGATTTTGAATATGCTAATAGGGAATGGAATTGTGCTATCTAACAAGCAAGATGCCTTCATTCCTGATGATCTTATGTTGAAGGATTTGTTTGATGAGGCCTCTGAAGAATCTATATTCATTTGGTATCCTCCAACAACTATTCCTTCAACCTCTCGGGCTAAAATGAACTTAATCTTCAGCAGCCTAGGGGTTCGAACTATTTCTGGGGCTATTGAAAAGGACCAGTTCTCCCTATCAAAATGCGCTGATTTCAGAAAACATGATTCAAAAGAAACCATAATAAAAACTTCGTTGGTTAGAATTGTTCTTGGATTTCTAGCAGACCCTTTTCTTGATATATGCATTAAGGATAGGCAACAGATTATTAAGTGTCTTCTTGATTCAACAGTCTTTGAGACTGATGAACCTATTACAATGACTTATCGCCTTCAACTTTCCTCGGGCAAGACTTTGATAGTCAAGGCAAGTAGAATTATTCGATGGGAAAAGGAGAACTCGAAGTTACTCATTCAGAAGATTGATAGGTCAGGCGGACAAAAAGCAAAGATTGAGTTTGCTACCTACTTTTCTCAAGCGATATCAGAGGGACTGTTATTTGAGAGAGCTGATCATATTGCTGCACTCGCTGAAGTTGTTAAGCTCAGCTGCCTCTTGGATTTTGACGATGTTGCTGTGGGATTCCTGATGAAGAGCAAGAACCTGCAACTTTTTGCGGAGGATGAGGAGTTCTTGTCATCGGCATTCTCCTCACTTAAAGTCTGAGAAAAGAAATTGCTAATGAACTTTGTGCTCTTTATTTCTGTTGTTTTTATTTCCTGTTTGTGTCATGATATGTTTAAGTTCCAGTACTAGCTTTCACTCTGATCTTTGTTATCATGTTATGTGAACCATAAAGATCAGTAGTTGTTATGATTATCTATGTTTTGTTTCTATCTTCTCCCTCCTAATTTGGGTTCAGTAGTGGTACATGAGTAAAGTCTCCAACTTTAAGAATACTAAGTTTTCTTCCCTTGTTGAGTACTGTTTGCAGTGCAAATTTGTACAGGAATTCCCTTCTCTGAATTTGGTTAGCATGCAGTTTAACCAAAGCTCAGAAGAAAGTCACTTTAAACGTAGGGGTTCAAGCTATTTCTGAGGCTATTAAGAAAATCATCTCAATATCAATACATTGAGTTCTGAAAACTCTTTTTTTCTTTCGTTTTTTATTAATGAAAAGTGCATTGTCGCCCAGTATGCTAATTACATAATTTCAGTGCTTATTCATGGTCAGCTGCAAGGTATTCACTTGTGTTAAATTGGTTGCATCTATGCATTTGGAAAATCTATCACCAGGCAAGGAAGCGAAGTATCAAAGATGTAAGGAGGGTGTCAAGGGGAAAGTTTCAAAATACGATTTGACGAAGACAGAATTGTTCCACTAGGGCCGGTAAAATCCCCTTTGGGGAGACGAAGATGTCAGGAATGGTCGATCTTTGACATATAAAATGCATTTTGTCAATAAAACTCAGCTAAACTAAGCAGTGTTGAATGGGAAGTAAGAATATTTGCAGATCAGATTAACTGATCCAAAAACATTTCCCTGGATGTAGTGACTGAAGCTGAATGCATTGCTCTTTGGATCTTTATTGCAAAGCACGGGTATCTGAAGATGAACCTTCTTCTGGAGAGGATCACTAAAGGTTCCTGTTTTCAGGTATTCAGTATGCCAGCCCATTTGTTACAGAAGGTTTGAATTATTTTTTAGTATGATGATCTGCTACACTTTTGTGAAACATTCTAGTTCATTATTGGCTGTGCTGTAAATGTGTTATTCTTTAGCATTTTATAAATGGTTCATGAGATATCTGTTATTAAGTTTTTAACTTTTTCATTCAAGCAGTCAGTATATAACTGTTGCACATATTGATGAAATGATGTTTATTTATCGTCAAATATTCCCATTTATCTTGATACTGCCCCTTTTCCATGAATGTTAACATCTAAACCGGTGTATAGACCTAGCAAACTTCTTCCATTATATGTAATATTCTTCTTAGCAAGTAAATTTCAGTGACATTGAGGGTCCTAAATGTATTAGAAATCAAGGGATTGTTTACTAAAGCAACTAACTAGCAAATTAAAAGGTTTCTTTTGGTTGCTTTAATTTTTTCTTTTTTTGGGACAAATGCTTCCACCCCCTAGAAAAATCTTTGTGCTTTGATTCTTTCTCTTTTCATTCTGTCATTTCCTTTTTTCAGTTTCGTGGTCATTATTTTTCGCATTTTGCTCTGCATTCTAGCTTCATTATCTCTTTTGAGCATTATTTTCCATATTTTGTCCCAAAAGCTAGCTCAACCTTAGCTAAATCCTAACCTATTTTTGTTGCTTGACTCCCAAATAACAAAAACTTGTTGAATATTCTCACAAACTGTGTATGGCAGTTTTGTATGTGCGAAATAAAACCAATATTCTAAATGTTAAGGTTTTTGGTATATTTTATATATGTGGCTCAGCATCATTATGTAAGCTTTTCACTATACATGCCCAATGTGGAGCGCTGCTCAAAGTCAGGTTCCGGGATTGATTTTTCTTTCTGTTTAAGTTTCAAGGGTGAGAATTGTGATTCTATATCTTTTTCATGAAAAATCAAAATTTTTTGCCATTTCTGAATTCTCCCAGGTTTATCATATTTTTCTACTTTTCATCGTTATTTCCTAACTATGGTTCTTATCACATACTTTTAGTCTGTATTGAATATCTTATACCTAGCTATACTATCTTTCTTCTTTTCTATCTACTTTTCTTCTTTTTCGACAATCTTTCTTTCGTATTGAGTACCTTTCTTCTTTGTTGACTACCTTGTGCTTTAACTGAATACCTTTTCTATTTTCTGACTACGTACCTTTCCTTTTTATGTTGACCTTTTCTTCTTTTCAATCTGCCTTTCTTCTTTTTCGACTATCTTTAGCTCTTACCAACTACTAACTTTTAGAAATATAGTATCATTTTCTCCAATTACTTATCATCAACTACATGGTTTTAATTTGTGTTAGAGTGAAAATTTTAGAATAAGTATAGTTGTTCAGAGTTGTAATATTTATTATTTTGGAAATGCATCTTCAAGATATGGGATTGTGGTAGAGAATGGTTTTCAATGATGAAAACACAATAGAATATCCATATTCGTTTTCGAGGATGTAGCATTTGTGAGGTGTTTTTGGTTGTAGTTCTGCTTCCCCTTCATCTCTTGCATCTCCAGTGAAGCCTCAACCACATTACTACTTGTTATATTGTGACCCAAATTGCTTATTGGGCCTATGGGCCTTTTATCTTTATTTTGTAGTATGTAATATCAAAACCTAAGTGAGAGAAAATAGAATTTGAGTTCTCACCAAAACATCTTGTCTCAGCCTCCATCTCTCCTCTTCCCAACTTCTCAAAACCCTAACAAACTGGTATCAGAGCCAACACCGCCGCCGCCGCCGTCGCCGTGAGATCCGCCGCCGTGCCACCGTCCTCCTGTGCCATCGTCCTCGCGGTATAAGCGCTTCGCCCGCACTGCATCTAGTCGACAACGCACTGCACTGCACTCAAATCCTTGAGCCGGTTCGAGATCGCCCGCACCAACATCGTGCTCGACCTTGAGTCATCGGACGATCGATGCCGCCGATCGGTACAGTTCTTGGGCCTTGAGAAGAACGAGGAGGAGAAGGCCGAGCCGCCTCCACGAGAGAGTGGTGAGCCTTCTTCTGCAGACCCTCGGCACCCTCGAGCTCGTTAATGGCGTTCTAGGGTTTTCGACTCTGTTCGGATCTCGAAAGGGAGAGATTTAAAGAAATTTGAGATCGGTTGGAGTTTTTATTTGGTCCACAGTGACTTATTTGGGATTTGGGGTACTGTTTGGTGATTTGATTAAATTTTGAAGCTGATTGAGGTTGTGTTAAATTGGGATTTGTGAATGGAGATGTCCGGAAAATTTGATATTGAGAAGTATGATGGGAAGACGAGTTTTGCACTTTGGCAAGTGCGGATGGCATATATTGTCGATCTTGGAATTAAGGGCGCCATATATGGGAGAGATAAGTTGGTTGAAGCCGTTACCGATAAGAAGTGGTTAGATATGGATGATAAAGCTCTCTCGACCATCCAATTGTGTTTGAGCAATTCAACACTTCAAGAGGTCCTTTCGGAAAAGACCGCCAAGGGTTTATGGGAGAAATTGGAGAGTATCTACATGAAGAAGTCTCTCACCAACCGATTGCGGTTAAAGTTGCGCCTCTACACCCTTCGTATGGTAGAAGGTACATCCATTTCCGATCATATTTCGGAGTTTGCATCATTGTTAAATGATTTGGACAAGTTGGGTGCTAAGGTAGAGGATGAGGACCAAGCTTTGTTGTTGTTGTGCTCATTGCCGGCTTCTTATAAGGCTTTTAGAGACATGATGATTTATAGTAGAGATAATATTACTCTTGAGGATGTGAAGAGTAATTTGCAAGCCAAGTTGCATATTGATAATGAAATGACCAATTTGGAGAAAGGAGATCAAGGTGTTGGTTTGGTTGTGGATCGGGGTAGGTCGAAGGACAAAACCCCGAAATATTCAAGAGCCCGTTCAAAGTCAAGACATAAGAATCTCACTTGTAATTATTGTAAGAAGAAGGGACACATTCTAGCCGATTGTTTCAAGCTCAAGAACAAACAAAAGGCGGATAAAGGTGCTTCTTCGGGAGAGGCCAATGTGGCCAATTGTGACACGGTGGATACTTTGTGTGTGGTTGATACCAACATTGATGACAAGAATTGTTGGGTTATGGATACGGGTGCATCACAACACATGACTCCAAATCGAGATTGGTTTGAGACCTATGAGCCTATGGAGGGTAAAGTGCTCATGGGAAATAGCAATTTGTGCAAGGTTGCCGGGATTGGCTCTGTAAAGATCAAGTTTCATGATGGCAAGATCCGAAGGTTGACGGGTGTGAGGCACATACCCGATTTGACAAAGAATCTAATTTCTTTGGGTTCTTTAGAAGAAAGGGGATACAAGTTTCAAAGTGAAGGTGGAGTCCTCCGGGTGTCAAAAGGGGCTCTCACAATCATGAGAGCAAGAAGAGTTGGAACTCTCTATTTCTTGCAAGGTTCCACGGTCACGGGCTCGACCGCTATTGCGGCTCCTCCCTCGGATGCGGATGTTACCAAGTTGTGGCATATGAGGTTGGGGCATATGACCGAGCGAGGAATGACCATCTTGAGTAAGAGAGGCTTGTTGTGCGGCCAATGCACGGGCAATATAGAGTTTTGTGAGCATTGTGTATTTGGCAAGCAAAAGAGATTGAGCTTCTCGACGGCCATTCATTCGACCAAGGGAACATTGGATTACATTCATTCGGATCTTTGGGGACCCTCTCAAGTGCCATCTAAAGGTAATGGTTCTCGTTATATGCTCACTTTCATTGATGATTTCTCAAGGAAGCTTTGGGTTTATTTCTTGAAAGAGAAAAGTGAAGTGTTCAAATACTTCAAAGAATGGAAGTCTCTTATGGAAAAGCAAACGGGAAGGAAAGTGAAGAGGTTGAGAACCGATAATGGTTTGGAATTTTGCAACCGTGAGTTTGATAACTTTTGCAAGGCCGAAGGGATTGTTCGTCATAAGACGGTTGTATACACTCCACAACAAAATGGTGTTGCCGAAAGGGCAAATCGGACACTACTTGAAAGGGCTCGGTGTATGCTTTCCAATGCGGGTTTGGGTAAGGAGTTTTGGGCCGAGGCCATAAGCACGGCATGCTACTTGATGAATCGATCTCCTACCACTTCAATTGAATGCAAGACACCCGAAGAAGTATGGTCGGGTAAGCCGGCCGATTATTCGAGCTTGCGGGTGTTTGGTTGTCCCGCCTATTTCCATGTGAATGAAGGAAAGTTGGAGCCAAGAGCGAAGAAGTGTATTTTTGTTGGGTATCCCATGAATGTGAAGGGGTACAAATTATGGTGTCCTCAATTATCCAAGTTCCTCATCTCAAGGGATGTTACATTTGATGAGTCAGCCATGTTGAAGACGCAAGGTGGAGCATCCGAGCCGACTAGTAAGGAGGACAAGACATTTGAGAAGAAGGTGGAGTTTGAGGTGCCGGTCCAACAAGGTGACGAGGCCACGTCACATCATGAAGATTCTCATGTCGAAGAAGAGGAAGAAGAAGATCAACCATATGCTTTGGCGAGGGACCGCACAAGAAGGGAAATCCGACCACCCGCAAGATATGGATATTCCGATTATGCTTATTGTTTGGCTATTGCCGAAGATTTGGATTCAAGCGAGCCATCTTGTTATAAAGAGGCGATCTCTTCCAAGAATGCGACCGATTGGGTTGCGGCCATGAATGAAGAGTTGAATTCATTGCAACATAACCAAACTTGGACTCTTGTGAAGCCGCCTAGTGGCAAGAGGATTGTAGGTTGCAAGTGGGTTTTTAAGAAGAAGGTCGATGGCTCAAATTTGGGGGATATTAGATACAAGGCAAGACTTGTGGCTAAGGGTTAGAGCCAAGTACAAGGTGTGGACTTTAATGAGGTGTTCTCTCCCGTGGTAAAGCATACCTCCATTCGAGTTTTGCTCTCTTTGGTTGCAATGAAGGATTTGGAGTTGGAACAATTGGATGTGAAAACCGCCTTCTTGCATGGTGATTTAGAAGAGCAAATTTACATGAAGCAACCGGAGGGTTTTGAAGTCGCGGGAAAGGAGGACCATGTTTGTTTGTTGAAGAAGTCTCTCTATGGCCTCAAGCAATCCCCGCGGCAATGGTACAAGAAATTTGACTCATTCATGGTGAGTATTGGTTTCCACCGTTCTAGCTATGATAGTTGTGTTTACTTCAAGAAGCTAGTGGGTGATGAGTTCATCTATTTGTTGCTCTCGTTGATGACATGTTGATTGCGGCCTCCGATTTGGGAGAAATTCGGAGGGTGAAGGATCAACTTGTTCGGCGTTTGAGATGAAAGATTTAGGGGCCGCCAAAAGGATCCTTGGTATGGAGATCACAAGGACCGGTCCAATCGAAAATTATTTCTTTCACAAAAGAGTTTCAGAGAAGGTGATACCGATTTGGTATGGAAAAGGCAAAGGTTGTGTCTACTCCTCTTGCGACGCATTTCAAGCTTAGCGCCGATATGAGCCCGAAATCCGATCATGAGAAGAGCTATATGGAGAAAGTTCCATATTCAAGTGCGGTCGGGAGTCTTATGTACTTGATGGTGTGTACTCGGCCCGACATAGCTCAAGCCGTTAGTGTGGTAAGTAGGTACCTCTCTTGTCGGGAAAAGGGCATTGGGAAGCGGTGAAGTGGATTTTCCGCTATTTGAAGGGTACCATTGATGCTCATTTGGAGTTTGGAAGGAGCAATGATAACCTAACGGGTTATGTGGATGCGGATTTTGCGGGTGATCTTGATAAGAGACGGTCTTTGACCGGTTATGTGTTTACTTTTGGAGGATGTGCAATTAGTTGGAAGTCTCAACTTCAATCAACCGTTGCACTCTCAAGCACCGAAGCCGAGTATATGGCAATTACCGAGGCTATTAAGGAGGCTATTTGGCTCAAGGCTTTTGTTGGTGAGATGTCCTCATTTGAGGGTCCTATTGAGATATATTGTGACAACCAAAGTGCCGTTCATTTGTGAAGGATCGCATGTACCATGAGAGGACCAAGCACATTGACATTCGGTATCATTTTGTTCGAGATGTGATCTCGGAAGGGAAGGTTGTCGTGAAGAAGATTGGTACCGAGTCAAATCCCGACGATATGCTCACTAAGCCTCTTCCAATTGCAAAGTTTAAATTTTGCTCAAGTTCGGTGTTGCTTTGTTTCTAGCTTGTCGCTAGTTGTCTTTTGTTGCTAGTTTATACTAGTTGTGTCTTTATGTTTGTTTGTTTTTGTTTAAGTTAGTTTGTGTTTAGTTTGTTTGGGCGCAATTTGTCTCAAGGTGGAGATTGTTATATTGTGACCCAAATTGCTTATTGGGCCTATGGGCCTTTTATCTTTATTTTGTAGTATGTAATATCAAAACCTAAGTGAGAGAAAATAGAATTTGAGTTCTCACCAAAACATCTTGTCTCAGCCTCCATCTCTCCTCTTCCCGACTTCTCAAAACCCTAACACTACTACTATTACTACTCTTCTTCTTGCAGTTTGGTGGTTTTTGCGTAGACACAGATTGTTGTGAGTTATGATAAGGAAGAGAGAAAGAATAATGAAGATGATATGGGCAATTTAGGTATTTTTAAAAATTGTAATTAAAAGCTGATAGTGACAAAGGGGGTCTTGTAAAGAATTGTCTTTCTTAAGGGGGTAAACGAATGTGACTTTTCAATCTGGGGTTGGGAGACTTGATTTTAAATGCTAGGGAGGCGGAATCAATTTTCCGTTTTCTTATGTAAAAATGTAGAATTTCATACTCTGCTCACTTCTAGTTCATAATGGTTTTGTGGTAAGTGTGTTATTCTTTTTCATTTTACAAATTGTTCACGAGATACCTGCAATTAGTTTTACTATTATTATTATTATTGTTGTTGTTGCGGGAGCAATTAATTTATAATTGTTGCAAATATTGATTAAATGATATTTATTCATTCTCAACCTCTCGGACTAAAGTGAACTTAATCTTCAGCAGCCTATGGGTTCAAACTATTTCTGAGGCTACTCAAACGAACCAGTTCTCGCTATCAAAATGGGCGGATTTCAGCAAACAAGAGTCAAATGATACCGTAATTAAAACTTCGTTGGTCAGATTTTTACTTGAATATCTAGCAGACCCTCTTCTTGATATGTGCATTGAGGGTATGCAACAGATTGTTAAGTGTCTTCTTGGTTCCACCGCCTTTGAGACTGATGAGCTTATTACATTGAGTTATCACCTTCATCTTCCCTCGAGCAAGTGGGATTATTTTCTGGGAAGGGGTAAACTCTTCAGAAGATTGATAGTTCAGGTGGACAGAAAGCAAAGATATGCCTACTTTTCTCAAGTGATAATGGAGGGGCTGTTATTTGAGATAGCTCATCAGGTTTGTAGAACATGCACAAAAACATGCACAAGACAGTTTTCAGGTTCAGTAGTCGACTACTAGGTATTGTAGTTGACTAATCTGCAGCGGACAGAAAGCAGGTTTTCGGGCTGGGAACAGAGTAGTCGACTAATCTGTATTGTAGTCGACTAATATGATGTAGTAGTCGACTAATATGATGTAGTAGTCGACTAATATGATGTAGTAGTCGACTAATATGATGTAGTAGTCGACTAATCTGGCGGTCGGCGGGTTTGGTTTTAAACCCGGTTCGTTTAGAGTTTATATATAACCCTAAACCTGATTATTAGGTAAGTTTTAAGCACGATTTGGAGCAGCCTTTGAGAGGGTTTGGTGCATCTTTGGAGAGGAGATCTTTTGAGAGATTGAGAGGTTTGTTTTTAGGGTTTCTTTGTGAGAACTTGTAATCCTAATTTGTATTCTCTCTTTCTATTAGTGAAAATCCCCCCTCCTTACCCCGTGGACGTAGGCAACTTGCCGAACCACGTAAATCTCGTGTCTTTACTGCTTTATTGTGTTTTGGCTTTCCGTTTGTGGTGGTTTCTCTCGACGGTTCCGCGGTCCGCGCGCCCAACAATTGGTATCAGAGCTATTGTTCAAATTGGAAGTGGTGTAATTTCTAATTTGAGGGGGTGTTCGGTGTTTCCTGAGAGAAGCGGATTCACGAAGACAAACAGAGGATGGCGTCAACCAGTAAATCAGTCAAAGTGGGAAAATTCGAGATTGAAAAGTTCAATGGGAAGAACGACTTTTCTTATTGGAGGATGCAGATGAAAAACTTTCTAATTTCGCAAAAATTGCACAAGGCTTTGGATGGAAAGGAGAAGAAGAACAAGGATATGTCTGATGATGATTGGGAGGAGTTGGATCTGGAAACACGGGCGTCGATTATCCTATGCCTTGAGAGGGATGTAGCTTTCTTAGTAGATGGAGAGGAAACGGCTGCGGGCGTGTGGAAGAAGTTAGAGGGTACCTTCATGACGAAGAGTCTAACTAACCGGATCTACTTAAAATCCAAATTGTATACTTGCAAGATGGAGGAGGGCTCATCAATCAGGAACACATCAACAAGTTTGATAGGATCATATCAGATTTGAAAGACATAGATGTTAAAGTAGGAGGCGAGGATCGGCTTACTACTGTCTCTGCCAAAGTCTTATGAGAACCCGTGCAAACACCGAGGCTTGTGGGAGAAAATTTGAAGATGGATGAGACTAGAACGGCACTTCTAGCGGACGATCTTCTGAAGATTGCAACTAGTGACATGGCCACCGGCGGTAACAAGGAACAAGCGCAGGATTGTTTGCAAGCGGAAGGAGCAATGAGCGAGGAAAAGGCAATTATTCATTCTCAACCTCTCGGACTAAAGTGAACTTAATCTTCAGCAGCCTATGGGTTCAAACTATTTCTGAGGCTACTCAAACGAACCAGTTCTCGCTATCAAAATGGGCGGATTGCAGCAAACAAGAGTCAAATAATACCGTAATTAAAACTTCGTTGGTCAGATTTTTACTTGAATATCTAGCAGACTCTCTTCTTGATATGTGCATTGAGGGTATGCAACAGATTGTTAAGTGTCTTCTTGGTTCCACCGCCTTTGAGACTGATGAGCTTATTACATTGAGTTATCACCTTCATCTTCCCTCGACCAAGTGGAATTATTTGCTGGGAAGGGGTAAACTCTTCAGAAGATTGATAGTTCAGGTGGACAGAAAGCAAAGATATGCCTACTTTTCTCAAGTGATAATGGAGGGGCTGTTATTTGAGATAGCTCATCAGGTTTGTAGAACATGCACAAAACATGCACAAGGCAGTTTTAGGTTGATGATAGACTACTAGGTATTGTAGTTGATCTACGGCAATGAGACGAAGCGAGTTTTAATTTTAGGAACGAGTAGTCGACTAATCGTATTGTAGTCGACTAATCTGCAATGACGTAGCGCTTTTCGGTCGGGAACGAGTAGTCGACTAATATGATGTAGTAGTCGACTAACTGGCAGATTCGAAAACGGGTTTGGTTTTAAACCGGTTCGTTTAGAGTTTATATATAACCCTAAACCGATTATTAGGTAAGTTTTAAGCACGATTTGGAGCACCTTTGAGAGGGTTTGGTGCATCTTTGGAGAGATCTTTTGAGAGATTGAGAGGTTTGTTTTAGGGTTTCTTTGTGAGAACTTGTAATCCTAATTTGTATTCTCTCTTTCTATTAGTGAAAATCCCCTCCTTACCCGTGGGCGTAGGCAACTTGCGAACCACGTAAATCTCGTGTCTTTCTTGCTTTATTGTGTTTTGGCTTTCCGTTTGTGGTGGTTTCTCTCGGCGGTTCAGCGGTCCGCTACCAACAATTGGTATCGAGCTATTGTTCAAATTGGAAGTGGTGTAATTTCTAATTTGAGGGGTGTTCGTGTTTCCGAGAGAAGCGGATTCACGAAGACAAACAGAGGATGGCGCCAACCAAGAATCACCAAAGTGGGAAAATTCGAGATTGAAAAGTTCAATGGGAAGAACGACTTTTCTTATTGGAGGATGCAGATGAAAACTTTCTAATTTAAAAATTGCACAAGGCTTTGGATGGAAAGGAGAAGAAGAACAAGGATATGTCGATGATGATTGGGAGGAGTTGGATCTCGAAACACAGGCCGATTATCCTATGCCTTGAGAGGGATGTAGCTTTCTTAGTAGATGGAGAGGAAACGGTCAGGCGTGTGGAAGAAGTTAGAGGGTACCTTCATGACGAAGAGTCTAACTAACGGATCTACTTAAAATCCAAATTGTATACTTGCAAGATGGAGGAGGGCTCATCAATCAGGAACACATCAACAAGTTTGATAGGATCATATCAGATTTGAAAGACATAGATGTTAAAGTAGGAGGCGAGGATCGAGCGCTTCTACTACTGTCTCGCCAAAGTCTTATGAGAACTGGTGCAAACACCGAGGCTTGTGGGAGAAAATTTGAAGATGGATGAGACTAGAACGGCACTTCTAGCGGACGATCTTCTGAAGATTGCAACTAGTGACATGGCCATCGGCGTAACAAGGAACAAGCGCAGGATTGTTTGCAAGCGGAAGGAGCAATGAGCGAGGAAAAGGCAAGGGAGGAAAGTCTAGATCTAAATCAAGACCTCTTGCGGGAAAAGGATGTTTCAAGTCGCGGTGAAGCTGGGCATTTCAAAGTCGATCGTCCAAATAAGAGTAGGTGGAAAGAAGAACAACAACAAGACCGAGAGGAGAGAGGGCAAGGAAGAAGCGAGCTACGTTTGAGGAAGGGCGATAAGGAATGCTATGTCGTCCGCGGGTGGCGAGGAGATCTCCTGAAGTGGATACTTGATTCGGTTGCTCTTACCATATGTGTCCAAATAGGAAGTGGTTTACTACCTACGAGGCATTGATGGTGGAAGCGTATTGATGGGGAATAACCATGCTTGTAAAAGCAGTGGGGCTAGGTAATATCAAAATCAAGATGCATGATGGAGTGGTTCGAACCTTGGCGGATGTGAGGCATGTTCCGACTTGCGGAAGAATCTTATCTCGGTTGGTGCTTTGGACTCCGGTGGTTGCGGGATTGTGACGGAAAACGGAGTGAAGAAGGTTGTTCGTGGTTCCTTAGTAGTGATGAAGGGTGTTCGTCATGGTAATCTATATACTCTCGAGATGGCGGTGACGAGGAATCGTGAGTTGGAAGCAAAGGAAGTGGTGGAGACCCATGTGAGCACACACGGTTATGGCATAAGCGGCTTGGGCATATGTCGAGAAGGGTCTAGTTCTGCTTGGTAAAGAGGGTCTGCCAAGAATCAAGGAACCCGCATGGATTTTTGCGAGGATTGTGTGTATGGAAAGTTACACGTGGTCAAGTTTCAACAAAGAAGTCTAAGAGCGAGGGATACTAGATTATGTGCACGGATGTTTGGGGTCGGCTCGAGACAACTTCAAGGGTGGTTCCGTATTATGTCTCGTTTATAGATGATTATTCTAGGTATGCTTGGATTTACTACGAAGCACAAGAATGAGGTGTTCGAGACATTCAAGAAGTGGAGAACAATGGTTGAGAACAGACAGAAAGAAATTGAAGACGCCGAGATCCGATAACGTACGCAGTATACGATGGTGCTTTCAAGGAGTTCCGTGATCGAGGGAATTGTTCGACACCGATGCCGTCTACACCACAAATGTATGGGGTCGCGGAGAGATCGAACTCAACACCGCGGAGAAAGCAAAGGAGTATGCGATCTTATGCGTGATTGGGCAACGAATGGTGGGCGCGTGGCTACAGCCTTGTTACATTGTGAACCGCTCACCACATTCGACATTGATGGTGATACACCCTATAGGTGTGGTCGTGGAGCATGCGATTATGATAGGCTCGAATTTTCGGATGTACCGCCTACTATCACGCCAACGAGGGAAAGCTTGACGCGAGGGCCAAGAAGGCAATATTCTTGGGATATGCAGGCGAAAGGCTATCGCCTTTGGTGTACGGAAGATTCAAAGTTCGTGATCGCCAGGATGTTACCTTTGATGAGAAATCCATGATTGCTAGGGCCCAAGGATGATGGTGTTAGGACCGTGAGACTTCTAAGTCTCGTGTTATTGAAATAGAACCTAAAGACCAACTAGGTTCTAATCGCTCAAGTGGGAAGTCGTAGATGATGAGCTTGAGCAGAGGAGGTTCAGCAGAAAATACACGTGCACTACAACAACAAAGCAGCTCGAGGATAATTTGGCTTCCACTAGGCCAAAGTGAGCATACAAGGTGTTTTGAAGTCGGGGCTGATCAACCCCTCAAGCACTATGGGCGGCTAATATGGTTGAATACGACTCGGTGGAGGAGGACGAGCCGGTCTCCTTCAAGGAAGCTATTCGGGACAAGGATAGTGAGAGTTGGTTGGCTGCGATGGAGGAAGAGATGGAATCTCTTCGAAGAACCAAACATGGGAGGTGGTCCCATTGCCGTAGGAAGAAAAGCTATTGGTTGTAAGTGGGTGTATAAAAGAAAGGAAGATCTTTCAGAGCTCGGTGGTGTAAGATACAAGGCGAGGCTAGTGGCTAAGGGTTTTGCACGTAAAGAGGGTGTGGATTACAATGAGATATTTTCTCCTGGTGAAACATACTTCTATTCGGTGCTATTGAGTATTGTTGCTCATGGTGATTTTGAGCGGATCAACTCGATGTTAAAACAGCCTTCTTGCACGGAGACTTGGATGAAGAGATCTACATGCATCAACCTCGAGGGCTACAAGGTTGAGGATAAGGAGAATCATGTGTGTCGCTTGAGGAAGTCACTGTATGGATTAAAGCAATCTCCGGCGGTGGTACAAGCGATTTGACTCCTTCATGCCGAAGCATGGGTTTTCCGGCGATCATGATTGTTGTGTTTACATTCGAAGCTTCATGGAGGTAATTTTATCTATCTTCTTTTGTATGTGGATGACATGCTTATTGCTTCTAAGAGCGTGGTGGAGATAGATAGGTTGAAATCTCAACTTGGTGAAGAGTTCGAGATGAAGGACATGGGTGCCGCTAGAAAAATACCGGTATGGAGATTAGAAGAGAGCGGGCGAATCGACGATTGTTCTTGAGTCGGAAGGGCTACATAGAGCCGGTGATCGCGAGGTTCGGGATGCAAAGTGCTAAGTCGGTGGTGACTCCATGGCTCCACACTTTAGGCTTCGGTAATCAATCTCCCACTACAAATGAAGAGAAGGCGACATGGAGCGTGTTCCTATGCTAGTGCAGTTGGCGCTTAATGTATGCAATGGTGTGTACACCGCATATTTCACAGCGGTTAGTGTGGTCGCGAGATTCATGGCGAATCCGGGAAAGGCGACCGGGAAGCAAAGGAAGTGGGTCCTCGTGTACTTAAAGGGTACCGCTGATACGGTCTGTTTTGGTGGAGAAACATGTCAGATTGACGGGTTTGTGGACTCTGATTATGCGGGCGATCTAGATAGACGGCGATCTACTACTGGTTATGTATTTAAGATACATGGAGCTCCGGTTAGTTGGCGATCGATGTTGCAGGCTACAGTGGCACTTTCTACTACAGAGGTCGAGTACATGGCCATGGCGAGGGAGTGAAGGAAGCATTGTGGTTATGGGGTCTTCTAGACGATTTGGGGATTGAGCAGAAAACGTGAACTTGTGGTGTGACAAATGAGTGCAATTCACTTGGCGAAGAATCAGTTCATCATGCTCGCATTCAAGCATATCGATGTCGTATCATTTTGTGCGGGATGTCATTGAGGAAGGTGATATTTCTCTCATGAAGGTGCACACGAATGAGAATCCCGCGACATGTTAACCAAGGTGGTCACTGTGTAGTAAGTTTAAGCATTGCTTAGACTTGCTTCATATCACTCGGTTGATTTGCCCAAGAGGCATGGCCCTTCTGGCCAAAGGGTAAGGTGGAGATGATTTGAGCGTAACCACGATTAGCTTGATCCCTGAGGAAAATGTACCGCGGTAGCGGCGCAACCGATTGGCCTGGATTGTCCGATGGAGATCTCTAGATGTTCTTGGTGTTCGGTGTTCGCCCAAAATTTGAGGTGAATCAAATGATGCACGAGGAGAATTGTAGAACATGCACAAAACATGCACAAGACGCTTCGAGTACCGACTACTGGTATTGTAGTTAACTAACTGCACGGACGAAAAGCGTGTTTTCTGGGAAACGAGTAGTCGACTAATCAGATTGTAGTCGACTAACTGCGTGACGTAAAGCGCCTTTCGCGAGAACGAGTAGTCGGGACAAGGATAGTGAGAGTTGGTTGGCTGCGATGGAGGAAGAGATGGAATCTCTTGGAAGAACAAACATGGGAGGTGGTCCCATTGCAGTAGGAAGAAAAGCTATTGGTTGTAAGTGGGTGTATAAAAGAAAGGAAGATCTTTGAGCTTCGGTGGTGTAAGATACAAAGCGAGGCTAGTGGCTAAGGGTTTTGCAGAAAGAGGGTGTGGATTACAATGAGATATTTTCTCGGTGGTGAAACATACTTCTATTGGTGCTATTGAGTATTGTTGCTCATGGTGATTTTGAGTTGGATCAACTCGATGTTAAAACAGCCTTCTTACGGAGACTTGGATGAAGAGATCTACATGCATCAACACGAGGGCTACAAGGTTGAGGATAAGGAGAATCATGTGTGTCGTTTGAGGAAGTCCTTGTATGGATTAAAGCAATCTCCGGCGGTGGTACAAGCGATTTGACTCCTTCATCTTTGAAGCATGGGTTTTCCGGCGATCATGATTGTTGTGTTTACATTCGAAGCTTCATGGAGGTAATTTTATCTATCTTCTTTTGTATGTGGATGACATGCTTATTGCTTCTAAGAGCGGGGTGGAGATAGATAGGTTGAAATCTCAACTTGGTGAAGAGTTGAGATGAAGGACATGGGTCTTTGCTAGAAAAATCTGGGTATGGAGATTAGAAGAGAGCGGGCTAATCGACGATTGTTCTTGAGTCGGAAGGGCTACATAGGCGGGTGTCGCGAGGTTCGGGATGCAAAGTGCTAAGTCGGTGGTGACTCCATTGGCTCCACACTTTAGGCTTTACGGTAATCAATCTCCCACTACAAATGAAGAGAAGGCGACATGGAGCGTGTTCCTATGCTAGTGCAGTTGGCGGTTTAATGTATGCAATGGTGTGTACACCGCATATTTCACAGCGGTTAGTGTGGTCGATAGATTCATGGCGAATCAGGAAAGCGGGGAAGCGATGAAGTGGGTCCTCAGTACTTAAAGGGTACCGCTGATACGGTCTGTTTTGGTGGAGAAACATGTCGATTGGCGGGTTTGTGGACTCGATTATGCGGGCGATCTAGATAGGCGGCGATCTACTCTGGTTATGTATTTAAGATACATGGAGCTCCGGTTAGTTGGCGTCGATGTTGCGAGCTTCTGATGGCACTTTCTACTGAGGCGAGTACATGGCCATGGCAGAGGAGTGAAGGAAGCATTGTGGTTATGGGGTCTTCTAGGCGATTTGGGGATTGAGCAGAAAACGTGAACTTGTGGTGTGACGGTCGAGTGCAATTCACTTGGCGAAGAATCAGTTCATCATGCTCGTACCAAGCATATCGATGTCGGTATCATTTTGTGCGGGATGTCATTGAGGAAGGTGATATTTCTCTCATGAAGGTGCACACGAATGAGAATCCATGGACATGTTAACCAAGGTGGTCACGGGTAGTAAGTTTAAGCATTGCTTAGACTTGCTTCATATCACTCGTGTTGATTTGCCCAAGAGGGCATGGCCCTTCGGTAAAGGGTAAGGTGGAGATGATTTGGCGAACTACGATTAGCTTGATCCCGCGGGAGGGAAGACAGCCGTGCGGCGTACACCGGATTGGCCCGGATTGGTCGATGGAGATCTCTCTAGATGTTCTTGGTGTTCTTGGTGTTAGTCCAAAATTTGAGGTGAATCAAATGATGTGCGAGGTGGAGAATTGTAGAACATGCACAAAACATGCACAAGACAGCCAGTTCAAGAGTCGACTACTAGGTATTGTAGTCGACTAATATGATGTAGTAGTCGACTAATATGATGTAGTAGTCGACTAATATGATGTAGTAGTCGACTAATATGATGTAGTAGTCGACTAATATGATGTAGTAGTCGACTAATATGATGTAGTAGTCGACTAATATGATGTAGTAGTCGACTAATATGATGTAGTAGTCGACTAATCTGGGCAGATTCAGAAAACGGGTTTGGTTTTAAACCCGGTTCGTTTAGAGTTTATATATAACCCTAAACCTGATTATTAGGTAAGTTTTAAGCACGATTTGGAGCGACCTTTGAGAGGGTTTGGTGCATCTTTGGAGAGGAGATCTTTTGAGAGATTGAGAGGTTTGTTTTAGGGTTTCTTTGTGAGAACTTGTAATCCTAATTTGTATTCTCTCTTTCTATTAGTGAAAAGTGATGTTATTAAGCTTGGTTGTCTCTTGGATTTTGATGATCTTGCGGTGAGATTCTTGATGAAGATGCACACGAATGAGAATCCATGGACATGTTAACCAAGGTGGTCACGGGTAGTAAGTTTAAGCATTGCTTAGACTTGCTTCATATCACTCGTGTTGATTTGCCCAAGAGGGCATGGCCCTTCGGTAAAGGGTAAGGTGGAGATGATTTGGCGAACTACGATTAGCTTGATCGGTGGAGAGTGCGTGGCGACAGCGGTGTAGTGGCCTTGGATTGGCTGGATTGGTGATGGAGATCTCTCTAGATGTTCTTGGTGTTCTTGGTGTTAGTCCAAAATTTGAGGTGAATCAAATGATGTGCGAGGTGGAGAATTGTAGAACATGCACAAAACATGCACAAGACAGCCAGTTCAAGAGTCGACTACTAGGTATTGTAGTCGACTAATATGATGTAGTAGTCGACTAATATGATGTAGTAGTCGACTAATATGATGTAGTAGTCGACTAATATGATGTAGTAGTCGACTAATATGATGTAGTAGTCGACTAATATGATGTAGTAGTCGACTAATATGATGTAGTAGTCGACTAATCTGGGCAGATTCAGAAAACGGGTTTGGTTTTAAACCCGGTTCGTTTAGAGTTTATATATAACCCTAAACCTGATTATTAGGTAAGTTTTAAGCACGATTTGGAGCAGCCTTTGAGAGGGTTTGGTGCATCTTTGGAGAGGAGATCTTTTGAGAGATTGAGAGGTTTGTTTTTAGGGTTTCTTTGTGAGAACTTGTAATCCTAATTTGTATTCTCTCTTTCTATTAGTGAAAAGCTGATGTTATTAAGCTTGGTTGTCTCTTGGATTTTGATGATCTTGCGGTGAGATTCTTGATGAAGATCAAGAACCTGCAACTTTTTGAGGAGTATGAGGAGTTCATTGTTTTTTCATTCCTGGTTAGTGATACTAGCTATGTTTGTGTTCCAGTACTTTCACTTTGATCTTTGCTAAGTGACTAAGTGAACCATAAAGATCAGTAGATGTCATGATACCACTTTGGTCTTTGTTATATGAAGTTTTTTTCTCTTGTGAAGTATTATTTGTACTGCCAATTTATGGAGTATTATTTGAACAGTCCATGCCATGGAGTGTTCTCAGTATCGATTATTTTCTTTCGATAACACTATGCTAAAAGAAATTAGATATCATGATAAGATGTTTTTTTTTATTTTAATGAGCGGCTCATGATCAGAGTGTGGACAGGGGAGAGCCATGAAATTTGAACGCTTTTACACGAAAGTACTAAATTTTTTTATTAAGAATACAAACATGGACTTTCGAAATAGAAAGAAAATACAATGAACTAATGGAAATTGTTGCTATCGGCCTTAGCAACAACTATCCTAGAACAAGTGAGAGAAGAGAGTAATATTGAAGATATGGAGGCAAAATTCGTCAGCGTAAGTGTAAATGGATATCTAACAGTTGTTGCTTTCTCTTGAGGAAGTTGAATCGATACTGAATGACTAGAAAATTTTGAATCACATTGTTTGGAGGACAACTTCACTTCAAATTCTTGTTTCTATAAGTTGAGCAGAAGCTTTCTTGTATCCTCGGCGATGAACACTGAGAATTGAGATCACTAATTTTCTTCATAACAAAACAATACACACACCAACAGAAGCAAAAACTATCCAAATGACCGGTGACAATCATGCTTGCTCGCATACAAAAGCGCACTAGGAAGCAACCATGGGTGCTCCTGTTCAAATTCAAATTCAATTGACATAACTTGCATATAAAAATCTCTTTTAGGCAATCAAATAGAGACAAAGAGTTATGCCAAGAGCGGGGATGAAGAAGATGAAGAGTCGGCCTAGGAAACAGGCGAGGGCTCGGCCCATGATAGTTGGGTGAGCCGGCCCGAAGAGGAAGGTGACAAAGAGGTCAGGTCTGAACCTCGGTCGCGTCCTCCGCCGACTTCCACTACTGCCGCTTCTCCCAAGTCTGCTCAAACTTCCAGTGCCGCTCCAGCTCTAAGTCTTGCGCCTGCTCCGAGTCCGGCCCCCTAAGGGCTCATATGTATTCTCCCCTTATTATTATTATTATTTTTTATACTTTTTGTATTGTAAGTATTTTTAATATATGAATGAAAAAGGATCCACATTTGACGATTCGATCTGTGTACCTTTTTGATCGTGTTCTTACATGTTTTCCGTAGTTTGTCTCAAAATTTTATAACTGAGACGGGTCGGCTTCGTGCCTTGTGTTGGGGACAACTCGACCTCGTACCTTGGGTTTACTCGAAACGACACCAAGGTCTTTTGAGTCGAAGATGATCGAATTGAAGACGTGCCTTGGTTTTATCCCAAATGGGTACCAAGGTCTTATGTGTCGGATTTGACCGTGTTGGAGACGACTCGACTTCGTGCTTTAGGTTTACTCGAAACGACACCAAGGTCTTGGGTACATGCCTTGGACTTATTCATGAGAATGACGCCAGGTCTTAGAGCCTTCATTGCCGAGTCGATGAAAATCGAGTGGCAAGAGCTACATACAAGTTAGTACACAGTACAAAATATGTCTTATTTACGGAAGGATCTTTTTAATTATATTTTGAGGAGATATCCTCTGAAATGTTTTACGCTTTCTGACAACCCTGCCATTTCTTTAGCCTTGCTCTTCATTTAATCTTTGACGGAACTTCTTGACGGCTGTAGCGTTTGAGCAGCGGTGGCAGCTTCTAATTTCGAGGTTCTAATACAGGGGATCGATCGTTTCCCCAAAAAGAGATGAGGAGGCCCCACGGTGGGCGCCAAACTGTTGATGACAGATATCAAATAGGGGATTAAGTGTGAATTATATAGTGTTTTAGGGTTGATTTTGAGGAGCTCGGGTTCCCTTCATCTTCTCTAATGGCTGATCCCCGGATAGGAAGGGAGTCTTGCAAAACTATAACACATTAGAGGACCGGAGTTTGATTCTCCGGTGATTCCTCCGATGATCAAGTTAGCCATGACCTGAAGGGGATCAAAGAACTGATATTATTCTTCCTAAGTGTGCAGAAATGGCGTACCTTTGGTTAGTAGGTGGTGTGCCTATTTATACCCAGTTGTCGAGGGTGTTTATGTAACGTGGCCGAGTCCAGGCAGACTGCTTATTCGACCGAGACTCTACAGGTGTCGGTTGTGGGTGGTATGAGTCACCCTTATGATTAATGTAATAGCGGCAGAGCTGATGAGGTTTGATGAGTCATAAAGAATTTTAGGGTTGGAGTAATGATGACTCCAACTATGCATTCAATGTGATGTTGATCAGCTATCGGCGGGGAGTTCTAGAACCAACGGCCTCTCGTCTCGGCTTTGCGAGTGGGTCGACAAATGATGCCTTTTTACTCGGCCATCTCGGTTCGAAAGTTCTCGACCTGGTCTTGCCGAAGGATGAGGCATAGAGCCATCCTGAACTGCGGGGCTTGGGTGAAGACGCCTTTCAACTTGGCCCTTCTGAGGGGCGGATCGAGATGACGTTATTGGACTCGCCATGACCAGGGTCGAGATAATACGTAGCTAACTTAGGACACGTGTCGACTCCTGAAGGAGGATTAACACTTAGGTCACTTTATGGTATAACAAAAATGTAAGCGTCCACAGTGTCAGTGCCAGTGAATTTGGATAGCATGCTAACGTAATGAGGTTTTAGTTCGAAGTGTTTATCTGTTGAAGCTGGAAGACTAATGCATGATGGCAAAGATTTCATAGTTGGATTAACACATATCTTGAAGAGATGGTGGTTGTGTTTCAGCCATTTCTAACCGTTCTAATCGACCAAATTAATGTCTATCCCAAGCTGGCTTGCACCAAAGAAAGACTTTTTTATTTTTGTTTTTATTTTTTATCTAAGAAAAAGATTTATAAAAGAAAAGAGAAAAGCCTAGCTAACAAAGCAAAAGAGCAACCACTACAATCAAGTCCTAGACCTCTAGGGTAAACCTAAATCATTAGACAACTCCTAACTGTTCCAAGTAAATTGTAAGATATTTCTAATTCCAAACGTTGCTAACCAATGGGCCATGCCAGTAAATTTCAGGTGGGAAGTATCCGTAAAACGGGTCTAATTAAGTAACCACTTCAAACCACCTTTCTTAGACACCAACTTATTAGTCAAATCAAAAATTAGACTTACCTTATAATTTGCCTGCCCTATTGAGCTCGAAATCCTTAGGGACCAATGTCTAATCGATTTTAGTTAAGGCTCGGGTTATGCTTATGTAGTAGCCTGATTTTTGGGCTAAGGAAGGGTGATAAAATCCCCACCTTATCTTGTTTATTGGGTTGTGCCATTAAATTGATTTAAAAGATAGATGCAACAATCATGGTGTTCAAGTTAACTTTTGTAAGCCCTAATCTATATGCAATGCAAAGTTAGAGAGCACATACCTTTACTCTAGCAATCGCCAACAAGAATTAAGCATGGATGCCTGAATAATGTTTCTAAACTATTTTTATTAGGGTAAAGAAAACAAGGGTGAATTTTTTTTTTCATTTTTTATTTTTTTATTTATTATGGTCGACAGAAAAGGAAACTTTTTTTTACCTAATGCACAACTAGCTCGAAAATGGTAATGTGGGAGATTAAAGAGACTCACTTGGGGTTAGATTCATCGTTTTCTATTTCCCATATGCGACCTGTGTTGGCTTGAACTCGTTGCCACCCAAACCCTCGCCTTCGTTGTCATTCCCACTCCGAGCTATTCTGCACAAGTAAACAAAAAGGGATCTAGGAATCTTAAAATAAATATCTTAAGCTAAAAGTTTCCCGGCAACGACGCCAAAAACTTGATGTGTTATTTTATTATATTTTGCAAGGGCACAACTTTCGTTATAGCATTTACTGGTCCTCCTCTGGAAAATTTTGTTTAAAAAATTATATCTTAATATCCTAGGGTTTGAAAAAGGTTTTGTGTTTGAAGGATGTTGGTTTTTTTTATTAATAGACTTAAACTAGGTTACTTAGCCTAACTCCACTAGGTTTCTAAACTAGATCTTTTATTTAATCTCTTTATTTAGTAGAACCCTAAAAGCATAAGCTATATTTTGTTAGAAATTATAACCTATCAATTAGTCCTAATCTTTTATTGACTAGTCCTAATCTTTTATTTGCTAGAACCCTAAAAGCATAAGCTATGTCTCGTTTGAAACTATAACCTATCAATTAGTTAATCCGGTGTTTCTAATTAATTAATCTAGACTTTTATCACTAGGTTTAATCTCCTATAGGCTATGCCTAATTAAATTCTATAACCTATCAATTAGTCCTAATCTTTTATTTGCTAGAACCCTAAAAGCATAAGCTATGTCTCGTTTGAAACTATAACCTATCAATTAGTCCTAATCTTTTATTTGCTAGAACCCTAAAAGCATAAGCTATGTCTCGTTTGAAACTATAACCTATCAATTAGTCCTAATCTTTTATTTGCTAGAACCCTAAAAGCATAAGCTATGTCTCGTTTGAAACTATAACCTATCAATTAGTCCTAATCTTTTATTGACTAGTCCTAATCTTTTATTTGCTAGAACCCTAAAAGCATAAGCTATGTCTCGTTTGAAACTATAACCTATCAATTAGTCCTAATCTTTTATTGACTAGTCCTAATCTTTTATTTGCTAGAACCCTAAAAGCATAAGCTATGTCTCGTTTGAAACTATAACCTATCAATTAGTCCTAATCTTTTATTGACTAGTCCTAATCTTTTATTGACTAGTCCTAATCTTTTATTGACTAGTCCTAATCTTTTATTTGCTAGAACCCTAAAAGCATAAGCTATGTCTCGTTTGAAACTATAACCTATCAATTAGTCCTAATCTTTTATTTGCTAGAACCCTAAAAGCATAAGCTATATTTAGTTAGAAATTATAACCTATCAAATTATAATTAACTATAGCTTTTATTAATCTAAACTAATCAACTTCTTTACTTAATCTAAAGAGATCTTTTATTAATCTAAACTAATCAACTTCTTTACTTAATCTAAAGAGATCTTTTATTAATCTAAACTAATCAACTTCTTTACTTAATCTAAAGAGATCTTTTATTAATCTAAACTAATCAACTTCTTTACTTAATCTAAAGAGATCTTTTATTAATCTAAACTAATCAACTTCTTTACTTAATCTAAAGAGATCTTTTATTAATCTAAACTAATCAACTTCTTTACTTAATCTAAAGAGATCTTTTATTAATCTAAACTAATCAACTTCTTTACTTAATCTAAAGAGATCTTTTATTAATCTAAACTAATCAACTTCTTTACTTAATCTAAAGAGATCTTTTATTAATCTAAACTAATCAACTTCTTTACTTAATCTAAAGAGATCTTTTATTAATCTAAACTAATCAACTTCTTTACTTAATCTAAAGAGATCTTTTATTAATCTAAACTAATCAACTTCTTTACTTAATCTAAAGAGATCTTTTATTAATCTAAACTAATCAACTTCTTTACTTAATCTAAAGAGATCTTTTATTAATCTAAACTAATCAACTTCTTTACTTAATCTAAAGAGATCTTTTATTAATCTAAACTAATCAACTTCTTTACTTAATCTAAAGAGATCTTTTATTAATCTAAACTAATCAACTTCTTTACTTAATCTAAAGAGATCTTTTATTAATCTAAACTAATCAACTTCTTTACTTAATCTAAAGAGATCTTTTATTAATCTAAACTAATCAACTTCTTTACTTAATCTAAAGAGATCTTTTATTAATCTAAACTAATCAACTTCTTTACTTAATCTAAAGAGATCTTTTATTAATCTAAACTAATCAACTTCTTTACTTAATCTAAAGAGATCTTTTATTAATCTAAACTAATCAACTTCTTTACTTAATCTAAAGAGATCTTTTATTAATCTAAACTAATCAACTTCTTTACTTAATCTAAAGAGATCTTTTATTAATCTAAACTAATCAACTTCTTTACTTAATCTAAAGAGATCTTTTATTAATCTAAACTAATCAACTTCTTTACTTAATCTAAAGAGATCTTTTATTAATCTAAACTAATCAACTTCTTTACTTAATCTAAAGAGATCTTTTATTAATCTAAACTAATCAACTTCTTTACTTAATCTAAAGAGATCTTTTATTAATCTAAACTAATCAACTTCTTTACTTAATCTAAAGAGATCTTTTATTAATCTAAACTAATCAACTTCTTTACTTAATCTAAAGAGATCTTTTATTAATCTAAACTAATCAACTTCTTTACTTAATCTAAAGAGATCTTTTATTAATCTAAACTAATCAACTTCTTTACTTAATCTAAAGAGATCTTTTATTAATCTAGATTAGTTACCTAACTTCGTTATATTAAGCTTCCTAATGGTGATTAGCTACTCATGATTAATTAAAGAGAAAATAAGATAAAAGAAGAATTAAAGAAAAGAGAAGAAAGAGCAAGAAAAATTAGAATAAGAACAAGAAAATAAAACCAATAATTAAACAACTTACTAAATTGAAGAAACTAAAAAAGAAGAACTAGAACTCCAAAATAGCAAGCAAAACGAAGAACTTCATTGAATTCTCAGGAATTGAATGTGTAAAATACAATAGCACTAGGCCCCTATTTATACTATACAAGAATTTCTCACAATCGTTGGATTAAACTTGATCTCCAAGTAATCCTCATAACCGTAGGATTTGACTTGGTCATCAATTAATTAAATATTTTCATAATACAAACAAGAGTCTAAAATCTGATTAAATTTGGATTTCTGCCAGAATTAGATATTAATGATAGAATTTGAGGAATCTACTAATCTGGATGGATCCGTCTCGTCGAGATAGGCGATTTTTATATAGAATATATTAGATTCTGACATCTGGATTTGGAGAAATTGCCTTTTCTTTGTAGTTGATAATTTAAATCCGAATTTAACGTAGATTTTATTTTTCTTGTCCTCCAAGTAATTGAATATTTCCCTTTCTTCTTGATTCTCTGATGTAGATCTGATTGTTGCTTGATTGATTCTTCTAGAATTTGAACTTTTGATTCAATGTGCTTCACTGGGCTCCTTTGGGCTTTTCTTTATTCAAAAGTAATTTTTTCTAAAATTCACTAAAAATACCAGTAGCAATTAAATATATACAAAAATAAAGATAAATAAAGATATAAAAATGATATAAAATATGTTAATCTACCAATTAGTTCTATAGTTAATTATCCTAAGCATGATCATTTGAGTACAAGAGAGCAATCCACAAATCATAAAAGAAATCAAACTAGTTTCATACTATTTAGAATTCCTAAAAGATTTAGTTATGTATTTGGAAAATAAAAACAAGAAAACAGAATCTAGGCTAGAAAGCATAAAAGAAATGGAATAAAAATAAAACTAACTACAAAAATAACAAAAGAACAAGAAAATAAAGATCTAAGCTATTAGCATAAAGGAAATCTAACTAATAAAATTAAAAGTGCATAAAAGTAAATCTATACTATAAAAAATACAATAAAAAATTCTACAAAGCATAAAAATAAAGAATAAAAATAAAAGAGCATGAAATAAATCTAAGCTATAAGACATGAAATAAATCTACTCTACCAATACAAAAATAAAGAAAAATAAAATCTTAAAACATGAATTTCTAAAATAAGAAAATAAAAGAGAAAAATAAAACTTACATTGTAAGGGATGGCCCCTTGAAAGCAAATCTTCACCACCATCAACAAAGAAAAGAAAATTTAAAAGAGGAGAAAAATTATTTTTATCAATTGCAAATAATGTTTACAATTTTAGCAGTTCTTCTCAATTAAGAGTAACCCTCCTCTCCAAATGGAGATTATTATAAAATTTTCTACACTCTCAAACCCTCACTCTACCCTTCTATTTATAGGTAACAAGAATCTCTCACAACCCTTAGATTTTCTTGGCCCCCAAGTATACCTCTCAACCATAGGATTTGGCTTAGGCGCCAAGTAACCCTCATAACCGTAGGATCTCTCAAAATAATCTACATCATTAATTCAATAGTTGAGAGATGAGCTTTGTGGGCTTCATTTCTCTTGCATTTAATTCATTTAAAACTCTTAGGCTTCTCTTGAATGCTCTTGGACTTCTTAGGATTTAGCTCGGGCTTCAAATAATTGAATATATATTACTTAAATTCGGATTTCTTTCATAACCTGCTACAGCTGATGAAATTTCTAGAATCGGCCATTCTGGATGGCTCCGTTTCATCGAAATAGGCGATTTTCAAAAATAATATGTTAAATTCGGCTTTCCGGATTTGAAGATAACGCCTTTTCTTTGTGGTTGGCCATCCTCAGCACGAATTTGACTTTATTTTTTTCAGTTGAGTTAATGCTCAATTGCA
This sequence comes from Asparagus setaceus, assembly GCA_012295165.1. NCBI lineage: Eukaryota > Viridiplantae > Streptophyta > Magnoliopsida > Asparagales > Asparagaceae > Asparagus > Asparagus setaceus. The sequence continues at coordinate 24,120,196 of CM022710.1, forward strand.
GGCCAAGTTATTGATAAATACTGACCAAGAAGGTGATGAGTGATGAGATTTTGCTTCTAGACTTTGTCGTGAGCTTTAGATTTAAAATTCTGGGCTTCATTAGAGAACTTTTGGGCTCGAGATAATCTTCATTTGAGTTCTTATTCGATAATTCTTTATTACCTGCAAATTAAGATAAAGAAAATATTATTAGCGATATATTAATAGAAATAACATTGATAATAAGGGTATAAAAGTGCAATAAAATATAATGATTATTTAGTGAGAGTATTAAACTTTTGACAGTATTGTGAATACTAGTATATTCTTTATTCTCAGTTAGGTTAATATCTAAAATTAGATAATGACTAAATTGCCCTTATATTGGTTAATTATGTTCCATTACCCTCCATGAAATTCTTCTCACCTCTTTTCCCCATTTTTGGCCATGGAATTGCCTCCCTAGACTACCAAGGGATTTAATTTGATTTTGTTGATATCTAGGCTTTTGCTAGACTTCTGTAACTCAAAGACGAAAGAATAAAGATGGGCACTATTAATCTAATGGGTTTGTAAGGATTAGCTATATTCTTGATTGTTGTGTGTCAAAGAGGATAAGATACTTTATGTTTACTAAATACTTTTATTAGAGTTTACAAATAAATTTAGATTATGTATATATCAAAAGTTCATTAGAACTATATCAACTACTTTTCATATAAAGCAAAACCTCAAAAGTACTATAGCACTACGGTAAATGCTACGATAACTTAAAGCGATCTCGGTACTCTCTGATTAATTGAGAAAATGTTCTGGCATTCTGATGAAATTCAATTAAATTTTCCGGTGCTTTGCGAGTTGAATCTAGTTTAGTTCTAAACGAATATAAGGATAGGAATAAGACTGAACTTTGACTTGGACTAAGGAAGGAAAAGCCAATGTTTGAAATTTTTTTTTGAATAATATTGATATATTTTTTTTCCCTAATTATTATAAGAATAATGGTAAAACAAGTGCAATTTTCTTAAAATGATCATGTGATCATTTTAGATGGAGGGCAAAATGCAAACCAAATAAACTTTAGGGGAGAATATAAGTGGTAGTATGGGAAACTTTAGGAGGGATAAATGACGATAAAGGATAAATGTTGCTGTTGTTATTATTATTGGTGTTATTATTGTTGTTGTAATTTGAAATGAAAATAAAGGATGAGATGCTTCAAACATCTTCAACCAAGAAAATAAACAACCGGAGATGCATTTCTTTTTTAATTGTTAGTGACTTCCATATTAGCCTTTCAAACCTCCACGGGACAATATATTTCATATGCCCAAGGGATATGTTGAGGCCATTGTTAATAGATGAGACCAATTTTTACGTGACAAAGAGCTGGTTAGTAGGTCGAGTATGAAGTCCTCACATAGATACATGCAATATTAATTTTATTGGGTCTAGTTGTTAAATTTGAAGTTAATGTATTATCCTCAAAAATGTTTTATTTTTGATACTAATATATAAGTTGTACTCTGATTGACAAACTAATTGTATTGGACAAAGGATCATAATTTTCAGACAATTCGTAAACTTTTGGTCATATGAGTTCTATATTATTGGTTCTTATAGTTAAATCCTACTTTACCAATATAAACATATAGTTTTATATCCGGTTAAAAATTACAAGCATCCTACTTTGATAGTTTTATCTATAAATAAAAGCTTTTTATAAAATACTTTGAGAAAATTAGATATGAGATGAGATGACAATTTATTTGGTTAAATGAACTATCAAAATAGATATTTCTACCCTTTAGTAGCTTATTTGCTAAAAGGTGATCCAGTATAGCCAAATACTTACAAAATCTCTCACATCAAATTTTTCGTAGCTTTTCTTGACAAAGACTATAATTGATCAGATCAATTTATTGGTAAACTTATCGAAAAATTAGCAATGCTTACTGCTTATTTTTGGATACTTAAACTTCCTTTTTTTTTCATTTAAAAAAAAAGATGCCGTTTCACCCGCCAATTGTAATATATCTCCACTATTGTACAGAATTTAAAAAATTTGATGACTAGTTTTACAATTAAAATCGCACAATAAAAAATGTTACAAACTAAAATAAAGGGGCCAAACTGCAAAAGTGGTAGCTCGAGAATATAAGATGAGCCCGAGTCGTTAAGGAGAACAAAGAAGGGGGAAAAAGAAAATCTTGAAGCAGCTAATTCATTTCCAGGTCAGGCAGCGATCCTTGCTCTCCTCCATTTCTTTACAATTTTAGAAAGAAAAGACTAGGGTTTTTTCTTCGCTCCGGGATCTAAATAGATCGAACAATTTTGACCCACATTTCTTCTAGTTTGTTTCTGATCTGATCTTAGTTTCTGAACTCGTAGATGTTGGGAGTCGTTAGGAGAAAGCTCGGATGTGGAGGTTTCCCCTCTTCGGTAAAAAAAAAATGGATTTTTGAGTTTTTTCTTGGATTTTTTGATAATTAGAGCTAATTTTTGTAATTTATTTATTTCAGATTCGTCCTGCGATATCTTTTCTACCCAAATGTTACTCGACCGCTGCAAAAGAGGTAAGTGTTGATCCCTTGTTTTTAGGTTAGAAAAGAGCTTAATTTATAATGGCATTTTTATTTGTTGGTGAGTTTGTAAGGTTTCATTTCATAGGGGTTTGACAAAGCTAAATTAGGAAGATGAAAATGAAATATTTGGAATGGAGACTATGTTGTTATTGGAACTTTGGAAGGCTTAATTAGACAAATGCTTCTTGTTACCATTTGATTGTCGAATACTTTGAAGTGGAAGGAAAATTTTTAGGTGACAAACATATGACTATCTTTTGCTTTATGATTTAAAATATTTTGTAATTAAGAAATAAGACATTATATAACCATATGTAGCTAATTAGGAAGTTGGATAGATTAAGGGACAGGTCTAAATTAAAGATGAAATGGGGTGCATTGCTAAGAAGCCACATGTATCTTGAATAAGTTGAGAAAGAGATGTGTGTTGGGTTTTGACATGTGGGAAAGATACCGACGAATGCATTAATTAAGGGAATTGTGAGATTAAATTGATGGGCGATGAGGATAAGATGTAGATGTAAAGAGCATGGCTTGAGGAAGTAAGAAAATGAGTATGAGAGTTGCTAATTCATGTTATATGATTGTTGATATATGTAATAGGGAAGAACTCATTCCTGTAGCTGACCTCATGCATTTTGATAGTTCTGGCATGGCTACTGACTACTGTGAGGAAATGGACTTCAGAAATTTATATGGGATTTTATAGAACTTGATGAGTGCATGAACTTCATAACTTTAAGATATACGTCATTTATGCTTATAAGTTGAAGTTTGGAATGACTGTTATTTGAAGTTTGTCAATACACTTGCTAGCTAGTTGAATCTTGGGTAAAATAATTGCTATAAAAAATTAGGATAACATAATGTGGTTAGTAAATATTGGAAATCCTATTACTGGATCGGTAGGATAGGGTTTGTGAGTCTTGCTTGTTTAGAGGCTATACTCTCCACCCCTCCCCAAACACACACACACACACACACACACATACACACACACACGCACAAACAAAAACAAAAGAAAACACTTGCCTTTTAGCTTTTTGCCATTTGAATCACAAGATCTCTCAGATTCTTTCTTATTTTTCTTCTCAGATAGAGCTTGTTTCTTGTGAATCTTCAATTTTACTTTCCATGTCTTGTTGTGTGCATCTGTTTCCAATGCTTTTGAACTTTGCCAATGATCTGTACATTCCTTCATGTAAAAATTTTCCATAGGCCGTGTCAAATTTGTCTGCTAACTGACTTGTGGAAATGCTTGCTCTGCCAGATGACGGTACGTGACGCTTTGAACTCTGCACTTGATGAGGAAATGTCTGCTGACCCAAAGGTTTTCTTAATGGGTGAAGAGGTAACTGAAGCTGAATAAAATTTAAAATCTTTGTTCTTTTGCATTTCTTGTTCTGATGAACTTGGTGTTTATGCAGGTTGGAGAGTACCAAGGTGCATACAAGGTTAGCTCTCATGAAAGTTATATTTTTGTTGCAATTTTTTATGATAACTTTTCTTTTTCTATATTAACTAACTCTTACTTATTTTTGTAGATCTCCAAGGGGTTGCTTGATAAATATGGTCCTGAGAGAGTTGTTGACACTCCAATCACTGAGGTTACTTAATGGCATAAGTAGTTTAAATTTAAAGTCTGTTTAGAAAGACTCATCAATGTCAATACTCAATATTTCGCTTCTTTGATTCATCTTTTAATTCTTGCAAGTTGCTTTTCCTTTTCTTGCTGATGCTAATCATATGCATGTTCTCTAACCTCGCAGGCTGGATTTACCGGAATTGGAGTGGGAGCAGCTTATTATGGTCTTCGACCTGTTATTGAATTTATGACTTTTAACTTCTCTATGCAGGTTAGTTTGCAACTGTTTTTATATATCAATTTTCGTACAAGAATGATGATTCTTACATGGAATCCCCGTCTCATTCTTTCTCTGAAGTGCTGGTTATTTTCTGGTGCAGTGGCTACCAAATTTTTGTGTGTGGAAATCACTGTGTTACAAAAATGAAGAAGAAACAATTATTGGAAATTTCCACCAAATTTTAATATGTGGAAATCACTATGTTACAAAAATGAATAAGAAATTATTGTTGATTTTCTAAATGTCATACGACATCTGCATGTGGCTTTGTGAGTTCATTTTTTCTTTTGTTTATTTGTCTTGTGCACATCCATGTATCTGCTCTCTATGTGTTTCTGTTACACAACATGCTTCAGTCTTATGGAGTTCATCAGTGTGTGTGTGTGTGTATATATATATATATATATATATATATATATATATATATATATATATATATATATATATATATATATATATATAGAGAGAGAGAGAGAGAGAGAGAGAGCAAGGCTCCTATAAACTTAAGTTGATAGGGAATAGTCATCCACCAACTTTTCTATCCATTGATGTTGCCTTGGGATCCGTGAAAGATATAAAGCCCACCTTTGAGATTTGTGCATATCTTGATTTCACGGATCCCAAGGCAAGATCAATGGATATAAAAGTTGGTGGACACTCTTCCCTATCAACTTAAGTTTATAGGAGCTTTGCTCTATATATATATATATATATATATATATATATATATATATATATATGTTATTCACAAAGTTCATAAATGTGGAAACAAAACTTTTGTTGTTGACTTGTTGACCATATTCGTGTGTATCACATTTATTTATTGAGATTATACATGTCCTGTTTGTCTTGCAGACATCTATGCATTTAGCTCTATATGTGTTTCTGGTACCTATAGATGCTTAGGATTTTGTAAGTTGCTCTCTATTTCTATTGGATATAATCAGGATTTACAAAGTTCGTGATCATATGAATAAAGTATTTATTATTGACATGTTCATGTGGTTATCACAGTTATTTATATAGATCAGATGCCCTGTGTAGCTTTTTCCCCCTAACTGGGTTGTGTATTTATTCTAAAGATTGAGCCATTTGTCCACTACATTACAGGCAATTGATCATATTATCAATTCTGCTGCAAAATCAAACTACATGTCAGCAGGTCAACTATCTGTTCCTATTGTTTTCAGAGGACCCAATGGTGCTGCTGCTGGTGTTGGAGCTCAACATTCACAGGTACGTGCTATTTCCTTGAATTTGGATTTGTAAGTTAGATTCCATCTTTCTTTGTTATCATCTTCATAATCAGTAACAATTGCTAGTAATCCTCAAAGGATCCTTTAATCCATAATACATGTATTTGGTTTTCCTTGTTTAACCTTTTTTGACTTTACTTTCACTCTATATCACTTTATGTTACTACCTTTACAGCCTCTTTACTTAACTAGGAATTTAGAAGAGACATGGGAGAAGTGCTTATGAAGAATTTATTTGCAGTGTTATGCAGCTTGGTATGCATCTTGTCCTGGACTGAAAGTACTAAGCCCTTATTCATCAGAAGATGCTCGGGGCTTACTCAAATCTGCCATTCGGGACCCTGATCCTGTTGTTTTTCTTGAAAATGAACTTCTGTATGTAATTTCCGACATGTTTAAAGAATAAATAATATTTGGTGACAAGACCTTGTATTTACATTGTATGTTTCTCAGATACGGAGAATCTTTTCCTGTGTCAGCAGAAGTTCTTGATTCCAGCTTCTGTCTGCCAATAGGAAAAGCTAAGGTATGCTTTTCAATGTTCATTAAATGTGTTACTTTTTGTGTCCTATATCTAACAATCTTACCTGACAGATAGAGCGTGAAGGGAAGGACGTTACAATCACTGCTTTCTCAAGGATGGTTGGGTATGCTCTCCAGGTGCGTATTAAATTACAAGATTATCTGATAGGCGTTGCAAACTTGCAATATTTTCAAATATGCATCATCTTGTCTTTGGTTGCAAACTTGCAATACTTAGAGTTGCTCTCTGCTGGCTAAGAAAAAACTCTTTTGACACTTCAATTCTGATTTATAATTGAATGCAAAATAGTTCATCATGCCTATTTATGTTGTCTTAAGATTTCTACATTTGTTATGTTAAATTTGGAATTTACTATTCGTGTTTATGTAGTTTAATCTAGAGCTTTTGGCCTCACATATCTGGCAGTTGTGCATTCGTTGTTTACCCTAATGGCAGTCTAAAATGCTGTTATCCACTGATAAAAAATTGAATGTCCTTTTGCTTCTAAGGTCCCAAATTCCTACATCTTGTGGCAGTGTCTCGATTTTGTGCTTTTTCTTATTTACTTTGAATTCACAGTTCTCTGGATATAAATCATTGGACAAGCTATTTGGTGCATTGTATTCATCAGTAGTCTGTTGTTGTTTTTTTTAATATGTTATGAATGACCATCACATTACTGTGACTTTGAGGGCAATGTTTGTGAACCAAGAACGGGGTGTTTTCATGTGTGGAGGCATGATGACCTGAGACGTAGAAAGACCTATGCGGTGCCATTTTGTTGGTACCACAATCATTGGGACATAGCCAGCCATGCGACTACCTTCCGTTTGGTATAGTGGACTGTTCAGGATATTTGAAGTTTATACATGGCCTAGAAGGTTGAATAGAACCATACAGAAGCAAAATTATTTGGTTTGTCAAGAGCAATTAGTTGAATGAATGCTGTACGCTTAAACTGAACCAAACTGCTTTGTAAAAGATTGAACTTCATGGTTATTTATGATGAGAATGATTCATGCAACCTAAACTAAAACATAGTGTTTTGAAAAGCTTTGCTCATATTATTCTTTTTTTTACTTCAAATACATTGGCTACTTGCTTTAGTTTTTTTTTTTTTCCGTTTGTTTATTTCTCTTGTGGATTGTGTGCAGGCTGCAGATATACTTTCAAAGGAAGGAATTAGTGCTGAGGTAAATGTTGACTCTTTTGAAAAATATCATTCGCTGCTGTTATCTTGGAATCAAACTCTTAACTTACCCCTTGAAAACCTATAGGTCATAAATCTTCGATCCATAAGACCATTGGATAGAGCCACTATCAACGCTTCTGTTAGGAAAACCAACAGATTGGTGACCGTTGAAGAAGGCTTTCCACAACATGGTGTGGGTGCTGAAATCTGGTCAGTTTCTTTGAGGGATATAAATCAAAAATTTATGTTTTTTTTTCCCTTTTATTTTTCGCATTGAATCTGAAATATCGAATCCTTATTTGATAAACAGCACTTCTGTGATTGAAGAGAGTTTTGGATACCTTGATGCTCCTGTGGAGAGGATAGCTGGGGCTGATGTTCCCATGCCTTATGCTGCGAACCTTGAGAGGTTAGCTGTTCCCCAGGTGAGTCATGCTCTCTGCCTTTATACTTTTTTTTAAGTTACTTCTTGCCATGGTGGATCACAAAAGACTTTTGGTTTATTTACAAATTGATATAACATAAAGTTGCTGTCTTATGAAATTTCATGACAAAATTATATCAGATAACTATCTGGTTTTGTTCTTATAAAGGAACTGGAAATTATCTTTTACATGTAATGAATAATTATGTGTTACTTTAGTAGAACAAAAATGGAATTTATGAAATATTAACAATTAATTTTAGCACAATTGTGAGAAGAAATGGGCATTGTAGTACAAACTGATGGTTTCAGTTATTTTCACTATTTGGTATATATCATTAATCAAGATAGTGATGCTGAGAAAAAAAAAGTTGGTTCAAGTGGGATGATTCTGTGGAGAAATGTTTTTAAGTTTTAAACCTGATGGAGGCAGTAAAGATGCATATGATAGTGACCAACTTGATGCAAAGGTGATTCCTAATCGGTTCATTGGAAGACGTCAATTTGTATAGGTGACCTGAATAAGTGTGGGATGGGGGATTTGTGGCTTTATGCTCACGTAATGAATAATTAAAATAGATGACATATTCGCTGTTCCAAAAGAAACCCTATTACCGGAGCACCAAAGGAAAACTCTTAAAAACGATAGATGTTCTTAATAGAACATCTTGAGTGCTATTTTTTTACTATTCAGTATTGATCTCGAGGAAATTTTGATTGGTGATCAAAGTGGAGAAATGCTCGTTTTTTCATGTAATGAATAGTCACATCACATCCAACTTAATAGAAGAAAAATGAAATTTAATAAATGTAACTTTAGCCGAACTGCGAGAAGAAAAGACCATGTACAAATTGATGGTCAAGAAACATCCTGGAGTGTTATTTTTAGTATTTAGCATCAATCTCTAATCAAGATAAAATTATGATCCAAGTGGAGAAATGCTTCTCTTTGACGTGACTTTTTTTCTTTTTCTTTTTTTTTTCTTTTGGAACTTCCCCACGATCCTTCGGACCATGGGTATCAAACACCCGGGCGTGGCTAAGGGCCGCCCCCCAACGCACGGCCTCGGATATTCCAGAAATTTAAATTTCTGCGGGTGTTCCCCAGGAGAGTCGAACCTAAGACCTTAGAGTACACATTAGAGTACTACTCATATGCAGCTTACCAACTCGGCTAGACCCTTTTGGGTTTTAACGTGGATAAGTACATGTAACTTTCGAGTGAAAATAAAATTTTTTAAAATGTAAACTTATCACAAATGTGAGGAGAGAGCAAGTATAACTTGATGGTCAAGAAATATCTCACCATGCTTTTTTCACTATTTAGTGTCAATCTTGAATCAAGATAATGCAGTTCAGGAAAACTTTGTTCAGATCAAGGGGGGAAATGCTTGTAAGTCTTGTAATTGAATGGAGGCAACCATAGTGTTAAGTTTGTATGTGGTGTTTACTCTTAACTGGGCTCAGTGGAAGAAAGGGATTTATATATGCGACCTAGAAAATGTGGATAACACTAAATTATATTTCATGATCATGTAATGAACAAACAACAAGTTATAGATGTGTTTATTGATGAGAATAACCTTTTTTTGGGTATAACTAAGATAACAGAAATGGTTCATGTAGGTTGATGATATTGTTCGGGCAGCAAAAAGGTCATGCTACAGATCAGTGCCGATGGCAGCAACAGCTTAATACAAATCTATATCACTGGCAGGACTTCATATTATTTTTTGTAGCTGCAAATTATCAAATACTACTACCTGAAATTAAGCTGATTTTGTATAAATGTCAGCTTTGGAGTTGTCATATTATTTGCCCCTGCAACGGCTCCATTTTCCTTTCTTTTGGATGGAAATAATTGTGGGTCTCTTTGGGGTTTCTTGCAATTTTCATATAAATAAATGTCTTTTCCCTTCTTTATGAAGTGGAATGATTTGGGCTGTCATAGTCTGAGTGGATGGTATCTTGCAAATTTATGAGATGAAACATGCATTCATATTGTGTGGTATTAGGATGACTTTTATCATTTTCTGGGAAGTAAATTCAACCCTTGGTTCTTTAAGTTGCTCACAAAGTGAGTATGGATATTTGTCTGTTATTGTTGAATTTGTTCATGTATATGTGGTGTTAAACTGTCCTAATCATATAAATATATGTATTTGAATATGCATATGCTTAGGGTCTGTTTGTTTCACCCTTTTTATAGATTAGGAATAGGATTTGGATCTGACAAGGGTAAAATTATAAATAACAAATTCCAATTGTATCCTAATACTAAGTTTGGTTTAAGAAAATTTTATAGATATGAATATCTATAACGTTGATACATTTGGGTTTTTTTTGTAGAAACCAAAATAGGAGGGGTTGTGCTGGATTTGGGTTAGAAAGGTAACAAAAGGCATTATTTACGAATAAAATATAAAACGTCGGCTCTCATTCTCTCTTCTTAGGAATTTGCCGTCGTGAAAACCCTAGAATCCTCTTCCCTCTCTCCCGCTAAAAAAATTCCTCCCGCCTCTGGTTTTTTCCGTTCGCGTCTCATCCAAACCCATAAAACCATAGATCTGCTGCTTTCCCTGATCGAAATCACCCAGGGATCCGACGTTCCTCTTTTTTTATTTTTGATTTTGCGAATTGAATTTTTGGTTCGATTTGGAATTTGGGGTTCGATTTTCATCTGTGATATTTCGTTTCTGATTTGTGGTCGGATTTCTGGTCGGAACGGCTACTTTGTGTTTTGATTTCGACGTTCATTCTTTGAATTTGAGCTTCGGTCCCGAGCTTGGATTTTGTTCTTCCTTTGGGAGGTTAGGTTTTTAGCTTGTTCTTGGATTCGTGCCTTTGCAAGCTGAGGTATAATTCTAAAATCTTAATTTTTTTTATTTTGTGATCATGGATGCTACTGCTCTTTACATGATTTTTTACAAAAAAGTTAATTTCACTAAAAGCTTGTGCTTGGAACTGTCATCTTTTAATTACATCCGTTCATATTTTTTTCAAGTTGTGATCATGGTTGCTAGTGTTATTGAGTTTGGGGTTTTGTTGGTTTTGTTGGTTTCGGTTGAGACTTTGATGGAGCTTGAGGTGCTCCTTGTTTGGTTTTGTTAGTTTCAGTTTTGATGGAGCTTGTGGAGCTCCTTGTGTGGTGTTCCTTTTTGGTAATTTTTAGACTATTTATTGCATGAAAACAGCTTTATTGTAGAGATTTATTGGTGAAATTCTAGTTCAATATGGTGTTTCATTAAATGATTTATTCAAATTGCTTCCATACTTTATATGCTATAATACTTCATAGCAATTTGTTTCCTTGTTTCCTAGTTAATAAACATGAAAACAGCTAGAAAAATTAAGTTATTAACATATATTAATTTTATAATGGATGTAGATGGATAACATAGATGAAGAACAATTAAAGAGGATGTGTGCTAATGCTTGTGTTGCTTCTGTGGTTACGATAATAACTTGTATGATGAGAATGCGTGCTAGGCGCAAGACAATTTCTAGCTGTACGAGGGAAGAAAAGATCAAAAAATTTTATTGCAGAGAGGCTCACTTCAAGCGTGTATTGGAAGGCTATAGTGATAGTTGTCAGTCTTATATTAGAATGAGACCAATGACCTTTTTAAGACTTGCGGAAATAATGAAAGCAAATGGTTTATTAAAGGATACAAGACATGTTCAAGTTGAAGAACAACCCGCTATGTTCCTAAGTATAGTGGGTCACAAAACTAAAAATAGAATAGTAAGGACTGAGTTTATAAGATCAGGAGAAACAGTTAGTAGGTATTTCAATAAAGTCCTGCAAGCAATGAATGGGTTACGTGATCGCTACTTGAAGCAAGCTCGCAATGAAGTTTCCGCGGAGATTGCAAACAATCCAAACTATTTTCCCTACTTTAAGGTAAAAATAATTTCTACACATTAAAATTTTATATAAATAAATGAATATACTATTGAATATTTTACGATGAATTATTTTTTATAGGATCGCATTGGTATGATAGATGGCACACACGTTGATGCAGTGTTACCCAGTAACCTAGTTGTACGTTTTAGAGGGCGCAAAGGTGTCACACAGAACGTCTTAGCAGCTTGCACCCCCAATAAATTATTCATCTATGTCCTAGCTGGGTGGGAGGGAACAGCAAATGACTTTAGGATATTACAAGACGCTTTGTCGAGACCCCAGCCTCACGGACTAAGAGTTTATGATGGTATTACTTCTTTCTTATTCATAGTTTGAATATTAACTTAAATACTTGTTTTCAGTTAAGATCATAAGATATCGTTGTATTTAATGTAGGTAAATATTACCTATGTGACGCTGGATACACCACCATGCCCGGCTTCATATCCCATATCGTGGTGTACGATATCATTTAAAAGAACACACTGGTAGGACACCAAAGAATAGAAAAGAGTTGTTCAATTTAAGGCATTCATCTTTAAGATCAAAAATCGAATGCACATTTGGTATATTGAAGAACCGGTTTAAAATTCTCTCGACAAAGCCTAATCATCCATTTCCCACTCAAGTGGATATTGTTTTAGCATGTACGGTGTTGCACAATTTTATTGCATTAGAAGATCCAGATGATGATATTTTAAATGAGAATGTAGAAATTGATGACGATAATGGGGAAGTGACAAATGAAGATGATTCAAATGTAGTGGACTATACTCAAACTAGGACACAAAGAGAGGATCGAGATGCAAGAAATAAATGGAAGGAGCTTAGAGATCAAATTGCTTGGGCAATGTGGGTTGACTATTGTGCCAAGTATAACGGTGGTAATACAATGGAGAGTGGTTTAAATTGATGTGTTGTTTGTTGCTTATTGGTTTTTTTATTTGCTACTATTCATGTCTATTGGATTGTAATTGAATTTTATGACTTTTAATGACATTTCCATGGATGCTACTTATCTAATGTAACATGATTTTTAATGCCTACAACTATTCATGGTGTATTACATTGTAACCTGTAACAATATCCCAATATATTATTTTAGATTCGAATAAATGATGACATATCCATGGTTTACAATGCATATAGGTATGGATAAGAACGGGGCAGATAACCAAAATGCTCCATCTCATTCAAATGCAATGCCCAATGCTCCATCTCATTCAAATGCAATGGCAAGTCCTACACATGGCATTAATATGAGCTTCATGTCTTATCAACCGCAAAATGCTCGACCTCATCTTTTATCACCATTCCCACAATACGATGTTAATTATAGTGGAATGACACAGCAGCCCTTGTCATACATGAGCACGCTAAATAGTCCACAAGGTTTGCTTTAACCCACTTATAGTTCTCAAAGTAGTGGGCCTCATCAATTTTCACCAACCACAGGTGATTCAGGTGGGAAAGTAATTCATGAAATTGATGATGAGGAGCAAACTTCGCCTATAAAACAGAGGAAGAAAATAGCACATAAGAAAAAGGTTTCAGCAACAAGGCTGAACTCAAGGGGTGTGGCTAACAAGAAGTGGCATCCAGAGCACGATGAGGTGCTTATCCCTTATCTTGCAGAGTTAGCATTAGATGGAATGAAGCCAGATAAGAACTTCAAAGCATAAGCTTATAAAATGGCAGCCATGAAAATAAACATGCAATTCAGGTCTAATTTCACTCATCTTCATGTGGTTAATCACTTGAACTGCTTGAGAAACAAATTCTATGACATGAAGGATTGCCTTGACATAAGTGGAGCTGGGTAGGATGAGGGAAATCAAATGATTACCCTGGATGAGGAGACATTGAAAACATGGACACGGGTATATTTACGTTCAGCATCAATAATGCAATTAGCAATTTATACATTTGGTGCACATACTTGTATGTAAACTTCTAAGACTTATGGGTATTTGTTATTGCAGGATAAATCCAATTTTAGGCTCAAATCATACATAAACAAGCCTCTTCCTCACTTTAAAAATTTACAAATCATCATGGGTGATGACCAAGCTAAGGGTGAATTTGTTAAGCCTGTGTTTGATGACATTAGGTCTAGTATGTCCATACCTATTGACGATGATAATAATGTGATTCCAGAACATAGTGAAACTGAACCACAATCTGATGCTAACAATCGAGCAGAACCCACTAGACATAAATCTAAAAGTAAAGACAACTTCAAGTCATCCTCTAACAAAAACCTAGAAAATCGAATCATGAAGATGAATTGATGTGTTCCTTTGTTGAGACAATGTCTCAGTCAATGAGAAATCAACACATGGTTCATTGGACTGAGTAGTTGGCTTCAGCTTTGAAGGAACATAGCAATGAATATTCTGATGAATTTCTTGACAGGGTGTTAGATCATTTATATAATGATAAACGTGAGGCCAGAAGATTTTTATAAAAATCAGGAAAGCTAGGAAGAGGTACATCATCAACATGATCAATGATCAATGTTGGACTGTTAGCTAATTTAATTAGCTTTGATCACATTTTGGTGGAGCATTTTATTTGTGCACGAGTAAACAATGTTACGCACATATTATTTTAATAGTTGTAAACTTTATATGTTGCAACGCTTGTTGTTATATAAACAAGCTATTAATGTTCTATGCTTGGACTTATGATGGCATGTAATTGATGAATTGGTACTTATTAATTTTTCTTTATGTTGTGTTATAATTCGGTGCTAACGCATGATGATATATCCTTTTAATTTTGATGCAGGTTAATACAAATGTGAATGACCAAAGAGTTCATAATTTGGACTTTATAAAATGCAACGGTATGCATTTCTTTGTTTCTCTTTACATGATTGGTTTTGTTGGTTTCGGTTGATTATTTGCTACTATAGCCTATGTTGGAGCTTGTGTTGCTCCTTGTTGGTGTTTCTTGTCCATTTCTGGTATTTAGCCTCTGTTGGAGCTTGTGTTGGAGCTTGTGTTGCTCTTTGTCCATTTCTGGTATTTAGCTGCTGGTTTTGTTAGTTTCGGTTGATTAATCGCTACTATAGCAATAGTTGCAGCTTGTGTTGCTTCTTGTTGGTTTTTGTTGGTTTCGGTTGATTAACTGCTACAGATTGTGATGCTCCATGGTTGATATTTGGCAGTGATGATTGTCTTTTACTAAGAATGCAATCTAACTTACAGTGTTTATGTTCAGATAAGGCAATTTGTGATGAGAATGCAACCTACATTGAATCGACAACGTCTAGGTAAGGCAATCCATCATTAGAATGCAATCTATAATTAACCTGTAAGTTATAGATGGGGCATTCAATTTCGATAAAATGACTTATTTCTGAGCCATGCAATATCAACTAGATTTGTAATGATAGTTTACTCAATTCCAATAAATTTTTCATTACAATATCAATAGTTTTTGCAAGTACAAGTGCATGACATGCGGTTTACAATAATTCAAATAATGCAAAATATCACTGCTAAAATTGCAAAAAATTTTCAAGCTAAGAGTTGTTTTTCAACAAGCTTCTATTCTTTCTTCAGCCTCTTTGATTTCAAAAAATATTTATCTCCAAACTTTTTTTCTTTGGCAAATTGGTTTCCTTGGTTGCTTATTTCTCCTTCATGCTCCCATTAAAAAAATTGTATTCATTATTTGGGTATTTTGCACACCCCAAATAATACCGCCCCTTATTTTTACCATATTTGCACACTTTCATGGGTATTTGGAGATTGCAATCGCACCAAACTTTAAATTTTTGAGGGCATTCTTTTGATTTCATGTTGATATGGAGGAGATGAAACTTGCAAACTATGAGAATTTGATGATAAGAATGAGGGATACATTGGCCCTCAATCCATATTTATAGCCTTCAAGGCTTTGGAACTAGCCGTTGGAGGCCATGATGTTTTCGGCTTTGAATTTTGGCAAATGGGTAAGAATTAGCCGTTGGAGTCATTGATATTTTTGGTTTTGAATTTTGGCAAATGGGTAAGATTACCTCAACTTTTTACTTGTTCATATTTTGTCTACAAGTGAGTGATAAGTTTACCTATGGTGTTGTCATTCATTTATCCCAAAACTTTCTCATTCCAAACCAAACAAAAAATAGGAATTGGAGGGGTTCTATAAAGTTGGATTCTATATTTTATATTATGAAACAAACATAGAGAGGTGAAAAAATGGGATTCCAAAGCATTCTATGACAACCAAAAATTATCCTTAAAATTTTTATAGATGAGGTAGGAATCCAAAAAAAAAAGGGATTCCTAATCCTATTCTTCTCCACTAGTGAACCAAACAGACCCTTATAGAATTGTACATAGATTAAGGTCTGCCTTAGGTTACATAATGTGGATCATAAGAATTTCAACTTTTTTTTTCCCCGATAGTGAAGTTGTGGGTCTAATTACATATTTGATTCAGAAGAAATACCAAAACGTCATCAGGATTAGGAAAATACGAATCTAATAAGAGGGCATATAATTAACACCAATATGGTAATTTAGCTTAAAACTGATGCAATATTATATGGTTTTGATGTCAAATGACGCATGCCATGATTAAAGACTAGTATTGCATGTCAAATCAAATCCAATAATTGTTTGGAGTCATAACGCACATTTGACTCAATGCATGATTCCAACCATGCATCTTTGCATTAAAATTTGACTTTGATAAGGGAGCGTGTGCGGCCAAGTGTAATTAACAAAACTTGTGTCTATTGTTAGCCGGCATGATAAAAATTTTTAAGGAGAATTACTTGGGGACACTCTCTAATTAAGAACAAACATAGAAAAATAATAGACTTTAACCAACAACAAACATGAAAAAATGAAAAATTACGCTCATAACTTATGGATTTTGAACAAGGAAAGAAAAACACCACCTCTCTCAAAACAGTACGCGCAAGGCTAAGGAGGTGCAGAATTTTTAAAATCTTCAGAGTGGGACGTGATTTTTTTACCACATTTTGTTAACAAATTTAGACGGCAAAAAGATTTAGTTAAGATTTTTTTTTTTTTATGGAATGTGTGGAACGTGGGATTTTCAGAGCCAAATTTAGTTAGGATTTTTTTTTATTTTAATCAAATAGAGTTGTTAGGTAGAGTGGTTTTGTAAACCGTTCAAGGTGGGATTTTCTGAAGATTTTTTGTCAATTTTTTTTTGCTATTTTCTAATTTGACCCTAAGATGAAGAAGAATTGAATTAAAAGGTTGAGGGTATTTTCGGTATTCTGAAAAATTTGACACACATGATCTAAGTAGGGTTTTTTTAAATAATAGTAATAGATGTGGAGAGTGGATGGAGTTGTCAAGTAGTGGATGAGAGTTAAAATGTTTGTAGATCTTTTCAATTATATCATTCGATTAGTTTCAATGAACAATAAATTGTCGAGGACTTTGAATTTTTCAAAATCTTGACACCTACAGGGTAGAACTAAAAGTATAGTTTTTCTTAAATAATATCTATAAATAATTCTTTAAAATACTCTGTTTAATCATGTTTTTAAATAAGTTTTCCTTCTTTCCGAATATAAGTTTTTTACCGCATTATCAACAGGTGAGAGAGTTAAAATCAATAGCTGGTGGTCTCTATTCCAATTATGTACTTAGAAAGAGGGACATAAATCTTCATCTCTACTTTTATTTTTTATTAAATAACCATCTCTACTTGTTGTTGAAAACATTGACTTTGACAACTTCTTTGCATGTTAAAAACATTGGAAATTGAGTCTCGAAATCCTATCTAACTCATGTTCATAAATTATGATAAAGAAAAGAAGCTCAAGGCAACAAACTCAATCGTATTTATTCTTCGCGTCCAGAGTCAGGATTTTGTCCCAGTAATTTTTTCATATAATTTGTCATGAATATATTTAAAATCTATATTGATATCATAACTTTAGCTCTTTTAGTGATATCTTACTCTAATTTTAATGGTGTCCTATGTAATAAATACAAGTAAAAATAAATTAAAAAATTTATATAAAATAGGCAGTCCAATAGTGTTCTGAGACTCCACTTTATACTATGTGGCCCTACCATTGTTTGCACCTCCAATTGTAGATCTCATAAATTACTATTGGTCCTCGCTATCATTTAAATCAATTAAAAATTACCTAACCTTTTATGCGCATGAAAAATGTGTCAAAATCCAAGTATTAGATATTGAGAAAGGGTGGGAACAAAGCAGTGGACAATTTTGTGCCTCTGATCCTTCTCATAAAAATTATCTGTCATACCAAATCAATTCTCTATGGAGGCAAGCAGCCCCTTGAAACAGTACATACCAGGTTGATTCTATTCAAGATTGTAGTACTATCAAGAGTTCAAAGGAGAACCGCGCTGACGTTTTTTTTTATTTTATTTGTTGCTATTTATTTATGTACTTATTAATTTATTGTTGAGAATGCTGGCAAATAGTTGGCAGAGAATACAGATGGACTAAACTCGGGGAGGTTTTAGAAATGTGACGTAAACGTCTCTCCTTCGGAATAAATGCCTCACAAAAGACTTTATATAAACAAAAAATTCAAAGCAACACGTAAAGCATGTAGATGGCAATAAAATTCATTGAAAGCTTGTCTATTGGCTTTGAAATAAGTTTAGGTTGTAGAGAAATGTCTAAGAGATGAGGTATGGCTCAAACAAGTAAGCAAGTGGAACAGTTCAGACTTTCTTAGTATCTGGAATAAGTGAGAATGGTGTGAAGAGCTCAAGAATTTTCTTAAGGCTAAATATCGGAAGACCCCTTAACTTTGGACGAGTATTAGATAACAGCCCATAACTTTCAAAATATCAGAAAACCCCTAAAGTTAGGGTCTTTTTAAGGGGTTATCAAAAACACCCCATTAACTTTAAGATTTTATCAGAAAACCCCCTAGAGCATAAACCACAATTTTCACCGGTGAAAATATCCCCATGCACAATTTTTCCCACCCATGTGAAAATTACGGTTAACGTTGTTCGGGGTGTTTTCTGATAAAATTTTAAAATTAAGTGGGGTTGTCTAATAACCCCCTAAAAACCCCTAACTTATGGGGGTTTTCTAATATTTTGAAAGTTATGAGGGGTTATTGGGTTTTTCTTGATATTTAGCCTTTACTAATGTAGTTCTGTTAGTGATTAGATGAAAATTTTTATAGATTCTAGATGGACTTGAGATATCCCTTTTTTATATATAATGAGAAATTGATGGTAGTTCTAAAGGCACAGAAAACTGATATGTGTCATCTAAATGCAAGAAAAATGATATGGATCATATCAAAAAATAGTCACATGTCCCTTTATGATAAAAAATCTCATAGTTATAAATATCATAATAATCAAATATCAAAAAATATAATAATCAAATATTAGGTAATCTCAATCAAATTATAACTATCCATAATTAAAAATCTCATAATTATATATTTAGGTGTAGAAATTAAAGGAAAAATTACTCATGTAGATAGTCACTCTACATAAAATCATATATGCAAAATTGTACATGTATCAAGTCATATGTAAAGTTAATGAATTAGTCTTTCTCTTAAAAAGTTGACGAATTAGTCAAAGTTGTTTCTATTTATTGATTCAATATTCTATCTTTCTATTTATTGATTCAATATTCTATCTTTACTGATTTTTATAAAAGGAAATAGCAGTTTATACGTGTCCCCTTTAAATTAAAAAGAAATTATAGAACAAAAGATCGCATCTTTGAGTATCTATAGCATGTAGGCTTCAAATTATTTTTCCTCTACGAAAATTAAGAACTTTGCTATTACTAAAATATTCTTTAAGATACACAAAATAAATAAATCAATTATACAAGTTACTGAAAATATTATCTTGAATTCCCTATTTTATATGATTTTCTCTAATAATTAGTTTGATATTCTAATGAATTTTTTGATTATTCTAAAAATAATTTTTTAGATTCTTAAGATTATTTTATGGATAAGTGATTTTAAAACCACATATACTTTTCTAATGAAGTCAAAATTATGTGATAATTAGATTTTAAGCATAAGATTATTTTATATTATATTAATATGCAAAGGTCTTATATATCATCAAGTGTGACATTTTATTATTTGATTGCTTCATGTTGTAGGGTTTAACTCAATGTTCTCTTTAATTCATGCCAAATCTTAAAAGTTTTTTAATAAAACATCAACGTAAGATGACTCGTTGGTGGCAAAACCTCTATAGTTCCCATATGGGCAAATGAGAAATTATAGAGGGATTAATGGTTAATCTATCTAATTTCAAATTTAAAATTTTAAAATAAAACTATCTACGTACTTATTCACAAGCTATAGTTTTATTTTTTTATTTTAGGATATTATAAATAAAAGGGATATTATAATGGAGGAGTTAGTAGTTTATACGTGTCCCCTTTAAATTAAAAAGAAATTATAGAACAAAAGATCGCATCTTTGAGTATCTATAGCATGTAGGCTTCAAATTATTTTTCCTCTATGAAAATTAAGAACTTTGCTATTACTAAAATATTCTTTAAGATACACAAAATAAATAAATCAATTATACAAGTTACTGAAAATATTATCTTGAATTCCCTATTTTATATGATTTTCTCTAATAATTAGTTTGATATTCTAATGAATTTTTTGATTATTCTAAAAATAATTTTTTAGATTCTTAAGATTATTTTATGGATAAGTGATTTTAAAACCACATATACTTTTCTAATGAAGTCAAAATTATGTGATAATTAGATTTTAAGCATAAGATTATTTTATATTATATTAATATGCAAAGGTCTTATATCTCATCAAAGTGTGACATTTTATTATTTGATTGCTTCATGTTGTAGGGTTTAACTCAATGTTCTCTTTAATTCATGCCAAATCTTAAAAGTTTTTTAATAAAACATCAACGTAAGATGACTCGTTGGTGGCAAAACCTCTATAGTTCCCATATGGGCAAACAGAGACTTTCAGTGTTGTAATCACACAAGAAGGGTATTACATCCTTTTTATTTTCAAATATTATAGAAAATGAGAAATTATAGAGGGATTAATGGTTAATCTATCTAATTTCAAATTTAAAATTTTAAAATAAAACTATCTACGTACTTATTCACAAGCTATAGTTTTTTTAATTTTAGGATATTATAAATAAAAGGGATATTATAATGGAGGAGTTAGTAGTTAAGCTATCTAATTTTGAATTTTAAATTGTGAAATAAAAGTCAATACACACCCATATTTTAAATTTCTAAGTTTCAAGCTATCTAAGGAAAAAGCTCAGACTCTGCTTATCCAATTTTGAATTTGAAATTCAAGCAAACTACTTGTCATTTCATTATTATCTTCATAACACTATAGGGAATTTAAAGGTAATATCATGTTCATTTCAATAAGTAATATACTAGAAGTCATTAGTATAAGTCATATGTATTCTCATATTCATAAAAAGTGCTATATATATAAAAATAGAATAGAGGTTACTCAAGATCAAAGAAAAATTTCAGTGAAATTCAATTTAGAAGAACATACATATGACCAATGAAGTAACTCAAGATCAAAGAAATCAAATATACAAATAATAAAAATAAGACCTCTAGCCTTTTAAACTAATCATGTGCATTCGATTCCCGCTACCCGTCCATATTTATTTTTTTACATGTAAGACACACGCGTGCGAGCATGGGTACAACACTTGTTTAATATAATACTAAAAAAAGGACATAACAACAAAGTATATAATAAAAACAAAACCTCTCACTTCATGCAAGAAATAAAGTAAAAAGACACATAGAAAGAATAATTTTGGACGTTAAAAACAATGGAGTAAGGAGTAAACCATTGATTTTTTTTATAGCCCAGCCCCGAAATCGAACCCAAGATCATGGAAGTCATATTGGAACATCTCATAGGTTTAGGTCATCGGTGGTGGGTTAAAATAATAATTTATGCTTGTTGTGAGTAGAGGTGCATTCGGTTCGGTTACGGTTCAGATATGACGCTTACCATATCTATATTTGCTTTCTAAAGACTAATACGGATGCAGACATAGATATTTTTCAGTAAGAAAAAGTCATAACCATATCCACATTAAATGGAAACGGATACGGTTCGGATATTAGAGAAGCAGATATTGATGCAAATTGAATATTTGGGAAATGGACATGACTCGGATATGATAAAAAATATCATGTTAATTGGATAGTAAAAAGTTATCAGTTAAAAAAAAGTTATTTCAAACAGTAAAACCTCACTATATTTCAACCAAACTAACATAAGCAAACCTACAAAACCAAGAACTGCATGCAATTGATTATAAAAAAGTAGAAGACAAGAACTGAAGCACAAAAGTGTTGCAAATTTTTTTTCTACACCTTACGTTTTATTATATCCATTCATTAAAAAAATTATAATATAACATAAATTTGACTACAAGTAAGTCTAAAATGTACAATTGATTACTCAATAACAGCACAATCAAATAAACTAAAAACAAGTGACCACATTCCAAAGTGCATGCAATTGTTATCAAGATAATCAAAAATTTAGTATTACTCATATAGGTAACCGTATCTGAATCTATATTTGAATCCTTATTTGAATCCATATCCGAATCCACACTTGAATCCATATCCGAATTTAGATATTTAGACCATATAAGAAGTTTGAACCAATATCCATACCAAATTGTAAATCCGAATCTAAAAACATATCCGTATCCAATCGATTTCAAATTTTGGCTACTATATCCGCATCCATTTCGGATACGGTTGTGGATTGACTCAAATATATCCGGACCATTTTGCACCCCTAGTTGTGAGTCATATATCATTTAAATCTTAATTTATCCTAATCCTAATTATATCGATACTAATCCAATGTGAACTACCTATAGCTCAACAATTTAAAAAATAAGATTAATAAAATACATGAAATACTATTTTGAATATTTCATTTAAATCTTACTCTATCCTAATACTAATTATATCCTATACTAATCCCGTGAACTACATATAACTCAATAGTTTTAAAAAATAAGATTAAGAAATCATCATTAGCTAACATATTATAATACATGAAGTATTACATGAAGTATTACAAAAATCTAAAATTTTCAAAAATACACAAAATACCCTCAAAATTCAAAATTACACAAAACACCTGACTTTTCAAAACTTAAAACAACAAAATGAAATCGAATTAATAACAGTCCCAAAGAGTTTAAACTTTGCAATTAACACCCTTAACATTTCAAAATTGTAGAAATAACCTCAAAAGTTTAAATTATAAAAAGCACCTGAAATGCGGAATTTCAAAACTTACAAAAACATATATGAATTCAAGGGATTACCATCGACACTTAAAATTTAAAATTTGCAAAAAACCTCAAAGTTATAAATATTGCAAAAACTCCTTAAAAGTTTAAAATCACAAAAGGCTGAAATTTCTAAACTTAGCAAATAAAAGAGTAATTGTTTAGAATTCTTTCATTAAGATATATTAATTTAACTTTCAATTTAAAGTTTATTAGGCATTTTCAACATCTAAAAGTACTCTAAGTTGATGTTGGCAAAAATATCAATAACAATAGATTAAAACATCCAATTAAGGTACAAAAATTTAAAAATATATGATAGATTAAAAATTAACGTCAACGTATAAATTAAAAACTGCATATAATTTTACTAATAACATTAGTTGATAGAAAATTAATTACATAAAACTGATAAAAGGCCATAATATAATAGCTTAGCATTAATTAATAATAATGTATAAACATTGATCGTGATGTTAATAATATTTATAGGGTAAAAAATACAAGGAGTTATGTATGGAGAAACTATCGAAAGTTCAGAGATATCCTTCAAAAGAATCAAGTTGTTTTCATTTCAAATGGAGAAGTGAGGAAAATAAATCCAAAATTCGGAAAAGTTCATGAATCACTTTAATTGACATTGACAAAAGGCATATCTATCAAAGAAGCATTCTCCATGAAAATACATGAAATACTATTTTGAATATTTCATTTAAATCTTAATTTATCCTAATCCTAATTATATCGATACTAATCCAATGTGAACTACCTATAGCTCAACAATTTAAAAAATAAGATTAATAAAATACATGAAATACTATTTTGAATATTTCATTTAAATCTTAATTTATCCTAATCCTAATTATATCGATACTAATCCAATGTGAACTACCTATAGCTCAACAATTTAAAAAATAAGATTAATAAAATACATGAAATACTATTTTGAATATTTCATTTAAATCTTAATTTATCCTAATCCTAATTATATCGATACTAATCCAATGTGAACTACCTATAGCTCAACAATTTAAAAAATAAGATTAATAAAATACATGAAATACTATTTTGAATATTTCATTTAAATCTTAATTTATCCTAATCCTAATTATATCGATACTAATCCAATGTGAACTACCTATAGCTCAACAATTTAAAAAATAAGATTAATAAAATACATGAAATACTATTTTGAATATTTCATTTAAATCTTAATTTATCCTAATCCTAATTATATCGATACTAATCCAATGTGAACTACCTATAGCTCAACAATTTAAAAAATAAGATTAATAAAATACATGAAAAATTTAGTATGTATTTATAAATTTTCATATTTTATTCTTTAAATATATTAAAGGAATCATGAATTTAAGATAAAATTACATACAAATAATCTTGTAATAGAAACTAAAGTGAAGCCATTCATCAACTATGTTGAGAAATATAACAAGCTAGATAAGGGAGGAACATCACTATAATGGATAAAAGGTATATACATGATACTTATTTATAATAGCGTAAATAAAAAATTAAAATCGATATTTTTTCTATATAGTGGCATGACTCTGCGTGTAACTTTATTTAGGGATATGACTACCAACGAAGGATTAATTATTGAAGACATACTCAAAGATAAGCATGTAATAGCACTATCAGATTTTAAGATCTTTAAATATGAAGGTAACATATTTCATTATTAAAATTCTTATTAAAGGTCACTAAATATAAAATTCACCTTATATCGTCTTAAATTTGTAGGAAAGATATGCATGTCATCGTAAATTGTGTCAATAATATATATCAACCCAAAGATACAACTTCTTGAAGAAATAATGGAATAGTAAGTAAACCAAGCAAATATCCATATGACACAATAAAGAAAATATATTACATTTTAAAGCTAATATCTTTGGGCTCATTGAGAACAAGGCATGAGGCAAAACATCTCCATTAAGGCTCTTTACAAATACAATACAAATTCAGATTACTGATATATGCAATCATCACAACATTCAGAAGAGGTATGATCTTACAAAACCTACTCTAAAATTCACACAATTAAACCTAAAAATTGTTTACCAATATATAGACACGCTATTGCACCTATAATGTAAAGATAACTATCATTTATAATAGAGTTGAGCCGTGATTCTACGCTTGCAAAGACTACAATAAGAAGGTGGATAAAGATGTTAATAAGATTTCCCAAATGATAAATGTCACAGAATCGCCGATGATACAATATCAAGGTTAAGTAATGTCCCTTTTCATGAAATAAACATATCAAAATTAAATATTAACATTATAATCTAAGGCAAATTGATAATGAAAAATACAGTTATTTTGTTGGTAGCGGACCGTGAACCGTCGAGAGAAACCACCACAAGCGGAAAGCCAAAACACAATAAAAGAGTAAAGACACGAGATTTCGTGGTTCGACAAGTTGCCTCGTCCACGGGGAGGTAAGGAGGATTTTCACTAATAGAAAGAGAGAATACAAATTAGGATTACAAGTTCTCACAAAGAAACCCTAAAACAAACCTCTCAATCTCTCAAAAGATCTCCTCTCCAAAGATGCACAAAACCCTCTCAAAGGCTGCTCCAAAACGTGCTTGAAACTTTCAAATTAATCAGGTTTAGGGTTATATATAAACTCTAAGCGAACCGGGTTTAAAACCAAACCCGTATTGAATCTGCCAGATTAGTCGACTACTACTTGATTAGTCGACTAATGCATCAGATTAGTCGACTACAATCTGATTAGTCGACTACTACTTGATTAGTCGACTACAATCTGATTAGTCGACTACTACTTGATTAGTCGACTACTCGTTCCGGCCCGAAAACTTGCTTTACGTCATTGCAGATTAGTTGACTACAATGCCTAGTAGTCGACTACTGAACCTGAAAAACTATCTTGTGCATGTTTTGTGCATGTTCTATAATTCTCCACCTCGTACATCATTTGATTTACCTCAAATTTTGGACGAACACCGAAGAACACCAAGAACATCTAGAGATCTCCATCACCAATCCAGCCAATCCAACAAGGCCACTACACCGCTGTCGCCACGCATCTCCACCGATCAAGCTCATCGTAGTTCACCTCAAATCATCTCCACCTTACCCATTACGCCCGAAGGGCCATGCCCTCTTGGGCGGATCAACCGGTTGATATGAAGCAAGTCTAAGCAATGCTTAAACTTACTACTGTGACCACCTTGGTTAACATGTCCGCGGGATTCTCATTCGTGTGCACCTTCATGAGAGAAATATCACCTTCCTCTATGACATCCGCACAAAATGATACGACATCGATATGCTTGATGCGAGCATGATGAACTGATTCTTCGCCAAGTGAATTGCACTCATTTGTCACACCACAAGTTCACGTTTTCTGCTCAATCCCCAAATCGTCTAGAAGACCCCATAACCACGGTGCTTCCTTCACTCCCTCTGTCATGGCCATGTACTCGACCTCTGTAGTAGAAAGTGCCATCAGAGTCTGTAACATCGATCGCCAACTAACCGGAGCTCCATGTATCTTAAATACATAACCGGTAGTAGATCGCCGTCTATCTAGATCGCCCTTAAAATCGAGTCCACAAACCCGATCAATCGACATGTTTCTCCACCAAAACACGGACCGTATCAGCGGTACCCTTTAAGTACACGAGGACCCATTTCACTTTGCTTCGGTCGCCTTTCGGATTCGCCATGAATCTCACGACCACACTAACCGCTGTGAAATATCAGGCGTGTACACACCATTGCATACATTAAAGCGCCAACTGCACTAGCATAGGGAACACGCTCCATGTGCGCCTTCTCTTCCGCTGTAGTGGGAGATTGATTACCAGAAAGCCTAAAGTGTGGAGCCAATGGAGTCACCACCGACTTAGCACTTTGCATCCCTAACCTCGCGATCACCCGCTCTATGTAGCCCTTCGACTCAAGAACAATCGTCGATTAGCGGCTCTCTTCTAATCTCCATACCCGGTATTTTCCTAGCAGCACCCATGTCCTTCATCTCGAACTCTTCACCAAGTTAAGATTTCAACCTATCTATCTCCACCCTGCTCTTAGAAGCAATAAGCATGTCATCCACATATAAAAGAAGATAGATAAAATTACCTCCATGAAGCTTCGAATGTAAACACAACAATCATGATCGCCGGAAAACCCATGCTTCATTGAAGGAGTCAAATCGCTTGTACCACTGCCGAGGAGATTGCTTTAATCCGTCTGATGACTTCCTCAAATGACACACATGATTCTCCTTATCCTCAACCTTGTAGCCCTCGAGGTTGATGCATGTAGATCTCTTCATCCAAGTCTCCGTGCAAGAAGGCTGTTTTAACATCGAGTTGATCGACTCAAAATCACCATAAGCAACAATACTCAATAGCACCGAATAGATGTGTGTTTCACCAGGAGAAAATATCTCATTGTAATCCACATCCTCTTTACATGCAAAACCCTTAGCCACTAGTCTCGCCTTGTATCTTACATCACCGAGCTCGAAAGATCTTCCTTTCTTTTATACACCCACTTACAACCAATAGCTTTTCTTCCTATGGGCAATGGGACCACCTCCCATGTATGATTCTTCGAAGAGATTCCATCTCTTCCTCCATCATGACCAACCAACTCTCACTATCCTTGTCGAATAGCTTCCTTGAAGGAGACCCTCGTCCTCCTCCACCCAGAGTCGTATTCAACCATATTAGCCTGCCCATAGTGCTTGGGGTTGATCATTGACGAGAACACCTTGTATGCTCGCTTTGGCCTAGTGGAAGCCAAATTATCCTCGAGTTCTTTGTTATTGTAGTGCTGTGTATTTTCTGTGAACCTCCTCTGCTCAAGCTCATCATCTACGACTTCCCACTTGAGCACGACTAGAACCCGGTTGGTCTTTAGGTTCTATTTCAATAACACGAGACTTAGAAGTCTCACCGGTCATAACACCATCATCCTTGGGCGCCCTAGCAATCATGGATTTCTCATCAAAGGTAACATCTCTGCGACCACGAACTTTGAATCTTCCGTACACCAAAGGCGATAGCCTTTCATGCATATCCCAAGAATATTGCCTTCTTGGCCCTCGTCAAGCTTTCCCTCGTTGGCGTGATAGTAGGCGGTACATCCAAAATTACGAGCCTATCATAATGCATGCTCCCGACCACACCCTATAGGGTGTATCACCATCAATGTCGAATGTGGTGAGCGGTTCACAATGTAACAAGTCAGAAGCCACCGCTTCGCCCACCATTCGTTGCCCAATCGCATAAGATCGCATACTCCTTTGCTTTCGCGGTGTTAGGTTCGATCTCTCCGCGACCCCATTCTGGCGTGGTGTAGACACGTCGATGTCGAACAATTCCCTCGATCCGCAGAACTCCTTGAAAGCACCATCGTATACTGCATGCGTTATCGGATCTGCGTTGTTTGAGTCGAAAGTTGATTCCATTTGTAAAACTAGAAAATTACACTTTTGGTTCTCGGTTACAATGAAAATTAAATAACTCTCTCACAAACTTCGAAAAAGACACTACAAGTGTAGATCTCTTGTTTTCGTGGGACTTTTGTCTCTTGGGGATGTCAGTGGACCACCGATCGGCGATCGTCGAATCGGCGGGGTTTAGTTGATGCTTCGCAAAGGAAACAAGAACTTCAAAGAAATATCTTAGCAAGGTAAGATATCTACTCTTCTCAAGAATAAGTCAAGGCTTAAACTCAAGGAATCTCCGTGTGGATCGTGTTCTTGAACTCAGGAAGCTTGGATCTCGATTGCCCCTTTCGATAGCCGACCTCACGCCCAAGTGGGCGTAGGAGGGTATTTATAGTCTTTGGGAAGCGTGCCCTCTTGAAACATAAGTGTCATAAGTGCGAGAAATTTGCGGTTAAGCCTGGCATTTCGGTACGCCTGGCACCAGCTGCCTGCTCGGCGGCGTGTAAGCTGCCGCGCTAGCGGCGAGGCAATATGATTTTGCCTGCATTTGGCGGCGATGTCGATCCCTCCATTCTGTAGCGGTTTTCCGCTTTTAGGCGATTAAATGCCCTAGAATTACGCCTAGTGGGCGTATCTTCGCGATATAACCGTCCATTGAAGTAGCTGAGCGTCTCTTTCTTGTTGATAAAGTCAATTGGGCCCCACCGGCATTGATTTAGATCCTTCAAGAGCTCGTTTTTTAAGTATTCGGGTGTCTCGTGTTTGGCGAGGCACAAGTAATGCCTCGCCTATAGCGAGACACATCAAGGTGTCTCGCTAGTGGCGAGGCACACATAAGTGTCGCGTGAGACACATTAAGGTGTCTCGCTAGTGGCGAGGCACACATAAGTGTCGCGTGAGACACATTAAGGTGTCTCGCTAGTGGCGAGGCACACATAAGTGTCTCGCCTTGTGGCGAGACACAATCTTCCATGTTGGGCTTCTTGAGATTTCGACGACGTTGTCCCGATCTTCTCATGATTTAGTCATATTTGAGGTTCTTGACAATTTTGATGCCTACAGATACCCTCCAAAGTTTTCGAGACTCCTCGTATTTTGTCGAAGTGCGGAATACTTTGGATAAGATGCCTTGCTTCGTTCAGCGTTGAACTTTGTAGAAGAGGCCCATGTTTTGCTTCGGTTTCTTGAATCACGGCTCTGCGGCGTCGTGACCATACTTTGGGATCAATAGTTGTTGCATTTGTATTTGGATTGATTGAAATGTCGAAGTCGATTTTGGACTAATCATCTTCATCTTGAAAGTCACCACTTGGGTTATAACACCATCATCCTTGGGCGCCCTAGCAATCATGGATTTCTCATCAAAGGTAACATCTCTGCGACCACGAACTTTGAATCTTCCGTACACCAAAGCGATAGCCTTTTGCATGCATATCCCAAGAATATTGCCTTCTTGGCCCTCGCTCAAGCTTTCCCCGTTGGCGTGATAGTGGCGGTACATCCAAAATTACGAGCCTATCATAATCGCATGCTCCCACGACCACACCTATAGGGTGTATCACCATCAATGTCGAATGTGGTGAGCGGTTCACAATGTAACAGGCAGAGGCACCCGCCCACCATTCGTTGCCCAATCGCATAAGATCATACTCAGCGCTTTCGCGGTGTTAGGTTCGATCTCCGCGACCCCATTCTCGTTGGTGTAGACACTCGTCGATGTCGAACAATTCCCTCGATCACGAACTCCTTGAAAGCACCATCTCAGATACTTGCATCGCTATCGATCTCGTTGTTTGAGTCGAAGTTGATTCCATTTGTAAAACTAGAAAATTACACTTTTGGTTCTCGGTTACAATGAAAATTAAATAACTCTCTCACAAACTTCGAAAAAGACACTACAAGTGTAGATCTCTTGTTTTCGTGGGACTTTGCTCTGTCTTGGGGCCATGTCCGTGGACCACCGAGCAGCGATCGTCGAATCGACGGGGTTTAGTTGATGCTTCGCAAAGGAAACAAGAACTTCAGCAAATATCTTAGCAAGGTAAGATATCTACTCTTCTCAAGAATAAGTCAAGGCTTAAACTCAAGGAATCTCCGTGTGGATCGTGTTCTTGAACTCCGGAAGCTTGGATCTCTGATTGCCCCTTTCTGATAGCCGACCTCCTGCCCAAGTGGACGTAGGAGGGTATTTATAGTCTTTGGGAAACGTGCCCTCTTCAGAAACATAAGTGTCATAAGTGCAGGAAATTTGCAGTTAAGCGCGGCGGCTTCAGTACCTGCGCCAGCTACCCTAAGCTCGCGGCGTGTAAACTGCCTCGCTAGCGGCGAGCAATATGGGCTGCCTCGGCCGATGGCGGCGATGTCGTCCCTCCGCTCTGTAACGGTTTTCACCTTTTTAGGCGATTAAATGCCTAGAATTACGCCTAGTGGGCGTATCTTCAGCGTATAACCGTCCATTGAAGTAGCTGAACGTCTCTTTGCGCTGATAAAGTCAATTGGGCCCCACCAGCATTGATTTAGATCCTTCAAGAGCTCGTTTTTTAAGTATTCTGGGTGTCTCGTGTTTGGCGAGGCACAAGTAAGTGCCTCGCCTATAGCGAGACACATCAAGGTGTCTCGCTCGTGGCGAGACACACACAAGTGTCTCGCTAACTGCGAGACACATCAAGGTGTCTCGCTCGTGGCGAGGCACACACGAGTGTCTCGCTCGCGGCGAGACACATTAAAGTGTCTCGCTAGTGGCGAGGCACACATAAGTGTCTCGCACTGTAGCGAGACACAATCTTCCCCTGTGTTGGGCTTCTTGAGATTTCGACGACGTTGTCCTTCGATCTTCTCATGATTTAGTCATATTTGAGGTTCTTGACAATTTTGATGCCTACAGATACCCTCCAAAGTTTTCGAGACTCCTCGTATTTTGTCGAGGGTCCGAATACTTTGGATAAGATGCCTTGCTTCGCTCAACGTTGAACTTTGTAGAAGAGGCCCATGTTTTGCTTCGGTTTCTTGAATCACGGCTCACCGTCGTGACCATACTTTGGGATCAATAGTTGTTGCATTTGTATTTGGATTGATTGAAATGTCGAAGTCGATTTTGGACTAATCATCTTCATCTTGAAAGTCACCACTTGGGTTATAATTGAAATGCCTTGAGAATCATTGAGAAAAGCGTCGTCGATTTTACGAATATCGATTTCGAGGAAAGCTTCTATATGTAATATCCGAATTGTCCCACTTGAAGAAAGCGAAGGGCAATCTGAAGTGTCTCGCTCAAAGGACCGCCACGAATGCATGCGAGCATGCTTGAGCTTCCGGAGGCGATGTAATGGTACATTTGCATTAGCAATGAGTTACAAAGTGCATTAAAATCACGGTAGGAGAAAGTGCTTGACCTCGGCAGGAATAGTGAACCCGCTGTCTCAAGTTATTGCTTGTATGATAGATATAGGATTTTTGGCAAACCCTCAGCCATCAACGGATTTGATGAGCCTTTACCAACTACCGTTTGAATTGGGCTAGCATGTAGATTATCTGAGTCCGTTCTACATGTTACGTTGTGCTAAAAGAGTGAATTCTCTTAGACTTTATGCTACGATATTGAATACGTAGGCTCGGTCAATTATCACGGGAATTGATTACCCGGCAGCATGTGTTAGATGCAGACTTATCTCTGATAAGGGACAGAGATAATATCCCTATGCATGAAGGCATAGTTTAGGTGTCATTAGGTAATGACATCTATGCTATGATATTGAATACGTAGGCTTGATCAATTATCACGGGAATTGATTACCCAGCGGCGTGTGTTAAACGCTGACTTATCGCTGATAAGGGACAGAGATAACATCCCTATGCATGAAAGTATAGTTTAGGTGTCATTAGGTAATGACATCTATGCTACGATATTGAATACGTAGGCTTGTGGAATTGTGTCTTCTCTTGGGGCGAAAACGAACCCTTTGTTGGAGTAGACCTCTCATTCATAAAAAGAATCGAGAAGATTTTGACCATGGTCCTAATCAGAGGAAGGTTTGACCAAGGGAGTGAAAATTTAAAAATGATCCTAACTGTAGGAAGGTTTGATCGGGATAGGAGTTTTGGAGACGATCCTAACTATCGGAAGGTTTGATCGCCAATCTCAAATGGACCTCTCGCTCATGGAAGGAATCAAGAGGGATTTTGACCATGGTCTTAGCGTAGGAAGGTTTGACCAGATAGGAATTTTTTGAGACAATCCTAACCGCCTAAGGTTTGATCGCCAATTGAAGTGGACCTCTCGTTCATGGAAAGAATCGAGAGGGATTTTGACTGTGGTCCTAACTGTAGGAAGGTTTGACCAGGATAGGAATTTTTTTGAGACAATCCTAACTGTAGGAAGGTTTGATTGCTCAATGTGGAAGTGGACCTCTCGTTCATGGATTATCCACCTCCAGCTTTCTTTGCAAAACTGGGTTGCATTCATTTTAGAATAGTTTATACTCATATTCTTATTGGAGTAAGAAGGAGGAGCAGTTTAACCTCTTATACTCATCGGAGGAATTAGGAGGAGCAGTTTAATCTCTTGTACTCATCGGAGAAAAGGGAGCAGTTTATACTCATATACCTGTCGGAGTGCAGAGGAGCAGTTTAACCTCTTATACTCATCGGAGGTATCTCGCATTTAGCTTATTTCGGCGTTAAGACGCCGGCTTCAACCAAGGCTTGGATGATGGCCTTGAGAGCTAAGCAATCCTTAGTAGGATGGAGGATCCTTCTGTGGTACGCACAGTATTTAGGGTCCGAAGTCTTGTTAGCCTCCTCTTGATTTGTAATCGGAGGCAACTTGATTTTGTTATTATCAAGAAGGTGTTTGAAGATGGTCGGAACTTCTTCGTCTCTGAAAGAATATGTCCTGTGGAATTCTGATTTAGAAGCTTTTTGGCGCGACCGTGGTTGCGACGTTTGACTAACAGCAGTCACAGATGCCTTTCCTCTATTACGAGAGGAAAAATTTACTTCTGAGGGATCAGCCGTCATTTTGCCTCTTTCAGCTTTCTTCCTTCTGAGGAAACGTTCGGCTTCTTCACCGTTGAGTTTCAATTCTTTCCAAGTGGTTGGTGGTGCAACCCCCACGACTTCCAACAGATCAATGGAGAGATTATTGTGGCATGTCCGCAATATGAATTCCTCGGTGATTGGATCTTTGCAGTTTATGGCCTTATTGCGGAAACGCTTAACGAAAGTGTCAATTGTCTCTCCATTCTTCTGCTTTTCATCCAAAAGGGTTCCAATCGAGACTTCGGTGTCGTCATCGAAAAAATTGCTGAGGAACAAATTTTCTATGTCATCCCAGCAGTTAATGCTCCCAGCTTTGATTCTTCGATACCAATCGAAGGCAGCCCCGCGAAGGGTACCAACGAATGACCGAATCATCAAAGGCTCATTTCCTGAGATCACCCCCAAATGTGATTTGAAGTAAATCAGGTGTTGTGTAGGTGACCCTCTCCCGTCAAATGGCGTGAAGTTGATCAAATTAAATTTTGGCGGGTAAGGAATTGAATCCCACTCTCTCGGATACGGACACGGGATGCCCGTCCTTTTGACTTCCTGTACGGACATCAAAGCATTGATTTTATTTTCAAGCTCTTTCATCCTTTCGCCATCATCCTCCCCTTGTTTTGGATTACTTCCAATAGGAAGAATTGGACCATTTCCACCTTGAGCCTCAGATGGAGCTTTCTTTGGAGGTTGATCAGCATAAATGTGTTCATCAATCTCCGAATCGCTGTCTTCGACATTATGAGCATTATGGTGGGTAACTCCACCTTGTTGACTGGATTCAGCCGTTGATCGACCTGTGTTGTGCAACCGCTTGGGTTTGCAACTCCTCATCTCTGCATGGCTAGCTCCATCTCTATTCTCATTTCGCCTTAAGCTCTTCTCTTTGCTTGGCTAAGGCTTCTTGTAACATTTGAGCGGGACATCGGGAGTAATGGTAAAGCTCGATGACAACCAACACTTGACATTGTGTCATCGGAAGCTATCGCCGAATTGATGTCGGAGCTTCGTCATCGATGACTCTCCCTCATGCATCCTTCTATAGTCGGCTGGGCGTACCGCAATTGTAACCGACATTCTTTGAGAAATCTTAGACCCAACCTTTCCTCCGGGAGTGAAGTCGGGATCTGAATCCGTCGCCGGTCCTTTCCCTTTGTTCACCATGTTGATAGTAACTTCGTGAAGTTCATCCGTTCAATGGTAGATCTTCTTTCTTCGGGTCGCTTTGACTCGCTTCAAATCTTCCGCATCGCGTGGAAAGCCTCTCAATACCGAAGCTCTTTGTGGTTGAGCGCTTGACTCGAACAGCACATCCCGACAACAACGCCTTGATTAGTTGTGCACACGAGCAAGAATAATTTATTTCATCAATCGTTCTCTTTAGGTGTTACTACCCCGACGATGATATGGTTGGTGTGGGTTATTACAAATTGCACTTCCACCCCAAGTGTAACGTTGTCCTTAATTGGAGAACACGCCTTCTTTTGGGGACGCCGACTTTTGACTTGAGAGACAACTTCCGCCGCTGGCTTCGCATCCGAAGTTGCTTCGTATGAATCACGAGGGTTTGGTCATCTCGTGATTTTGCGAGTCACTTGCCTCAACTTATTCTCGCCAGACTCGTGGACCCTTGTGGGATGCTCAAACGAGATACAATTGGAATTCTAGAGACCGAGATATTTTAGCTTGTTCGTGACTCTTCCGATGGATAATCCAAGCGCTTTCTTCACCGGTACCTTGCCTTTATTTCCTCGGGTCACCAAGACGACTAAACACTAAAGTTGTCGGATTTCCGGACTCAACAGTTGATACCTCACCGAGAAGTGGAAGAAAGGGCGAAAAGCCCATTTTCAAGCATGGAAGATGGAAGATCATTGGCTGGCGGTAGTCGGGCCGCTCACGGGCGCGAGATACATCAACGCCAAGTAGGCAGCCTTTAGGCCGCTTAGCTGAAGTGCTCGAGCCGCTCTCGTTGAAGATCATCGGTGCGCACTCTGAGCCGATGTCGACTTCGACCCAAACTTTGTGATTTTGAGTCGATTCCTTGGTTGATTTAGACTCGCGCTTTGCGAACAATGGCACGCATGAGCAACGCTGCACGGCGCTGGCGCCGCCTCTTCCTTGTCAATCGGATCCTTTTGACGAGAACCCATTCTTCCTTGGGAGGAGGCCGACGGGTTGAAGCGCCGTAGTTTGTTGACGCTTTGATCATGTGAGTTCGCCTCGATAGTGAACTCCATCCGCCAACCTGTGGCCTTGGCTAATTGACGAGCCATCTTTTGACGCCGCCTTTGGCGAAGCTCGCTCACGATCGCTTGAGATCTTGTTGAGAGGAAATCACCTCGCCGCAGTTTAACGAGAATCGCTAAGCATTACAACAACGAACTTCCTCTTAGGGGATGAGATCCTCCATGTTTGCGGGTGAGGAGGACTTCGATGAGGAAGAGGAGAGATATTCTTCAATTTGGCTTGATCGAAGAAGTAGTCTAGTCCATCAACCATGAGGTCGGCTTGATTGCTGCAAGGCTGCGACACAACGATCTCGAAGCTTGAGACCGCTGGCTCCCATCGTGTCGCCATCGTGTTTGAGTCGAAAGTTGATTCCATTTGTAAAACTAGAGAAAATTACACTTTTGGTTCTCGCTACAATGAAAATTAAATAACTCTTCACAAACTCAACAAAAGACACTACAAGTGTAGATCTCTTGTTTTCGTGGGACTTTGCCTGTGCCGGGGACGCGTAATCCGTGGACCACCGAGCAGCGATTGTCGAATCGACGGGGTTTAGTTGATGCTTCGCAAAGGAAACAAGAACTTCAGCAAATATCTTAGCAAGGTAAGATATCTACTCTTCTCAAGAATAAGTCAAGGCTTAAACTCAAGGAATCTCCGTGTGGATCGTGTTCTTGAACTCAGGAAGCTTGGATCTCTGATTGCCCCTTTCCGATAGCCGACCTCCTGCCCAAGTGGACGTAGGAGGGTATTTATAGTCTTTGGGAAACGTGCCCTCTTCAGAAACATAAGTGTCATAAGTGCAGAAATTTGTAAAGTAGCCGGCAACCGAGCCGCTTCGCCGCTAAGTCGCTTCGCCAACGCGGGTAGTAGGCCGCCGCTAGCTGGCAGGTTATGGGTCGCCTCGGCCGATCGGCGAGGCGTTGTCGCCTCCACTGTGAACGGTTTTCTCGCTTTTAGGCACGATTAAATGCCCTAGAATTACGCCTAGTGGTATCTTCGCGTATAACCGTCCATTGAAGTAGCCGAACGCCTTTGCGCCGATAAAGTCAATTGGGCCCCACCAAAGATTGATTTAGATCCTTCAAGAGCTCGCTTTTTAAGTATTCGGGTGTCTCGTGTTTGGCGAGGCACAAGTAAGTGACTCGCCTATAGCGAGACACATCAAGGTGTCTCGCCGGCGCAGACACAAGTGTCTCGCTAACAACAGACATATTAAGGTGTCTCGCTAGTGGCGAGGCACACATAAGTGTCTCGCAATGAGACATATTAAGGTGTCTCGCTAGTGGCGAGGCACACATAAGTGTCTCGCGATCAGAGCGAGACACAATCTTCCCCGTGTTGGGCTTCTTGAGATTTCGACGACGTTGTCCTTCGATCTTCTCATGATTTAGTCATATTTGAGGTTCTTCAATTTTTGATGCCTACAAGCGTCTTCAATTTCTTTCTGTCTGTTCTCAACCATTGTTCTCCACTTCTTGAATGTCTCAACACCTCATTCTTGTGCTTCGAAAGTAAATCCAAGCATACCTAGAATAATCATCAATAAACGAGACATAATACACGGAACCACCCTTGAAGTTGTCCGAGCCGACCCCAAACATCCGTGTGCACATAATCTAGTATCCCTCGCTCTTAGACTTGTTGCTCGTGAACTTGACCTCGTGTGACTTTCCATACACACAATCCTCGCAAAATCCATGCTAGGTTCCTTGATTCTTCGTAGAACCTCTTTACCAAGCGAACTAGACCCTTCTCGACATATGCCCAAGCCGCCATGCCATAACCGTGTGCTCGCATGGGTCTCCACCACTCTTCCCGCCTCCAACCAGATCTCCCCGCCACCGCTGCATTCGAGAGAGTATATAGATTACCGTGACGAACACCCTTCATCACTACTAAGGAACCACGAACAACCTTCTTCACTCCGCTTCCGCCACAATCCGCAACCACCGGAGTCCAAAGCATCAATCGAGATAAGATTCTTCCGCAAGTCGTGAACATGCCTCACATCTCAAGGTTCGAACCACTCCAAGTGTAGATCTCTTGTTTTCGTGGGACTTTGCTGTCTTGGGGGCCGTGTCCGTGGACCACCGAGCGGCGATCGTCGAATCGGCGGGGTTTAGTTGATGCTTCAAAGGAAACAAGAACTTGCAAATATCTTAGCAAGGTAAGATATCTACTCTTCTCAAGAATAAGTCAAGGCTTAAACTCAAGGAATCTCCGTGTGGATCGTGTTCTTGAACTCAGGAAGCTTGGATCTCGATTGCCCCTTTCGATAGCCGACCTCACGCCCAAGTGGGCGTGGAGGGTATTTATAGTCTTTGGAAAGCGTGCCCTCTTGAAACATAAGTGTCATAAGTGCGGGAAATTTGCGATTAGCTGGCGGCTCAGTACGCCTCGCCAAGGCTACCTAAGCTCCTGGCGGCGGTGTAGCTACCTGTAGCGGCCCGAGCAATATGGCTACCTCGTGGCGGCGGCAATGTCCCCTCATTTCTTTGTAGCGGTTTTCTGCTTTTTAGGCACGATTAAATGCCCTAGAATTACGCCTAGTGGTATCTTCGCGTATAACCGTCCATTGAAGTAGGCGAGCGTCTCTTTCTTGTTGATAAAGTCAATTGGGCCCCACCGGCATTGATTTAGATCCTTCAAGAGCTCGTTTTTTAAGTATTACGGGTGTCTCGTGTTTGGCGAGGCACAAGTAAATGACTTCGCCTATAGCGAGACACATCAAGGTGTCTCGCTTCGTGGCGAGACACAAAGTGTCTCCATGCGGCGAGACATATTAAGGTGTCTCGCTAGTGGCGAGGCACACGGTATGTCTTTCATGTGAGACACATTAATGTCTCGCTAGTGGCGAGGCACACATAAGTGTCTCGCCTGTAGCGAGACACAATCTTCCCCTGTTGGGCTTCTTGAGATTTCGACGACGTTGTCCTTCGATCTTCTCATGATTTAGTCATATTTGAGGTTCTTGGCAATTTTGATGCCTACAAGCGTCTTCAATTTCTTTCTGTCTGTTCTCAACCATTGTTCTCCACTTCTTGAATGTCTCGAACACCTCATTCTTGTGCTTCGAAAGTAAATCCAAGCATACCTAGAATAATCATCAATAAGCGAGACATAATACACGGAACCACCCTTGGAAGTTGTCGAGCGGACCCCAAACATCCGTGTGCACATAATCTAGTATCCCTCGCTCTTAGACTTCTTTGTTGAACTTGACCACGTGTGACTTTCCATACACACAATCCTCGCAAAAATCCATGCTAGGTTCCTTGATTCTTCGTAGAACCTCTTTACCAAGCGAACTAGACCCTTCTCGACATATGCCCAAGCCGCCTATGCCATAACCGTGTGTGCTCGCATGGGTCTCCACCACTTCGCCGGTTCAACGGCGCATCTCCACATCGCGTGCGTGCCGAGAGTATATAGATTACCGTGGCGAACACCCTTCATCACTACTAAGGAACCACGAACAACCTTCTTCACTCCGTTTTCCGTCACAATCCGCAACCACCGGAGTCCAAAGCATCAACGAGATAAGATTCTTCCGCAAGTCGGAACATGCCTCACATCCGCCAAGGTTCGAACCACTCCATCATGCATCTTGATTTTGATATTACCTAGCCCCTTGTTTTACAAGCATGGTTATTCCCCATCAATACAGTTCCTCCATCAATGCCTCTGAGGTAGTAAACCACTTCCTATTTGGACACATATGGTAAGAGCAACCGAATCAAGTATCCACTTCCGGAGATCTCCTCGCCACCGTGGCGACATAGCACTCCCTTCCTCGAAGCGTAGCTCGCTTCTTCCTTGCCCTCTCTCCTCTCGGTCTTGTTGTTGTTCTTCTTTCCACCTACTCTCTTATTTGGACGGTCGACTTTGAAATGCCCAGCTTCACCGCGCGAAACATCCTTTTCCATAAGAGGTCTTGATTTAGATCTAGACTTTCCTCCCTTACCTTTTCCTCGCTCATTGCTCCTTCCTCTTGCAAACAATCCCTGCGCTTGTTCCTTGTTACCACCAGTGACCATGTCACTAGTTGCAATCTTCGAAGATCGTCCGCTAGAAGTGCCATTCTAGTCTCATCCATCTTCAAATTTTCTCCCACAAGCATCAGTGTTTGCACGGGTTCTCATAAGACTTGGCGAGCAGTAGTAGAAGCGCCTGATCCTCGTCTCCTACTTTAACATCTATGTCTTTCAAATCTGATATGATCCTATCAAACTTGTTGATGTGTTCCCGGATTGATGAGCCCTCCTCCATCTTGCAAGTATACAATTTGGATTTTAAGTAGATCCGGTTAGTTAGACTCTTCGTCATGAAGGTACCCTCTAACTTCTTC
This sequence comes from Asparagus setaceus, assembly GCA_012295165.1. Classification (NCBI taxonomy): domain Eukaryota; kingdom Viridiplantae; phylum Streptophyta; class Magnoliopsida; order Asparagales; family Asparagaceae; genus Asparagus; species Asparagus setaceus. Next base: position 24,160,323 of record CM022710.1, read on the forward strand.
CACCGCATGACCATTTCCTCTCCATCTACCAAGAAAGCTACATCCCTCTTAAGGCATAGGATAATCGGCTGTGCTTCGAGATCCAGCTCCTCCCAATCCTCACCAGACATATCCTTGTTCTTCTTCTCCTTTCCATCCAAAGCCTTGTGCAATTTTTACGAAATAAGAAAGTTTTTCATCTGCATCCTCCAATAGGAAAAATCGTTCTTCCCATTGAACTTTTCAATCTCGAATTTTCCCACTTTGACTGATTTACTGGTTGACGTCATCCTCCGTTTGTCTTCGTGAATCCGCTTCTCTCAGGAATCACCGAACACCCCCTCAAATTAGAAATTACACTACTTCCAATCTGAACAATAGCTCTGATACCAATTGTTGGGCTCGCGGACCGCGGAACCGTCGAGAGAAACCACCACAAACGGAAAGCCAAAACACAATAAAAGAGTAAAGACACGAGATTTACGTGGTTCGGCAAGTTGCCTACGTCCACGGGGTAAGGAGGGGGGATTTTCATTAATAGAAAGAGAGAATACAAATTAGGATTACAAGTTCTCACAAAGAAACCCTAAAAACAAACCTCTCAATCTCTCAAAAAGATCTCCTCTCCAAAGATGCACAAAACCCTCTCAAAGGCTGCTCCAAAACGTGCTTGAAACTTTCAAATTAATCAGGTTTAGGGTTATATATAAACTCTAAACGAACCGGGTTTAAAACCAAACCCGTATTCGGAATCTGCCCAGATTAGTCGACTACTACTTCAGATTAGTCGACTACTACTTCAGATTAGTCGACTACTACTTCAGATTAGTCGACTACTACTTCAGATTAGTCGACTACTACTTCAGATTAGTCGACTACAATGCCTAGTAGTCGACTACTCCCTGCTCCACCGAAAACCCTGCCACCTACAGACATTACAATGCCTACAAGTTAATTCTCATCAACCTGAAAAACTGTCTTGTACATGTTTTGTGCATGTTCTACATATTTAGTTGATTCTCATGAAAAATGACACAGGCAGAGCAAATGTAACATTATTTGATATAGCAAAAACTCTTATTGGATGCATAGTAGAAGAATTCATTGCAGAGAAAAACGAGGTAACTCCTAACCTTATTTAAGTAATAAATTAGAAACACAAAAATTATATATATATGAAATTAACATTTATTCTCATTGAAACAGAAAAATAATCAAAGTTCGTATTTCCAAAAGTTTGTGTTGAACATAAAAAAATACATTCAACTCCTTTGTGATGTAAGATAAGAAGACAAAAGATGAACGAGCCCAGAAAAAGATAACAGCACAAGAAATCCAGCTCCAGCCTGATGTCACGATCGATGTAGACGATGAAGACACTACTCTAGAATTGTCCAGGAAAAAGATAAAGGTGGAGAAGGATTGATCTTGACTCAATAAAAAAATAGAAGGAATAAAAGACATTATTGTTTTCTGAATATTTTATAGAATAGTTTAATTTTTTTGAATAAAAAAGAATCTTTAGAAGGATTTTTCATGAACTTTTTTAGTACTTTTATATGCTTATGTGGATGCTTTTATTATATAGAAGTGTACTAGAGTTAACATTAATCTTTAGTTTATGATTTTTTAACGAAGTCAATCAATGATTAGGAATAAATTTTATATTCTCTTTAGTTTCGTTCTAGACCATTTTAATCAATCATCTTGGCTTATGGCTTTAATTATTCGTCTTTCTTTTATAACGCTATTTTTTCAAGTGTTTTCACTTTCGCAACACTAATCTTTCAAGTCAAGCTCGGTTTCATGTTGGTCCAAATAAAATAAAAATTCAAATGGGCTTTGGATTACATTTGTTTCATGGCAATTCAATTATCAACACGAAAATTTAAGTTCAGTGTAGCGCATTTAAACAAACATCAAAGAAAATAAATAATCACAATGCTAAAGTTTAGAGTTATAAGAGAGCAAAAACAATCAAAATGGAACTAATTAACAAATTTTAGTAAGGAAATAAATCAAAACTACTTAATCATGGTATTTAACCACGTGCATTGCACATGCATAAAACCTAGTGAACAAAAAACATGTAAGTTTTGGATATAGTTTTGGGGTTTAAAAGAAAATTTAATTTGGGTCCTCACTACACTGTCTAAACTTCATTTTCAGAGGACTAACTAATCACAAAGTCAACACTAAACCCAAGACCCAAACTAGCTAATGGAACCCACACGCCAAGCGTTTATATTATATACTTACTGTTTGCCTTCACAAGTCCCGTGATTAAGATGTTTTTGGACTAATATGATTATTATTTTCAGATGATTAAGAAATTAAAAACATTTTTTTTATATAAAAGGGACTCATTCTAGTTCAAAAGGTCATTACTGATTTCGTATAGGTGCGACTTTAGTCTGAACTGGAGACTTGTCTTTGTGTCATTCATGAAACAACAAGGAAAAATATAACAATAATCTGTCAAAAGCAATTCTACCTGCAGTTGTTTGTTTTATTTAGTGCTCGTAAATTCTTATAATTGTAATTACAAAATAAATTATTATTGATAAGAACAGTTTGACTGCAAATTCTTCTTTGCAAAATGATACTTTTCTGAATTACAGTTAAAACACATATAGTTACAATGAAGCAAATATATAGAACTCTAGTTGCATTTTTAAATTGCAATTGTAATCATAGTTATAATTTGTCTCATACCAAAGTACCAGAAAATGACCATAAGTTAATTATCTGTTTAGGATTCTTTGGACATATCTCATCTAAATTGCTTCATCATTTGAGACAATTTGCTACTTCTAAGGTTCAAATCCAGCCATGTCGACAAGCATTTTAACATTTTCGTTTGTCTACTTAAGAAATTGACTGTGTAAATCGTTTATGTTCTTTTTAAGAAGTCCTACAAATACTTTTTTTAGTACTAACTTAAGTATGTGTGTACTATTTCATAAAGGAAACATGCATGGATAAATGCATGCGTCCTAAAACCAAGTTTACATAGGTCCAAAATAAATAGCATGTACTAAATTCAACAAACAAAGTTTGGCCATTAAACTGGTTCTACTTTGAACCATCCCTTCTTTGGTCCAAATTAGAACCGGTTAAGAATAGAACTGATTCAGGGATATACCTGGCTCATTTTAGAGCGAGATACCAAACACACCATATTAAGGTTGATGAACAAAAATAATAAGACTAGCTGAAAATTTTGGAGTGAGCTTTTAGTCAAGGTCATTAGTCTACATGGACATTTCCACGTTCTTTCAGTCAAGGACATTTCCGCATTCCGTGAAAGCGATATTCACATTTTAGTTATGGATTGTGAGTCTGTGACCTCCCTCATAAGTCTTGTACAGTCTACACGCCATGCAATCCTTGTAGATTAATTTGAGAGTTAAATCAACAATTTATTGGACTCAAATCTGGGTTTCTGATTACCCAATATATAATCAATTTCTTTAAATGCGTCAAATTCTAGTTAAATAGGAGTTTATAAGATCTTCTTCTTCGTGTTAATTTATGTCTACTTTAAGTTAGAGCAACATTAATGACATCTTGGAATTTGTAAAAATTACTCCTAATTCTTTCACATTGAGTTTTTCTATACATATCCCATTTGAGAGTTTTACTTTTAAATGAGAAAATATTGCAATCTTATTGAAAAAGGTTTTTGTCCTAGAAACCACCTTGAAAGTAGGGTTATTTTATAGAAACCACCTTTCATTTTCAATTTATACGTGAACCATCTTTAAAGTGAATTTTTGTTCCAATCAACCACTTTCTAGGCAAATCTTCAGTAAGAAAACAAAAATAACATTAGAAAATGCAAGCTTATGGTACGTACATGACTTGTATTCTTTTTTTTGAAAGAAAAAACAGGGTGAAGATCCCTGTTCATTTGTATTTGAAACCAAAAGAGCCAATCTCAACCTTGAAGACAATAGTCAAAGTCCTCTCCGATGGAATCTAAACCTAAGAACAGGAAGAGGACCATAGCCGTCACCTGCTGCATAGGTTGGGAGAAGTGGAAGGGAAGAGACTATGTGTTCAAGGAGGAGATGGGTATATAGGTATACAAAATTGTGGAGCTATGACAGAGCTCCTATGTACAACAAAAGAAAACTAAAAAGAGAGAAACAGAGATTAGGGCGTAGATGTCCCCTTGAGCCCCACATTAGTTAGCTAATTACACATTAAGAGTTTGTCAACAAAATAGTAACAGTAGCAGGGATCCTCATGCTGTTAGAAATTGTCCCCCACTCTTGCACAGTCCATGGAGGAGGATTCTTGAGCCAGCAGCAAGCTCTCTAGGCCCCTGTCAACGACCACCTTCGCACTTTTGAGGTCATTGGATGCAAGATTGCCTGTCCAAAAGATCACAAAATGTGAGATGTTGGAAGCTAGCAGTCTGGGTGGTGTTTGAGTCTCTTGGAAGATGAGTTGGTTTCTTGTTCTCCAAATACACCAACAAAAAGAAGGAAAAGTACTGACCACAGCAGCCTATCTTCTCTGTTCCTTAGGAATGAGCCATTGCCTTCCAAAACAACATTGTAATCATATAGAAGAGGAGATGTATGCATAAAAGAATTGAAGAATCCCCAAACCTGATAGGTGAATTGGCAATTGAAGAAGATATGGTCATCACTTTCTGGTGCATTGTGACAAAAGGAGCAAGATGTGTCCCCTGTCCACCCTTTGTTACTAAGGTTCACCTTGGTGTTTAGTCTCCTCTTAAGAAGGATCCATAGGAAGACTTTAACTTTCAGAGGAATTGGTGATTTCCAAACAAAATCATATCCGCTGAATAGATGGCCTGAGCCATTGATGAGGGAGTATGATGACTTAACTGTGAAGGTGCCAGAGGGGTGGAATGGCCAGGAGGGTGCATCCTCTGATGTGTGGGATGGCTGGATTGGGAGGTTTGACAGAAAATCTCTTAAAGCCTGGACTTCTGAATTCTGGGATGAGGAGATAGGAATAAAAAACTCACATTTGGTTTATGTATAAATTGAAAGTGAAAGATGGTTCTTGTAAAATGACTATTTCTAAGGTGGTTTCTAGGAAAAAACACTATTGAAAAGCATTGAAATTTTTAACATTGTACTATTTAGAAACCAATATTGTTATGTGGGAGGGGTAGATAAATCTAGTGTGAGAAAATTGAAGGATAATTTTACAAATACCAAGATTTAGGAGCTAATTTACAAATATAAAAGATTTGCGAGGTACATATGGAAAACCCCCTTTTTGTAAGTACTTATTAATTGTCATGGTTGGATCTGATAAGATCCATGTCGAGATCCAATAATCACATCTCCATTAATTAACATTGGATATGCTTTTAAGAATCCAAATTAAAAATTGGATTATGAGTGAATAGGGATCTTATCAGAACCATCCCTATAGGGATAGTTTGCACCATAGATAGTAGAGCTAAGATTTATGTATATACTAAGGTTATTGGGTCTACAAGCGTAAAATGTCTTTTCATCGTTGCATTAACATTTATAATTAATAATTTTTTGTTAAAATTTCTCAAAAGAAAGTAGCTTGGTTGGTTAAAGTCTACAAATTCGGCCTACAAGTTGCAGGTTTGAATTTCAACAAGGCCATATTTTCACATAGGGTTATTATTTAGGATTAGTCCCTCAAATATTTTAATAGTTACTCATTAGTCCCTCAAATCCGGTTATTGCAATTTGGACCCTCAATGATGAAAATACCCTCATCTAATATTTTTAAAGGGTTATTTGCAATTTAGCATTTTTAGAGGGTATTTTTACATAAGGTTATTTAGATATTGGTCCCTCAAATCTTCAATGATTCCATATTAGTCCCTCAAATCTAAATAGTTGCTCATTAGTCCATCAAATCCTAGGCTTAATGCAATTTAGTCCCTCAATGACCAAAATACCCATCATCTAATGTTTTTAAAGGGTTGTTTGAAATTTGGCATTCTAAATTTTACACTTTTAAAACTTTGATATCCATAAGTTTTTGACACTTTGATAAGCTAAAATTTATACCTTTTCTAACTTTGATACCCTAGACCTTTTTGACACTTTGATAGCCCAAAGTTTACACATTTTTAACTTTCATACCTCAAAGATTCCATTTTTTACTTTGATACCTCAAGGTTTGCACATTTTTAACTTTAATACCATAAAGTTTAAATAAAGTTTAAGGTACCAAAATGTCAAAACTAAACTCTAGCGTATCAAAGTTGAAAAGTATAAATTTTTCTTAAAGTGTCGGAAAAACTTTGAGGTGTCAATGTTAAAAACTTTGGTATTAAAGTTAAAAGGTGTAAACTTTATATTACCAAAGTATAAATAATCCTTTATTGAGCAAGATGAGTTTTAAGAGAAATCATAACTAAGAGTTATTTTAGGTCATCAAGAGACCAAATTGTAAGACCCCTTAGGATTTGAGGGACTAATGAGCAATTATTGAGATTTGAGAGACTAATATGTATTATTGAAGTGTGACAGACTAATTTTCTTAAAATATTTCTTTCTAAATCAAATGCCATTATTATTATTTTTAGCTTTCTCCGCATTAATTTATGTACATAACAACTGCCAAGGCATTAGTATTGTGCAAATGCTTTGACTAATATTTTTCTAAATCAAAATGAGCTATTTTTTTAGCTTTCTCTACACTACTTTATCTACAATACAACTATCAAAAGCATTAGTGCTGTCCATATGCTTAAACCATATTTTTCGACTTTTCCTACACTAATAATTTATCTACTATACAAAACCAAAATTTTTTTTATTCACAAGCTAAATTTTTTTAGAACCAAATGCTTGAACTATTTTTTTTCTTCACTCACACTAATCTATCCATATTACAATTCCCAAAAATATTTTTATCCACAAATTAAAAAAGAATTTTCTAAGCAAAGTGGTTAACCATTATATATTTTTTTGGCTTTTTCACACAAATGATGCGGCAACGTGCGGGTCAATTTTGCTTATTTCTAAACTAAATCCCCACCATGCGTGAATGGTATAAACCACTCCATTCTATGAGGGGTGTTTTGATATAATCTGCATTCATTATGGATCCTAGTGCCACTGTTACTCATATTCCCTTATAATTACTTAAGTCAGAATTGATAATATCTTGTAAGTATTTATCTGAGTATTTAAATATATTTCAAAATAAAATTTAAGTTGAAAAAGTCTATCCCTTTAAAAAGTAGATGCTCTCAGTAAATAATATTTTTTTAAAAGAAGGGTAAAACTACTCCTATAGGACCATAAAAATATTCCTATAGAAACAACTTACTAGTAAGAAAATGCTCGCCTTGCCATATTCACTCACAATCCCTCGCAAATCTTCATTGATCCGCCTTTATTCGATTCATTATTGCATGTTTTGACTCGTTCTTCATTTCTTGAAGTTGATAACTGATCTTAGACACTTCCCAACATGACATTTGATCGACATCAGCTGCATTTGTTGGCTTCCATTTCAAGTCATCTTCAACATATAACACCATTAAGTATATTTATTGGAGAAAAAAATATTAGATATGAAAAATTTTAGGGCTATATTGATGCTAATATATCAAATTTTTTGGAATTATGTAATGCATTTTTCTTAATGGTTTGAGGACTCGATTTACTTCGTACTTGAAGACAACCAATTGTCTAGTTCGTTAACCCACTCTACACAAGATCCTTCCACCAGATATTATGCAAACATTACAACGCTTCGTCTCCAAAGCCATCTTAGATGTGTCTCATCCTGACACAACTAATCACATTCTCTAGGAAGAGATATTAGCCTAACGACATTACACACTGGGTTGAGAGAAAGGAGAGGAGTGAGAAACCCTAAAATCATGTTCTACAATATTTCTTTTCTTCTACAAGTCCAAAGCCTCGGCTTATGTTCCTTTCAACTACAGTCCACTGACTTGAGCGTAGGAAGGGCTTTGGCTAGAACCCACCATTTGTGATGTGTTTGCTTGTGCCCGTTGGCTACATTACAATTAGGCTCTAAGGCTATGTTTGGTAAAGGGTTAGTGGAGGGGTTAAAGGGGTTTAACCCTTCACTAACTCACCAAACACTAATTTTTTGATAAAGGGTTTGTTAACCCCTGATAAGTGGTTGAGACCACTTAACCCCTGAAAAACCATAAAACTGACGGGTTTACAATTCCGCATCCGGAGGCGGCTTAAGAGGTAACCCGTGTAAAGTGGGAGGACAGAGGTTGTAATATTATTCTTCAGTTGTGAGTGCCGCAAATTGAGTTGGGCATTTCATAACTACTCTAATCACCTTGGATTGCCTATTTTATACTAGGTTGTAATATTATACTTCATTCACCCTAGATTGCCTATTTTAATCACATAACTACTTTAATCACCTTGGCAGCTTGGCTATGCGATTGGGTAGAGTGTTTAATTACTTCCACCCCCTGATTGTTTTGGTACTTAAATTTACACTTAGATATGGCTATTTTAATATATTATAATATTTCAATTCACATTCGCTACTATCTCATTCTTGTTAACATCGAACATGTTCATCTATTATTTCATTTTCACTTCGGATAAATATAGCTTTATTTATACAAGTGCAAGACGATTGTACAACTGCATGACAAGTCTTCAGAGTATATTGTATCTAGTAAAAGTTTTGTTGGAAAGCACCTTTTTGGGGAATTTATGAACATGCGTAGTCACTAATTTGTAGGGTGCTTGAATTTGGATAGAGAGTCGGAACATATTTTTTGAACAATCATTAGTAATTTTTCCTACTTAAAATAAGATTAAAGTTGGTTTTTTTTTAAAAAAAATATAGCGGTATTAACCACCTTAACTCTTCCCTAGTTGCCAAACAAAATAAAATTAACCCTTCATTTTAGCTATCACATCCAAACGGATATTAATTATTTTTAAATCCTCATGATGGGTTAAGTAATTTAATCCTTCTACTTAACCCTTCTCCTTTAACTCCTTGCCAAACGATACCTTAACAGTTTAAAGTCCATTAACCAGGTTGCCTCCTCTTTGCAAAGCCCTCATTCCTGCTTCAACCACTTATATGACATCTTGACTCGCTGGAACAATTCGGAACCATTTGCCCATGCCTTTCCTCTTATTAATATAATACAGATTCAGGTACTTACACATATTTAAGAATGATTCCAGGAGATCTTTGAAAAATTCTCCATAGTTTTTTTACAAAAAAAGGAAAAAAAAAAAGTAAAGAAAAAACTCTTTGACCAACTATTAGTACATGTAATACTACTCATGAAAAATTCTAAAATGACAGCTCAGCAAATGAGAAAGTTAGCTTCCCTCCAAACTCCTGAATAATTTTTTATTATCCATTGCGTTCTAATTTCTCCCGCCTCGCCTTTTTCGTCGGAGCAATAAATAATATATAAACTACTCTCATTCAAAAATAAAAAATATCCCCCATTGACCAAGACCCCGACTCGTCAAAACTCAAAATTGGAAATTTAAATCCAAATCAAAGAGAGAAAGAGACATCGATTTCCTCATTCTCTTCCCCTAATTTCTGGTCTCAATCCTCAATCTAGTGCCTGTCTTTTTCTCTCTTGATTCGTAGTTGTGATTCAATTTGCGGATTTGGGGATTTGAGGGTTGGAGATGAAATCGCCATTGAGGAAGCTGAGGGGTCTGGCCCACAAGGGCGATTCTAAGGAGAAGAAGGATCACCGTCACCGGCATCGGCAGCCGGCGAGGCTCGATGAGCTCGTTCAGGCGACTCAGGTTCCCAATTCTTCTGAAATCCCCCAAAAGTTTAGATTTTTCTTCATTTTTACTGGGGATGTTTCTAGGGTTTTTGGGATAGGGCTCTTTCTGCTAGAGTAACTGTGAATTATCGTGTCTTCCCTCTGATTTTGCATCTCAAGTTCATGTTAGGTATAAAAATTTAAATTTTTTTTTTTACGATGGAACATATTAGATCATGTCTCTTGTAGTTTGATGTTGAATTTGTTGATTGGGACATCCAGCTACAAGCATATAAAAGAGACGAATACACGAAAAATTAGCTTGGTCCCATTGACTGCGATTACAAGTTATTCTTTTTTAGTTAGCCCCTTCTCTACTCCATCTAAATCATTTGTTAAGAATATTAGTACCTGGGTCTTGCATTAAGGCATACAGCAGTTTTCTACTGTGTCACACAAATTTTACGAAATCTTCTTATTCATTAAGTTTTAATCATGCAACATAAATTTTGATTTCAGTGAATTACTACTTAAATAGCAAAATTCCTAATTGAAACAAATCAAGCATAATAAGTTTATACATATACAAAAATCAAGATAAAAATCAAATTTGAAATACACCCCATAATGAAATTTCAATCTGATCAGCTTCTGCTGTCTCACACAAATTCTACTATAAAACTTCTTTGTAAGAACATTCCATCAAAACTAGGCGGGAAAGTCTCTAATAAGGACTGTTTTTTGGGTTCAACAAGAAGATACATAACCACACTTTCATTCACTGTTTGCTGTCAATTACTCAGTCATTAAGTTTTCAATTGTCCTACAAAATTTTTATTTTCACAGATCACAACAACTATTTAATTTCCAAATTGAGACAAATAATACCTAATAATTCTATCTGAAGCTTATGCAGATACAAAAATCAAGATAAACATCAAACGTGAAAGACACCCCATTATGAAATTTCAGTCTGATGAGAGTGTATAACTAAACAACCAGGTAAGCGGATAAATCAAATCCTTATGAAATAAAGATAAAACTCAAGATGAATCTTTGATGTCTATTTCACCTCCAAATTTCTGCACTTAACTTTTGGATTGAAGTCGGGAAACTTGTTCCATTAATATTCCACCACTTTCATGTTTCAGTAGTGATGTATGTGATGTGCAAAAACATTTCATTGTTATCTCCAATAAGTAAAATGTTCAACCACTGTACATACTTTGACTTTACGAGTTACTCTTCCCTGCTAATATTTGAGAGAGGGTTTGATGCTGTCATGATCATGCCTCCCTAAAAGGAGTCTGTACACATGTCATAAAACATCGTAGTTTGGAAAGGAGAAATACTCATGTCCAATACTTAGTGGATACTTGACAATATGGCACTCATAGTCTCATGATCATGTGTTATGCACATGCTTATGAATCATCCAATACTTCAGAGAAGGAGACTTACCCATATAATGCACTTAGTTGAAAGTTGAAACTTGGACACTCCAATACTTGGGCCTTAAATTTCAATTGCTGAATTTAGCGTATCCTAAAATTTCACTGATGATTTATGTCTGAGACATGGATGGAGCCAGAAAAAAATTTTCTGGTGGGACACTATAATCATCAACGTAACAAATAAATAAAAGTTCTTGTTCGGACGCTTGATTCAATTTCTAACAATTTTATCATGTTTACATAATTAATGTGTACCATAACTTGATAGTTTTTTTTGTTGTCTAGGGCAGTGTTTCAGAGTTCATTATGGACTGTAGTGTACGAGAAAGACACGTTATCTGAAAAATACCAATGGAAGAGTGCAAGACCACTTATGTGTTTAGTGATAGTTTATGATTTGTAGATAATATTATTTTTCCTTATATGATAACTTATATGCTTCCTATAGGGTTTTACAGACAGAACTATTTTCATTGGTATGGGAAAAAATATTGCTCTACCCTCCCAATATGTTGAATTTTGAAATTTGATTATTTTAATTCTCAGGACATGCTAGATATGAGAAGCTGCTATGATAGCTTAGTTTCTGCTGCAGCTGCCACAGCAAATAGTGCATATGGTAAACTTTTTATTGTTATTTATCTTTGAGGGGCTTTCCATTTTGTTGTTATACACCTTATACAAAGGTTTCTACTTGACACGATTATCCTTTTATCATCCACAATTTTCTTCTCAACAATTTATCAGGTGCTCATGCACGCACACACAGTCAACACTATACATAAAAAAAATAATAGCTAGCATTTGTGCTCTTATGAGGAGCATGACAAAACATTATTCATTATTGTTAGTAAGGTTTCATGGTCAAATGTTTACTTTTCAGTCGGTTGTTTTCTGTTGGTACCATACATTGGGTATTAGATTTTGTGTTTTTAAGCACTGATTTAATCCATCTATTTATCCTGCAAGTTTCATGTATAAGTTTTGCTCTCTTTGGTACACATTTAAGCTGGTCCTCTTACTTATTGTGAACTCCGTGACCAAAAGTTTTAAGTGATTAGTTGCAAGACAGTTTTTTGTTTGTTTTGAGTTGATGTGTAAAATGGTGACTACTGACCCACAAATCTAAGATTTCTCATTACCTTGTATGCTGAACTGGCTTCTAGGATTGGAGAAGGATAATTTGGGAGAATGCATTTTGCATGAAGTACAGCCTTAGTTGCCTGATATGCAAAATTTTCACTGTTTTGCATAACTGTGAAAATCTTTTGCTGGAATAGAAGTCTAGAATGAGGATTGACTGAAGTAACACTTGTAGCATCGTATATATCCACCCACCCCGTTGATTAAATTAATAGGATGGTGACAACAACATCAGAATTCCAGATCCAGCAAGGGAAAAAACTAGCCATAAACTTTCTATAAAGTCTGGATATGGAGATTTGCCAAAATTTATGCAACCTTGGAAAATTAATATCGGAATTGCATCCTATAGAATTCTATCTGACATGGCAAATACAGGTTGATGGTGCCATATAAACTGCTAAATTCCCTCGCTAACAGTGAGCAGTTTCTAGAAGGGGGAAAAAAGAAAGAAAGAAAGAAAGAAAGAAAGAAAGCAAAAGCCATTTGGTAGCTGTCTAAGCTCATTATGCAAAGTAAAAACATGTTCTTCAGTAGCAATAAATTGTTTAGGGTAATCTTTGGTCTATTTAAGGAACAACTTAACGTGAGAGGTTGTCATAGGATTTTAATTGCTTGTTACATATTCATTTAAAGATATTCTCAAGCATAATTTACATATAGCCAAGGCCCACAAGGTATAAATTTCCACTCATTTGGTAGTCCTCAGTCCACTGAGTAAGTTGCATTTGCTAGGAAGATTGATGGCTCTCGTTGATGACTGTAGATTTCCTTCGTGTTCAACGTTTGTGCCATGAATATCTTCTGTTTAAACCATTTGTTCTTGATGATTTTGAATTTCATCATAATGATTGATTGACTCAGCTACTTTTATTCTTGTTTGATAATTTTTTGACCTGGTAGTGGTTTCAACTGATTATGAATGTCTTATGGACAAAACTAATCAATAAATTGACTAGGGTTTTCCCTTCATATTTATTCACTGGTTCATGGTCTTAATTTTTGTACTCTCTGAACTTGAGAATGAGTGACTTTCGAGGAAGTGGAAGACAAATTTCTTTGTTTTGGATGAAGGATTATTTCTTCTCTGTGCATTTCTTGCAAGATAAATCAATCTATATTTCTTTTTAAACAAACGTCCTTTTATCATGAATTATGTGATAGGTCTTAATTTGTATCACAGCACCTATACCATCCAAACCTTAGTGGTGGTTATATTATGTCCCTTGCATCTATGTAAAATTCTCTTACATATTACCATACAAATATTCATTATCTGCCTTGCTATAATCCTGACAGATGTTTATATGCAATGTAATCTTGCAGAATTCTCAGAAGCTCTGGATGAAATGGGGACATGCTTGCTTGAAAAAACTGCATTGAATGAAGATGAAGATAGCGGCAAGTACATCAAGCTTCAGTCTTCTTGACGCACGTGTTAAAATTAAAATATCTAGCCCCATATTATTGATTATCAGCAATGTTAATATTAAGTAACACATCATGAGTCAGCTACAACTACCTAAGATACCCTAGGTGCACTCCTTTGCGTGCACACACACATATACGTTAAATTCCTTCATGCATTGATTATTATATTCTTGTACTTTCACATGCAGGTAGGGTTCTCCTGATGCTGGGGAAAGTACAGTTTGAACTTCAGAAACTTGTTGATAGCTATGTAAGACCAAAATTATAGTTAGAAAAAACCACATGTATTCATAATTCTGAATAATTCTGATGCTTTATATTTTCTTCTTTTCAGCGTGTACATATCGTCCAGACAATCACAACCCCATCAGAGTCTCTTCTTAAGGAGCTTCAGACCGTGGAGGTTTGTTTTCAACTTTCTTCTTAACAGGAGGGAATTTGTTTTTATGATTTTTGAAATTTGTTTAAATTGTATTTTGGTATGTTTATTGTATAAACTACGGCAAGTAGAATATGAAATGTTTTTTTTTCCCGATATGAAAGGTGAGCTTTATTCATAACCAAAGTAAAGAAGTTTATTACAAACTCATATCTCCAGACCTATCACTCTAGTTAGAGCTAAATATGAAGCTACTAACCAAACAAAACTCCTGCTCCACAAAGAGAGAACAAACAATAGACCCATTTTTTATATACAATTTGCAAAAGAAGAAAACAAAAGCAAAATGCCTCCTCATGCTTCTTCTGATCCCAATTTAACAAACTCAGGTTGAATGCCAAAATTTGCACACCGGTGTCTGTTCTTCATAGTATCAATCATAACCTATACCCTACCCAGTTGGATCTTAAGGAAGAAAATAATTCTGCTTGACAACTTCATTCACATTAGGCTTTAAATTTCTAAAAAATTAGCCCATTTCTACTTTGCCATATAGCATAGATACAAGTGGCCAACGCTGCTCTCTTTAGCTTTGCATGACACCTACGTCACCCCCACCCCCACCCCCACCCCCCCTTTTTTTTGTTGCCAAGGTATAAATACATTCTACTGCAAGGGAGCCTGGTTATCTTGAACAAATTTCAAAACAGTAATCCAAACTTCTCTACTAAATGAACACTGAAAAAAATAAGTGTTCTTTAGTCTCATCTTCTCCTTCACACAAAGGACATAAGGGATTGATATCCATTCCTCTTCTTCTCGAGAACATCTTGGTCATAATTCTATCTTGGCAAGCCAACCGAAAAACAAAGGAATATCTAGGTAGATTCATATCACTCCATACAACCCTTCTCCGTGGCATTTTCTGCCTGGTTGGAATCAAAGATTTATAAGCACCTCTTGAGCTAAAAGACGGAGCAGGCCCAATCCATTGAATATCTCCATGAAGATTTGTAACTAATCTATCAGCCTTCTGCCTTAGTTTCAAAATATTTTGCAACATCCATGACCAAGATAGTTTACACTGCAAACTCCATATGTGACATTCCTTTACCATGAATCCATCTAACCCCCAAGCTATCGCTCTTGAAAGCTAAAGCCCACAAATGCTTCATCATCATTGCCTTATTTTAAGTTGTTCTTATAGTTGTTTGAAAGGCCACCATGCAATTTCCAACAATAGAGAAGACACTATTTTTAAAACATATTCTTCATTTTTAGGATCTGATTTGTGCTTATCCAAATTGTTAGGGCAAGGTTTGATGGCTGGTGTTTAAGCTTTCTGCATTTGGAATATATTTTGACTATAAACTGCTTAGATGGATTACTTATTAGTACACCTATTTTAATGTGGCTATTGTCTTCTTTGTTTTGTCTGCTTTCACGAGTTAAAAAATCACTTTGATCCCTACTAGAATACGAATCATAGACTACATTTTAAGTTCTTTGTATCCAGGCTATAGCATTTGTAACTAATAGCTTAAAAATATCCTGACACACACAGATATTTGATTTTCCTGTATCTAGGCTAGAACATAACTAAGAATTTTGTTTAGAAATTATGAAGTGCAACTTTTCTGATGCGAGTGTGTGTGCCTGTGCAGGAGATGAAGCAGCATTGTGATGAGAAAAGGTATGCAGCTACTATTATCGTCTTTTTTGTTTGGTCTTCTCAGTGATTCCCTTCTCAAGTTTGTCTCTTATTTTCAGAGATTTATACAAAACCATGTTAGCGTCATATAGAGCAAAAGGGAGACTGAAACATGTCAAAGGTGAATCATTCTCATCTCAACAGTTGCAAGAGGCACAAGAGGATTATGAAGAGGAGGCAAACCAATTTGTCTTCCGCTTGAAGTCATTGAAACAAGGTCAATCTAGAAGTCTTCTTACGCAGGCAGCAAGGCACCATGCTGCACAGGTTTTTTCTGCTAATCTCAAAAGCCAGCAGTTCATGTTTTTTAATGAAAGGTTAAACTCATGTAGTGTCTTTCTTTCTTTCCTATTTGGGATGTAGTTAAATTTTTTCAGGAAAGGATTCAAGTATCTGGAAGATGTTGAACCACATGTCAAAATAGTTGCTGAACATGAGCATATTGATTATCAGTTCAGTGGACTTGAAGATGATGATACAGAAGATGATGGTGATTATTACATTTATGACGAAAATGAGGATGGGGAACTGAGTTTTGACTATGGACAAAATGACGGAGACCATGATTCACTTTCTTCATCTACAAATTCGATGGAGGTCAGGAAATTTTTGCTGGTTCAGATTTTCCTAGTTGTCATAACGATGTGTATACTTATTTTCCTTTTTTATTTAGTCTATATTAGTTTCTTACATATGTTTGGGAGAACGCTCATCCCTATTAGTTTCCTCGGTGCTAAATAGTTAATTTGGAGCATCTTTTGTTTCCTGGAAGTTCCCTCATATCTACACTCACCATAGATGTAGTTTTTCATGGGAGGTCATTTCATGACAGATTTTCCTGTGAAATATATGAGTATATGATTAGTAGCAAATACGTCATGTACTAGAAAAGAGGATCTGTTCTGAAGCATCTTTTATCTCCTGGAAGTGTCCTACAAATACTCACAATAGGTGTAGTTTTTCATGGAAATTAGTTCATGACAGATGCTGTAAGTTATATGAATACATGTTTCATATCAAAATTCCTCACATAATAGAAAAGAGGATCTTGTTTGTTTACGCCAGTGAATGCACTCATGCATTTGGCCCATATATATTCACTTTGATGGAAATAGTCTTTCAATTTATAATGGATCAAAAAAATTTACGCCAGTGAATGCGCTCATGCATTTGGCACATATACATTCACTATGATGGAAATAGTCTTTGAACTTATAATGGGTCAAAAAAGTTTATGCTTGTTCTAATTCTTGGGCTATAAAGATTACTTGATACTTTTCATCGGTTATACTGCACTCTGTTTTATTGGTGGTTGTTTTTAATTTGCAGTTAGATCAAGTAGAGGAGTCAGTGACTCGAACATCGACAACAGAACCTGCAAAGGTAAAGTCACCATGCATTCCAATAAACAGTTATGCTCTCTTTTCTCTGTTGATTGATAGTTTCTTATCCTTACATTTAGATGATGTAGTTTTCATATGCATGTTTGCCTTTTGCCAATTTGACGATTTTATTTATGTGCCATCTTTCCATGTTTGAAGATGAACTAGTTGTCAAATATCCCATAACCTTTTAAAGTGACCTCAGATAAGCCCATGCATCTGTGTTGACCCCATTCATAGAAGGGTACTTTCCCTTGTGAATCGTTATGAACTGAGCTCATGAATGAATGCATGAATGAATGAATGAATGAACATGCACATAGGTGAATGCACGGATATGAACAGCATAGCAGATGCAAATGCATGCAAAAGTACTAGTAAAATGCACTTCTAGTTTTGTAAGATCAAGCAGTACCATTGAATAATCACATTGAGTTGTTTGAATATTGGTTGTATCAGGAAGTACTACAAAAAGTAAAAAGGAGGGGAAAAAATCAGTGCCAATAAACACTATATTACAAGCTCTCCTAAAATTTTTCTAAAGATTACGTGGTACCTGAAGATTGGATAGTTAAGATGAAAAGCACAACATTTGATCAATTCCTTATTCACATACATACAAACACACTCACGTGCACACATGCCGACGTGTAGATGTAGATGTACTTAAATACATGCATACATACCTTACAGACAAATGTTTACATACAAGCAGTTGTACACATAAAAACTTATAGATTTGAAGGCATAGACACATTTATATTTGATTTAAATTTGCCAACTTGAAAGGTTTCGTAATACTGTTGCTCAACTCTTCAAATTAAATGGGTGTATACACGTGTCTACATACTGTTTCAAGTTGCCTATGCTTTATATTTTGGTAGATGGGCTAATATATCTTAGGATAAATCACATATGGTGGAGGATATAGTAGAACAAAAATTCATGATGCATGCCTCTTGGAAGATTACCTTGCTTCAGAATGTCCCTTTGTTTCATCTTAATTTCAGTCTCTCCTTCGGCTCACTTAGTCACCATGTGTCTATGACATTATGTCAGAATCATCTTCTCATGAAATCTTGTCGTAATCGTCTCTTGTTGCTTGATGGTACATGCCACATGGGAAGTTTAATGCTGTATTATTAAATAACAAAGAAAACACCCTATGTCATTTACTTTTAGATTTTTGATTGCTGGTGTTTGGAAATATTTGACATTAGCTAATGCAGGAAAATATAGAGAAAAGCTCCACAGAATGGCCCAATTTTTACAAGAGACATAGTGCTGGCAGCATATCAGCACCCATTTTTCCTGATAAAAGGCCTGATCCATCAGAAAAGACAAAAGAACTGCGACCATCGTCAACAAGGAAGTTTCATACTTATGTTCTACCCACACCATTAGATGCTAAGCCGTCAGTTTCCACAGGCTCAATTAGACCAACTTATACATCTAGATCTGAAAACAAGTTTCAAACACCTGCACAATTATGGCATTCATCTCCCTTGGAGCCAAATAAATTCCTTCAAAATTCTAGAGATGTTGAAATGTTAAACCCCGCAAAGTTTCCAAAAGCACATACAATGGTACTAAAAGAGAGCAATATTTATAGTAGTCCCATCAAGATGCCGCCTCCTCTGAGGGAGAAACCGCCAACTCGTCCACACGCAGCTTTTGATCCTAAAAAAATTAAACGAAATGCTTTCTCTGGTCCAATAACAAGTAGACATTGGTCAAATCCAGCTTCTATGTCTCCATCACGTGTGCAAACTCGTCAGCCATCTCTCTCTCCAAAAAGATCGCCTAATATCTCACCTCCACGTATGAAATCACCAAAGATCAGTGAACTTCATGAGCTTCCAAGACCACCAACTGGTTCAACAAGACCAACTAGGCCTACAAGTTTGATTGGTCATTCAGCACCTTTGGTTTATAGAGAACAAGAGCTAAACAAGAAGACCAAGATATCTCCATTTGTATCACATACAGCATCGCCCTTACCAACACCACCTGCAGCTGTACATCGCAGTTTCTCTATACCCTCCAGAAGAATGCCATTGTCGCCGGTTGCTAAATTTTTGAAGGATCCCAGTAACACTGACTTGTCTGAAGATGTTGCTTCGCCTCCTCTGACCCCTATATCTTTAAGGAATGTCTATCCAATGTCACAAGTGTCTGAGTCGGTTATTCGAGCAACGAAATCGAAAGGTAACTTGCCTGTTTTTGTTCCATGTGAAATCTTCCATTCATTTCAGACATTACTGATTGCGCAAGTTTTCATCACTTTGTATTGCTTGCATTATTTTTTTTAAGTTGACAGCTTACAATTTCCATCACAACTAGGTATACTTGTATAGATGTTATGTATCTTGTTAGAAATTCATGGCATGTAAGATTAGAACCTAGGCTGCTCTGATACCATCTTAAAGTTCCTGCCACTACACCAAAACTACAAAGTTGTGCTGACAGTTGAGGGTTATAATTTACTCTAACAATCCATAATAATCCTTGCTTGAAATGTGAATGACAAAGAAGGAATTAATAAATTTCATGGCGGATGATCTGTGAGAAATAGGTTTGCGAGGTAGCTGTTAAAAGCTCATTCAATATGGAAAATGAAATTCTAAGTATGCAATCTACCTTTGATGTTTGTTTGTAATTGGGGAAACTGTTTGGAACAGATCTAAGGTTATTAACTGCACTGAAGTTATCATCAACGGTAATCACTATTTAACAATGATGCTAATTTCCAGATATGAATTTATCTGCTTGATATTTGAATAGATGGAAGAATTATAGCTGATATAATTTAGTATGAAGGTTAATGAATAAGGGGGGAAAGTCATGATATTTGCAACTTGGTCTTAACTTGGCGTTTATGCTATGTTTGACAAGTCATTTTTAGAAATTCAAATAATTTACAGTTGTGTTTTTAATTCGTTCTCTGCGAATTATATAAGCTCCATATATCTAGCTTTTTGTTTTTATCACAATATTTCTCAGGCCTAATAACTGTTCTTACTTCTTTATTTGCAGAAGCCTTGTGACAGATACACATGCCTCTGATGTATATAAATGTCTGCATTCCCAGATTTTGCCCGTGATTTTCTTGTCGACCGTTCATTGTGATGAGATCAAGTAAATCAGTCTCTTCGAAGTTCTGAGATCCATTAAAGGAGGTTTTTTTGTTGTTCTCTGAAACGAAAAGGATTTTTTGTTTCTTTTATTAGTGTTATTTTATCTTTTTAGAATTGGTTTTAGATGTGGCAAAACTCAATCTAGCGGAGCCATGTATTATTCTTTTGTTGTGTATAGTGCATTAATAGCATTCTGCTGTAGCGAAGAAGCACGTTCATTCTTTTTTAAGTTTTCCTTTTGGGGCTGTTTGGCTCTTTCCTAATAATGTATCAGGAAAAAAAAAGAGCATCCCTTTTTAGAAAACACAATTTACTATTCTTTTCGCCAAAGAACTAATGAATGGAAATGGGTTTTGCATGGAATGAATAAAAACGAGAATCTACATTTTAGGAAAATGTTTTGCCAAATTAAAGATCGGAATTATTTCTGCCCAATTTAATCAGCAATCAAATATTAAATTGCAAAAACAATGGTTTCTCAGCCATTTTAGATCCAATTGCTGAGAATTGTGTTCCTAAGGAATTAATGGTGTTTTCTCTTGCTCAATTTCTCATAATTCTAAGGAAACCAAAACATCAGACTAAGAGAGATTTATTAGAAACTAATTTCTTACACGCCTTACAATTTCCTTTCTTTCTCTTTGGTTGCCAAATGAACTACACAGAACAGTCCAAAATACAAACATGTTAGTTATGACTCAAAAGATGGTCATTTTACTGTCAAACAAAAGCAATCCTAACTTGGGTGTTCCTGGACACAAGCTTATATCCCAACAACAAACAAAAAGAAAAAGAAAAAAAAGAAACTCATTTCATCATTATAAGCTCTAGTACTAGCCACATATTTTGCTCACCTACACTTGCCATACTAACAACAACAAACAACATTAAGGCATTGAGTTTAATGCTTTTGGTTGCATTCCCTCCTCCATGACTGCCAACTTCATGAACTCCCAAATATGTGACATGCACTCACCAGCATCCCTTTGGTTAAAGGACAAGTGTCACTTTATAATTGGACAAAAGAGCTTTCATTGGATAGCGCATAGTTAGGTTTCCTTCTCTTTTATAAACTTTACATATAAGCCACTATATATGGAGGTGACTTCGGTTTTTTATTTTGAGGTGATCATTGGAGGAAATGGGGAAAGTATGCTGTTCAGGGGATGATGATCCTGTGAGCTTTATCCTGATTATTATCCTACTTATCATGTTCTTGTTCCTCTGCAGCCTGCCTCAGCCTAGGAGAAGGCTTGCTGTCTACCATTGCTCTTGAAGAGCTAATAGCTGTAGTTTTAATGGTGAGTTAACTTGAAATTCTGACTTATTTCCTCTTACCCTTTTTTAAAGGGTCAAATTGCGGAATTGCGGATAGAACCTCTGTAGTATCCTGTTTTGAACTCACTACCCCTAGTTCTATCGTTGCAAATAGACCTCCTGAGGAAAAATTTGTTTTGACTCTTTTATCTTGTAAGAAAGAGAATTTTTTTTTAAAATAGGTCCTCTGAAGATAAAAGAGGAAACAAATTCGCTCCGAGGGTCTATTTGCAACAACAAAACTAGAGGGGGAGTCAATCTGCAATTGACTCTCTTTAAAGCCTCTTTCAATATTACATTAAAACTCATATGCTATAGTGGGATTAAAAGTTATATTTTTATACTTTAACATGACTTTACCTTTTATTATCCGCTCTAAATGTGTGCTCAGTTGCATTATTTATTTTTAATTTTTTTGGGGTACAATCTTAAAGGTCCTTTCACTGCACCAAAACGATGAAGTTATGGTTAAATTTGAGTGTTATAAAATAAACAAACACACTTAATAGTTGTAGTGGGGGTAGCTTTGAATTGGGATCCTCTTTCGCAGAATTTTGGCAATGACAATGTTCACTTTCTCTCATCATAATCATTGAGTTTAGAATGATTAACTATTCATGCTAAATATAAACTGTCTAGCCCAAATCATAAACGTTCATCAAATGAATGAATTTTATGATAGATAAAGCCAATTAACTCTTCTCCTTCTATCATTTAACTGTATAGCATTAGATTGAGTTATTATTTTTCTATGCAGGTATGAGTCAATCAACAGAAGAAAGAGATCATAAGACGGCCGGCTAAATTACCATTTTGGTATATTTAGTAGCACCCTTTTACCAACAAGGTATATTTATTGGCACCAGCGACATCAAGGTATATTTAGTTTCCCAAAATTATCATTAAGGCCTATCCGACCGCCGGCCGTGAGCTTTGAATATAAAATTATAAATTTTTTACATATATATCCCTCAAATTTCTCATATTTACAAATTATCCCCCCAAATATTAATTTCGAACCCCTTCTCCCTTCCTCCCTCCCTCCCTCTCGCCCCTCTCTTCCTCCCTCCCACCGCCCTCCCCCCTTCTTCCTCCCTCCCTCACTCCCGCCCCATCCGCCACCACTACCAAAGAGATGAAAACCTCTGCCCCGATTCGATCACCTACGTCCTTTGTCATCAAAAGTCAGATGAAAACATCATGCGTGGCGGAGGGGCGGAGGGAGGAAGGGCGGAGGAAGAAGGGGAGGGCGGCAAGAGGGAGGGAGAGAGGGGCGGAGGAGAGAGGAGGGAAAAGGGTTCAAAAGTAAGATTTGGGGGATGATTTATAAATATAAGAAATTTGAGGATATATATGTAAAAATCTATAATTTTATATTCAAAGTTCACCATGGTGATAGCCTTAATGGCAATTTTGGGATAACTAAATATACCTCGATATCGCCGGTGCCAATAAATATACCTTGTTGGTAAAAGGGTGCTACTAAATATACCAAAATGGTAATTTAGTCAAAGCCTAAGACGGCCTATGACAATTTCTCAAAGAGAGTTGTTAGCTTGTACTCAATTGCTGATTATATGTTTGATATTTAAGTTTTGTTTATAGTGGATTTGGACGCAATGTTTCAACACCTGAATCAAATGATTTGATTTCCCTCTGCCTTTAAGATAATATTTGCCCCAATATCTGTAAGGGTTAGCACAAATTTATCTTCCAAGATAATTTAGGTGCAAAATGTTCTGTAATGATTATTATTTGCAGGATAATAAATCATTCTGAAACTTCATCAACATAGAAATAAAAGAGATTACTTCTGTTTTCTTCCTCCTCAACATGCACTGGTTTCCCTCTATTTATAGAGGGTGAAAGATGCAGTTTCCTGCAATTATATTCACTGCAGTTTTCTGCACTTACAATCAACTCCATTCATACAATTTTTCAAATTGCAAATCTGGAGATTCTACAATTTTTCAAATTGCAATTCTGCATTCAAACTGCAGTAAACTTATTTAATGCAGATTTTAACTATAGTTTTCTGCACTTTAAACTTAATTGTAATCATGCATATTATCCTTTCAAATAAATTGAAAATTCCAACATTATATAGTTATTGGTTGTTTTGAATAGCTTAGTTGTAAATTTTGTAAGCGCAATTTCCCAGAATTTCCTTAATTTTCTCTCCTTAGTCATGAAATAACTATCTAATACCATGAATCTCACGCATAATGAGGAGTTATTATCGTAAAACACTCTTGAGTCCAGTTTCTCTCTGCAAAGCAAAAAGACTTACATGTTTATAAAGTTAATTGCTCTTGATTTTATTGATGAGAAATTATTTGATGTTCTGAATGAATACATCTTGATAGAAGAGAGAAAACGTGATAAATCCCGGATAATTTTTGGATAACGTTGTAAAATCTGCAACAAGAAATTTTTTCTTCAATGACCAGACACATGATAATGATTACCAAAGACTTCCATCTACTTGAGAGGACTAAATTTTCTTTCAAGACTAGGATTGAACTTAGCACAAATTAAGAATCTAATGATCACAAATATACAGATTTGAAGTCTGATACGCATGTAGCTTGGTCTTTTATTATTCTAAATGTAAATATAATATAATGACAACATTATAACCTCAAAAGTCAATAAGAAGTTTTAAATAGGAACTGTAGAAAAAGTTGCTCAAACATGTGAACCACACAAAATGTTTGTTATAATATAATATAGTTCCACGATCCAAACCCATTTGCTAAGGAAACCCAAGACCTGGTATCTGACGTTCACACCCTCTCCAATGAGTACGTGCACGACACTATAATCCAGACTAAATCATCTTCAAATATCACATGTCCATTGGGTTAACACATGAACATAATTAGGGTCTCGCCCCTTATCACTACTATGGAAAAAGTGACTAATAACATGTTCAACCAATCACGAGCTAACAAGTGTCACCCCACAATGATCATTCAGCATCAAGTATGAAAGCAATCTCTTTCTTGTCTCATATATAACAATCTCTCAAAAAACCTAGATATGAAAATATTGTGCATCATCTTCTACATTCATTTCTTTCAATTGAGAACATTTTTTAGAGCATCGTCTTGGGTGTTGAAAGGGTATTGGCAAAGAATAAGCTTCGGAACCGTGATGCACATAGTTGAGTATTGGCAGCCAGGTCATAGGAGTTTGCATCACATCGAAGAGAGAGAATTCCTACCTAGCATCATATTTATATCAATGAATATCACTACATTCATACAAGTTCTGTCGCTTGAATCTTGTCACGTATACATCCCCTTTATTCTTTCCCCTTTATTCTTTGGACTAACGGGTCTAATAGCTATGAATCATCAAAATTTAAGGAATTTTATGATGAAATAATCTCAACCAAAAAAAAAAAAAAAAGAAAAAGCGAAAGAAGGGGAATTCTTGAATCTCGATCATTATCGGGTCGGATAAGATTGTCTTTCTAGGATTCATACCCACTCTGCAGTCTATCGGATCCAAAACGAAAACGTTATCAGATTGATAAAGTAAGGATCCGCAAGCGGCGGCCTCACTCGTGCGAGAGCTAAGCTAACTCCAATGGAGATGATAATGGCTGTAACTCACGCCGCTCCTCGCTTTCTCTTCTCCCCTTCGAATTCTCCAAAAACCCTCTCTTTTTCTTCTCCAAATTCTTCTAATTTCTCAATTGTTAGAAGAACAGTTCGAAGATCTCGCTCCCATGGCTTCTCTGGTGATCTCTCTCTCTAGACTTTACTTAATTGTTGTTCCTCTAGTTGTTATTGTAGCTTTTCAGTTAAAAAGTTTTGATTTTGATGTTGCCCATGTGTTTCTTTCTTAATTTTAATGGTGCCCATTATAGTTTTGCATTAATATTATTGTTTTTGTTTCCAATTTGAGGTTTAGTTTGGTGTTTGAAGTTAAGGTGCTTGTTCATGCTTGTTTGGATTTCAAGGGGGGTGAAGGGAAGGTATGGGAACAATTCCCCTAACTTCCCTTCCCCTTGCTTACACCCCAATTTGGGGTGTAACAAATTTTACACTATTTGGGGGTGAATCAAAGTGAATGAGGGTGAAAACTTCACCTTCTAAGTGTTCCCAAACAAGGTGGAGTGTTCCCCTACCTTCCCTTCACCCTCGTTCACCTCAATCCAAACAAGGTAATGAAATGAAAGGTGATTAGAGAATTAATGGCTAGGGTGTTATTTGGTTCGCTGTAGCTAATTGCAATACAAGTATCAGTTGCATGCAATGGTAATTGAGGAAACTACTGTACCATGTGGGTATAAAAAATTTCAGCTTTTAGGCAATTGTGCACTCTGACTAAAAAAGGTTTTCATTTGAAACTGGAGGCTTTTTTTTTTGCAATTGCTGTTGTAACTGTATTTACTAATTGTGAAACAAACAAAACCACTGACCCAAAATGTCTCAATTGTTTGTAACTGCAGTTGTAGCGAATAAAAAAAACCACTAAGTATTGTTTCACTTTGCATTCACTATTTAAAGCACTTTTGTGAGGCAATGCACAAATTGATGCAACTGTTTCATTTTTGCTGTGTTCTTAGATGGGTTTTGCTGTCTATCAACAGGGTGTCAATCCTAATAAACCTATGCTGATATTTACAATGTATTAAACTACGAAAATCTTACATCAGTGTAGATATCTAGTTTTCTTACTTTTTTTTTAGTTTATCATTTGTTCGCCTAAGTTGTTCTACATGCTTTCCCCTTTGTATGATGTTGGAAAAGGGAATTCACCCAAAACCTGTAATCTGGCTAACATTCGTGAATGATCAATAAGCCTCCCCAAGTTTTCTAAAGCTATGTATATAAGGACTTCTATTCCGTCCAATTCATGGGACGTTGGGGAAAATAGATTGATCTAAATTGATATTTTGTCCAAAATGGGTTTACACTTGTAACTTCATCTTCTTCACTAGCATCTCTTCATTTTCTTTATTTTCCATCTCCTGCACTAATAATGAGCATTGTCTAAACCATGCACTGATCCTTTTTCCACTTTTTTCGGCCCAAATTAAGCTTGAAATTTGCAAGCTCTAGAATCGTTTTATACATTATCTTCTTCTCGTATAAATGTATGCACCAACATGTATAAATTTCAGTGGTATTCCAACTCTAATCAATAAGTTTATCAAAATCCACATAAAAGGTTTATATTTTGATGTGGGAGGAAGATAGAAGGGTAAAAAAGAATTAAAGATTCTTAAGGCTGAAAACATTGTCCTACTAGTCTTTATTACAATTTTGATGGTAAAATGTTTGCGGTCTCATCTCTCGCTCACATGTCGCCTAGCTAACTTTTAGTACTATTTTGTTGGTCAAAATAGTTCTGGTCTCTCTCACTCACATATATTTCCCTACAATTTGACGTGTAAAATGTTTTTGGCCATGTGTGTGTGGGGATGGCGGGCGGGTGGGTGTTTTGGGTGGGGGGGGGGGGGCGGATGAGCACACATGTTTGTACGTGCATGCGTGTCATATTGGGTACTGCACTATTATTATCATACATAAAATATTTCTGGACTCCCCATTACGTTCCTGTTTTCATCACAATTTTGATGCGTAGAATTTTTTTGTTACAAGATGTTATGCTCTGAAATTACATAGAAATTTAATGAAATTACTTGTCTTCGCAGAAGTCTAAGATGTTATTTTGTTATTTCCTTTACATGCGCAGTTGAAGGATGTTAGAATATATAAATATAACCCTCAATCCTCACCACAACTTCAAAGTTTTGGTGTAAAGGTTAGGGACTTTAACATGGTATATGAGCAACCCAGGTTCAAATCCCACAGGCCACGAATTTAAAGCGGATTTTCTAAAAATTAACTCCGGTGTGTGCATCCAGGTTTTAGTCCTTAGAAAGAGTGCTCAAACTGCGAGGGCACGTTAGAATACAGAAATATAACCCTCTACCCTCACCGCAACTTCAGAGTTTTGGTGTAATGGTTAGGGACTTTAGCAAAGGATGCACTGGTTGGAGTTGAATTTGATGTATACTTGTGTAGGCGTTGAAAAATGCTCACAAGGTCCCCGAAACCAACTCGTGACGAGGAGTCGGCGAGTGACGACCCATCGAATGATAATCTGGACGTCGAACGGTTGGAGCGACAAACTCACAAAGCGTCACAATACCTAAGCCGGACTTGAACGGATGATCGGATTTCGGGACCGTTGAACCGGAACGAACCAAGAATTAGTTCTGGAATCAAATACAGACGGAACCCAAGTCTGAGAGACAAAAAAAGCCGGAAAACGACGCGGGAACGAAGCGAAAACAACGAAAAAAGCAAGGCGACACCGGCCAAGTTAAGTAAGTGGCGCTCGGCCAAGCCGGAAACCTCACCGGCAGGCAGAGTCTCCCTAGTAGAGGAGCTAACATAAAGAATTTTGATTAGGGGTTTATTATCATTTATCATTATTGATCATCCTATCTTGGAGTGAGTTGGTTAACTTGTTACATCTGAGGATAAAATGAGAGAATCATTTGAGATGGTTTGGCCATGTGCAGAGGCCATTAAGCATCAATTAGGAGAGATGATAAGATTATTAGTAATATAGAAAGGAGAACTAGAGGTAGGCCTAAGAGAACTTGGTTAGAAACTGTTATGCCCTCAAAAGAATTAAGTGGAGTAGGGTTCATGTAACCACCCCAAAATTTTGGCATAAAGGGATCATTGTTGTTATTTTTAGTCGGTTAACTTGTAATTGACATGCACATTTTGAATTGTATCTTTTGAGCATTGCCTTCAAACAGAAAGACTTTTGGTTAGGTTTAATCAAATGGAGTGACATTTGGTACTTCATTTGGATGACATTCCAATACATTTGTAGTACCATGATATGATTGGTGTCCTCGGAGTTGATACAACAAAGTGGGCATCTACTAGAAATGAATAGAGGTAACAAAGTATCAACCCTATGATGTTTGTTGATAATTTATCTCATTAGAAGCTGCTTGATGTTCGAAACGGGATGTTCCAATCAGTGGAAAAGACTCTGATTCACCCTTTTGAATAGCTTTATTTGCAGAACTTTCTTTTGTCTTTTCGCTAACATCTTGATTCTTAGGAGGAATAAATATGAATATCCATTAAAAGAGGAATGTTGTTTGGTAAAACTTGGTGCATGTTGGGGTACATATATTATATATAATCGGGTGTAACATATATTTTCT
Source organism: Asparagus setaceus (assembly GCA_012295165.1). Classification (NCBI taxonomy): domain Eukaryota; kingdom Viridiplantae; phylum Streptophyta; class Magnoliopsida; order Asparagales; family Asparagaceae; genus Asparagus; species Asparagus setaceus. The sequence continues at coordinate 24,189,205 of CM022710.1, forward strand.
TCCCTCCGAAGAATCATTTATTTACCACCAAAAGGCTTTTAGATTTATTTAAGGATGGGCCTCAGATGTAGAGCCCGGGGCCGGAAGTCAACCCATTGCCGCGGCGGCGAGAAATCCCGGCGCTGAAGTCGGATGGTGCGAGATGAGCTGCCGAAGCGATCTTGCGGCTCTGCCGAGCTTCATGGCGGCGACAAAGCATGGCGCAAGCTTGCGAGCCATGCAATCCGTAGATGGGGTCCTTCTGGCGGATCTAAGATCTAGGCTTACTCGGAGGCTTGACCTCAGTGATCGGCAGTCCATCCAAGCCGCCAACCAACGAGTGGATCCGTGTCAAAGCGGAACCGCTCCCACGCCGAGGCGCATCCGGAGCGCGCGCTTGCCTCACTTGTGCGAGCCGCGAGCTTTGGTGCGGCCGGGCTCGTGCGTTGAAGAAGGAGGTGGTAAAGAAGCATGGCGTCTGCCGAGTTTGGAGGCCCAAGTCTAATGGTGCCCCGACCTCGGTTGTCCACACTCTGTCGGCACTAGGCCAGAAGGATACGAGCGTTGCGGCTTCAGCGCCAAGGCCCAAGATAGACGACGCCAAAGTCAAAGGCGTGCATCACGAATCGATGGTGGAGCCAACTCGTCACCACTACCAAACCGACTATCAAGGATCGTCTTGGTCCTCGGAGAGAATCACGGGTCACTCCTCATGCGAGGAGGTCGCACCCGTTCAACAAGGACAAGAAGATTCCTGACCTCCCTATCGGTTGAAAATCGAAGTCAGAGAGTCTGCAGAACCGCTTTCACATGTGAAAGTCTAAAGAGTCACTTCGGAAGTTTCGATGGGTTGATCCGTCCTCGGAAGAGGCGTTTTCATCGATGAGGAGGGCGTTATGCGAAAGATCACGCCGACATCTGGCGGTTGCTTTCCGGTACACGAGATGAGGTACATGCTAAGTGCAAGAGGTGCGAGAAAATCTCGAAGGGATTCCCCAATTGGCCGATCATGCTTGTGCTCCAAGCTCATTAAGGCGATGCTCTCGAGTGCAATTGCCATCAAGAAGCTCGAAAGGGTGTGATCTTCGAGAGACTCACCACGGAGATCGAGACCTAGGACAAGGCGATTCATAAAGGACGATCTCGAGAGGTGAGTTGCCGAGGTCACTAATAATATGACCGGCAAAGAATCATCGTCACGGGCTATTCCAGCCCTATCATAGCGGCTAACTTCGTTCGCGGTCGGGACTATCAAACGGTCGAGATCTGATAAGCTTCGAAGGGTTACCCGCGGAGGATGATCGTCGAGATATTGGCTCACTAATCGCATCGATCATCTTGTATCTAGCGAAGGAGCCCCAAAGCGCTTATGATCGATGCGATCAAGTGGCCAAAATGCTAGACGGCGTTGAATAAACAACGGAAAACTTCAAGTTAGAAATGGAGTTGGCCATGCGACGATGAGAGAAATGCGACCAGCAGATCAAGCCACGACAAAACATCAAGGTGAATCAAGGCAGTAGCGTCAACATCGATGAAGATGATAGCGATTCGGATCGAGGAAGCACCGAAGATGATAACCCCCGAACCGCAGCGGCATTGCTCATGAAGGCGAGAAGATCAAAGACTTGGAGAGCAAAATCAATTCATTGATTTCGCTCAAGAAGTAAAGAAACGGTATTCCTTGCCCATACAGGAGTGGGAAGCAATCCTTACGGTCGAAGTTTAACTTAATAAACTTCACACCATTTGGCGGGAAGGGTTCCCGACGCAAAGACTTGATTTATTTCAAGTCACACCTCGGAGTTATTTACGGCGAACCCTTGATGGTTCGGTCATTCGTTGGCTTATGTGGGGCTGCCGAATGGTCGCAGATCTCAATGGGGAGCATTCCGCAATTTGGGGCGACATGGAGTCTAGCTTCCTACCAATTTCTTTGATGACGATACCGAGGTATCGATCGGGCGTTACTCGGCGAAGCGAAAAGAGCGGGAGAAGTGGACATCTTTGTTAAGCGATTAGAACAAGGCAATGAAGGGATCGATATGAAGGAGTTCATCCTCCAAACTGCCGCGGCAACTTATCAATAGATGTGCTTGAAGCAATGGTCACGACACCATCGATAGCGTGGAAGGACTTGAAGGTTCGTGGAAACAAGCCAGAGATTCCTCAAAAGGAAAAAGCGAGAGGGTCGGTAGACAACGGGCTTCCGGCGTAACTTTGTCAGCGTGGCAAAGGAAAAACAAGCGAAGGCGGTTCGCGAACAAACGTTCAACTCAACCCGGCAGCAGCCCGAAGCGTAGAGCGAGCCTGATCAACGTGGCAACTGGGCCACAAAAGCGAAGGTCTTAAATGAGATTCGAAGACCTATTCCTTTAGGGGCGGCGAGATTCCGGTCTCTTCAAATATCTCGTGGAAAATAACAAGATCAAGCTCCCTCAGATTGAGAATCAAGAGGAGGCGATGAACATGAATGACGAAGATCACTATGCGTACAGCCGGGTTCATCACCACTAAATCTGTTTGACCTTAAGGACAAAATCCGGGCTTTAATTGATGTAGGGGTCATTACTATGAAGCCGCCCAAAGAAAAGAAGGTCGGGCGAATCACGGTATCCATAAGTTTGGTCGGTGCGTTGACATGGTTTGAACTGAACCGGTGGTCAAAGTTGCGGTGAAGACGGTGAATGGCGACCGCACAACAGCGAGAAAGGACTTGTATCGTATCTGACCCGAATGGCGAAGTCTTGTGGGTCCACTGAACTTCTTGGAAGGCGAGCAATGGGTAGCCTCTTCTTGAAGAAAAGCGAAGGAAAGGCATGTCATGCTACTTCCATTCAGGAGAGCGATGAAGCAGTGGTAACATTCCAATTTGTCAGAAGGGCAGAAGCCAGCGCGAGAAGTGAACCACGATAAATACAAGTATCAGGAAGTCCCGACCACTAATGCAAAGGCGCTCTCGAGTGGGGTACCAACAAATCCCTCCTCATGAAAGCGCATAGCAGCCAGTGGGCGCCCAAAGCTAAACCATGGCCGCATGAAGTTCAACCCGGCGATCTCGATTCGGTGCTGATTGGAAGAGATAAGCGGGAACCGAACTCTCCATACCGCTTTGATGTAATGGCACAATTGGCCAATATCCCAAGGATCACTCTCTATGAGTGCTGCGCTTATCAAAAGAGACGAGAAGCTCTTCAAGAAGCCCTCGGCCCGATTCGAAGTCTTCCTCACCCAGTTAAGTAGAGTCGGAAGAGTCGGCCCAACAATGCAACCTTGCGACTAAGCACTTCCCCTGCATCACCTTTACAAAGGAGGATATGCAGACGAGGAATTCCAAGCACGATAGGCCGCTATACTTCAGGGTATATTGGCTCTAGTGAAGTTAACAGGATCCAAGTCGATCCGGGTTCGTACATGAGCATCATGCCCTAGCGCCTCATGTATCACCTTGGAATCCTGCCCGATGGTGGCGTGCGAACTACCGAATGGGGTTTAACACCGGTCTCCGGCCACTTGGTAAAATCCGGATAAAGTGCCAAATGGAACTTAAAGTCGAAGTCACTGCTATGTGATTGTGAGACTTCCTATAACTTATTGTTGGGTTGGCCTTGGATCCAATAGCGTTATAGTCCGTCTACTCTTCATCGGTGTCTCAAATATGTAGACACGAATAATGAGTCAAGGCGGTGGTCGCGGACAAACAACCGTTTAAGGGGATGGAGAATTATTTCAGCGATTCTCTCCTCTACGGTAATGAGTCGGCGAATCATCGGTCCAAGTGACGGTGTGGTAGAAAACGTCTGCGGCGGGCTTGGTTATAGTGGAGGTTTTGTTTTAAATGACATTGTACCTTGTAATCAATCTTGGCGATGAAGAATCGTCGGATGAACATTGTAATTGGCAAATTGCCGATGAATCAATAAATGGCGATTTAGAGTATCCTTTATCTTTGAATGATGTGATAACAGATTATACAATGATCGAGTTGCACTGCCAACTCGATCATCTTGCTTCACAAAAGCGATTCAGGGATTCCTTTGGGACAACACTTGTCATCCGAAGATCAAGTAGTGAAAGAGACTTGGTTTCTGGAAAAGGAGATCACGGTTCAAGCGAATCATTTCTTTGAAGAAGGTGAAGATGACAATGGGCTATCCTCCACACATTCGGATATAGTCGAAACGGGTATCATGAAAAGATGGGGTATGACTTGACGAGGGAAGGTCTATGTTTTGGGCGAGGTCCTCGAGTCCCTCTAAGCGGCATATGTCGAAGGAAAGGGATAATTACTACGCATTTAGAAGGGGATTGGGATCACGAATCCTCCTCGGAAGATGAATGCTCGTGGTGATTGATAATAGTCCACGGTGAGAGCGGACGATCGTCGACTCTTGGCTTGGGATTACGACTGACCTGGGGCTTTCAAGGCTCGATGTCGAATATGGCGCGTCGATCCGCTACTATTGAGGGTGATGAAGATATGCAACATGGGAAGACCGTGGATCCATCAACTCGAGCGGTTTGGGGATAGGTTGAACAAAGAACCCCCTAAGGATGAGGTAGTCGAGGTTAATATGGGTGATGAAGAGCATCCTAAACTCATAAACATCGCAATACTCTCCTTGAAAGAAAGGAAGAGTTGATTGCCCTGTCGGGGAGTATATCGATGTATTAGCTGGAGTTCACGAGGACATGCGAGGACTCGACCACAATGTGGCAACACATCGCCTCAACATCAAAGGCGGATGTCAAACTGTCAAGCAACGGCAAAGGCGGTTTAGATCCACAAATATTGGAGGCAATTGTTGGCGAAGTGAAGAAACTCATAGAATCGGGATTCGTCGAGGAAATTCAACATCAGGATTGGGTGGCGAATATAGTCGGTCATGAAGAAGAATGGTTCGATTAGGATGCAGTAATGCGACTCTGAGACTACTTGGCGCTGCCAAAGGATGATTTCCCTCGCCCGATCAAGCGTCATAGTTGACAATACATGTGGATTGAGAGGATGTCCTTTATGGATGGCTTTTAGGGTATAATCGGATCAAGATGTACCCGTGATGGCTTTCTGGCGTTGAAGCATATCGGCATATATTGCTACGGTCATCTTGGTTCGGCCTCAAAATCTTGGGCCTAGCGTACCCGTGAGCAATGGCGGAGATTTTCGGGATCATCTTGGAAAAGCGGTCGAATGCTCGTCGGCGATTTGGTCGTAAAAGCGTGACAAAGGAGATCACATCAAAGATCTTAGAGCGGTATTGAGCTCATGCGAACTCATCGACTAAAGATGAATCTGCCAAGTCCTTCCTTGGGATGTCGGTGGCAAGTTCCTTGGCCGTCGTCACCAACAAAGGAATCCATGTCGATCGACAAAGTGAAGGCGATTCAAGAATTGCAACCTCAGAAATCGAGAGAACTTCGAGGGGTTACAAGGGCGATTGGCGTACATCCAAGCGGTTCATATCGAACCTATCAGGAAATGCGGTAGTTCTCCAAGTTGAACAAGAAGGCGTGTCATATATTTGGGACGGCCTTTGCCGAAGGCATTGAAGAGATCAAGTTGTATCTCGCTAAACCTCCTGTTCTTGTTGCCGTGATGGAAAACCATTTTGATCTCGTCGAAGCAGCGGATCACTTTCGTTAAGCGCTTTACTCGCGCAAGGCGGCGGCAGCGATCCGCAGCAGCGATGTATTACAGTAGAACATTAGTGGCCGAGTCTCGATACCCGATGGTCGGCGGTGCCTTGCATTAGTGTTCGCGATTGAAAATCGGCACTATTTAGTCGGACGGGCGATTTATGTTATCTCGCGTAAATCCGTCAGGATATTTATGACCAGTAGGCCTCGATGAGTTGGCGTTTAGCGAAATGGGCCTTGCTCTTGTCTCAATATGACTTGTATTTCAAACAACGAAGTCGGTCAAAGGACAAGCGATTTGTGATCTCTTGAGTGCCCGGCCAGACTCGGATGCGGTTGAGCTATATGATGATCTTAGGATGAAGTTGAAGTCAACACTACGTCGCACCAACAAATATGGCGATTGTATTTTGATGGAGCTTCTCGGGCCACGATGTGGCGAGTACCCGGATGTTCTAAAATCTCCATTTGAGTCGGAGTTGTCTTGATTTCCCGGGGAATCATGTCATGCCGTGCTTATTCACTCCGCAGAACCTGTTCGATAGCGTGGCGAATACAGCGCTACTTATCGGACTTAACCGCAAGTTGAAGTCGAATATCTCGGCGTATGGTGATTCTGGCCCGATAGTTAAGCGGTCGTGGTGACTCTGAAGTTAGGAACCACGATCACAGTCCCCTATCATCGGGTAGCGTGGAAATGGCGGACTCATTGAAGAGTTTTCATCGAATATATCCGCGCCTCAGCGCTTGCGGATCGTGGCGGCATTAAGCATGTCGTTAGCACAACCTTAGAGGCAGAGCAACTAGTCGCGGTCGGGACTCACCGACTCTTCGTTACCGTTATCACGATGAGGCACAAGAAGATAAGGGGTAGTTACGAAAAGTGTATACAACCCAAACCAAGTTGGAGCCGAGATTGGCTTTCTATCATCGATTCGTCTTACATGGTATTCTACGGAAGGCGTAAAGGAAGAAGTCGGTCCGTGAAGAGCTCGAATTCTTTACGACACGAGACCGGGCGTTATATGTAGAGTGCGATGGTCTTTACTCCGATGCCTTTCAAACAAGGAGAAGAGGTCGCCGGAAGCTGCGAGGGTGAATGTGGTGCACACCGGCTGGTCCCAAACTCTACGATCGTCGGGGAGAATGGGTTACTTTTGGCCATGATGATTAATGGCCTTGTCGAGAATGCAGCTCGGAAATGCAGCGTGTCAAATTCCGCGAATTATATCATCGGCCGCCGAACAAGCGCATCCTTCCGGCCACATCGGCCATTCGAGACATGGGAATGGACATTGTAGGTCCCATTTTTCCTCCGTCATCAAAGCGTCGGTTTATTCTAGCGATCATTACTTCTCAAATGAAACGTCCAGCTAAAAGAAGTAAAGCGAAAAGTCATCAAGTTTATCAAACACCGTGTCATCTATCGACATGGTGTCCCAAACGGATCGTGCATGACAGCGGTCCCAGTTCATCGGCAATTCCTTCATCGGGTTTTGCGAAATTCAAGATACAAGGCGTCGTCGGCGACTATAATCAGTACCAAATGGATTAGCCGAGGCATTCAACAAGGCGATTATCAAAATTACATCAAAGCTTGTGAAAAGTAACAAGCGAGGCGGGATGATAAACTCGAGAAGCACTCATGATCGTGACACCCCACGCACGCCAATCGAGCGACCCGGCACTTCGGCTCTGGTGTGCAGCCTCCCATCGAAATTCAGATCCCACACTGCGATCGCCTCTTTCAACAGATGACGACCAAGAACAACATCAAAAGCGTCTCGAAGAGCTTGAGATGTTAGATGAGAAGCGCTGGAGGCTCAACAATGCATTGAGTTCTACGAGCTAGGATGTCGAAGGCTTTCAACAAGAAAGTTGACGAGAGAACCTTTAGAAGGAGATTTGGTCCTCGCCGACGACCGATAATCCTCACTTCCAAAAAGAAAGGTAAATTGAACCTAAATGGGAGGGCGTTTGTAATAAAGCGGTTTACTCGATGGTGCATATCGCTAATTACCCAAAATGGCGGCCGTGATTAATCTTAGATAAATGGGAAGTTCTGAAGAAATACTACCCATAGTATCTTGGGATAACCCGTTCGACGGGAAGTTCCTCGTGGGATGTCTCACCCACTTTTGAGGATAACCTAGATTTATCCTCCATCACAATTTCCCCACCGATCAAATTCTTTGGCGGTGGGTCTCCTAAACCTACGGTACATCACCAAAATCCTCTCTTGATTCCGCCTATGAACAAGAGGCCCACTCAAAATCCCTTTTCTGTAGGAGATAGAATATAAAATTCTTCCTCTCAGCGTAAGATCCCTTCGTGGTTAGCGGAAGGGTTACATCCATCCTTTTCGGTAGCCCGGTGAAGGTATCTTGTAGGGATTTTCGAACCGGAGTTGTCCGTGAAGGTCGCTGAGTCTCTTCGGTTCTCGGTGGAGATCCACTCTTAGTTCCATCTTCATCTTAGGTAGCCGTGAAGGTATCTTGTAGGGATTTTCGAACCGGGTTGTCCGTGAAGGTCACGAGTCTTTTCGGTTCTCGGTGGAGATCCACTCTTAGTTCCATCTTCATCTCGGTGGCCGTGAAGGTATCTTGTAGGGATTTTCGGACGGGTTGTCCGTGAAGGTCACGAGTCTTTTCGGTTCTCGGTGGAGATCCACTCTTAGTTCCATCTTCATCTTAGGTAGCCGTGAAGGTATCTTGTAGGGATTTTCGGACCGGGTTGTCCGTGAAGGTCACGAGTCTTTTCGGTTCTGAGTGGAGATCCACTCTTAGTTCCATCTTCATCTTAGGTAGCCGTGAAGGTATCTTGTAGGGATTTTCGGACCGGGTTGTCCGTGAAGGTCACGAGTCTTCCGATTCCTCTGACAAGGAATCTGGCATTAGCCTCATCAGGAAATAGAACACATTCTTCCTTTCCGCCTCAATCAAATCTTCATCAGGTTCGGTCATTCTCGGTCAAAGACACGAATTCATCTTGGGGCATTTTATCCGGCCTAAGAAGGGATAAAGCCAGCGCTACCAGCGTTCTTGGGTTTAGTCTTTTAGATTGAAGAAGACACGAGGTTAGATCTTGGGGTATTTTATCCGAAGCCTAAGAAGGGATAAAGCCAGCGCTACCAGCGTTCTTGGGGTAGTCAATTCGTGACAAAGACAAAGCTGCGTATTCAACATCGTGGCGTTAAGCCTAAGAGAGTTTCATTCTTTTAGCACAACGTTGTGTGTAGAAACGGTTTAGATAATCTACATGCTAGTCCACTCAAGCGGTAGTTGGTAAAGGCTCATCAAACCCGTTGAAGGGGGTTGGCGATAACCCTAAAGTCAGCGCCTCATGCAGCGTTCTTGGGTTTAGTCTTTCTCCGATTGAAGAAGACACGAGTTGATTACGGGGCATTTTATCCGAAGCCTAAGAAGGGATAAAGCCAGCGCTACCAGCGTTCTTAGGTTTAGTCTTTCTCCGATTGAAGAAGACACGAGTTCGATTACGGGGTATTTTATCCGAAGCCTAAGAAGGGATAAAGCGGCGCTCTCCATAGCGTTGCGGTTTAGTCTTTCTCCGATTGAAGAAGACACGAGTTGATTACGGGGCATTTTATCCGAAGCCTAGAAGGGATAAAGCCAGCGCTACCAGCGTTCTTAGGTTTAGTCTTTTAGATTGAAGAAGACACGAGTTGATTACGGGGCATTTTATCCGAAGCCTAAGAAGGGATAAAGCCAGCGCTACCAGCGTTCTTAGGTTTAGTCTTTCTCCGATTGAAGAAGACACGAGTTGATTACGGGGCATTTTATCCGAAGCCTAGAAGGGATAAAGCCAGCGCTACCAGCGTTCTTAGGGTAGTCAATTCGTGACAAAGACAAAGCTACGTATTCAACATCGTAGCATTAAGCCTAAGAGTTTCATTCTTTTAGCACAGCGTTGTGTGTAGAACGGTTTAGATAATCTACATGCTAGCCCAACTCAAGCGGTAGTTGGTAAAGGCTCATTAAACCCGTTGAAGGGGGTTGGCGATAACCCTAAAGTCAGCGCCTCATGCAGCGTTCTTGGGTTTAGTCTTTCTCGATTGAAGAAGACACGAGTTGATTACGGGGCATTTTATCCGAAGCCTAAGAAGGGATAAAGCCAGCGCTACCAGCGTTCTTGGGTTTAGTCTTTTAGATTGAAGAAGACACGAGTTCGATTACGGGGTATTTTATCCGAAGCCTAAGAAGGGATAAAGCCAGCGCTACCAGCGTTCTTAGGGTGGTCTCTTGCGGTAAAAGTCTGGCTTATGTATTCGATATCATAGCAACAAGTCTAGAAGAGTTTCATTCTTTTAGCATAGCGTCCGCGTCGGAGCGGATCGGATAATCCGCCGCTAGCCAACTCAAGCGGTGGTTGGTAAAGGCTAATCAAACCCGTTGATGGTGAGGGTTTGCCAAAATCCTAAAAGTATTATGGTTAATTATTTACGAGGAAGTAAAAGAATCATAATAAGCAATGAAAGGAATGGATCTTATTCATTTGAAGCAAATATAAAAGGAGCTACAAGCTGTTTAAATATCAAGTCTATGACAAAGGATTTGTTGTTCAAGGTGAGACACTTCACCGTTGTAAGCACAGTCGAGTTCTTCACACCTTCGGCTCACGAAGGACTCCTCATCGATGTTCGGTGTCTTCATGGTTGCCTCCTCGAGCTTCGGCCGGTTTACGCCCGACGGTCGAGTTCCACTAGGCCTTGCGGTGAGGTCTTCTTCCTTGTTGGCCTTGGCGGCTCAAGCTGCTCATCTATCTTCCTCGGCATGGAGCTCTCCCACGGCGATATTATCCTCTCACTTTTCGCCCGCGATATCGGTCACGGATATGGCTTAGGGAAGAATATGTCACCGGCAACAACGGCTCAAAGTCGATGTTGTGATCTCTCTGCATCGGACTTGAGCCCGGTAAAACACGAGCATCGGCGCCGTACCTCTAAGCGAGCGGTATGGCGGCTACATATGAGGAAGCTCCGGTAGCCGCGGCTCTTGCGGTTTAAGGGTACATCCTCTCGGATAGGCGAGATCATCAACAATGCTTTGAGCGGCTCGGGGTAACCGTATCGTATCAAAGCCATCAGGGAGTCAGCGGTGGTGCGAGCGATGAAGAAAGCCGCCATGAAGGACCTTTTCGATCCACGGTGTTCACGAAAGAATGGCGTATTTCCAAGCGGATAATAAGATGGGATGGATCTTCATCCACCATCAACGCTCGCCAGTCATGGAGTCGAGATGTAGGCTCTGCCGCGAAGAAAAGGACTTTAGAATTTTGACAGAAATGGGCGAAAATTTATTGGGCTAAAGACCCTCACCCGTCTCCTTGATTGTAGCTTGAGGCTAGCGAGTCTACGAGGCGTATCTATCGTTGGGATCTTTGTCAGCGCGGTGAGCCCTCGGTGTGCTCATCTATCTCAGCGGTGGCCGTGGTAGGCGATTCACGAAACGGCGGAAAGAAATTTTACGCACAAATGGAATGTCTCGGCTTCTTTTAATTATAGTAGTATTGGCCAGCGGTGGTCCTATAATTAATCGAAGGAAAGTTCATACCTTCTTGAGGGGCGGTAACGGGTAAATCCTCACCAAGGGTATCTCCATCTTGTGACCAAGCGTAGCAAGTCATCCATGGAAGTGTTGCCGTATAAACCGGATCGAAATCTTCCATGGAGAATTCTAAAAAAAGAAAGCATTAGGAAGGCGAATGCAATTAAGGCAAACACTAGGTAAAGTTACTTACCTCCTACGGTGTGATTAGGCGGCTAGTCTCGGTTTGTGCATTTGTCTCCTGCGATCTCTCTAAAAGAACAAAAGCAAAGCTGATTAGTGGGGGTACAAATCGAGTCATTCCATTCTCGCATTTGCCACCCGAAGAGGAATTATCGATGTTAGATGTACACGGGTTGGCCGGATCGAGTCTACATCGGCCTCTTCCGCCGTAGCTCCATACATTTGTTGAGTAAAAGCTGGGCTCGGCATGAAGCGAGCCCGGGCTCGGCGGAAATTGTGGTGATCAAAATCAAAGCGGGATCATAATCCTATAACTCCTGCATGCGAGCGAATGTCGACCTTCAAAAGTCAAAATTTCAAATTTTGTCACGGTGAATATTACCTCGTCCCCAGAATTTGGATCATTAGGTCAAGTCTATATCAAGGGGCCAGAGGATTCCTTGCGATTCTTATGGGCTAACCTCTTCGTTTAACCCCTTGAGAGGTTGAAATTCTTCTTCTTCAGCAGTTTTCACGAAAATTGGTTGAATGAGAAATCGATAGAGAGGATAAGAAAGCGAAGGGGAAAAAAGAAGTCTAGGGTTGACCTGGCGCTTGGTCCTCTTCTAAAGTCCCGGCACCCGAGTGGTGGAATTCCCCTCGGCCTCGGTGGTGGATGAGATTCGGCCTTCCTCACGAACTTGGCCAGGCATCTTGGAGTGTCTGGCCGGCTCACTATGGCAACCGGCTACCGAATCACGATGGCCCTCGAGGGGTGACTCATTAGCTACTAATAGCGACTACAATAGAGGAATGTCGACTCCGGTGGATCACGAGCTCGAGAAGAACCTAACTGCCGTTACACCCATGGCCTCAGTAACCATGCTCGAAGGCCATCCACAAGTCCACCTCAGTGCGGGCATGGCCGTTCGGGTTCAACATAAAGTTGGTAAATGCTTAGGCGAGCAAAAGCAGCCGGGGAAAATAAGGCTCAAGAAGCATTCCTCATTTACTCGGAAGGTGAGATACCGGCACGATATTCACTAGCGATTGAAATAGCCCGATGTTAAGTGAAGTCTGGCGTGTCTTGGCACCTCCTCGTCGACCGAGGACTCACCGTATTGACCGGAGAATCGAGGAAAACATCGGAAAGATCCACCCTGTGAATGCATCGTTTCTTGATCTCTGCAAAACCACGCCCTTCCATCGCAATCCTCTACGGCGTAAGAAAGGTAAGCGAATCTGTGGAACGGTGCGACATCATGTCGGGGCGATGAAAGGACAACCGAGGTCATCAAATAGGTATATGGGAGCTCTACTTTCGGACGGAAGGGATGCGTGATGATGGCTCGTCCTTTCTCACGGAGTAAGCCTTCGAACTATATCGCAATCGCGGTGAATCTGGCCACCATCAGGAAGGAGAGTTCCTTCTTGTGGGCGAGTTGAGCTGCGGGATAAAGGACCTCGAAAGGTAAAGCATCATCAGTTGATATGGAACCGCACACTTCTTGAGCAGTTGCAAGATAGCACGCTAGAAGAGTTCTTGCATTTGGATAGGCTTCCAGCATGCGAAAGGTCATAAACTTGGTCCCTGAAGGAAAGCCTTCTTTGGCGTGGCGAGTGTATCTGAGTTAGCCTCGAACTTCTTGATCGAGTTCATTAACCCGAAGGGGTGGCGGTGATAGTTCACATATTTCCTCGCCCGGTTTGTCCTCAATCTTTGGAACAAGTAATTAGCCGGCTAGCGACTTCACTGCGATTTCCTCTTAAGCGCCAAGGTTGAGTTGGGCGAGCTATATGGTAATGACAAGTGAGATCCCATAAAGTCTTATAACGATGGTCGTTCCTTGGTAAATTTCGGTTTCGATTGGAGGGAAAGTACTCGATATAGCATCTTCCCATGGGTAGACACGAAATACGGTACATCTCATGCAAAGCCAACTGACTTCGCCATGTTTGGTGAAAAGTATTCGAGTGCGGATTATAAAGCTCGAATAAGGTAAAGAAATGGTTGACGATTGGAAGGCCATACATAGTGGCGCGAATCGGCGAATCTGAGCCTTAAACGCAGTTCTCCATCCATGGTGAGGGCGTGGCGGTCGGCGACCCGCGGTGCTTACTTGGCGAGTGTACCCGGTAGAAGAATCTATGGCTGGACGGCGGCATCTCGCTGATTTAGCAAAGCGATTCTTCAAAGTCGGCGAGCGAAAAGCTCATCGCAGGCGGGTGTCGGCCCAACCCAGGGGGTGAAGATGTAGCGATTCTGTTGAACCGGAACCGGCGGGTAATAAACCCACAATGAATATGATCATGCTCCTCGGTCAAGCGCCATGACATGCGTGTCCGGACATGGTGTCTAAGGTCGGTCAGCGGCGAGGTATCAGGGAATATACAAAGGGCCTCCGTCGTCTTTGTTCAACCACCTCTCACTCTCGATAAGAGTATCCAGGATCCTTAAGCGAGTCGCCGAATAGATATCGTCTTCGCAAAGGTTCGATAGAGGCGTCACTTCTGGCGGCGCATCGGTGACGTCGTCGGGCTTGGAACTCCCCTCAAACCGACTGGATCGTCTCGGCGATGTCGGTATAAATCGGCCGAGATAGAAATGGCGGGATCATCACACATGGAATAATAGTCACTATGGCGTCCATCGACCGTGGTTTGGAAAAGCTCAGAGGAATAATCGAAATGAGAAAATACTCGGTTAATAAATGGCGTTGAATTCATCTTACATAGATTGAGTCCGCGACCTTATAGCGGGTATGGCGATTTCATCCGTGATAAACACAGGAGAGCGATAAATATAACCGCATGATCCAGCGGCAATATATTCGTTCTGACCGGAAATCTGGATTATTGAAGCTCAGTTAAAACATCGAGCGGGTGATTTTGAAGCCTCGATCCTCCACGAAGGAGAATCTCGGCTCTTCAATCGCCTCACAAGGAGAGCGAAGTGGGGTCATATGACGTGCACAATCGAGCGTCGATCACGGCAAGGAGGATTTGGCTCTTCAATCGCCTCACAAAGGAGACTGAAGCGGGGATACAAGCATATATGTGTGAGAATATGATGGCAATGGCGCCTGCGAAAGAAGGGCGTGCATTCCGCAGCCGTCGCGAGTTGATCGACTCCTCGAAGCAGCGTGATCTCCCGACGACATCGGAAGCGCAAAGAAGACAAATAAAGTCGGACATCGATTAAAAATCAATAAAAGGCATCAAGTAAGACCGAAGCCAGCGGCCGTACCAACGAAGCAGCCAAACAACCAAGCTACGGCGAGGGTATTTGCCGCGCCCAGCGCGCCAGCTGCGCCAGTATTTAGCGCGAACCCGCGGCTAATGCGCCGGCAGCGCCAGTATTACTGTAGCCTGAGCAGCGCCAATGGCTACTCCGTCAGCCTTGACGCCGCCAGCGATGTATCGGCCCGCGCCGCTGACCAGCGCCCGCCCTCGTAAGCTCGACGCAGATCCTTCTCCCCTTGTGGTTGTCGTCACTGTCACAAAAAGGGAAGAAAGAAGAAAAAGAATTTACAAAACCCTCGTACACATACCTCGTTGATCGAAGGAAATAAGGCGGCGAGATGAAAACAAGAGAGAGAAGCGCAAGTAGGCCTAGGTCGGAGAAGAAAGAGGCCTTGTGGGTATTTATAACATCCCCATATGCACCCAATCCTCTTGGAACAAGGACTCTATTTGGCAAGAAGTAGGAATTCTAATTGGAGTCCAAATCAATTCTAATTAGGACTCTAATCAGCCCTAATTAGGAGTCCTAGTGGAATCTTGTTTGGATGCCAAAATAATGCCAAATCGGTCGTTGATTGACCCTACTCCCTCCGCTATATTTGGAAAAATTAGAAGATTTATTCGAGGATAACACCCATGGTTGCATCGGCCAGATCAGCAGCGTCGCCTAATCCTACTCCAACTAGGATTACGGTATAAAGCTGTTTCCTAATTTATCGAGTTCAGGAAGAATATTTTCACAAAAATATTCTTAGGGATAACTTCGATCGTCTTGGATGCATCGGCCAGATCAGCAGCGTCGCCTAATCCTACTCCAACTAGGATTACGAGTATAAAGCTGTTTCCTAATTTATCGAGAAGTTCACGGAAGAATATTTTCACAAAAATATTCTTAGGGATAACTTCGATCGTCTTGGATGCATCGGCCAGATCAGCAGCGTCGCCTAATCCTACTCAACTAGGATTACGGTATAAACTATTTCCAAAATTTCAACGAGGAGTTCTGGAGAATAAATCCATATTCTTAAGGATAACTTCGGCAACCCTCAATATCCTCCCACCATAATCTCCAAGAGAGGATAATCGATGAGGAGTGAAAGTCATGTTGACATCGGATAATCATATCCTCGTATGTAGTTAAACCAACAACCTGCGTGATGATGAAGGAATTAGCCAGAATAAGGGTTATGAAATTCCATGTACTTCGACACGGCCGATGTGTCGCTTGACAAGGTTAGCCGACATATGGAGAAGTCAAAAGTCGATGGTTAGTCGGACAACGACCAACCACGAGTTACAAACAAAACTCACCCCGACGAATCAAGATAACAAGCGGTCGGACAATAAATGCGACAAGTGATCTTATCGAAATCCTACAAAGCTGGATGATCCGAAAGAATCAAAGACTTGAAGCTATCTTTTGGGACCCTCACCGTGGCCAGAACCATCGTGTCAAAGCATCCCGGACTCATCAAGAATCGAGGCGAGGCGGCTTTGGAGGGGTATCTGTGGCGTTGAAAAATGCTCACAAGGTCGAAACCAACTTCGTGGAGAATTCGGTGGCGACCATCGAATAATCGAGGGCGTCGAGCGGACGTGAAGGCGGCAAACTCACAAAGCGTCACAAGCGGCTAAGCCGGACTTGAACGGATGATCGGATTGGGGCCGTTGAGCGAACGAACAAAGTGGTTCACGGAATCAAATACGACGGAACCCAAGTCCGAGACAAAAAGCCGGGCAGCAGCGGGAGCGAAGCGAAACAGCGAAAAAAGCAAAGGCGGCGACACCTCGGCGAGAGTGGTAGGAGTGGCTCGGCTACTGGCCGAGCCGCCTCGGCCTGACAGGTTAGACAGCTGTGCGAGGAGGCTCGGCCACTGGCCAGAAACCACCTCGACAACTGGTAGAGGTGCCTCGACCAGCGGTAGGAGGCTCGGCCACTTTAGGCAGAACCACCTCTAACTTAGTAGGTGCCTCGATAGCGGCCGAAGGTAATGGCTCGACCAAGTGTGGGCCACACATTCCCCGCGATTTGTATAAATAGGGGGTCTTCTTCATGGGGAGGTCGGATTTTGGAAGGTCGGATTTTGAAGGTCTTGGATTTGGGGGATTTCAAGGCTTAGGAGGCTTGGATTTTGGTGATTTGGAAGAGCTCGGACTTGAAGAATTCTTGCGAGATCTGCGAGTAATCTCACAAGACGCTCCGGAAAGCACCACGGAGCTCAAGTCCACGACGCCGATCTATAAGCAAAGGTAACCGATTGGGTCGAACCTGAGATACCCTCTAGATTAAGCTTCGTCTTAATCTCGATAGCGGCCGGATTTCTCCTAGTAGATCTCACCCGCCAGCGATCCTCTCCTTCGTGAGTGTGATCCCCTCGGCGTTCGTTTCCTTGTGAAACGAGCCCTTTACATCTGTAGTTCGGAGCCGGGTCTCTACGGATCGAATTAGCGGTGGTCCACGGACACAAAAGTCCCCAAGACAGCAAAGAACCCACGCGAGGACCTCGACATAAGAGATCCTCGTGTTTGTTTAGGAAGAAGTCGCAATCTTTTGATTTTCATTATGCGCCTTAAAATAAAAGGCAATTTCTTTTGAATTTTGTTGTAGGCAAAAGAAGCTGTAAACAAATTCAAATCAATGACAATCATCCGACTTTTAACAACTTGACCCGTCATTATAAATTATTTTATGTTTATTTTATCTTTTAGGTGCTAGAATGTCAGCAGTGGAGCTTGAGCCATCGGTTGTTGTAAAGGTTAGTCATTTTTTACTGCCTACTCTGGTGAATCTTCACATGAACACAAACATTCAGACAATCAATTGAATAAACATTGTCTTCACATTGTAACACAGAAAAAGGCATCTGAGATTTCCAATGAATTGAAAGGAACATCCATTTTTCTTGTCGGTAAGTTAAAAATGTAATATATGTGTATTATTTATGTGAAGAAATTCAGAAATTGATTGCATCTGATTCATGGTGCCCAGGGATGAGTTGCTCCATGAAAACAACATTGGGGGAGCTTTTAGCTGATGCATTAAGATACTACTACTTTGACAGGTGTATGTCCTCTTCCATATTAAATCCTTCTGTGCCCACAAGCAATGTACTTGATTATTTATTTTGTTCTCTGTTTTCTTTTCTAAGCAGCGATGGTTTGGTTGAGCAAGCTGCTGGCGGTGAGGCTGCTGCTAAATCCTTTAGGGATACAGATGAAAAGGGTTTTCGTGATTCTGAGGTGTATGGAAGAATTCATAATCATGACCATGATCATGAAATAATGTTACATATATGATGTTTGAATAACTTAAATCTAAATATTTTCTTTTGCAGACAGAAGTTCTAAAGCAGTTATCATCTATGGGCCGTCTGGTAGTTTGTGCTGGAGATGGTGCTGTCCAGAGCTCCACCAATCTGTGAGAACAACTCTTAATGGAAAGAAAATCCTGTAGAAAGCCCTCTATAGAAAATGATATATGGAGCAAGGAGATTGCGACATGTGTCTCACTACTAGCGCAAGATTAGTGCAATCAGTATGCAATATTGATGAATCAATATTGGTGTAATCACCAACTTTAAAATTTATGCCGAGACACCTTTTTGTGCTCTCTATCCTCCCTATATGATTTTCTATAGAGGACCTTCTATCGGATTTTTTCCCCTTGTAATGTGGCCTTTCTCAATGTTCCACCTATAAGGTCCTCAGCAATTAACTATTTACAAACTTTTTGACCCTCTAGGGCTTTAATGAGACATGGCATATCAATTTGGATAGATGTTCCTTTGGATATGTTAGCAAATGAGATTCTAAAGACCGAGGCCTCGTCCACTATCTCTCAAGCTACATTCGATTGTGATCCTTTTATAGAGGTTGTCAACTTGTTCTTCTCCTTATATCATGGCTTATAATAGGATCTTTGTTTTTCTTGATTAAGGCAATAATCGTAGAAAACCTTGACACTTTTTTATATCAAGTGTGTGTGCCTCAAGTAGGTTATTTGATTCATGGTAATGGCAAATACAATTTTCTATATGAAGCTTTCACTCTTAATTAGTCACTACCCCTGATCCCTGGGGCTCTCGACCAATATCCAAAAGAAGAGGGGAAACCCAGCAGTAGCACGCATAAACTGCTCAATCAATAATGTCAGCGTACTAAACTTTTAAGTTGTGATATACGTTAATTATTTCACTACCTCTACCATTATATAATAGAAGATTGTTGCTTTAGGTTAGCTACTTGTAGGTAAAAAACCTGATGGGATCTCTATGAAATGAATCTTTGAACCCTAAAGCATAAAAGTCGGGCGTCCCCACTTGATAGAGGAGGAAGAAGGGAGTTGGATCTGTTTGGGACTTGAAGCAGTTGAGTGAGGTAAAACAGCCATGTAGTAGAGGAGCTAACATAAAGAATTTTGATTAGGGGGTTTATTATCATTTATCATTATTGATCATCCTATCTTGGAGTGAGTTGGTTAACTTGTTACATCTACTGAGGATAAAATGAGAGAATCATTTGAGATGGTTTGGCCATGTGCAACAGAGGCCATTAAACGCATCAATTAGGAGAGATGATAAGATTATTAGTAATATAGAAAGGAGAACTAGAGGTAGGCCCAAGAGAACTTGGTTAGAAACTGTTATGCCCTCAAAAGAATTAAGTGGAGTAGGGTTCATGTAACCACCCCAAAATTTTGGCATAAAGGGATCATTGTTGTTATTTTTAGTCGGTTAACTTGTAATTGACATGCACATTTTGAATTGTATCTTTTGAGCATTGCCTTCAAACAGAAAGACTTTTGGTTAGGTTTAATCAAATGGAGTGACATTTGGTACTTCATTTGGATGACATTCCAATACATTTGTAGTACCATGATATGATTGGTGTCCTCGGAGTTGATACAACAAAGTGGGCATCTACTAGAAATGAATAGAGGTAACAAAGTATCAACCCTATGATGTTTGTTGATAATTTATCTCATTAGAAGCTGCTTGATGTTCGAAACGGGATGTTCCAATCAGTGGAAAAGACTCTGATTCACCCTTTTGAATAGCTTTATTTGCAGAACTTTCTTTTTGTCTTTTCGCTAACATCTTGATTCTTAGGAGGAATAAATATGAATATCCATTAAAAGAGGAATGTTGTTTGGTAAAACTTGGTGCATGTTGGGGTACATATATTATATATAATCGGGTGTAACATATATTTTCTTCCCTCCGAAGAATCATTTATTTACCACCAAAAGGCTTTTAGATTTATTTAAGGATGGGTAATTGTCCTAGTGTCCTACAAGGTATTCCATAATGTATGTTATACATGGGAACTCGTCTTTATGTTTTGACTTCCACAATCAAATGCCATTTGGAGTCCTAATCGTGATAAACATATCCCTGCTCTCTCTTAGTGAATATTATGACCATGGTTCATGTTCATCATACAGGTTATGGAGGAGCTCTCAAAGCTGTATTATGAAATGAAAAAAGGATATGGAACTGCAGATGCAACTGTCTCGCTAGAAAGTAAAAGACTATTATGAAAAATGATATCCTTTCTTACTATTTGCCATCTCAACTGTTTCAGGAAATTATATTAATCAAAGAAATCCTTGAAAATGCATGCAGAAGTAGCTGCTGAACTGGGTTGTGAAGATCTCAGCACGGTCACTGCACAAGATATGGCAATCAAGGTAAGGGGTAATAGTTACTGAGAGTGTAAGTTTTATCCCTGAAAACTATTTTTTTAACATGTAAATAAATATTTTTTTTAGGTGCTAAAAGAGATTGAGAGATTGACAAGAGTGAAGAAGATGATGGAAGAAGCTGCCAGACCATTTTAGTAGATAAGGGACAAATCTTTACATCATTGGATAATGCTCCTCATTGGATTTCAGAAAAATATATGTGTGTAAGTTTTCTGTTGTCTTTATTAACTTTTGTTGAGTTTACAAAATCGTGGAGAGATAACTCAGTCTATTTTTTTTAATTTCGATGTTCAAATTTAGCAAGATAGATGCAATTGGAGGTACAGTTGGTTTTCAAAGAAACAGATTGAATTCTTGTGTTTGTTTTCTTCACCGGTTACTGTATTTTGGTGTTCATCGCAGACAATCCCAACGTACTATAGTCTATGGGTTGAGCTACCTATTACCAATAAACTTTTCTTAGCATTTAAACCCCTAGGTGTCGTTTGGCTATGGGTTAAGTGAGGGGTTAAGAGACTTAACTCCTTCTTAATTCGCCAAACACAAAAAATCTATACAATGATTAAAGTGAGTTAACCCTCTATAATTCGCCAAACGCCAAAAATGTAGAAGAGTTAAGCTAACACCTCTAGAGGGATTAAAATGAGTTAACCCCTCAAAATAAGGGGTTTACTAATACTCCTATTTAGAAGGATTAAGAGTTAACCCCTCTATTTATAAAGAAAATAGTCAAAATCCTTGTTATTCCCAAACACTGAAATTGATCACAAGGGCTAAAATAAAACTTATTTAACGGGTTAATAATTTAGTCATTCGTGTTATCGAACAGGCTAACTACGTTAATACATCTCCTTAATCCCTTTTCCTTAACCCTTTGCCAAACGGGGTCCTAGGCCCTTTTTGGCAAGGGGTTAAGAGAAGGGTTAATGGGGTTTAACCCCTCCTTATCCATCCAAACGGGTTAATTTGGTCAAGGGTTTAACAAACCCCTTACAAGGATTAAAGTTAGTTAACCCCACATTTAGAGGGGTTAACAAATCAGCCTAAAGATGAGAGTTAAGAGTTACTCTTTCAGAGAAAAAAAATAAAAATTTAAAAAAGAATATACTTTATGATATATATTTATGGCAGCTTACCTTCTTAGCTCTTCTTTATTTGCTAAACACAAAACACTTAAGCCTTCATAGTGACTATCAAATACAAACAAAATTAAATTATTTTTAACTTCTCGTGAAGGGTTAGCTAAGTTAGTCCTTCCGCTTAATCCTTCCCCCTTAAAACTCTTGCCAAACGGCACCCTAATGTCCTAATAAAAAATTCTCCCCGTTATCTGTACCCATCAAATGAGCGTTAGATGAGATCAATGTATTGCAGAGAGAGCCTATGATATTTCAATATGTTGCAGAGGAAGACCCCTATTCTGTTATAGGTATTGAAGATACAATTCTTATAGTACACATACAAATAATAGAAAGATAACTCCACATAGACATTTGTGGGTCTTAATGGTAATAAAAAATTTGTGTAATAAGTGTCTAAAGCCCTTATAATACATGAGATTTCGAATGCTTTTCTCTGATATTTCCAATTTGGCAATTATGCAGCAACCATCGAGAATGGTGCTCCAAGAAATTATCCAAAAGAGAACGGACTGAAAATGCAGAAACCATCAAAATGGCAAAAGGGGTTTGATATCAGTCCACTAATAAAGTATGAGCTCGGATTTTGCATAAATCTTCATGTAAATTGCCTAGGATATGAAGTTTTAGTTTCTATTGGAATTGCAAGCCAGAGCCCTTTCTGCCTTGCTTGTGCACTGTCTAGTACAAAAAATGTGCAGGCAACAAAATTTATGCCAGATGTGTTTTCTTAAGGTAAGCAAACTGGTATTTGTTTTTAACATATTCTGTATATTTGTATTTACTTCTATAAATCACCTCAGAGCTTTCCGATGGAAACCATAATTCATATTTTGGACTCAAATGAAATAGTAGATGATTATGCACAATTCGTGTTATTTATACATCACGATACCGAGACATTAACTTCGCTTCTTATTTGTGTAATTGAAGGCTGAGTATTCTGAAGTAATCTCTGTATAAATTTAGATGGCAGAGTATTTCTAGCATTGGATTATTTTATCAATAGAATCACCAACCATTTTGCCAAAAAAATAGTTTTTTTTGGGTTTGTTTTTGCCTCTAGCTTTGGTAAATAAATCATGTTGCTTATCTACATAGACAGCAGTTATAACAGATTCATTGTCAATAAAGCATAGTTGAAACATACATCCATGTAATATTATGACCTTGACCTTTCTTCTTATTTGCATATAATCAATATGTTGAGACAACAACTGTTTTTCCCCATTCCCTTCTTTTCCTGTGGGAAAATGAATTTGTTCATTAAATCTTCAGTTAACCATGCAAAGATTTTATGTTTCTTCTGATGGTGGGGTCCTTGAGCTCTCATCTTGAATGAACGAAGTAACTGTAAGAATCATTCACAGTATTAAAAACTTTGGCTAACCATCTAACACGAGAGGGAAAAAAAAGAAAAAGAAAAAGAAAAATGATAAAAAGATTTCCTTTTTTTTTTAAACTGACCTCTGTGGTGTGAAGATATCACTGTTCCTGCTAATGAATTGTCTGAAACATTCCTATCAAAAGAAACAAGAGGATTTAGAAAGTTAAAAGAATTTCTAGAGTTCTCAATTTCTTCAGAAAATTATTAAAAATAAAATAAAATAAAAAGGTAAATAATTGAATAGAACTCACAGTATTTCCAAGCTTCCAACGGTTGCCAGGTTGAGTACTTCTAGTGGTAAAGCACCAGTTAAATTATTTCCGTTCAATCTCCTATGATTAGAGAGTTACATTGGCTCTGTTAAAATACAATTTTAAAACAATAATAATAATTTTTTTACCTTATATATTTGAGAGTAAGTATACTTACAGATATTTGAGTGATCTTAGATTGCCGAGCGCAGGGGGAATTACACCACTTATTACATTAGAATAGAGATCCAAACTCACAAGATTAGTTAGATCACCAAATGTTGAAGGTATTGCTCCAGTTATGTTATTTCTGAAAAGCTCCCTACAAAAATATTTCCATTAGTAGATGCGCGCACACAAAAAAAAAGCAATATTAAGAATATGTAAATATTTTCTCTAGAAAATTATGAAGAATCACCAGTGATTTAGTAAAAGTAATTCAGGAAGAATATAGTGACTGAAGTGACAATTAAATGGTGCATAAAGATTAAATTTAAGAAATAACAACTAAAATTTACATGTCGCAAACTTACAAATTTTTATTTTAGAAATTACCTGAAACTTTCTAGTTATGAAAAAAAAGGGTTATGATAGTTTTTAAGAATAGGCTAAAGTTCTATAATAAATTAACCAATAGGAAATTTCAGCCATAGTCTAATACCACAGGTCTACAAGTTATAATATACTTGCTAATAAAAAGAAGAACGAATTCAAAAGAAGTTCTATAATAATTTATAGTGTATTAAAATTTAACTCAGAATTATGTTTCCTCCTACTTTTGAAATATAAAACAGAACTGAAAGGGATGATTTCTTACAAATATTGAAGATTTTTCAGTCCTCCTAGTTGAGGAACAAGAGGCCCAGAAAGCCCTGCATTGCCCAAATCCCTGCATAAATTAAAGGTTAGTTATTCATATATAAACATACACAATAATAAGCATACTTGTCAAGAAATCTAAAGTATAAAGATATTTATTATATACTTACACCCTGATGACAGAGTTGTTATTGTTGCAAGTCACATGATACCAAGTGCAGGGATTGACCAAAGTTGAATCCCAACTTTGAAGAACCTGGTGAGGATCAACCCAAGCTACTTTCTGTGCATGTAGGATATCTCCTAGAATATTTCAAGCGAAAAAAGTGAAATTTAAGCTTTTTATTTTGCACATGCAATTATTTTAAGGCTAAATATCACATAATTTAAGTTTAGGGGTTATCAGGGACCCCATTTAACTTTAAAATTTTATTAGAAAGCTCCCGTAAAAGTGTGAATTGTAATTTTCACTGAAAAAAAACATAATTCCCTACATAATTTAAGCTACCCATGTGGAAAGTTGCGATCAACACTATTATGGATTTCTGGTAACCCCTAAACTTAAAGGGGGTTTTCCTAATATTTTAAAAATTATGACTGGCTGTCCAATAATTGCCCAAAGTTCAGGAGGTTTTGTGATATTTAGCCATATTTTGAGAATAATGAAAGGTCATGATTCAACAGATTACTATGTAATCATCAAGAGAAAGTGTGGGAGTACTGTGACATACCTTCTGTGTTGCAATTCACTAGATTTGGAATAGCAAGGCTTAGAAGAAGAAGAGCCATAGCTTGGATCCCCATTAGAGAGAATATTAAGATTTAATTAGAAGAATAGTCTTTGCTTCTCTCTTCTCTATTGTTTATGTGCCTTTACACTTAGATCTTGAATCTTTTATAGGTTTTTTAGTTTGAATGTTCAACTCAAAAGGCGAAAAAATTAAAAGGCAAGAGAGCATATTTCTAATACTGACCAAGTCAGAGACGTAATAATTTTTTGAAAGTGAAGGGAGGGGAGATGGTTTCTAGAAAATCATCCACAGGGTCGGAGGGAGAGGGGGTTCAAGTGGGGTCACGTGACCCCCCGGCCCCACCTCCGAATATAATAGGTGGCTGTAATGATATTGCATCTTAGTCTCAAAGCTAGAGACCTATATGATAACAAATTATATGGGGGCCACATAACTTTCTTACTTTTTATAATATGATGATTCAACTGCTCCTTGTTTAGGTATTGTTGATGTATATAATCACAGTCACTAACCTCGGGTGAGTTTAGCTTTTAAGAGAGCGGAGTCCGCCTTCTCTCCTAAAGCCCAGTGACGCTGATTCCAGTCAAGGGATTCGCCTACAGCAGAAAGAGGGACCTGTGAAAGAGGCGGAGTTGGGATCTCCGGTGGTTCCTCCGAGGGTCAAGTTAGTAATAAGGGAGATAATTTAATGGAGCAGGAATTCACCCAGAAAAGATTACTTACTTGGTTCGCTATTCACGTTGCTACTTATACCTAGGGTTGAGGGGGTATTTCCGCCTTTCCATCGGTTAAGGAACCACCGATGAGTCAGCCCTCCCTTCCACGTGTGAGCCAGTGATTGGCTGAGCATTTTATTTGTCTGCTATGGGGGCTGGCCTTTACAGGTGTCAAATTGCGGGTAATTTGAGGGTCTGTATGGTCTATTCGCCATTAATGGGATGGGATTGACGGCCGCAGAGTGTGCATGGGTTCGAGGTGCCTTAAATACCGTGGAGAGAAGGGGAGTTAGCCGCTGCATTTAATGCGATGTTGATGGGCTCGAGTAATCGATAACCGCTGCTCGAGCGGAGGGAACCACGCAGACGCAGATAGGGGAGCCGAGGCGGGTGGTCTCGCACGGCCTCGGGGCGTCCTTTGGGATAATCAATCGAAAGGGACGGCCGTCTGCCGCTGCCGCCCCGCAGGACGGGTGGTTGAGAAGAGGGGGCCTAGATTCGCTTCGCATTGTCGGGAGAGGCCGACGACTGGTTGGACGGGGCTATAATGGGTGACGGGTTGGGAGGACGACTTGCACCGTCTTTCGCGTCGCCCGAGCAGACCAGCGGTTGGAAGGTGATAGCTGATCATCCCCACGTCGTCCGGTGGGACGAGCGACGTGGAATAGCTCCGGCGATCAATTGGTCGGGCGGACGATCAGCACGCTTTCGCCGTCCGCGGAGAGAGTTGTTGATGGGCCGGCTTGCACCGCCTTTCGCGTCGGCTATGGTGATAGTCGCTTAGTGGACCATGGCGGGGTCGGTAGGTGCAGGCCGCCCTGTGGGTCGGGTGTGGAGGCTCGTGTCTGTTCTCGTTGACAAGTAAGCGTTTATCCATGTCAGCACTCGGTTTTTCTCCTTAATCACTGGTTAGTGGTTATGACCATAACAGGTGTGTTTCTTTGTTTAGGTATGTTTGTTTATAACATAGGTAACTATAATGTGGGGTCCACTTAGAAATATGTTTCCAATCAAGATTAGGTTTTCTTTATTTTAATATAATAAAGGCTTGTGGGTAAATCTCAAATCCCTGCGAAGAACCTCCGAGCTGCCAGAGACAGAGGAAGCACCTAATAAATATTAGGGTTTTACGGTTTATACGATTCGTAATCACGGTAAGCTTTATTTTCAATTTCAATTTGTATTTACTTTTTAGATTTTTAGAATAGTAAAATTATATTTATTGCGAAATTATAGTTTATTTGTTTAATAATTTTAATAATTCTTGTTCATAATTTCCTCAATATCTTCAAATTTAATCTAGATTATTGTGAGAAAATTTTGTAGTGATTTACATTTATACTTTGTTAGAGGATGGATGAATGACTGCTTAGTAACATATATCGAATCTAATGTTTTTGATACTATTAGTAATGAGACAATCATGCAACAATTTCAAGGAATGGCAAATCGTTGGGGTAGTTTGTAAATGTCATTTTAAAGATCAAAGTCATTTTCTGTTCAAGGGTTGATTTATTTTGATTATATCTTTTTAGTTGGGAGTACTCACTAGTGGAAAACCGGGCATCCTTGACGGGCTTTCCCGTCAAGGATGCCCAATTTCCCGTCAGCGATAGCCATCCTTGATAGCACCCCGTCAAGGATACGCCGTCAGCAAAAGTCCCGTTAGAGAAGTAACATCCCTGACGGTCAGCCGTCAGTAATGTCTATTACTGACGGCTTTAACTTGACGGCAAGAGCCGTCGCTGTTGTTTACACATCGCTGACGGCGTCCCGTCGGCGATGCTGTCTACATCGCTGACGACTTGCCCGTCAGCGATGTTCATCGCTGACGGCTAGCCGTCGGTGATGTTGTTACATCGCTGACGGCTTGCCCGTCAGCGATGTTAGCCGTCAGCGATGTTATCGCCGACGGCTTGCCGTCAGCAATGTTAAAACATTGTTGACGGCAAGCCCGTCAGCGATGCCTATCGATGACGGCGAGCCCGTCAAGGATGCCTGTAATCAGCTAAAAAAAAGCCTGCTTACATTCGGTATTCCCTATACATACAAACTAAATCACACAAAATATTCCGCTAACAACATTCCCTGCACATTCTAAAACCACATTCGAAATATATACAATCCAAATTTCACAAACATGTCGTATCCATACAATTTTCACAAAATTCGTGCACTTTACGTAACAAATTTCACAAAATTCGTGCACATTCCATCACTAACTTATATGCAATCATAAATTTCGTGCACATTCCATAACAAATTAGAAATTTCCACAATCCAAATTTCACAAACAACAAACCACACATCTCACAAAAGTTCTATATCCATACAAACAACAAACCACACATACATACCCACACAAACAAGCTAAAGTCCATATATCATACTCACATCCATACCCACATATATCTCACAATTCCAACAAACACGAGTCTAGGATAGTTAGCATACAAGCATATCATAACCCATAATATAAAGATGTCCAATATACAAACACGAGTTTAGGATATAACTCACTAAGACAAGTCATCCGCCCTATCTATGTCATTGTCTGCGTTGCCACCGGCGGCTCCATCCCTACGACTCGTGCTCCCAATGATATCATCTTCATTCTAACAACAAAATAATTTAAATTTAGAACCACATATTTAATATTGTGTGTAATCATGTTTTATGTATATAATAAGTATACCTGTCTACTACTCTCTCCACTGTAGGATAGCTGATCTAACACACTAAAACACTAGAGGGGGGGTGAATAGTGTTCTTTAAAAAAAGTATGCAATATAGATTATAAATTGCAATAAAGATAGCAATAATCACAGAAAATCACAAACACAAACAAGAGATTTTATACTGGTTCCACCTCCCCGGTGTACATCCAGTCCCCAAGCAAATCCCGCTTGAGATTTTCACTATGATTTTGAAAAACAATTACAAAATCAAAAAGCAAACCTGACCAATTTGCAAGACCATGCAAATTGCAAACAATCTCTACACCAAGAGATCAACACCTCTCAACACCCGAGAGAGAACTTTTCTTGAATCAACAATAATTCCTATAAGCCTTGATGTATTGTGATGTGTAGCAATGGCTTAGGAATCTTTTTAATCTTTGGAAAATGCCCAAGTAATTTGTATGTAGGATTAATTTCAAAGGCAAAATCAGACAATACTTTTTCTCAACTTTTTCTCTCTTTAGAATGTTCAAAAGTTGAAGCTTATGGATAGGGAAGATATATTTTTATTTCTGAACTTGTACCTATTTATATCCCTTTGAAAAGACACTTTTTTAACCAAAGAAACAGATATAAATGGCTAAACACAATCACAAATTCAAAACCTGAAAAGTCAGAAAACTGTCTATGTAGTCGACTAATAGTCATAGTAGTCGACTACTCTGAGTTAAAACAGACTCTGTTAATTCAGGGTTTTTTCTTAGTAGTCGATTATCTTGTAATGTAGTCGACTAATAGTCATAGTAGTCGACTATAATATGCATAGTAGTCGACTATAATATGCATAGTAGTCGACTATAATATGCATAGTAGTCGACTATAATATGCATAGTAGTCGACTACACCGTAATTTTACGTAATCTTAAAAATATCTAAGTCTTAAGTAGTAGACTACAGCGTATGTTAGTCGACTATTACGTAAAACAACGAAACTTATATTTTGACACAAAACTTTGATAGTCGACTACTATTCTAATTAGTCGACTATTAAGAGATGAAAATGATATGAATTGTAATATTTTTAGACTTATTAACTATAAACTCTAATGGTTAACATAGGGGATTTCTATTGTTAACCAACACACTAAGCATGTGTTAGTGTGTTCTAAATGTGTGTGTGTGTGAGTGATCAAGGCTTGTACAAATATTCTAAGTAAAGAAGATATAAAAAATTATATTGAACTCTCATCTTCAATACTTCACAATGCCTTGAACTCATCTTGCACTTGTCCACATATGTTTAAAGTTGATATCTGCATTGATAAATTAGTGCACAGATATATAGAACACACATAGTATAAATTGTTATCATCAAAATAACATCTTGGGAACATGATATTCAACATCTACTACCAGCAAATGCTTTTTGAGA
This sequence comes from Asparagus setaceus, assembly GCA_012295165.1. NCBI lineage: Eukaryota > Viridiplantae > Streptophyta > Magnoliopsida > Asparagales > Asparagaceae > Asparagus > Asparagus setaceus. Next base: position 24,218,671 of record CM022710.1, read on the forward strand.
GGCCAAAAAGTTCATAATCGAGCTTTGCAGCCGAGTAGGAATCCGCCGTCTATAAGATTTCAATATTTGCCTGGACACCATCGCAAAAGTCGCAGTAGGGTGGATCACTCGCATAAGCTCCTCTTGAATATCCTCCCACATCTCCTCGGGAATTTGACCATCCAAAAGATTCATCACCGATGTAACAAGCTGCATCGACTGCTGAGTGCAATCCTCCTGCAACATGTAAGAGGGCCCCGAGGGCATCGTCGATAGCGTTAAAATCGGCGGAGGCTGGAATGGTGTAGACACCTTCTGAGCTCCAACTCCCATCCACCTGGTCCTTCCCTTTTTGGGAAGTCCACAAACCAAATTGCTCACATTACAGTTCTCCTCTCTAGTCAGGGGCCCCTGGCTCTGTGCAACAACCTCAACATATGTGTTTTCCAGAGCTTCCTAAAAGACAAAAATGAATTTAAGAATTGACATTTCAAAAATAAAGAAAATATAAGCCTTCAAGATTAGTTTCAATTTTATGTAATTCATTCGGATAGAGTGGAAGTAACTAAACTATTAAACTTATATATAGATATATTTACCTCCATATTCTTGGCCAATTCTAGCTTTTTTATATGCTCTTCATGTTGGATAATTAGATACGGTTTTTTTACTTACAGGTTGCTACGTAGAATACTTATATCTATGTTGCTATATGCAAGACCTAGAATTAATCTACGGACATCTATTCATGCTATATAGGAACCATGATACATAATTAAGCTTTGTTGGTCATTATATGTGAGCCTTGACCTAGGAGTATGTTAGGCACCATGATATGAAGTTATATATGCTGATAATAAAGTGGAAAGTGAATATTTGGTGTTAAATAAGATTTGGGTACATGCTAAAGTGAGTGGGGCACGTGATCCTTCACCACGTATACAAGAACAAGTAAAATAAAAGATAAACTACGAGAAAAGATATATAACTTTCAACATAAGAACAAGTATAAGCATATATAATATAATGAATGACTTGCAGTGAATGCTTAGGAAACATGTGGTCCTTAGCCATGCATACCCAAGCCAACTATCAAGCCTTTGCAAAAATAAGACATGATAAAATATGATGATAGTTAATCACGCACTATCTTGTACATCACACATAAGGAATAGGTGCACATTGACATGTGGAAGTAAATAAACTATTAAACTTATATATAGATATATTTACCTGCATATTCTTGGCCAATTCTAGCTTTTTTTTCTTATCATCATTGTCATCATACCCCTTCTTAAAGTGAACCATCGTCCTCTTATGCAGTTCTGGAAGTGGGATAAAGGGAGCGTTCTGAGATTTACAAATTTATTTATTAGTTTTATTTATCAAATATTCTAGGAAGCGGAGAGAATATATATAGAAGATTAAAATATTTTATACCGTTGTCCTACAAAATTGATCCTCAATCTGGGCAAATGAAGTAGTCCCCGTATGATGATCATAATCTTTCTTCCATCGGTTTAGTTTATTTCTCCGATATTTTTTCTTCAACATGAACAAAGAGAATTTTAGTATAATCTATAATATACAACAAAATATATCACTAAATTCAGATAAATAACTTGAATCTAATTTCTATTATGCATTTATACATATTTACCTGGTGCTCCTCCTGGCCCCACAATACTATAAGTGCAGTTAAATGATCTGGCTCAACCCTCGTATCTCGCTTGTAGATCCTCTCCCAGTTCACACTGAAAGGCTCGAAGTATTTCTTCTTTATCTCATGTCTCCACTCCCGAAGAGCATGCTTGAACTTTCCCATGTATCCAAATAAAAAATCCCACCCTACGGGATTGTCTTTGATGTTGAAATATCTCTAAATATTAACATATAGTTAAGCATGACCAATTGACAAAAATATAAAATAATTGAAAACAAATAGAGGATTTTACCCAACAATCTCGATATATACTCTTCAGGACATGAAAGGGCTGCTCCTCAGCCTTGTAGTAAGGATTCATATTATCACTCCTCCGTAGCAAGCATCCAAAATATGAGCAAAAGTTGTTAGCCCATTGCCCGGTTGGAATCCCATTGTGTCCCCACCTTACAATTGTACGAAAGCCATCCGGTGGTAACTTTTTTTAAAGTTACTTCCTTGGCGTCCTTTTTTCTTGAAGAGTTTTTCTCCTACAATAAAGAAAAAATATTTGTAGAAGTTATCAATATGTTAACACTTTTATTTATTCAACCTTAAGCTCTCAGAATTCAATTTAATTATCAAATACTCGAAAATAAATGATTAAACTCACCAAATCTTTGTCTGATTCAATCAACCAAATACCACATCCATCCTTGAAGTTGAAGTACCAACATAAAAAAACACCGTGATGGAGAGACTAAGTTATAAGAGCAACTACTTATTAAGCCTACTACGTACTAGATGATTATTACACCATAACTCCAAGCATCTTTGTTAAAACATGAAGAGAACTGTAACTTAGTTATAAGAGCACCTGCTAAGCACTAGATGCGTGTGTTCTTCTTACATGAGCAAGTTCACAAAAAAAAGGGTCATCCTCATGAAGAGAACTGTAACTTAGTGTTGGCTTGCATATATTATACATATAGATTGATTAAATGTTAAAAAATAATGATACTTATCTAGTATAGGGACAGTATCCATCTAGTATAAAAGCAAAGCTAGTACGATAATAGTCATGCAAATGTCTGTAACTGACCTATGCTATAATGTCAAATGTTCATCATAAAGGATATCCATGCAATATAACATAATCATCCGGAAGAACTAAGATTAATTGTATATTTAAGAGATAAAAATGTAATAGAAATGACATTCGTTTATATATATTCTCTCCGTAGCGAAAAACAAAAAATCTAGTATGTCTTAATATATAACACAATTATAACTGAATAAAAATTATATGTTAACATTTTTATTTATTTAACCTTAAGCTCTCGAATTCAATTTAATTATCAAATACTCGAAAATAAATGATTAAACTCACCAAATCTTTGTCTGATTTTATTTTTTACATCAGCTAACATCTCATCAATCTGCAGCCTCTATTCATCCAATCGTTTTTTGGCCAATTTATATTTCTCCGTCTGCTTGAGTCTATACCCCTCTGCACATGCTGGTAAATGCCCGCGCTCAATCCCGGGAATGTATGCTTGAAGTACTACTGAAGGATCTGCATATAATGGTACATGAGATGGCTCATCCTTGCCCTCACATAAAGAAATAAAAGAAATAAATTATTATTGTGCATATATCATGAATAATAAATACTTAACTTAAACTAAGTTATACCTCCGATCTCTGGTGAACTCGGTAGATCTTCCTCGGTGGATTGGTCTTGATTGAGATTGGCTTCGAATAACCTCCTATTAATATTTTTAGACATCTGCAAGTTGAATAAATATACAAAATAATATATTATATATGTAATTTCTATTGGCCAAAATAAAAACAAGATATATTATTGCGTTATTAAAATTTTCATTTCACAGCAAGTCGTAGGCATCGCAAGTTAGTTTAATTACAGTTCTAGACTTAGGGTAATATAATTAGGTTTAATATTAGGATTATTTTCGATAGTTAGTTCATAGAATTAGGATTAGAGTTATATATATTTAAATTAATTACTTAGATTTAGGATTAAAATCAAATTTGAGTAAAAATAAGTTGAATTAGGGGTCATTACTAATTGATTACATTTGTTTAATTAGGTTATTAAATTAGGAATTGGCTAACTAAAGTTTAATTAGTACTATTATATACGGGATTAGGTTAAAAAGAAAAAGTATATTATTGTAGATTATTAAAGTTAAGATTAGGGTTATTAAATTACAATTAGGGTTACCATTAGGATCGTATTTGGTAAATTAATTTAATTAAGTTATTAATGTTAGGATTAAAGTAGATTATTGAGTTATTAAAGTTAGGATTAAAGTTGTTAAAGTTAAATTAATTAATTAGAGATAGAAAATGCTAAATTTTGGATTAAAGTTAGTTGAAAATATGTTATATGTAACGCCCCTCCTGGAGGTACATAAAAATTGGGCATGACCCGTCCATAATAAGAAGGGTCGACTTGCTCAATCTTTACGAACTTCCCAATATATATATACAATGATACTGAAGGGTGAAAATATAGCAGCAAACAAATACATACAACACCCAGAATCACAAGGTTGACAATAGAGTCCATAGTATACAGAATAGAAGAAAACTAGAGGGAACATAAAATAGTACAAGCCTGATAATAGCTACAACATTAGTACATGTTTGATAAGCCAAAAATACTACAAAAGTAAATACAAATTAACTCCTACTTAGATATTTCTCTGGAGCTAATCTTCAAGTCAGGGTCTATGATCCCCTTGTCCTCGCCAACTGTATGACCTGCGAATAGATACAAAATAATAGGGGTGAGCCTAAGGCTCAATAGACAACCATAAAAATTTCGGGTACGACTTAAGGGGATAAATGAAAGGAATAATCGTAGATATTTGAATGAATGAAGGGATCAACATGAAGTTACCATACTTATATCATGATCATTGATCAAAATTGAATAAAATGTCAATATGAACAGTCAAGGTCTAATATTCAGGATTCCAAACTCCCCAATCATGGGATAATCAATAAATCACGCATGCCTTTATACACCCACCGGTGAGCGTCCTCACACAGGGCACTTGTCCCCACCGGGACCCATTACTATTACCACCCACCGGTGAAGCTTGCTTCACACAGGGCATAATCCATGAATATAGACTATCAATCATTAACGAAGAAAAGAATACTATCATTCTCAATAGTCGAATTATCGAAGCAAGTCGAATTGCTACATTATAATCATTCAGAGGATATCAATGGTATAAAACCAAAATAAACAACATTGGAAGTAGCACGATTAAGCAATCAACAAAGAGCCCACGCATGAAGTGAATCAATAGGAATATTATGAAAGTGATTAGATATACAACTGAGCATGGGAAATTAATTCGCAGAATTTCAAAGAAAGTATTCAATCGAACTCTCAAGGAATTGAGAGGAAACAATGAAAGGTTACCTACCGATTGTGTCGGGTTCCTTTGGACCAACGAATGAATCCAAGATTCTCTGTCCTATATACACATACATGTATATCCATGAAATTCTAAATAACTACGTCTTTTATTATCATTATTTTCTAACTTATATCATGGTATAAGCTACACTCTAGATGGTTACATCTAATACCTATAATATGCACAACAACAAAAGTAGTGTACATGCAGCAGTTTGGGATGGATGAATGGTAAAGAAATTGATGCTCAAAATGCATGAAACTAGTGTCATATGACTCTAATATGAGTCTAATTTCAGAATATATAAAATTTATGTCAAGGTATGGTACATAGCAATAGTTATGCTCTCAGCAAACTGTGCATGTCAAGACTGCAGCAGAAAAATAGAAATTGCAACCTGAAATGATTAATTCATTTCGGGTAATTAATATTATGTAAATTAGGTCATATTTTCATACAAGTAATATAATGGATTATCTTCCAAATTCCATGAGTTTCATCAAATTAACATTTTTATGGTGCAAGTTATATGCAAAATAACACAAGGGGTGCAGACTGGAATTGCCAGTACACATGTAATCCATTAAAACTAGAATTAGACTTATCAAACTTCATCCAAATTAACTCAAAATTGACCCATATGAATTATAATGGAGTCTAGTTCCGTGAAAAGAAAGAATTTCATGCATGCAAGGTATATAATGAGAGTTATGCTCTCTGAAGTGAACCAATCTCCAGCAGTCTGTTTCAGACATATGCATCCATTTATTCTGAGAATTCGAGATAGCAAATGGTATCCAAAATTGACCAAACTTAGTTCATATGAAATATGTATGAGTAAAGATTTTAAAATAGAAAATTTCACATAAAAAGGATATTCCTAGTGGAAGTTATAGTCAAAACACTAACAGGGTGTCCTGCAGAAATTCTCTGCACGAGAATTATGTTACAAACCGACATGCAACCCATGTATACATGCAAGAACAGATTTTTAAGCTTAACCAGAGCCTTGAAACCTCTATAAATGACATGCAAGAGTAATCACACAGCAAAATTATGTTTTTATACTTTAAATGCATCAAGATTGTGACTTTATTAGCATAGAAGGCTTGTATGCTCATAAACCACATTCCACCTTACATGCAAGCCTTGTTCTTATCAAATAACTCATGCATGTCAATGAATCTATCTTATTTTTATATAACAGCAGATCTTCATCCAAACTAAATAAAAAAAGAGAAGTTTTTGGTTGGATTAATACCTAAAAGAGATGGTGTATGGAAGAATTCTCCCAAAACTCCTTCCTAGCTTCACCAAAGCCTTGATTTTTCTTTACTAGAGAGTTTAAGGACTTATGAGAAGGGAAAAATGATGAAATTTTTGTGGAATTGGGGCTGGGGTGCTGGCCGACCAGAGGAGAGGGGAGGGAGTGTGGGTTTTGATATTTTTTTTCTCTCTTGAAAATGACAGAGAGGGAGGTTGAGTGTATATATACCCATAACCCATGTGGAGTGGAATCTCCAATTATGGCCAAAATTAGGGGTTTTTCTGCAAAATTTACCCACTAACATGGCTGACCAAAATAAACAAATGAGTTAATCAGAGAGTTCTAAAAGAGGTATTTAGGGTGCGTTTGGATACCATTGTGAGTTTTTTGTGGTGTTTTTCTAAAGAAACACCATGCCATTGTGTTTTTTTCAAAGTGTTTTGAAAACATCATTTTGAGTTTCTTGGTCAATACTAGTTTGACCATTTCCATACACATATATTATATTATAATAATATCATATATGAAATATAACATATATGTTATAATATATTTTATATTAACTAATATACTATGTTCTATTATATTAATTATATATTATAATATAGACTAATATAAGATATATTATATTAGTTAAATACTTATTTATTATATTATATTATTTTTAATAGTATAATATATTTTTTTATATTATATAAATAATATATATTATATTCTATTACATCAATAGATGTCATACTTTAGTTTAATAATATAATATAATAAATTGATTTTATTATACTTTAACACTTTTATTATATTATGTTAATTTAATAAAAATATCCTAATATAATATGTCATATTAAATAAAATATCAAATTATTAATTGTTTAATATTTTATATTTTTAACTATATTTTATAATTTACTATGATATTTAACTTTAATATAATAGTAATTTTACTATATTATATTAATTTAATGTAATATATAGTAATCTAATATATATTATATTTTATTTTATAAATTTTTATATTATATTTTTTATCAATATAATATAACATATTACTAGAATAAATTAAATTAATATATTAAACATATTTGAATATATTATATTAATATATTAAACATATTTTAAAATATTATTTATAATATAATATATTATATTTAACATAATTTAATATATTATATTAATATTTAGATAAAAATATATTATATTAATAGTTTTATAATATAATAATATATAATAGATTGAGCATTATATTATTTATAATATAATATATCATATTTAACATAATTTAATATATTATATTAATATTTTATATAAAAATATATTATATTAATATTTTTACAATATAATAATATATAATAAATTGAGCATTATATTATTAACAAATAATCATTTATAATATTATATTAAATTAAATTATTTATATATTATAATAAAAATATTATATTATAATATATATTCTTTAATTTAATTTAATATATTTTATAATTTAATATAATATTTAACTTTAACATAATATTAATTTTATTGTATTATACAAATATATGTTAATTATATTATATTATATTATATTTAGTAATATATATTAGTTATATACTATTTTAGTAAATATATAATATTATAGTAATTTTATAATATTGTATTATACGTGTTTGAATATATTATAATAATATATTAAACATATTTTCAAATATTATAAAATTAAAATATTATTTAATATATTATATTATTATTTATACAATATAATAATATATAATATATTGAGCATTATATTATTAACAAATTATCATTTATAATATTATAGATTATATTTAGCTATTATACTAACATCCTACCCAAACTCAACACACCATGCCAAACTCAAAACACCTAAAAGGTGTTTTCAAATAAGTGTGGTGTTTGTTATTTTTGGGTGTTTTTTACCATAAAAACACCATGGTTTCCAAACACATGATGTTTTTATTTTGACAAAAATACCATGGAAATGGAGGAAACACCATGGTTCCCAAACGCACCCTTAACAATTGGGTTATCTCTAATCAAAGTTTAAAACAAGGTTGGTGTAGTTGTACATGCTAGGTTTATATGCATGCCATGATGTAGTTAATTTGATCATAAAATGAGAATTTGCTAAGTTAGGATCCTCATACTAGAAGGTTATATGGAATACAAGGAAAGAAAAGATTTACTGATTCATGGATCGGTATCGGTAATGGTATCCGATCATCTGAAAGAAGAAAGAATTTGCGATGTTACATTATACACTTGGGTAGATAAGTTTATTTGGCTAGATTTGATGAAAATTAAAGTTAGGGTTAGGGTTACCAAACTTCAAGTAAGCTTAATTAAGATTATATGCTTAAGATAATGTTATTGGGGTTATGATAAAGATCAATTTGGGTAGATCAATGTAATTAAGGTTAGATTAGGTAATTTAATTTGGGGTTTTTCAAAAATGTGTATTTCATAACCCATAAAATTGCAATAAATACTAAAATACTAGAAATTAGTAAAAGATAATACCTTGAGTCACGGCGGCGGCGGAGGTTGCGGCGGAGGCGACAGCGGTGGTGGCTTGCGACGGGCGACGGGAGAGAAGAAGAGGCGGCAGTGGCGGAGAAGTTGCGGCGGCGGCGGCTGGGTTAAAAATTCTAGGGTTTTACTGTGGTAAAAATGGCAAGTGACTGCTGTAAAAAGGAATTTATACCCAACATCGCTGACGCGATACCCGTCAGCGATGTTTACCTCCCGTCAGCGATGTTTACCTCCGTCGGCGATGTTTACCTCCGTCGGCGATGTTTACCTCCGTCGGCGATGTTTACCTCCGTCGGCGATGTTCACATCGCCGACGGCAACTCCCCGTCAGCGATGTTGCCGTCAGTGTTGCTGTTCTTTCCACTAGTGACTATTTAGTTTCTTGTAAACAATCATTTAATATATAATATTTGGTTGAGATTTCGAGCTTGAGACCATATCCTTTCTTTTAAAAATGTATTTATATTATCGAATGTGATTATAAATATATTTATTTTTGTAAGATAAGATACAAAGTGCCCCCCCAAACCCTAGTTTATGGCTACGCCACTGATCATCCATGTCAGTTTTCTAATACTATCCTTGTCATTGAAGTTGTAAGATTTGTTTGTTAACGAGTTTAGTGAGATGTTAAAACCAAATTATATTGCTAAACATAAAATTGAATAGGATCAAAATAATTATTTTGGACGGATTAAAAGAAGTTAATCCATTAAAATGAAGCACAAGAAAGGGATCTAATCCTTTTTGTTGTATATATAGATAATGAACAGTACACTCTTGTAGTAGAGGAAATATCGAGTGAACATAAGTTTATGATATTAAAGGTGCAAAAAAATGTCGACTCTTAGGTTATTGAACTTTTGTTTAGTACATAGACCCAATGGTTAACATCATTTTGATGACATTTAATTTCATGGACCTGATCTATTGTATACTTTATGATTTACCTAACAATTATTTATCATTCATTGAGTGTATGATTCTGATTTTCTTAAACGTAAATAAAAATGTAAGAAATTCACTAAGAGTACAAGTTATATTTTAAATAAATCTTCATGTCCTAAATATAAATGATTTATCGTTGTTTAGCAAGTAGCATCTTCGTTACCAAATAAGAAATAAAGAGATTGTGCATAGAGAATTAAACATATATCCCTCCTTTATATATAAAGAGAAATTGGTGGAACTCCTAAAGGCACAAACAATCAACATGTTTCATATCATAAAGGTATTTAAAACTGACATTTGTCATGTCATAAGTACACATTTCCTCTATCCTATCATAAGATGACATGTGAAATCTAATCTTAAATTCATCTAAGAATCCTCATCAAATTAAACTATCCATAATTAGAAATAAATAGTTTGTAATCGTTATCAGATTATAACTATCTATAATTAAAAAATTCATTGTCATATATTTAAATATATAAATTAAAGAAAGAAAACTCATGTAGAGAGCCTTTGTACATAAAATCACGAGTTAATTATAGAAAATCCCCCTCAATTATGGGGGTGCCTCTCAAAAAATCCCCCACAAGTTTGAGCATATTGTAGATAATCCCCTTCAACTATGAAAATATGAGATAACCCTCCTGAAATTTTATCACTTAAGCCTCCTCAATTATAGCATGTATTGCAGAAAATCCCCCTTAACTATTTTAATTTGAGTAAAAGTTTGAGCCTATCGTAGATAACCCCCTCAAGTTTGTAAATTCCAGAAACCCCCATGAAATCTTCTCACTTTATGCCCTGTAGCAAACACTGTTAAGTCTAGCATATCATGTGATAAGTAGGTGACTAGGAAAAGACCAAAATACCCCTCAATCGTGAAACATTACTCTGATTTTTTTTGGATAAGAGAAAGAGAGGAGAACGATGGAAAAAACATTACAAATTGATCAATATATTTTTTTACCAGTTACGATTTCTTTGTAACTTAATGGGTTGATTTTCAAAAGAATATTTCAGTTATTTTACATTTTAAAATGATGTCAGGAGGGTTTGGTGAGAAAAGTGTGAAAGATTGGGGGGGGGGGTATGAGACACTACATAGTTGGGGGTGTTTCTCTAAATTTCAAAGTTGAGTGGGGTAATATGCTCAAACTTGAGGGGGTTTTTCTCAAATTAAATTAATTGGAATGGAATTTGCCGGGATATCCACCATAATTGTTGGGGAGTGGGAGGGGATTCTAAAATTAACCCTAAAATCATATATGCAAGCTTATACATGTGAAATTATATTTTAAGTTGATGTATTATTGATTTGATATCCTGACTTTACTAACTTTTATAAAGAGCGGTTATTGGTTTATTAGCATCTCTCTTTAAAATATTAGTAGAATGCAAGACACCATAAAAATATATGACATGTAAAAGATCTATAACATTAAAAACTTTCCTATTACAAAAATATTCTCTGTGATCCATAAAAATAAATAAATTATTTACATAAATTACCCAAAATATTATCTTAAATTTTCCATGCTTTATCTATTTTTTTTCTAATAACTAGATTGAAATTCTAATGGGTTCTCAAGATTATTTTAGGAATTAATATTTGGATTCTTAAGATTATACATAGTTTAAATTCACATATATTTTTCTAATTAAGTTGAAATTCTAATGCAAGCATCACAAGCTTGAAGTTTCAGCATGAGAATATTTTAGATTAAATCAATATGTGAATTCCTTTTATATTATCTAATTGCGATGTTTCATTTGATTGTTTCATGTTGCAGGGTTTAGCTCTTTAGTTCATACCAAATCTTAAAAGTTTTTTTAATAATAAAACATCAACGTAAGATGACCTTGCTGGTTGACAAAATCTCTGCAGTTCTCACATCGAGAGATATTTTCGGTATTGTGATCACGCAAGGAGTGCCGACTTTTTTGTATATCCTTTTTTATTATTAGATATTATAAAAAAGGAGAGATATTACAAAAGAGATTTTAATAGTTAAATCATCTAATTTTGAATTTAAAGTTTTAAATTAAAAACTATCTATAAAGCATTGACAAGCCGATTTTTCTTTTCTCTTTTTATCTTAGAATATTGTAAATAAAGAGGAATATTGTAAGATGCTGGTAGTTAAACTATCTAATTCTATATTTCAAAATTTGAAATAAAAATTATCCACAACCTTATTTTGAATTTTCTTTTAAGTTTTAAATTATATGAAGAAAAATCTCCATTTCAGTTATCTAATTTTCAATAATTCATATGCTATAAGTTATTGGTATAAGTCATTTGTATACACATATCCATAAAAATAGAGTATATATAAGAATAGAAAAGAAGAAGCAATAGTTTAAAAAGTATCTTGTTTAATTAAATTTAGAAGCACATGCATATGACTAAAAGAAGAAACCCGTATAAACCAAACAAATCAGATATGTTGAAAGGAGAGTTAAAAAAAAAAGATCCCTGGCCTTTCAAGCTAATTATACAGGTTCAATTCTCACTACCCTCTCCATATTACTTATTCTGCATGTAAGACTCACCCATGTGAGCACGGGCTAAATACTTGTATTTGTAAACATGATCTAGTCTACAATATGTTTGAGTCAAATGCAATATATGATACGTGCGTGCATAGAAATCAAGGAGAAAATGACAAAATCCTTATCTAGAAATTACTATTATTGCTGTTCAAGTGTTGAATGAGTTTTAATAATTTACAATCCTAATTTTTGTGGAAATTTTGCAAGAAAAATTCAGATGTCAACTGACTAATTGTCACAGTCAAGATATGAATTGAATGGGGAACATACTTTGAATTAGTCAGTTTTAAGTTTTTAATTCTTGATTGAAAGTTGAAGCCTAAACTTGGACGAGACTTTCTATAGTAAGATCTTATCCTTTATTTTTAAGAGGTTTTATCTTTTACCCAAAGTTTTACCACCATTTATTTAAAACTCACCTACTTCCACAAATACACATACACCCAAAGTACTCCTTGTGACTTATTTATAAATCCAACTAGTAATATACTCTCAAACTTTATATTGTATTTTTGAAAAATTCTAAAATATAAAATTAACTTTCTTCCCAAATAAACCCATATGTTCTCTTTTTCTCTCTTCCTTCATTTCACAAAATACTAAACTCAAAGAGATGAGCCCCAAATTCTAGATAAAGTTAATCCCTAAAATCTATCAACGTGACCAAACTATAACACTTTATATGAAAATGTAGCTTTTAGGAGCAAAGTATAACACCATATAAAGAAGTATAACTCATTATGACTAAAGTGTATCTCCTTATCATTATAATATAGTTTGTTTAAATTAATTATGGGACTATAGGAAAGAAATTAATAGTGTGTAGTCCGTCAGTCAAGAAAATTCTTTGGAAAAACAGAGGAAGATTTACTATCCATTGGACTAATTAACATAAAAATATGAAAGCTTAATAGTTATTAATTTTGACTGAGCAAAGTATAAAAATTTATTAAAAAATAGCTTCTTATGAGAAAAATATAGCACCATATACAAAAGTATAGTTGTCTATGAATAAAGTATAACTCTTTATTGGCATAGTGTAACTCTTTATTAGTTCGGCATTATAGAAAAAAATATTTAATAATTGCAAATAGAAATCACATTAAAACCAAATTAATGTCATTTTTAATAGAAATATTTATGGATGCTAAGGAAGATATGAGATATTAATGAGGGAAAGAAAGATTTTGAAGAAGATGAGTATGCTAAATTGGGGTTTGGGAAGTAAAAGGACCAGTCTTGTGAAATAAATTTCTCCCACCGTCACCATTAATACGATGGAGAGATGCTTGTTGTTTAGAAGAAGAGAGGAAAGTGCTATTTTGGATTTTTTAATTTAATTTAATTTTATTTTGAGAGATACAATATAAAGTTTGAGGGTATACTATAGAGTGGGTTTAAAAATAAGTCATATGATATACTTTGGGTGTGTGTGTGTTAATGCAAGTGAGTGAGTTTTTAAATAAGTGAAGTTAAAACTTTGGGTTAAAAGACAAAACCCTATTTTTAAATATCTCAACTTAATATCATAACCCATCTTAGAGGTGAATTGGTCCAATAAATATTTATTAGGGTCTTCATTTCTATATCTGACTTCCAGTTTCCTGACCATTTCTTCATGTTCCTATTCACAATTACTTGTTAGTATGAGTATTTTAACGGATTTGTTTAAGATTCAATATCCCAAGCTATAAGTTAATATTTTCAATCCACTTAACTTCTTAAAATAAATCATAGATCTAGTTTTTAACTATTGACATAGTGACAAAGACAAAATTCTGAATTGTTTCTCATTTCAACATGGTAATAAAGGGTTCATCAGATCCCTGGTCATTGCGTTTATCACTTAATTGGATATTCATACTTATGTTTTAATTGCTTGGACAACTCATCATATAATAGATACTAATTAGATTGTAAATCACTAGTAACACTTTCTATCAATTGACATATCAAATTCTATTGACATAACATAAAAAAAGATTTTACATGATGAAAAAAAATGTCCTGTCATAAAGTAGGTTTCAAACCAAAGACTCAGGTTTATTATAAGCATTCTCACAAAATGTAAACTACACGTCCTAGTAGACGGTCAAAATATACAAGATCTTTCCTGAACCAATACTCAGTATAGATAACACGAATTTGATACTTGAGCGCAACATGAGCTCGAAAAGTGAATGCCCATAGGCTAAACACTTAATTAGATCAGATCGGCCTAAATATGAGGCATGGTGAAGCTCGCCCTAGTCATGTGAATCTCGCCCACGTCACAATGAAGCTCGTTCTCAAGACCAAGTCAAAGTGAAGCTTCAAACAAGTTCACCCAGAACGAGCTTCGCCCAAATAACCCACGTGAGCCACGTTACCCATGTTCTGGCGAAGTTCGCTAGTATGCACTTTGCCCATGACCATTGTCAGTGAACTTCGCCCAGAGCCTTTCAAGTGCTATTTTTAAGGAAATTGTTCACCTCATTATCTCATAAGTTAATGGCCATTAACCCACATTTAATGGCCACTAACTCTCTCTCAGCTTATAAGAGGAAGGGAGATTGTTCATTTTCGGCATCAATCAATCATCAAAGAGGTAGATCAGAGATCAGATTTTGGCCAAACTTTGGCAAACTTATAATTTCAACAATATTTTGATCAGCAAAAGACTCCTTGTCTTGCTTGAACCGTGAACGGAGCACAAGAACGACACTCCATCGACAAATAGAAAAGGACCCAGTTCTCTATAAATTTTCTTATTTCTTGTACTCTTTGAATTTGTAATCCTCTTTTATTTATAAATTTAAAGACTTGAAATAGGATGATGACTTTGCTGGGGACTTCTTTCTCAACTGATGAGAAGATCGTGTCACTGTCCGATGACAAGACCTTAAGGTCTACTGCTAAAACCTTGGTCATTGAATTTGACCAAGCAAAGTTTGAGGAACTCATTTCCTCCAAGAAGTCACTTACGGCCACTACTAGGAGTTGCTGTAAGATCCACCGCAATGCGAAGATGGGGTCAGATCTGACCCTTGCCTACAGCAAGGTGAGCTTCATCGACAATAATCTTGACCGCTGGAAGCTAGAAGAACTTCACCCAGAGCGAAGAATCAGTGACCCTCGCGCTAAGAGAACGTCAAGATGTTCATATGTCTCTTCATTTCAGACTTTAGTCCACTACACCCCTAGGGGCCTACTTCAAAGTATCTCGCGACGCTCGTTATGCTTCCCAAAAAGAAGCTAAGAATGAGGTTCATCCTCCATCCAAAATCTCGCAAGGGAAAATTATCACCATTGGCGATTCTTCATCTCAATTGCAACCTCTAACTTGTGATGAAGACTCAATTGACCATGCCAGTCGTAGGTCAAAACAACACTACTATAGGCGACGTTCATTGGCCAAAAGCCAAGCAGGGGAAGTTGCTCTCTAGAAGGGCGACCGTCATTTTAGCCAAGCTGAAACTTCCTCTAATCTAAGGGGGTTTCTTTTTCCAAAGAGGGTGCGTCAATGTCAGCATTGCTCAACCCTAAAGGAGATTGACATGGCAGTTCAAACAAATTGCTAATGCAAGTCCCCACTTGCAAAAGAAATGGTGTTTAGCTATCTCAACCTAGTTCCAAAGCCTTTAGAGGTTCGAAATAAATGGTGATGATGCTCCTGAAAGAACAAAGCCAATCTCTAAGAATTCAAGGTCAATATGACCAGCATGACTAAGGAAGAAGGTGAAGAAGAGGATGATAGTCCTTTCAATCAAAGATATTCTCCAGACACAGAAAGCATACTTCTAGAGACCGACGGTGTTTTAGGTCATACCAGGTCAAGGCAAGGGGGGGACAATCTCCTTTGATTATTCCCCCCCCCACCTCGAGGATGCATGCTCCATGAGTTTCCTCACACGTGGACCAACCTTCTACCACCGATGCTAATTCTGCCATAGCGTCCAATGCGACTCCTAGCTCAAGTCAAGAACGGGTGCAGATTACAGACATGGCAGACAGAGAGGCCCACAATGACCTTATTCGATGGGTCAAAGCCCAAAAGCAGGCATCTGACAAGTGCTTCGAGCGACTCGAAAGTATGATTCAACAGTTGTTGCTTGCTTCTCATCCCCTCGGAGTTCTTCAAAAGGGAAGCAACCACTCGTCGAGAAGGAGTCGTCGTACCACTAAGATGCCCTCTCTTTTTAGGAAGAATCTGAGACATCAGCTCCACCAAAGACAGAACATGAAGTGAAGGTCCTCGAAGATCTCTATAATCAGTTTAATACTCTTTTATAGCGAACAGAGTTGAAGAAGGTTTGGGATTACCTGACCCTATCCCATTGAGTGGGACTCGGTTCCTTACCCAATGAAGTTTATGCCGCTAACATTACGTACATTCGATGGTAAGGGATCTCCCAACTAACACATCTACCACTTCCATCAACAAATATGAAATGTAGTAGCAAACGATGCCATCAAGGCACGACTCTTCATTAATACCTTTAAGGGACTAGCATTTGATTGGTTCCATATTCTGGCTGAAGGATTAATCAAATCCTGGATTGACTTGGAATCACAGTTCTTGTCTCATTTCATAAAGAGCAATCTGATATGACCATGGCCAAGCTCCTCTCTGAGAAGCAAAAAGGCAAAGATTCGGTCAGAGATTATATCAAATTATTTCATAATTTAACATTGCTATGCCGCGATATGCCACTACCGATATTGCTCCAAACTTGTCAGCACAATTTCTTGAGTTGGATAGAAGGAGACAGGGCACTGTCAAGTCTAAATCATGGAAAGATTTGATGGAGCAGGCAAAAACCACTGAAAAATCTGCTGAACGCTTTAACAAATTTGATCCCTACTCCAATAGAAAAGGGTACAAGAACAAGCAGGGAAAGTCTTCTCAATCCAAAGCAAAGGATACATTTATTGTCAAGCTTAAGAAACTTGACAAATAGAAAAAAGATTCTCGAAAGAGTTCCCAACGGAACTACTCTTTTAAAAATGAGCACATTGTTGCCATATTCCACGTGCTCAACAAGGGCAATCGGCTCAAGCTCCCAAAGGTTCAACACCTTGAAGAAGTCGGGAAGACTGATGATTCTAATTATTGCCTCAATCACAAAATGTTAGAACACCTGACGAAGAACTATTATAAACTCAAGGATAAAATACAGACGTTTTATCAATTCTGGGATCCTCAAGCTTCGATCTGAGCAGAAGAAGGTTACTGCCAACATGATGACCCTTCAATTTGGCTCTATGCCATAGACTCAGGTTCAGAGTGGAGTCACCCCCATTCCCACCACACGGATGGAGCTAGTTAACCATGATCGGCAAGGTTGTCCTAGTCAAGGCTTCATCCCTCTCTATCCAATAAAGAAGAGGTGATGTAGGTTCATCCTAATCTTCTTCAGGACAAACATTGGACTTCTCATAAGTCAATGTCCTGCATGAAGGCTAAGGGTAAAATGAAGATTTGCAACACTATCTCCACAATTGTAATTGGGGAATCTTTGCAGGCCTCCTCTATGACAGATTTGGAGGAAAAAAAGATGGCCATGGCGCTGCAACCAGAACGAGCTCCACCGGCAGGAATAAGATCAGGTAAGGACTACCTAAAGAAGTATGACCAACCAGGACCTTCCAAGCTGCCCGATCCCGCCAAACAAAAGGATACACAGTTCAACAAAGCATTGAAGTCACAATCTGCTGGGCTCAAAGTCCCATTTTGATATGATATACTAGCTCAATTGGACAACATCCCGGATTGTATAACATTGCATGAACTTCTACATTTGTTTGAGGATACGAGGGATACTTTGAGGGAAACATTGATGGACAATGAGGCGTTCCTCGCTTATGTGCCCGAGCCTCCTCTAATTAATGATCAAAGGCAATGCTACTAATATCATCAGGGGATACAAAAAATGCCTTGCATCGCGTTCACTCTGGAAGACATGCTTATCAAGGACCATCATAACAATCAATCCCTCTACCACACGGGATATGTCAGTTCAAGTAAGGTCGAACGCATCTAGGATCTACCTTAAGCATCATCCTTCAGAGGCTCCTTAGCTTCTTGGGCATTCCGCTATACAAGTTGTCAAGAATGATCGCTACTATCTTTGGATTTAATTTCAGCAGTAGCCGGTCACTGGGCAAAATTTATCTTAAGTGCCAGCTTGGTGACTTAAAGACAGATGTGACAAGCTACATCATTGATGTAGAGACACCCTATAACTTGCTCTTAGGATGACCATAGATTCATTTTAATATAATTGTCCCATCAACACTTCATCAGTGCTTCAAGTATGTCGATGAGCAGGGATGGTCAAAAGATTTCTGCTGAGAAGCATTCCATTAAAGGAGTGGAGAACTACTTCACCGGCTCCCTTCTTTATGATGAAAAATGCACAATCGAGGTAGTCATTCTAGAAGATCTCGATAGTGATAGTGAGACGGATAGCAAACCCGACCAGGATAAAGATTCAATTTGGGAGATGGAACCCCTTGTAATCACCCTAGAAGATCTTTGTACAGACCTGTCTGCCAAAAATCTGGGTGACTAGGTTCTTAATGATAATGTAGAATTTGCTTACGATTGTTCTTTTGGTCCTGAGCATGAAAACTCAAAAGCCGATGCTTTATTTTCTAAGTTAGCTTTAGAATCATCTTTGTACATGCTCGTAAAGGAGTTTTATTCAACTCGTCAATAACTGGGTAGCTTAGAAGATGCCATCTTCGTCGTTCTGTATAAGGAAAGCACTCAAGAGGCTATCATCTTTGGAAAAGTCAAACCACAGCCACATTTGCCGGTCTCAGATGATGAAGTTGAAGAAACTCCCAAATTCTCTCATTACAGTAAGTAGTCTCGTCACATAACGATGAGAATGAGTTACAGTAGTCTCGTCACATAACGATGAGAATGAGTTACAGTTTTACTCTAAAGCAAGGGTTGAATTTCAATCAAGGATAACGAGTTCCTCCAACACCATTCGTACCGAAAGGGGAAAATATCGATTACTTCAATCTAGCTAGACATGAGCTCAGATATGTCTCCTTAGAACTTACCATGCAGACAGAACCAAGGTTTGAGTCCAAGCCATTCTTTAGATACATCTAATTGGGATTGTGACGTTAGCGTCAGTACCATATTTAAAGAGTTCATGGTCAATATGACTTCATACCTCCAAATTGAAGAAATTTACAAAGCATAACATTCAATGACATAGAGAATGATCCTTGGGCATAACACCTCAGGACACAATGGAAATCGCGTTTTTAATCACACGAGCTGCAACCTAAAGATAAGGTAATCCAGGTCAACATAGGTGATGAGACTAGTGTCAAATCCATCTTCATCAGTGATAGCTTATTACCAGCTAAAAAAGATGAACTCATATCTCTCGTCCGAGAATATATAGACATCTTCTCTTAGAGCTACGAAGATATGCCTGGGCTAGATTCGAACGTGGCCATGCATCGTCTCAATATTGAATCTAGCGTCAAGACGGTCAAACAATAACAACGATGTTTCCGTCCTAAACTGATGGAGCAGATTGAGATAGAAATCTGCAAACTCATTGAGTGCGGCTTCATCTGTGAAGAACAACGTCCAAACTGGGTGACCACCATTGTCGTCGTGACAAAGAAAAATAGGAAGATCCGAATTTGCATTGATTTTAGAGATCTCAATTTGGCTTGCCCAAAAGATGAATTATCGCTCACTATTATGGATGTCATGATTGACAATATGTGTGGGTTTGAGAGGATGTCATTCATGGATGGCTTCTCCGAATATATTCAAATCAAGATGCATCCGGAAGATGAGAAACATACATCATTCCGAATGCCGTTAGGGGTGTTCTACTATACGGTGATGCCCTTCATTCTAAACAATGCTGGAGCTACTTACCAATGTGTGATGAGTACAATCTTTCATGAACACTTAAGCAAAATGATAAAATGCTACGTTGACGACCTTGCAATCAAAAGCTGCCGTAAAAAGGATCACCTCAACGATTTGAGAATAGTATTTGAGATTATGCATAAACATCAGCTCAAGATGAACCTGGCTAAGTCCTTCCTGGTGGGTATCATTGGGTAAATTTTTGGTTTTATCGTCATGTTTAAAGGAATACACTTCGACCCAGAAAAAGTCAAATCAATTTAGAAGATGCCACTTCCGAGAAATCTCAAAGAACTCAGAGGTTTATAAGGGTGTCTAGCCTACATCCACAGGTTCATAGATAATCTATCTAGAAAATGCCAACCCTTTCAGAGGTTGTTGAAGGAAGGCGTTTTGTTCATTTGGGACGTGTATGTCAAACAACCTTCAACGAGATCAAAGAATATGTCATGAAGCAGCCTATTCTAGCTGCTCTGAGATCAGGTAAATCATTCTTGATCTATATTAGGGCCATGGACCACTCTCTCAGAGCAGTTCTTGCTCAGAAGAATGATGATGGTCATGAACAGACCATCTACTACTTGAGTCAAACCATGATCGGTGCAGAGAATTGCTACAATCTGCTCGAAAAGGAGTGTCTAACTTTGGTCTTTGCTCTTCAGAAGATGTGACACTATCTAACCGGCCAATCCATCCATGTCATGTCAAATTTCAATCCTCTATAGGAGCTCATGACAAAGCCAGGATCTCTAAACTCCAGGCTTGCAAAGGGTAATACTACTCTCTCAGTACGATATGATATTCGTATCACAGAAAGCGGTTAAAATATAAGCAATTGCAGACTTCCTTGAGGATCATCCTTTCGCTAAGTCTTCCAAGCTCTATGAGGACATTCCAGACATGGCGTTCGAGTCAAATTTCACCTTAGGCCACACTCCTAAGTGTGGCAACTTTACTTCGATGGTGCATCGCAATGGGGACATGAAGGATCTATCACCGTAGGTGTGGGGGTAGTGCTCATCGCTCCCCATGGTCATATCCTTCCCCGAGCTTATTCATTGACTGAGCCATATTCCAATAACGTTGCTGAGTACAATGTCCTCATAATCGGCCTACAACTCACTCGAGATATGGGTGTGAAGTATCTTGAGGCTTATGGCAATTCCAAACTAATCGTCAATCAGATTAGATTAGGGGGGAATATGAGGTCCGTCATAATGATCTCTTACCCGATCATGAAGTGGCATTGAAGCTCACTTATTGTTTCAAATGCTTCTATATTAATTATATAGCTCCCTCAAGAACACTTATGCTGATACTTTGGCGTCACTCGCGGCTACTTAAGCCTTGCCATCCAAGTCTACTGAGATTGGGATGAGAAAGTTTGAGTGTCTTTGGCCTATTGAACAACGGTCCACACTCCCATGGGTGCTATGCCCTTCTCCTTGGTATACAGATGTGAAGCTGTAGTACCACTAGAGATTCAAATCCTGTTATTAAGAACTATTCTCATAGAGAAGATGACGACCAAAGAACATCATCAAAAGCATCTTCAAGAACTAGAGGTGCTGGACGAGTTGAGACTCAGAGCTTAACAACGAATTGAGATGTACTAGTCTTGGATATCAAGAGCCTTCGATAGAAATGTCAAGCAATGATCTTTCAAAGAAGCAGATTTGGTCTTGGCTGTTCGTCGACCCGTGATCATGACACATAAGACTATAGATAAATTCTAGCCTAAATAGGAAAGCCCATTTGTAGTAGAGACAGTCTACTCAAATGGGGGATACCGCCTAACCGACCCAATCGGTAACAGGCTCATGGCACCAATCGATAGGAAATTTTTCAAAAAATATTATCCTTGAATTGAGCATTTTTCATCTCCCCATAGAGTTATCAGTCATGTTTAAAACTTTTCGAGTCATCAAGTTAACACCAGACCTCTGTTTGACTCCGGGTATCTTTTGCCACAATCATGTTACTATTACACCTCTAAACGGTTTGCACTTCTTTGGACTCGACTAGTTAATACCACACCTCTGTTAGTCTCTCCCTCTAAAATTGATCGGTCAACACTACACCTCTAGTAATCTTTCATACCGTTGAGTTAACATTATACTTCCAAACAGTAACTGTCCATTAGACTTCCTTGAACCCGACTGGTTAACATTACACCTTTGTCGATTATTTCATTTGACACGTTAACACTACACCTTTGTCAAACTCCTTAGTACTGTTATATTAACAATACACCTTTGAACAATACCTATTTTTATGAACCTAATATATTAACATTACACCTTTGTCAGCTTAATCCATCGACTAGCTAACATTATGCCTTCATTGACTCCTCTCTTTATATTGGTGAGTTGAATCCCACAACTCGATCACTCCCCCCTCAGAGTCGTTAATGATTCAAGATTTCATACGATATGTTAACATTATACCTCTATTGTTCAATTTTAAAATCAAAATAAAATTCTTTATTGAATTGTTACAAAAAAGAGCTAAATTATTACAAATAATTTGGTTTAAAAATCAAAAGACGCAACATGAAGGTAGGCCAAATTATTGGCGGAACAAAGACCTGATATTTTCAATACACTTGGTCATTCCAGCCTCACGCGCGTCAATTGGCCTCTTCATAGCTTGCTCGCTTTGAGCCTCTGGGTCAACTAGAACCACTTGAACCTCAACTACATCTAATCGAGCTCATTCTATTCTCAAGTGCTTCGTCCTCTGAGCTCGCTCATCAGCTAACTCTGTAGACTTGGCCTCGAGCTACTTCTTCTGCTTCTGGGCCGCCTCTAACTTGGCCTATGCTTCGGCTATAGTAGCCTTAGCCTCATCAATGGTGACTTGCCTATTAGAAATGGTGTTAACAATTTCTGTGCTTTCACCGTCGAAGGCGGCAAGGTGATTGGTCAATTCCCTTAGATTTTGATTGACCTCTTCTATCTCCTTCTGAGCCGTCTCCTCGAGGTTGCGATATTGCACCACGAGATGTTGAAACTCAATCTCTACAACTGCAGTGACATTAGCCTTGTGAAGGTTTTGCAACTCTAAAAAGTGGAGTTTTATTTGGTCAATGATCCTCTGATAAGGCTTAGTCGGCCCGGCTCGGCCGACACAAGAATGTCAAGCCGACCACGCAACATGCAATTGGACGAGCGGATAAGCCCTTACCACCGGCCAGTTCTCGGTCAAATTTAAATCTCGATTCAGTAGAATCATCGAGTCTAGAGAGGAAGGAATCTCAACTGCCACTTGCCTCAACGAGATCGCCTCAATTGCAACGACCAAGTCCTCGGTTGTAGCAGGAAGAGCAGTTGAAGTCGTGGGGAGTTGACCCCCAGTTGGTATGATGAACAGGGCAAGCGAAGCCAACATGTTGGAAACATCGATGAGTATGGGATAAGCCTGTGTTGGCACAACCAAAGGCTCAGAAAGTTGTGCAATCATCACTATCATTGTAATCATGATTGCAGGTTCATCATCGATAATGGAAACTTCAGCTTTAGCCGGCTTCTCAACCGCCGCATTCATGCTCTATTTGACTTGAGGCTAAAGCTCAAGTTCGACCCTATGTTCAAATTTCTCTGGGAGCTTGGAAGTCATTGCACCCCCGATAGGCTCAGACGTTCCTTACTCCTCAACTGGAATTGAGGACTCGACAATGTGAGTAGGTGCGAAAATCGTAGCAACTCCTGGCTTAGGCTATGCAAAAGGAAAATAGATGGAGTGTTAGTCATCAATCAAAAGTGACTATATCACCCCAATGGACAAAGTCATACATGGGATGTGAGAATATCCGTTCGCATCACTGGCATCATAGGAATCATCGAGATAATCATCAGAGTCATAATCGACCATTTTGTCTCCCCCTAAATCCATGCAATCCGGTGATAAAGATATGTCACCTATGAGCAAAAGCACATGACATTAGAATACATATTCCTTGAAGCAAAATGATGTTTAAAAAGGAAAGTTACCTAAGGCAGCCCCTCAGATTCGGCCATTGGATCATGTGTCATTGTCTCAGGAGGTTTCTCCCTCACTAGCAATTCCAAGTATTAGCGCTTAGGCTGTTTAGGAGAACGCAGAGGCTACCACGTCCTCTTTCCATGAACCTGTCCTCCAGCTACTTCATGATGGGATGATGGCTTCCATACACTTATGCCAATGGGCCTATGTGGAGGCGACCGCTCGATCGGTGGTTCATCCTCATTGTCCACATGTTCTCCTTGCCCTACTTCAGCGAGGTATTCCGCGAGTCGGGCACTCTACTCTTGGTTCCCCTTCGGAAAGCTTCCTTGAACTTCTGGATGATCCACTTCACACGGTCTTGTTTATTTTAAAGAGTCCACTGGTAATGTTCACGGTGCTTTACCACTTGCAAAATACTAAAGTCATATAACTGTTAGGAGTCTTGTAGGGTAGCGTGAACTTAGCACCAGTGCATTCGGTGACCAAATGATAAGAAGCACGAGCGCCGTCTACCAAACTCTCTGAACGTAGTAGCCTGGCGTTGGGACTACTAATATAAAGTTGGTCATACTCGAATTGTAGTGTGAAGTGGTAGGGGAGATAGAGCTTGATGTAGCACTCGGTCCCATTCAATCGAGACACAAGATGCTCAGCCTTGATATTCACTAACCAGTTGAAACAACCACTGGTTAGGTAATTAAATCCTTTTTGGTTCCGAGATCATCCTGGAATTCATCACCAAACTTAGTCTCGGTGATGTTGGGAAAGAAGTAGTAGAGGTGGTATTTGTCTTTATTCTGAATGATCCGACGAATCCCTACAGTGTAGTTGGCACTCCATTTTGAGGACTCATATCTTTACAATAAGTAGACCCCCTCCTTACGCTTAGTGGCTGCTGACATAAGAGAAGAATAGTGAAGCGTATACCACACCATCAAATAGGTATGTAGTAGTTTCACCCTCGGATTATGCACTTCTTCCTTCCGACACTCTCTTTATATTGGTGAGTTGAATCCCACAACTCGATCACTCCCCTCGAGTCGTTAATGATTCAAGATTTCATACGATATGTTAACATTATACCTCTATTGTTCAATTTTAAAATCAAAATAAAATTCTTTATTGAATTGTTACAAAAGAGCTAAATTATTACAAATAATTTGGTTTAAAAATCAAAAGACTAACATGAAGGTAGGCCAAATTATTGGCGAACAAAGACTGATATTTTCAATACACTTGGTCATTCCACCACGCCAATTGGCCTCTTCATAGCTTGCTCGCTTTGAGCCTCTCGGGTCAACTAGAACCACTTGAACCTCAACTACATCTAATCGAGCTCATTCTATTCTCAAGTGCTTCGTCCCCTGAGCTCGCTCATCAGCTAACTCTGTAGACTTGGCCTCGAGCTACTTCTTCTGCTTCTGGGCCGCCTCTAACTTGGCCTATGCTTCGGCTATAGTAGCCTTAGCCTCATCAATGGTGACTTGCCTATTAGAAATGGTGTTAACAATTTCTGTGCTTTCACCGTCGAAGGCGGCAAGGTGATTGGTCAATTCCCTTAGATTTTGATTGACCTCTTCTATCTCCTTCTGAGCCGTCTCCTCGAGGTTGCGATATTGCACCACGAGATGTTGAAACTCAATCTCTACAACTGCAGTGACATTAGCCTTGTGAAGGTTTTGCAACTCTAAAAAGTGGAGTTTTATTTGGTCAATGATCCTCTGATAAGGCTTAGTCGGCCCAGCTCCAGCAGCCGACACAAGAATGTCAAGCCGACCCTGCAACATGCAATTGGACAGGCAGATAAGCCCTTACCACCAGCCAGATTCTCAGTCAAATTTAAATCTCCGATTCAGCCGAATCATCAGAGTCTAGAGAGGAAGGAATCTCAACTGCCACTTGCCTCAACGAGATCGCCTCAATTGCAACGACCAAGTCCTCGGTTGTAGCAGGAAGAGCAGTTGAAGTCGTGGGGAGTTGACCCCCAGTTGGTATGATGAACAGGGCAAGCGAAGCCAACATGTTGGAAACATCGATGAGTATGGGATAAGCCTGTGTTGGCACAACCAAAGGCTCAGAAAGTTGTGCAATCATCACTATCATTGTAATCATGATTGCAGGTTCATCATCGATAATGGAAACTTCAGCTTTAGCCGGCTTCTCAACCGCAGCTGCAGATTCAGGCTCTATTTCAGCTTGAGGCTAAAGCTCAAGTTCGACCCTATGTTCAGCTTCTCTGGGGAGCTTGGAAGTCATTGCACCCCCGATAGGCTCAGACGTTCCTTACTCCTCAACTGGAATTGAGGACTCGACAATGTGAGTAGGTGCGAAAATCGTAGCAACTCCTGGCTTAGGCTATGCAAAAGGAAAATAGATGGAGTGTTAATCATCAATCAAAAGTGACTATATCACCCCAATGGACAAAGTCATACATGGGATGTGAGAATATCCGTTCGCATCACTGGGATCATAGGAATCATCGAGATAATCATCAGAGTCATAATCGACCATTTTGTCTCCCCCTAAATCCATGCAATCCGGTGATAAAGATACGTCACCTATGAGCAAAAGCACATGACATTAGAATACATATTCCTTGAAACAAAATGATGTTTAAAAAGGAAAGTTACCTAAGGCAGCCCCTCAGATTCGGCCATTGGATCATGTGTCATTGTCTCAGGAGGTTTCTCCCTCACTAGCAATTCCAAGTATTAGCGCTTAGGCTGTTTAGGAGAACGCAGAGGCTACCACGTCCTCTTTCCATGAACCTGTCCTCCAGCTACTTCATGATGGGATGATGGCTTCCATACACTTATGCCAATGGGCCTATGTGGAGGCGACCGCTCGATCGGTGGTTCATCCTCATTGTCCACATGTTCTCCTTGCCCTACTTCAACGAGGTATTCACAGAGTCCAGGCACTCTACTCTTGGTTCCCCTTCGAAAAGCTTCCTTGAACTTCTGGATGATCCACTTCACACCGGTCTTGTTTATTTTAAAGAGTCCACTGGTAATGTTCACGGTGCTTTACCACTTGCAAAATACTAAAGTCATATAACTGTTAGGAGTCTTGTAGGGTAGCGTGAACTTAGCACCAGTGCATTCGGTGACCAAATGATAAGAAGCACGAGCGCCGTCTACCAAACTCTCTGAACGTAGTAGCCTGGCGTTGGGACTACTAATATAAAGTTGGTCATACTCGAATTGTAGTGTGAAGTGGTAGGGGAGATAGAGCTTGATGTAGCACTCGGTCCCATTCAATCGAGACACAAGATGCTCACCTTGATATTCACTAACCAATGAAACAACCAACCGTTAGGTAATTAAATCCTTTTGGTTCCGAATCTCGAATTCATCACCAAACTTAGTCTCTCGTGATGTTGGGAAAGAAGTAGTAGAGGTGGTATTTGTCTTTATTCTGAATGATCCGACGAATCCCTACAGTGTAGTTGGCACTCCATTTTGAGGACTCATATCTTTACAATAAGTAGACCCCCTCCTTATGCTTAGTGGCTGCTGACATAAGAGAAGAATAGTGGAACGTAACCACACCATCAAATAGGTATGTAGTAGTTTCACCCTCGGATTATGCACTTCTTCCTTCTGACAGCTGTCCTTTTGGTTTAGATACTCCTCCATTAGCTCTCTTAGTCTGTGATGAAGGAACCTAACCATGGCTGAGAGCAAGGCTAAATTGTACCAATGAGCAAGTAATACTGCTGGGTACAGAACCTTGAGGGAAATGCAGGCCTTTGACCGAGATGGCACCACACATCCTTTTCAAACTGGTATTTCGAAAATGGCTTGAGATTGAAACTCAAACTTGTCTCATTGAAATCGCCTCAATTACAGCGACCAAGTCCTCGGTTGTAGCGGGAAGAAGCGATTGAAGTCGTGGGGAGTTGACCCCGGTTGGTATGATGAACAGGGCAAGCGAAGCCAACATGTTGGAAACATCGATGAGTATGGGATAAGCCTGTGTTGGCACAACCAAAGGCTCAGAAAGTTGTGCAATCATCACTATCATTGTAATCATGATTGCAGGTTCATCATCGATAATGGAAACTTCAGCTTTAGCCGGCTTCTCAACCGCAGCTGCAGATTCATGCTCTATTTCAGCTTGAGGCTAAAGCTCAAGTTCGACCCTATGTTCAGCTTCTCTGGGGAGCTTGGAAGTCATTGCACCCCCGATAGGCTCAGACGTTCCTTACTCCTCAACTGGAATTGAGGACTCGACAATGTGAGTAGGTGCGAAAATCGTAGCAACTCCTGGCTTAGGCTATGCAAA
Organism: Asparagus setaceus; assembly: GCA_012295165.1. Lineage (NCBI taxonomy): Eukaryota > Viridiplantae > Streptophyta > Magnoliopsida > Asparagales > Asparagaceae > Asparagus > Asparagus setaceus. The sequence goes on from CM022710.1 coordinate 24,247,218, forward strand.
AGGAAAATAGATGGAGTGTTAGTCATCAATCAAAAGTGACTATATCACCCCAATGGACAAAGTCATACATGGGATGTGAGAATATCCGTTCGCATCACTGGCATCATAGGAATCATCGAGATAATCATCAGAGTCATAATCGACCATTTTGTCTCCCCCTAAATCCATGCAATCCGGTGATAAAGATATGTCACCTATGAGCAAAAGCACATGACATTAGAATACATATTCCTTGAAGCAAAATGATGTTTAAAAAGGAAAGTTACCTAAGGCAGCCCCTCAGATTCGGCCATTGGATCATGTGTCATTGTCTCAGGAGGTTTCTCCCTCACTAGCAATTCCAAGTATTAGCGCTTAGGCTGTTTAGGAGAACGCAGAGGCTACCACGTCCTCTTTCCATGAACACGTCCTCGGCTACTTCATGATGGGATGATGGCTTCCATACACTTATGCCAATGGGCCTATGTGGAGGCGACCGCTCGATCGGTGGTTCATCCTCATTGTCCACATGTTCTCCTTGCCCTACTTCAACGAGGTATTCACAGAGTCCAGGCACTCTACTCTTGGTTCCCCTTCGAAAAGCTTCCTTGAACTTCTGGATGATCCACTTCACACTGGTCTTGTTTATTTTAAAGAGTCCACTGGTAATGTTCACGGTGCTTTACCACTTGCAAAATACTAAAGTCATATAACTGTTAGGAGTCTTGTAGGGTAGCGTGAACTTAGCACCAGTGCATTCGGTGACCAAATGATAAGAAGCACGAGCGCCGTCTACCAAACTCTCTGAACGTAGTAGCCTGGCGTTGGGACTACTAATATAAAGTTGGTCATACTCGAATTGTAGTGTGAAGTGGTAGGGGAGATAGAGCTTGATGTAGCACTCGGTCCCATTCAATCGAGACACAAGATGCTCAGCCTTGATATTCACTAACCAGTTGAAACAACCACTGGTTAGGTAATTAAATCCTTTTTGGTTCCGAGATCATCCTGGAATTCATCACCAAACTTAGTCTCGGTGATGTTGGGAAAGAAGTAGTAGAGGTGGTATTTGTCTTTATTACGAATGATCAGGCGAATCCTACAGTGTAGTTGGCACTCCATTTTGAGGACTCATATCTTTACAATAAGTAGACCCCCTCCTTACGCTTAGTGGCTGCTGACATAAGAGAAGAATAGTGAAGCGTATACCACACCATCAAATAGGTATGTAGTAGTTTCACCCTCGGATTATGCACTTCTTCCTTCTGACAGCTGTCCTTTTGGTTTAGATACTCCTCCATTAGCTCTCTTAGTCTGTGATGAAGGAACCTAACCATGGCTGAGAGCAAGGCTAAATTGTACCAATGAGCAAGTAATACTGCTGGGTACAGAACCTTGAGGGAAATGCAGTCCTTTGACCGAGATGGCACCACACATCCTTTCAACCAGATTGAAATGAAGCCTACGTGCAAAGCTTGAGCAGAGATAGGCTCTTTAGCTTGATGGTGAAACTCAAACTTGTCTCCTGCTCGAAATCTGCACTCATCCAAATCAGCAATATGGACAGTCAGACCGTGCTTAAAGATCTGAATCTCTACCTCAAGACCGGAGCTTGGTGGGATAGGCTTCACGTTCCCCTTCTTGCTCACATTCCTAAAGAGGTATTCAGACCAGGGAACACAAGCGACATGAGGACCATGAGCAGCACTCGCAACCGTTTGATGGTAGATATCAAAATGGCACACCAGTTCTCAAAATGTCTCGACGATATGAGCAAGAGGCTGCATGCTCCTCAATTCACCATTGCTGTGGAAGAATTCTTCATACGGTCACTCCCCCTTCGGCAACCGAGACACTTCAAACATCTCGTGCAGGGCTACTCTAAACTCTCCTGCTAGAGGGAAAAAAGTGTTGGTATCGATACTATATAGCTCAAGAATGATGTATAACACTAGTGCACAGATCTCAACACCATACTGAGAAGCTCACATAGCAGAATAGAGCCCTAGTTCCATCAATCTCTCCTCAAAAGTGGAGAGGGTAAACTCTATCATCCTTGCCTACCACTTCAATTCAGTAGCCTTAATCCAACCTGGGAATCTAGCATCCTCCTTTGGTATTGCCCATTATTTTTGGCAAGCTGGTTGCCAAGCACATTGGTAGCTACTGGTATCTCATTCGCTGGAGTGTTCTCCTTGATGAAACGTGGGAGAAGACCGAGTATGCTGATGCCATAACTTTCTTCTTTGAAGAACCCTTCTTCTTGTTTCAACCGGCCTACCATTACACTGTTCTGGTTACAAGTGATGGAAAATATCATGGTATGGGGAACAGCCATGTGCTGCAATTATATGAATGACACAAGTCATTCCATCATCGGTAGATAAAAGTGTTGGTCACCTTGGGTGTAGTACCACCGCTCCTTTGCCAGGGTGAATATAGAGTTGACGTCTAGGTTACCATCACCAAAAAGGAAGTGCGGCTATCCAGACCGATCCTCTTTAGGGATAGAGAACTTCACATCTGTGATGAGTTCTCTCAAAGTGCCAGCACTACCATGACTATAGCCTCCACCTATTCTTGGATGCTCTCCTCATAGAACTGAGGGATGTGACCCCTAAAGACATGTAATGTCATCGGATTCGGAATCCCACTATAGACAAAATAGTTACATCTGTTGATGGGTGTATCCGGTAGAGGAACTACACAGAGAAAGAAAAGCAAATTAGATGACTCAGCTCGAAATTCAACTAAGTGTTAAGCTTGGTCTATGGGCAAAGCTCACTAGGCCCATACATGAGCGAAGTTCGTTCATAAGCCCAAATGAGCTAAAAGCCAAACCAGCCTATTGATGGGTGTATCCGGAAGAGGAACTACAGAGAGAAAGAAAAGCAAATCAGACGACTCAGCTCAAAATTCAACTAAGTGTTAAGCTTGGTCTATGGGCATAGCTCACTAGGCCCATGCCTGAGCAAAATTCGCTCATAAGCCTGATTATCACATTTTAATTACATTTTTATACCCTTATTACCTATGTTATATGAATAACGATATTACTAATAATCATTTTATCTTATTTTGCGGGCTAATAAAGAAATAATGAATAAAAGCCCAAATGACTCAAATTCTCAATTTCTACCAATATTTGAAGCCCAAATCAAGACAAACCAAGGCCCAAGATACCAAATTGATCCAAGAGAAATTCGTGAAGAAAAATCAAGAAAGACAAATTAGGTTGGGAACCAATCGGTTGATAACGGTTGGCCAAGGTTACTGGTTAGCTAACATCGGCCAACCGATCGGTTCCCAGCATTCAATTAATGGTGGATTTCTCTTCCTTTTGGCTAGGTTTGATCCAATGGTTCACATCAACTCCGTTGGGCTATAAATAGGGGTGAAGGTGAGGTTTTGAGTGTGAAATATTTTGTAAAACTCCATTTGGAGGAGGTCACTCTTCATTGAAGACCTTCAAAAATTGTAACTTTTGTTACACAATAAATGAAATGTTTCACCTTCAATTTCCTTTCTCTTCTTCTAATCCAAGGACCAAGGATTAGATTAAGATCGAGGAGTTGTTAGTTTCTATTTTATTTCTTTTCATTTTTTTCTTTATTTTCTTATTTGTAGAATAGATTTACTTTCATGCAATTTACTTTCTTGCAATTTACTTTCATGCAATTTAATTCCTTGCAATTTACTTTCATGCAATGTATTTAATTCTTGTATTTACTTTCTAGAATAGATTTTCCTTTCCTTTAATTCACCTTGAGGCTAGAACCCTCTAGGGAATTACCCTTTCTAAGTGTGGGCCATATTAGGTGGGATCCTAGAGATTGTTTGAAACTAGCTAACAAATCCAACTCATTTTCATGAGATTGAGATAAGCTAAGTGGATCTACTCTAGATTCCTCATATCTTTAACTAACCCTCCATACTTTACATTCTTGATTTTGCACTTATCCTTATTTTCCATTTGTTTGTTATTTTCCTTTATTCTTGATTTCATTGATTTTTACTTCTCTCTCAATCTCATATTCCTTCATGTGCATATAATCTCAAACCTAGTTTTGTTATTATGTGCATATAACCAACCACATTCTCAACTTCATTTTCTCCTCTTTTGCACATAATCCACAATCCACTCTCTTACCTCTCCACCACCACTTTCACCATTCCTTACTTTCATTTCATGTTTAATAACCCCTATTGAGACCGAGGAACACAAGCGACATGAGGACCATGAGCAGCACTCGCAACCGTTTGATGGTAGATATCAAAATGGCACACCAGTTCTCAAAATGTCTCGACGATATGAGCAAGAGGCTGCATGCTTCTCAATTCACCATTGCTGTGGAAGAATTCTTCATACGGTCACTCCCCCTTCGGCAACCGAGACACTTCAAACATCTCGTGCAGGGCTACTCTAAACTCTCCTGCTAGAGGGAAAAAAGTGTTGGTATCGATACTATATAGCTCAAGAATGATGTATAACACTAGTGCACAGATCTCAACACCATACTGAGAAGCTCACATAGTAGAATAGATCCCTAGTTCCATCAATCTCTCCTCAAAAGTGGAGAGGGTAAACTCTATCATCCTTGCCTACCATTTCAATTCAGTAGCCTTAATCCAACCTGGGAATCTAGCATCCTCCTTTGGTATTGCCCATTATTTTTGGCAAGCTGGTTGCCAAGCACATTGGTAGCTACTGGTATCTCATTCGCTGGAGTGTTCTCCTTGATGAAACGTGGGAGAAGACCGAGTATGCTGATGCCATAACTTCCTTCTTTGAAGAACCCTTCTTCTTGTTTCAACTGGCCTACCATTACACTGTTCTGGTTACAAGTGATGGAAAATATCATGGTATGGGGAACAGCCATGTGCTGCAATTATATGAATGACACAAGTCATTCCATCATCGGTAGATAAAAGTGTTGGTCACCTTGGGTGTAGTACCAGCTCCTTTGCCGGTGAATATAGAGTTGACGTCTAGGTTACCATCACCAAAAAGGAAGTGCGGCTATCCAGACCGATCCTCTTTAGGGATAGAGAACTTCACATCTGTGATGAGTTCTCTCAAAGTGCCAGCACTACCATGACTATAGCCTCCACCTATTCTTGGATGCTCTCCTCATAGAACTGAGGGATGTGACCCCTAAAGACATGTAATGTCATCGGATTCGGAATCCCACTATAGACAAAATAGTTACATCTGTTGATGGGTGTATCCGGTAGAGGAACTACACAGAGAAAGAAAAGCAAATTAGATGACTCAGCTCGAAATTCAACTAAGTGTTAAGCTTGGTCTATGGGCAAAGCTCACTAGGCCCATACATGAGCGAAGTTCGTTCATAAGCCCAAATGAGCTAAAAGCCAAACCAGCCTATTGATGGGTGTATCCGGAAGAGGAACTACACAGAGAAAGAAAAGCAAATCAGACGACTCAGCTCAAAATTCAACTAAGTGTTAAGCTTGGTCTATGGGCATAGCTCACTAGGCCCATGCCTGAGCAAAATTCGCTCATAAGCACGATTATCACATTTTAATTACATTTTATACCCTTATTACCTATGTTATATGAATAACGATATTACTAATAATCATTTTATCTTATTTTGCAGGCTAATAAAGAAATAATGAATAAAAGCCCAAATGACTCAAATTCTCGAATTTCTACCAATATTTGAAGCCCAAATCGAAGACAAACCAAGGCCCAAGATACCAAATTGATCCAAGAGAAATTCGTGAAGAAAAATCAAGAAAAGACAAATTGGTTGGGAACAATGGTTGATAACCGGTTGGCAAGTTATTGGTTAGCTAACCGATCGGCCAACCGATGGTTCCCAAATTCAATTAATGGTGGATTTCTCTTCCTTTTGGCTAGGTTTGATCCAATGGTTCACATCAACTCCGTTGGGCTATAAATAGGGGTGAAGGTGAGGGTTTTGAGTGAAATATTTTGTAAAACTCCATTTGGAGAGGAGGTCACTCTTCATTGAGAAGACCTTCCAAAATTGTAACTTTTGTTACACAATAAATGAAATGTTTCACCTTCAATTTCCTTTCTCTTCTTCTAATCCAAGGACCAAAAGGAGGATTAGATTAAGATCGAGGAGTTGTTAGTTTCTATTTTATTTCTTTTTCATTTTTCTTTATTTTCTTATTTGTAGAATAGATTTACTTTCATGCAATTTACTTTCTTGCAATTTACTTTCATGCAATTTAATTCCTTGCAATTTACTTTCATGCAATGTATTTAATTCTTGTATTTACTTTCTAGAATAGATTTTCCTTTCCTTTAATTCACCTTGAGGCTAGAACCCTCTAGGGAATTACCCTTTCTAAGTGTGGAGCCAATATTCGTGGGATCCTAGAGATTGTTTGAAACTAGCTAACAAACCAACTCATTTTCATGAGATTGAGATAAGCTAAGTGGATCTACTCTAGATTCCTCATATCTTTAACTAACCCTCCATACTTTACATTCTTGATTTTGCACTTATCCTTATTTTCCATTTGTTTGTTATTTTCCTTTATTCTTGATTTCATTGATTTTACTTCTCTCTCAATCTCATATTCCTTCATGTGCATATAATCTCAAACCTAGTTTTGTTATTATGTGCATATAACCAACCACATTCTCAACTTCATTTTCTCCTCTTTTGCACATAATCCACAATCCACTCTCTCTTACCTCTCCACCACCACTTTCACCATTCCTTACTTTCATTTCATGTTTAATAACCCCTAATTGTCGCGCATAATTTGAGAACCAAAACGTGAGCAAAACTCTCCCTACTTTCCCGTTCCTCGTGGGATCGATAATCTTTTATACTATAACTTGATCAAGGTTGTATACTTGCAACTAAGGAGGTAACCATTTACTTCCCATCAAAGCCCAAATGACCTGAAAGCCAAACTAGCTAAAATAATGGACCTTGCTCAAACGAAGTTTGCCCAGAAGCCAAATAGGCAAAAATAGAGAACCTCACCTAAAGAGCGAAGTTCGCCATGAGAAGTGCCATTGATGGCGACTGTCAAAGCTTCGTCGTTGCTGATGAAGCTAAAATTCATCACCGAAGGCGGTCGATCAAGCCTCATTGTATACCACAAAGCTAACTCGAGAACTTTGAAGCATTATTGAAGCCCAATAAGCACCACATCGACTACTAATAGCCTTGCCATTGATTGCGGGGCTTAGAAGGATAGGTTTTTGGAAACTTACCTAATGCCATCTCCAACTATGATGGTGCAGCAGTTGGGCTTGGCCGATGAGATCTGCCAGCAACTTGCTTTCCCTTGATGAGTTGACGATGGGGAGCCATTGGGGCCTTGAAAGAGAATCTTGAAATATTGAAAGATTTTAAGGGTTTAGGGTTTTTGAAGGCAAAGTGAAGAAGAAGATGAATAGTCTATTTATAGACTCTCAGCAAATTTCGCCCAAAGATTCCATCCCGGAACTTCACCCAAAGATTCTATCCCGAAACTTCACCCAAAAGGGATCCTCACTTAAAATCAAGGCACAAATTTGGGAATTTGAAATTCAAAGTCATCTGAGTGAACTTCACAAACGTATTCAGCGAACTTTGCCTAAGTGCTAAGCGAACTTCGCCCAAGACCCAAATGTCGAGCGAACTTCGCCTAAGACCCAAAATTGAGTGAACTTCTCCTAATTTATGGTGAAATATACTTGGTGAACCTCATTCGATGATCCCCGCCTACACACAAAGCTTAAGATCTGCCCTAATTCAAGAGTGAGCTAGCTTCGAAGAGGCAAATATTGCAGAGATCAAATATACAAGGAGGAACAATTTTACAAAGACTTCATTCTTCCATTGATCGTAAGTCCTTCTTCTTATGAGAAATTTTCAATTCTTCAAATTACAAGATGGTTGAGAAACATAAGGAAAACAAGCAAGCAAACAACAAAAGAAAGGAAAGAGGAAAATAGATGAAGTCTAATTGGTTGGGAACCAATCGGTTGACCAACCGGTTGGCCAACCGGTTGGCTAACGGTTCTTCGCCGTCGATAACCGTCGGTTCCCAACGATTCAGTTAATGGTGGATTTCTCTTCCTTTTGGCTAGGTTTGATCCAATGGTTCACATCAACTCCGTTGGGCTATAAATAGGGGTGGTGAGGGTTTTGAGTGTGAAATATTTTGTAAAACTCCATTTGGAAGGAGGTCACTCTTCATTGAGAAGACCTTCCAAAATTGTAACTTTGTTACACAATAAATGAAATGTTTCACCTTCAATTTCCTTTCTCTTCTTCTAATCCAAGGACCAAAGGAGGATTAGATTAAGATCGAGTTGTTAGTTTCTATTTTATTTCTTTTTCATTTTTCTTTATTTTCTTATTTGTAGAATAGATTTACTTTCATGCAATTTACTTTCTTGCAATTTACTTTCATGCAATTTAATTCCTTGCAATTTACTTTCATGCAATGTATTTAATTCTTGTATTTACTTTCTAGAATAGATTTTCCTTTCCTTTAATTCACCTTGAGGCTAGAACCCTCTAGGGAATTACCCTTTTCTAAGTGTGGAGCCAATATTAGGTGGGATCCTAGAGATTGTTTGAAACTAGCTAACAAATCCAACTCATTTTCATGAGATTGAGATAAGCTAAGTGGATCTACTCTAGATTCCTCATATCTTTAACTAACCCTCCATACTTTACATTCTTGATTTTGCACTTATCCTTATTTTCCATTTGTTTGTTATTTTCCTTTATTCTTGATTTCATTGATTTTACTTCTCTCTCAATCTCATATTCCCTTCATGTGCATATAATCTCAAACCTAGTTTTGTTATTATGTGCATATAATAACCACATTCTCAACTTCATTTTCTCCTCTTTTGCACATAATCCACAATCCACTCTCTCTTACCTCTCCACCACCACTTTCACCATTCCTTACTTTCATTTCATGTTTAATAACCCCTAATTGTGCATAATTTGAGAACCAAAGCGTGAGCAAAACTCTCCTACTTTCGGTTCTCATGGGATCGATAATCTTTTATACTATAACTTGATCAAGGTTGTATACTTGCAACTAAGGAGGTAACCATTTACTTCCCATCAAAGCCCAAATGACCTGAAAGCCAAACTAGCTAAAATAATGGACCTTGCTCAAACGAAGTTTGCCCAGAAGCCAAATAGGCAAAAATAGAGAACCTCACCTAAAGAGCGAAGTTCGCCATGAGAAGTGCCATTGATGGCGACTGTCAAAGCTTCGTCGTTGCTGATGAAGCTAAAATTCATCACCGAAGGCGGTCGATCAAGCCTCATTGTATACCACAAAGCTAACTCGAGAACTTTGAAGCATTATTGAAGCCCAATAAGCACCACATCGACTACTAATAGCCTTGCCATTGATTGCGGGGCTTAGAAGGATAGGTTTTTGGAAACTTACCTAATGCCATCTCCAACTATGATGGTGCAGCAGTTGGGCTTGGCCGATGAGATCTGCCAGCAACTTGCTTTCCCTTGACGAGTTGACGATGGGGAGCCATTGGGGCCTTGAAAGAGAATCTTGAAATATTGAAAGATTTTAAGGGTTTAGGGTTTTTGAAGGCAAAGTGAAGAAGAAGATGAATAGTCTATTTATAGACTCTCAGCAAATTTCGCCCAAAGATTCCATCCCGGAACTTCACCCAAAGATTCTATCCCGAAACTTCACCCAAAAGGGATCCTCACTTAAAATCAAGGCACAAATTTGGGAATTTGAAATTCAAAGTCATCTGAGTGAACTTCACAAACGTATTCAGCGAACTTTGCCTAAGTGCTAAGCGAACTTCGCCCAAGACCCAAATGTCGAGCGAACTTCGCCTAAGACCCAAAATTGAGTGAACTTCTCCTAATTTATGGTGAAATATACTTGGTGAACCTCATTCGATGATCCCCGCCTACACACAAAGCTTAAGATCTGCCCTAATTCAAGAGTGAGCTAGCTTCGAAGAGGCAAATATTGCAGAGATCAAATATACAAGGAGGAACAATTTTACAAAGACTTCATTCTTCCATTGATCGTAAGTCCTTCTTCTTATGAGAAATTTTCAATTCTTCAAATTACAAGATGGTTGAGAAACATAAGGAAAACAAGCAAGCAAACAACAAAAGAAAGGAAAGAGGAAAATAGATGAAGTCTAATCACTCCCTGAATCCTCACTTGCGACATATAATCGCTCTCTAAATCCTCACTTGTTAAACTCCAAGGATCCTTTTTTAGCCGCCATCGTAGCCTTCGAATGGTCTTGCACAGGATTTGACATTTGAAGCTCCATGCGTCCTTATTGTGATTCACTTTGCGCCACTCCTTCGACTGGTTCTCAATGATTTGCTCGAGACTAGCTTTTGACTAACAATAAGTCCACCAATTGTGAGAGAATCTTGTTCTACTCTGTAGAACCACCATCAACAGGCTAACTCTTGCCTAAGCCTCTCAATTTTAGCTTCTCCATCAAAGAGAAACTCCGGTTGGTTAGGAGTAGACCGAGACATTGAGGGATGAAGTGAAGGAAATAGGGAGTGAAAGAGCTATTTATAAGCCTTTCAACAAACTTTTCCCAAAAGAATCACTCCTTATGAGAAGTGATTAGACTACTCAAGTGCTAAAAGATAGCCTAATGGTAGGCTGTTCAATGAATCTTGCCCGAAAATTTGACCACAAAGAGTAATTTTAGCTGTAGATGAAAGCACAGATCTAAAGAACAACAGCCTCGACGACCCTCGCCAATCGGTGAACCTCGTTCAATACTCATAATTGAGTGAACCCTACAAATATTCATGGCCATATGAACATTACTTAATATAAGTTGTTCCCTTAGGCTCGCCCCAATTTAAAGGTAATCGAATTTCATCTTGAACACAGAATTAGATGAACTCTCTACAAAAAAGCACGCAAATGCAACTGAGTATTCAACCAAGATGAGTCTATGATGAAAGAAGCAGTGTTCAACAGTACACCTCTAGCAATCAAGAAATTAAATGGAGATAGATCCAACCCAAACAAGCTAACTGTAGCTATGTTCAACATCACACTCTGGCTATTACCCAAAGTATTTCAATCCCTGCAATGAGTCAAATGTAGGATCTCAAAAAATTTTGGGGGTCTTGTAGATGGTCAAAATATTCAAGCTTTATCCTAGAGCAATACTCAGTATAGATAATATGAATATGATACTTGAGCCCAATATGAATTGAACGCCTATGGATTAGACACTTAATCAGATCAGATGGGCCCAAATATGAGCCATGGCGAAGCTCGCCCAAGTCACAGTGAAGCTCGTTGTCAAGGCCAAGTCAAAATGAAGCCTCAACTGAAGTTCGCCCAGAATGAGCTCCACCCAAATAGCTCACGTGGGCTATGTCACCCACATTCTGGCGAAGTTAGTTCTTCACTAGAACAAACTTTGCTCATGACTGTTATCGGTGAACTTTGCCTAGAGCCGTTTCAAGTGCTATTTTTAAGGAAACAGTTTACCCCATTATCTCCTAAGTTAATGACCATTAACCCACATTTAATGGTCACTAACTCCCTATCTTAGCCTATATGAGGAGGGTAGATAGCTCATTTTTAGCACTAATCAATCATCAAAGAGATAGATCAGAGATTGAATTTTGGCCAAACTTTGGCAAACTTGGAATTTCAACAATCTTCTGAAATCGGCAAAAGACTCATTGTCTTGCTCGAACCATCAACGTAGCACAAGAACGACACTCTATTGGCACATAGAAAAGGACACGGTTCTCTATATATTTTATTATTTCTTGTACTTAATTTGTAATCCTCTTTTATTTATAAATTTAAAGACTAAAAATAGTCTTTTTGTCAAGAAACTCTATAATTTGACTTGTATATTTTCATTCTTTTCTGAGCAATACAATTCACTCAATATGTCCCACGATAACATTTTCAAAACAAGATACCTAATGCAATATAAGTTACCCAATACAAGCTGCTTTCAATATTTCACAAATTTTCAATTCTTCAAATTACAAGATGGTTGAGAAACATAAGGAAAACAAGCAAGCAAACAACAAAAGAAAGGAAAGAGGAAAATAGATGAAGTCTAATCACTCCCTGAATCCTCACTTGCGACATATAATCGCTCTCTAAATCCTCACTTGTTAAACTCCAAGGATCCTTTTTTAGCCGCCATCGTAGCCTTCGAATGGTCTTGCACAGGATTTGACATTTGAAGCTCCATGCGTCCTTATTGTGATTCACTTTGCGCCACTCCTTCGACTGGTTCTCAATGATTTGCTCGAGACTAGCTTTTTCAGCTAACAATAAGTCCACCAATTGACAGAGAATCTTGTTCTACTCTGTAGAACCACCATCAACTTGGGCTAACTCTTGCCTAAGCCTCTCAATTTTAGCTTCTCCATCAAAGAGAAACTCCGGTTGGTTAGGAGTAGACCGAGACATTGAGGGATGAAGTGAAGGAAATAGGAGTGAAAGAGCTATTTATAAGCCTTTCAACAAACTTTTCCCAAAAGAATCACTCCTTATGAGAAGTGATTAGACTACTCAAGTGCTAAAAGATAGCCTAATGGTAGGCTGTTCAATGAATCTTGCCCGAAAATTTGACCACAAAGAGTAATTTTAGCTGTAGATGAAAGCCAGAGATCTAAAGAACAACGACCTCGGCGACCCTCATGTCGGTGAACCTCGTTCAATACTCATAATTGAGTGAACCCTACAAATATTCATGGCCATATGAACATTACTTAATATAAGTTGTTCCCTTAGGCTCGCCCCAATTTAAAGGTGTCGAATTTCATCTTGAACACGAATTAGATGAACTCTCTACAAAAAAGCATAAATGCAACTGAGTATTCAACCAAGATGAGTCTATGATGAAAGAAGCAGTGTTCAACAGTACACCTCTAGCAATCAAGAAATTAAATGGAGATAGATCCAACCCAAACAAGCTAACTGTAGCTATGTTCAACATCACACTCTGGCTATTACCCAAAGTATTTCAATCCCTGCAATGAGTCAAATGTAGGATCTCAAAAAAATTTGGGGGGGGGGGGTCTTGTAGATGGTCAAAATATTCAAGCTTTATCCTAGAGCAATACTCAGTATAGATAATATGAATATGATACTTGAGCCCAATATGAATTGAACGCCTATGGATTAGACACTTAATCAGATCAGATGGGCCCAAATATGAGCCATGGCGAAGCTCGCCCAAGTCACAGTGAAGCTCGTTGTCAAGGCCAAGTCAAAATGAAGCCTCAATGAAGTTAAGCCCGAATGAGCTCCACCCAAATAGCTCCGTGGGCTATGTCACCCACATTCGGCGAAGTTAGTTCTTCACTAGAACAAACTTTGCTCATGGTATTATCGGTGAACTTTGCCTAGAGCGTTTCAAGTGCTATTTTTAAGGAAGCGGTTTACCCCATTATCTCCTAAGTTAATGACCATTAACCCACATTTAATGGTCACTAACTCCTATCTTAGCCTATATGAGGAGGGTAGATAGCTCATTTTAGCACTAATCAATCATCAAAGAGATAGATCGAGAGATTGAATTTTGGCCAAACTTTGGCAAACTTGGAATTTCAACAATCTTAGAAATCGGCAAAAGACTCATTGTCTTGCTCGAACCATCAGCGTAGCACAAGAGCGACACTCTATTGGCACATAGAAAAGGACACGGTTCTCTATATATTTTATTATTTCTTGTACTTAATTTGTAATCCTCTTTTATTTATAAATTTAAAGACTAAAAATAGTCTTTTGTCAAGAAACTCTATAATTTGACTTGTATACTTTCATTTTTTTCGAGCAATACAATTCACTCAATATGTCCCGATAACATTTTCAAAACAAGATACCTAATGCAATATAAGTTACCCAATACAAGCTGCTTTCAATATTTCACAAATTTTCATTTTCTAAATAATCAAGATATTACATATTGGAAGAAGTCTCTTATGTTAGATAGTTAAGATGTTTTATGCCACGTCGACAAAATGAATCAGTCGTGGAAAGAATTAGAAGTAATCAATGATTCAATTAGTATTTAATTATATAACCACTCATCCAAGCAAATATGAATGGACATGGCTGGTTCAACCCGTGGGCCGAATCGACCTATCCCGCTTTGGGTCAAACCTCGGCCTGGCCCATATTTAAGGTGGTTCATGGGCTAGACTGGGTTTTGAATCCAAACCCGGGACCAAAGAGGTAGGCCCGACCCACTATAGGCCCTGCCCACTAGTGGCTCGGCTCGGCCCCGGTTAATTATGAATATTTAAATTTTTTAAGAAACTAAAAATAATTTTTTTAAAAAATCCTAGAAGCCCACTAGTCCAGTGACCAACATAACAATGAAAAATTAAAAAAATAGCCCAACCCATAGGCCATCACCTATGGGCCTTAGTAGGCCACAAGCTAGCTTTGTTGGCGGTAGGCCCGGCGACAGCGTCGACCTACGGTAGCGAGCCATCAGTCCGGTTGGCGGCGGGGGCACGCAGCGGTGAATATTACAGCAATGTAGGCCTAGCCTTGCCGGTTAGGCGAGAGGCCGAATTGAATTACTCTGCGTTAAAAAGAGCCATTGGCTCTCCCTTTTAAGCAATCAAATGTCTAGACTAGGCATCTAATTGCTAAAAGAAAGAGCAAGCGGCTCTCTCTTTTAGTCTTTCTCTCTGTTTCTTTAACTTTCTCGAAATCCTTTTTAAAATTTTTATTTATCTCAAATCAATTTTAGAGACACCAACCAATGTTAGGTTTCAAAATTTTAATTGAGTTCGATCGATTAAGAAAATTTTAACGAAGCCGATGAACCTCTTCCCTCTGCAATCAATAGTAATAATTTGATGGAAGTGGTTATACAAAATTACACATTCTCGATTACTATTCCATGAAGTCGATGGTAGTAGTAGTGTCTAAATTCATAATGCAGTATAATTTTTCTATTCTTTTGCTCCCCGGCTACATTGTTGTTCTTATCGGTTTCATTCCCTTCACCCATCCGGTAACCACAAGTATTGCCCCTATAGAATCTATTTCTAGATACTCTATTTCCCTTTCTTGATGCAATAACAACAATCGTGTGGGTCTCTACCACCCTGTTCTGTTGTAGCGACACATTCTATCTCTTCTTATCCTCCACCTCTACCTCGGCCACCTCAGCGTCCGTCTCTAACTTCTCAATCTCCGAGACTGAAGTTCGAGAGATACAAACTGAAGAAGAAATTACTGAAATAAAAATAGAAGTTGTTCCCTTATAGCCCCAATTTAAAGGTGTCGAATTTCATCTTGAACACGAATTAGATGAACTCTCTACAAAAATAAATGCAATGAGTATTCAACCAAGATGAGTCTATGATGAAAGAAGCGGTGTTCAGAGTACACCTCTAGCAATCAAGAAATTAAATGGAGATAGATCCAACCCAAACAAGCTAGCGTAGCTATGTTCAACATCACACTCGGCTATTACCCAAAGTATTTCAATCCTGCAATGAGTCAAATGTAGGATCTCAAAAAAATTTGGGGGTCTTGTAGATGGTCAAAATATTCAAGCTTTATCCTAGAGCAATACTCGGTTATAGATAATATGAATATGATACTTGAGCCCAATATGAATTGAGCGCCTATGGATTAGACACTTAATCAGATCAGATGGGCCCAAATATGAGCCATGGCGAAGCTCGCCCAAGTCACAGTGAAGCTCGTTGTCAAGGCCAAGTCAAAATGAAGCCTCAACTGAAGTTCGCCCAGAATGAGCTCCACCCAAATAGCTCACGTGGGCTATGTCACCCGATACGCGAAGTTAGTTCTTCACTAGAACAAACTTTGCTCATGAGTGTTATCGGTGAACTTTGCCTAGAGCCGTTTCAAGTGCTATTTTTAAGGAAACAGTTTACCCCATTATCTCCTAAGTTAATGACCATTAACCCACATTTAATGGTCACTAACTCCCTATCTTAGCCTATATGAGGAGGGTAGATAGCTCATTTTTAGCACTAATCAATCATCAAAGAGATAGATCAGAGATTGAATTTTGGCCAAACTTTGGCAAACTTGGAATTTCAACAATCTTAGAAATCGGCAAAGACTCATTGTCTTGCTCGAACCATCAGCGTAGCACAAGAGCGACACTCTATTGGCACATAGAAAGGACACGGTTCTCTATATATTTTATTATTTCTTGTACTTAATTTGTAATCCTCTTTTATTTATAAATTTAAAGACTAAAAATAGTCTTTTTGTCAAGAAACTCTATAATTTGACTTGTATACTTTCATTTTTTTGAGCAATACAATTCACTCAATATGTCCCACGATAACATTTTCAAAACAAGATACCTAATGCAATATAAGTTACCCAATACAAGCTGCTTTCAATATTTCACAAATTTTCATTTTCTAAATAATCAAGATATTACATATTGGAAGAAGTCTCTTATGTTAGATAGTTAAGATGTTTTTATGCCACGTCAGCAAAATGAATCAGGTCGACGGAAAGAATTAGAAGTAATCAATGATTCAATTAGTATTTAATTATATAACCACTCATCCAAGCAAATATGAATGGACATGGCTGGTTCAACCCGTGGGCCGAATCGACCTATCCCGCTTTGGGTCAAACCTCGGCCTGGCCCATATTTAAGGTGGTTCATGGGCTAGACTGGGTTTTGAATCCAAACCCGGGACCAAAGAGGTAGGCCCGACCCACTATAGGCCCTGCCCACTAGTGGCTCGGCTCGGCCCCGGTTAATTATGAATATTTAAATTTTTTAAGAAACTAAAAATAATTTTTTTAAAAAATCCTAGAAGCCCACTAGTCCAGTGACCAACATAACAATGAAAAATTAAAAAAATAGCCCAACCCATAGGCCATCACCTATGGGCCTTAGTAGGCCACAAGCTAGCTTTGTTGGCGGTAGGCGGCGACAGCGTCGACCTACGGTAGCGAGCCATCAGTCCGGTTGGCGGCGGGGGCACGCAGCGGTGAATATTACAGCAATGTAGGCCTAGCCCACTGCCAGTTGGGCAGAGGCCCGAATTGAATTACTCTGCGTTAAAAAGAGAGCCATTGGCTCTCCCTTTTAAGCAATCAAATGTCTAGACTAGGCATCTAATTGCTAAAAAGAAAGAGCAAACGGCTCTCTCTTTTAGTCTTTCTCTCTGTTTCTTTAACTTTCTCTGAAATCCTTTTTAAAATTTTTTATTTATCTCAAATCAATTTTAGAGACACCAACCAATGTTAGGTTTCAAAATTTTAATTGAGTTCAGTCAGTTAAGAAAATTTTTAACGAAGCCAGTGAACCTCTTCCCTCTGCAATCAATAGTAATAATTTCAGTGGAAGTGGTTATACAAAATTTTTACATTCTCAGTACTATTCCATGAAGTCGATGGTAGTAGTAGTGTCTAAATTCATAATGCACCGTATAATTTTTCTATTCTTTTGCTCCCGCCAGCTACATTGTTGTTCTTATCGGTTTCATTCCCTTCACCCATCCAGCAGTAACCACAAGTATTGCCCCTATAGAATCTATTTCTAGATACTCTATTTCCCTTTCTTCGATGCAATAACAACAATCGTGTGGGTCTCTACCACCCTGTTCTGTTGTAGCGACACATTCTATCTCTTCTTATCCTCCACCTCTACCTCGGCCACCTCAACGTCCGTCTCTAACTTCTCAATCTCCAGAGACTGAAGTTCCAGAGATACAAACTGAAGAAGAAATTACTGAAATAAAAAATAGAATGACCCACTCCCAACAAATAGAAAAAATCAAAGGTACTTCATGGGTCTGGCCTTATTTTGAAAACTTTCTAGATGCGGCCGGTAACAGATCAACACATTGTATAACATGCCAAAACGTCTATAAATTTAAAAAGAATTGTCAAATAGGATCACTATCTTAGCATCTGGAACATAAACACCGAGAACTTCTAGATGGTGAAAAAGAGCAAACTCATTAGCAAATTGTTGGAGGTATAGGTGGGTTATCGACACTCAACCCGAACTCACTAAGGAAAACTTAGCTAAGTTTATTGTGCAAGCTGAACTTCCTTTCAATATTGCCAAAAATAAATTTTAAAAAAGATGTTAAAACTACTTTTTGTCTAGAATATAAAAAATTAGCGGAAGAACAATTACAAGAGAAATTGAGCATCTTTCTTGTGCTAAAAAAAACTATCATTCAAGTTACTTTATCATTTGGAGTCATCAAGATAGCTTGGACTTTTGATGCTTGGGAGTCTCTCAATTACAATCATTATATTTATGTCACTTCACATTATTGATGAAAATTAGATTTTCTGAGAAAAGAATTTTGTCATTTAGGAGGTTTGAATATCCCATAACACACAATCGTTTATGATGCAATTTCACAAATTGTCGTGACTATAGAATTGAGACAAAATTTTTCTATATCTTTTGACAATACTTGGAGGACAAGTCAGCAATTTCAAAATTGAGAAAAATTAAGAATCCGATAATGAAGGGTGAATTTTTCCATATGAATGTGTTTACCATATTATTAATCTTAGTATCACGGGATGGAATGAAATTTCTTGATCAACATTTACAAAAACTAAAATGGTTTATTACTTTTATGAGAGAGATAGTGGTCCAAGAAAATAGTCTTTTATGGAATGTTGCGATGTTTATGGCTTGAAGAGGAAAGTTCTTGAGAATAATGTTAAGACAAGATAAAGCTATACTTATAAAATACTTAGTTACATCATCCCTTACCAAAAAAGCAGCTGATGCATTTATTGAACGTGAGCATCTATCTGATCTTTCCATAATAGCTTACGAGTGGAATCTTTATGAAGTTTTTTATCCGTTCCTTGAGAAGTTTGAGGCTGCAATTATAACACTTTTTAGAGTTCACTATTCTTAGTGCTTTATCATCTTAATAATGTTGCTCAATTATTTACGGAATATAAAACTTCGTGACTTTCTTGCAAGTTGTATAAGGGATATGAAATGTAAGTTTAAAAATAATTTGAAAATATGCCATTTATTTTTATGTAGCAACTATTATGGATCTGAATAAAATTAATAATTTACCTAAAATACTTAAGGATTTTACGATAATGTAGGTTATGGGCATGATACATCGATATTATAAAAGGGATTAAAAATTCAAGATAAATTGTACTCTTTGTATAGAGTTGTTATGTGTCCATCACAAGTTTTGGAAGAAGGATGCACATCAAGCTCATCATGTACTAGTGCTATTTCGGTGCCAAAATGGATGAAAAAATGGTGATCAAATCAAAACAAAAGCAAGTCTCAAATACAAGTTTGGCTGAAGTCTGAACGTATCTGAAAAGTGTAGTACTACCTTCAGATGAGGAAAGTCCTTGGGAGTCTTTTAACGTAATCAAATACTGGAAGAAAAAAACCCACAACTACACCGCTCTATCTATTGTGACTAGAGATATATTATCCCCTCCTACTTCCATGATCTCATCAGAAAGTGCCTTTTAAGAAGGCAGGAGGCTCATTTTTGAATGGAGGATACAACTTAAAGTGGCACACATGGCGATGTGTGTCTGCTTAAAGAATTGGCTCGATGTAGAAGAGTGGTCACAAGGACAATAAACAAAACCTTTCCTTGAAAAATATGATGAATATAACTTGAAGGAATTGGTTATACAAAATTTTACATTCTCGATTACTATTCCATGAAGTCGATGGTAGTAGTAGTGTCTAAATTCATAATGCAGTATAATTTTTCTATTCTTTTGCTCCCGCCAGCTACATTGTTGTTCTTATCGGTTTCATTCCCTTCACCCATCCAGCAGTAACCACAAGTATTGCCCCTCTAGAATCTATTTCTAGATACTCTATTTCCCTTTCTTGATGCAATAACAACAATCGTGTGGGTCTCTACCACCACATTGTAGTAGCACATTCTATCTCTTCTTATCCTCCACCTCTACCTCGGCCACCTCAGCGTCGTCTCTAACTTCTCAATCTCCAGAGAAGTTCGGAGATACAAACTGAAGAAATTACTGAAATAAAAAATAGAATGACCCACTCCCAACAAATAGAAAAAATCAAAGGTACTTCATGGGTCTGGCCTTATTTTGAAAACTTTCTAGATGCGGCCGGTAACAGATCAACACATTGTATAACATGCCAAAACGTCTATAAATTTAAAAAGAATTGTCAAATAGGATCACTATCTTAGCATCTGGAACATAAACACCGAGAACTTCTAGATGGTGAAAAAGAGCAAACTCATTAGCAAATTGTTGGAGGTATAGGTGGGTTATCGACACTCAACCCGAACTCACTAAGGAAAACTTAGCTAAGTTTATTGTGCAAGCTGAACTTCCTTTCAATATTGCCAAAAATAAATTTTAAAAAAAAGATGTTAAAACTACTTTTTGTCTAGAATATAAAAAAATTAGCAGAAGAACAATTACAAGAGAAATTGAGCATCTTTCTTGTGCTAAAAAAAACTATCATTCAAGTTATTTTATCTGTTGCAGTCATCAAGATAGCTTGGACTTTTGATGCTTGGGAGTCTCTCAATTACAATCATTATATTTATGTCACTTCACATTATTGATGAAAATTAGATTTTCTGAGAAAAGAATTTTGTCATTTAGGAGGTTTGAATATCCCATAACACACAATGCGTTTATGATGCAATTTCACAAATTGTCGTGACTATAGAATTGAGACAAAATTTTTTCTATATCTTTTGACAATACTTCAGAGGACAAGTCAGCAATTTCAAAATTGAGAAAAATTAAGAATCCGATAATGAAGGGTGAATTTTTCCATATGAATGTGTTTACCATATTATTAATCTTAGTATGCGGGGATGGAATGAAATTTCTTGATCAACATTTACAAAAACTAAAATGGTTTATTACTTTTATGAGAGATAGTGGTCCAAGAAAATAGTCTTTTATGGAATGTTGCGATGTTTATGGCTTGAAGAGGAAAGTTCTTGAGAATAATGTTAAGACAAGATAAAGCTATACTTATAAAATACTTAGTTACATCATCCCTTACCAAAAGCGGTGATGCATTTATTGAGCGTGAGCATCTATCGATCTTTCCATAATAGCTACAGTGGAATCTTTATGAAGTTTTTATCCGTTCCTTGAGAAGTTTGAGGTGCAATTATAACACTTTTAGAGTTCACTATTCTTAGTGCTTTATCATCTTAATAATGTTGCTCAATTATTCTGAATATAAAACTTCGTGACTTTCTTGCAAGTTGTATAAGGGATATGAAATGTAAGTTTAAAAATAATTTGAAAATATGCCATTTATTTTTATGTAGCAACTATTATGGATCTGAATAAAAATTAATAATTTACCTAAAATACTTAAGGATTTTACGATAATGTAGGTTATGGGCATGATACATCAGATATTATAAAAGGGATTAAAAAATTCAAGATAAATTGTACTCTTTGTATAGAGTTGTTATGTGTCCATCACAAGTTTTGGAAGAAGGATGCACATCAAGCTCATCATGTACTAGTGCTATTTCGGTGCCAAAATGGATGAAAAAAATGGTGATCAAATCAAAACAAAAGCAAGTCTCAAATACAAGTTTGGCTGAAGTCTGAACGTATCTGAAAAGTGTAGTACTACCTTCAGATGAGGAAAGTCCTTGGGAGTCTTTTAACGTAATCAAATACTGGAAGGAAAAAACCCACAACTACACCGCTCTATCTATTGTGACTAGAGATATATTATCCCCTCCTACTTCCATGATCTCATCAGAAAGTGCCTTTTAAGAAGGCAGGAGGCTCATTTTTGAATGGAGGATACAACTTAAAGTGGCACACATGGCGATGTGTGTCTGCTTAAAGAATTGGCTCGATGTAGAAGAGTGGTCACAAGGACAATAAACAAAACCTTTCCTTGAAAAATATGATGAATATAACTTGAAGGAATTCGGCTCCTTGAACATTAACGGTTAACATATTTTCCTTTTCTTCTCTTGTATTTATAACTTAAATTTAATCTAAAGGAAAGTTTTTAACTTTCTGTGGATGTAGGCCTTTCTCCGAAGTCTGAACCACGTATATCTGTGTGTTTGTGATGTCTTGCTGTGTGATATTTATCTTTGTAATACACACATACACAGATATATATATATATATATATATATATATATATATATATATATATATATATATATATATATATATATATATATATATATATATATATATATATATATATATATATATATATAAGGCTCTATAAACTTAAGTTGATAGGGAATAGTCATCCACCAACTTTTCTATCCATTGATGTTGCCTTGGGATCAGTGAAGATATAAAGTCCACTTTGAGATTTGTGTGCATCTTGATTTCACGGATCTCAAGGCAAGATCAATGGATATAAAGTTGGTGGACACTCCTCCCTATCAACTTAAGTTTATAGAGCTTGCTCTCTCTCTCTCTCTATATATATATATATATATATATATATATATATATATATATATATATATATATATATATATATATATATATATATATATATATATATATATATATATAAGAAAATGGGTATCTTGGTAATGAAAAATTGTCTTGATAGTGAGGTGGCTCATTATTTTGTCACTCATTCAAGCGGTCCCTACTTGAAAATGATCACTTTTTAGTTATCAAACCCATGTGAATGTGGCCTTTAAAATGAGTGGGCGAGAATGAGACACGCTTCTTCAACATCAGTTTGTGGTTAGTACAAAGATACCCATTTATATATATATATATATATATATATATATATATATATATATATATATATATATATATATATATATATATATATATATATATATATATATATATATATAAAGTGTTAAAATAAAAAAATTAAATATAATTTTATAAATATAAATATGATTTCAATATAGTTTAAAATGGAAAAAATCTAAAAAAGTGACTCATGGGCTGACCCACGACCCATGGGCCGTAAGCGGCTCGGTCCTAGCGAGTCGTAGGCCGGGCTGGGTCCAATCCCGTACTTGGGATCAAAGAGGCAGTCTTGGCCCACTCTGACATGCACGGGTCCAAATCGATCGCCGCCCGAAACCCAGTGACAGATCCAGGCCCGAACCGCCCGACCAACCATGTCTACAAGCAATTAAAACATACATATAAATGTCCAATTAAACTATAAAGACGGTGAATAACTATGCAATAACCTACCCACAGTGGGTGACCCGGATAGTTTGGAGGTTACAATATGATTTTCACGGTCTTGGATTTGATTTAGGACTGAGTTTTCAATAATAATTTAAAAAAAACGATGCGATAACCCGTGACAAAGACAAGTGCTTGAATTATTTTCCATATAGCGAAACAATTTGGTTATTGGGTCAAAGGAGTAAGCAATAGAAGTAGCTTCAGAATTGTTAAAGCCTATATTCGATGTGGGTCATGCCTTTTTTTATTTTTATTTTTGTTATGCAAAAAATGAAGTCTTGACCCATTTCCAATATAGGCTTTAATACAGTTGTGAAGCCCATTTCAGTAATTGTATAATTTGATTTCAGTCACATGTTTCATGAATATTATAATTCGATTCCTTATAAATTTTCATTTTATAGAAGAATATTCTTATGTATGCTGATGTAATTGACCATGTACATAAGTCTCGACTCGGCTGACACATTTAGTTGACATTTAAGTGTTTCGTTAGTTTCTAAGTTCTTTCATATTTGCAAATATCTTAACTTAATTCACATACTTTTCTATTTATAATTAGTAGAAAATAAAAGATGATTTCCTTTTAGAGGAATGATGAAAAATGAGAAACAGATAATGAAGACTTGTACAACTAACTTTTTGTTAAAAGGGTTAAAAATTACCTTGATGCCTTTGCTTGTCCATTAAAATCACCGAGTGACTTAAATTTTGGTGGGTTTTGAGAAAACATTATTCATGATACTTTTTATGTTAGAGAGTTTTATTTAGTTCAATTTTCATTCTTCTTCTTCTTCTTTTTTTTTAAGAAAACTACCATCCTTTTTGTTAGCACAAAGTGCTAGCCTATACTGTTTATAAAGTTCTTCAATAATACCCTTGTAATGTAGTGTGATTGTCAATCAAAACCGATGATACAAGAAATTTCTAATTCGAATATAACTATGAAATTTTATAGGCTTAGTTATAGGAAAACCCTTGAACATTGGTTGAGTTGCACTAAACCCCTAATCCTTTTTATTCCACTATACCTCCCTGTACTTTATTATTGCACATAACTCACTTGGACTTTTTATTCCACTAAATATTTACCTGAAAATTTCTCATTTAATCTTTATATTAGCACCATCAACTCTAATGTGTCTTTGGATAAGTACATGCCAAAAAAGGATGAAAATTCCTTCTTAGTCTCAAAATATACCCTTTTCTTAAGAAAAAGGTAAAATTTTGGACCAAAGGATTATTTTAATATTTTTCTTAGCACATTCTTTTCACATGAGATGTTAGAATTAATAGTGCTAATTTGAAAATTAAATGAGAATTTTTCATGTGAAATTTAGTGCATGAACTTACAAACAAATGAATCAGTGAAATAGTAAGACTTACAAGTTAGAATTCTATAAAAAAAAATTAAAGCGTTTTTTGATATCTTCACCTCCAAATACATATTAAAAAAGATAAGTAATCTTCCCAAATACATCCACACACAAACATATATATATATATATTAAGGGGGGCATTGGTCACCCATTTTAGAAAATGGGCTCCCAAGCCACTAACTTGTGAGCCCCCCAATCTTGCATCGATATGACTAACAGGGGGATTCCTAGCCTTCATCTCTTGGAAGCAGCCCATTTTCTCAAATGGGCTGTCGGCTTATTCTCATTTTCTCCATATGCTAAATAAGTCCCCAAACACTGATAGGTATTAAATAAATCTCATAAGTTGTTTTTACTAGGTGCTCAGCTTGAGAAATATTACATTTACTCCAAATAAACCCATATAAACTTAATATTGTCAAAATTTTGGGGTTTTTTGCATATATACCCCCCTCAAATCTTTCATATTTGGAAAATTACCCCCTAAATCTTGTTATTTGAAAAATTATTCCTCAATTTTCTCAAATTAATTTTTTCTACTTCTCCCATTTAACAGTGTTAGTTTCTTCATTGGAGTATGCTGCAATTTTTCTTTTACCCCTTAATAAACTAAGTCGGGCCCCAATTTCCAAAACCCATTACCCTCCAACTGATCACCTTCCCAACTCATTTCTTCTTCGATGACCTCAGCCATTTACTTTCAGAAGAGAAAATTCACAGATTTCTCTCTTTTGTTGCTACAATGAAGTTTATATATATATATATATATATATATATATATATATATATATATATATATATATATAGAGAGAGAGACAAGGCTCTATAAACTTAAGTTGATAGGAAAGAGTGTCCGCCAACTTTTATATTCATTGATCTTGCCTTGAGATCCCTGAAATCAAGATGCATACAAATATCAAAGTGGGCTTTATATCTTTCACGGATCCCAAGGCAACATCAATGGATAGAAAAGTTGGTGGATGACTATTCCCTATCACCTTAAGTTTATATGATCTTGCTATATATATATATATATATATATATATATATATATATATATATATATATATATATATATATATATATATATATATATATAAAAGACATCAAAGACATTAGCATCTATTCTTCTTTATCATCTTTCCTAGCATATATTGGGTTTTTGGTCATGTGGGCATGGATTTTGTGGAGGTGGTTGATTAATTGGGTTATACGTACTCTATTTGAGATGTTTGATTGATGGAAAAATTGTGTCAATGCCCTAAAATAAAAAACACTTCATGTGACCCTCACCCCCGTATTAATTCTCTTATGTATAAGCCCCAAATACCAAGGGTTTTTGTGATTCAGCCGTTTTTAACACTGTCCCAAAAAGTAACCCAAAAAAATTTCAAAACTACCCTTCCTATACTTCTTCTTCTTCTCCCTGCCTAACACTTTTTCTCATGAAGACCATAATTTATCCTTCCTCCTATTCTCCTCTCCTCCTCCTCTCCCCTAACCCTACCTTTCTCCTCTCTCTCCCTCTTACTCCTCTTAGCCTCCGACCCCGATGTCTTCCTCACCCACCTCCTCCTCTGCCACCACTGAGCGTACCCTCCAGCCCCGTCATCTTAGGCAAGCGTTGAGAAGACTTAGAGAAGAAGGAGAGGCGGTCGGCGAGATAGATGGAGAGGAGAATGGAGAAGGAGTAGGAGTGAAGGAAGGAGAGGTCGAGCTCATCAAGCCAGTGAGGTTCATGGTGATGGAAAGTAAAGGGAGATCGGGAGGGGGTATGGATGGATTTGGTGATGAAGCGTGGTCTGCAAGAGGCGTAGAAGACGGTAGGAGATAAGGGTTAGGGTTAGGGCTCATATCTAATGGGTAATGGAGGAGGAGGAGGAGATGAGGTTTTTGTGATTTTGGGACATATGTGTTGTTTGTCGAAATGCTTGTGAGGTAGATTAGTTGGCTTGAAGGTTAAAATGATATTACTTGGGCTAAAAATTTATTAATGCCTATAGAGTGTTTGATGAAATGCCAAAGAGAGATGTGGTTTCTTGAAATGTGATAATAACAGGTCGTGTAAATAGAAAATATTATAGAGATATTATAACTAAAAAATGCTGAAAGTTCTAACTAAAATGTAAGTAATCATTAACTTGTTATTAAAATTGGGGTTTGTGTGATGTAAATTTTGTGATTTCGTGTTTCATACTACGCACCCATCATAAATGTTAACTTTAATAGTTACATGTTAACTATTCCCGCTGCCTGTTAACTATCACGCCTATATGTTAACTATCACCGAACCTATGAACTCTTCCTCGCCCTGCTAACTATCACCGCTATCCGTTAACTCTCACAAGAACACATTAACTATTCATGTAGATGCATTAGCGTCACCGTTACCTATTAACTTTAACATGACCCTGTTAATTTTCACAATCACAAGTTAATTTTATTATTTATTTTGAAATCGATTGGGTTCTTAAAGCTTACAAAATTCTTCCATAATGAGCTACAAAGTCTTGACAACTTATATTGCTCTACCAAAAGTATAGTTCTACATAGCAATCAACACTAATCACCAATTAGATTCTTTTTGCTATCAATTTGATACATTTATTGTTGATACCATATATACTAACGGATAATACCTAGAGTTAACAACTTTCGGTGAAAGTTAGCGAGAAAAAAGCCAAAAGTTAACGGTTTAAGTGAAAGGTAACATCTCTGAGATAGTTAATAGGAAACATAAATAATCAACATATAGTAAATATGTACTTTATATTGATTAGTCTTACATTCTTACGGTGATATAGCTTGAATACACAATTTGATTGGTCTTACATTCTTAAGTCTTAACAAAATTCTTCCACAATGAGCTACAAAAGTCTTGGACCTATATTGCTCTACCAAAGTATAATTCTACATAGCAATCCACACTAATCAATTTGGGTTCATTCTTTACAAATTCATAATTAAATTTTTTAGCCATAGAATAGTATTGCAAAACTATTCTTAATTCATTACACTTTCAAATTCTTAACCCTTTTAGGTTAATGTTGTGTGCCACCATTGAGGAATGATGGAAGTGTTGTTGATAATGTCATCGATCTCATTATATTCTCACGGATAAACAATCATTTGGGATCCTCTCGAATTAGAAGTACTTCACGGAGCGGTATGATTATATTACGAATTCAAAGAAGTATCAGCGATGCACAAATTAAGAAACCATCGATTTCAAAATAAACTATAAAATTAATTTGTGATTGAAAATTAATAGGTTCATGTGAAAGTTAACAGACAACATGAATAGTTAACATGTTCATGTGAGAGTTAACAAATAGGCTGTGATAGTTAACGGTGACGGGAAGAGTTA
Source organism: Asparagus setaceus (assembly GCA_012295165.1). Lineage (NCBI taxonomy): Eukaryota > Viridiplantae > Streptophyta > Magnoliopsida > Asparagales > Asparagaceae > Asparagus > Asparagus setaceus. The sequence goes on from CM022710.1 coordinate 24,275,121, forward strand.
ACGAGTTTAGGTGAAAGTTAACATCTAAGCTGAGATAGTTAATAGGAAACATAAATAATCAACATATAGTAAATATGTACTTTATATTGATTAGTCTTACATTCTTACGGTGATATAGCTTGAATACACAATTTGATTGGTCTTACATTCTTAAGTCTTAACAAAATTCTTCCACAATGAGCTACAAAGTCTTGACAACTTATATTGCTCTACCAAAGTATAATTCTACATAGCAATCCACACTAATCAATTTGGGTTCATTCTTTACAAATTCATAATTAAACTTTTAGCCATAGAATAGTATTGCAAAACTATTCTTAATTCATTACACTTTCAAATTCTTAACCCTTTTAGGTTAATGTTGTGTGCCACCATTGAGGAATGATGGAAGTGTTGTTGATAATGTCATCGATCTCATTATATTCTCACCAGACAAACAATCATTTGGGATCCTCTCTGAATTAGAAGTACTTCCTGGAGCAGTATGATTATATTCTGAATTCAAAGAAGTATCACTGATGCACAAATTAAGAAACCAGTCAGATTTCAAAATAAACTATAAAATTAATTTGTGATCGTGAAAATTAATAGGTTCATGTGAAAGTTAACAGACAACAGGAATAGTTAACATGTTCATGTGAGAGTTAACAAATAGCTGTGATAGTTAACAGACGACAGGAAGAGTTAACAGGTTTAGGTGAAAGTTAACAGATAGCTGTGATAGTTAATAGATAATAGGAATAGTTAACATATAACTATTAAACTTACCATTTAAGATGGGTCCGTAGTATGAAACCTGAAATCACAAAACTTATATCACACAAACCCCAATTTTAACAACAAGTTAATGATTACTTACATTTCAGTTAGAACTTTATGTATTTTTTTAGTTATAATATCTCTATAATATTTTATTTGTACATGACCTGGTATTATCACATTTCAAGAAACCACATCTCTCTTTGGCATTTCATCAAACACTCTAGGCATTGATAAATTTTTAGCCCAAGTAATTTCATTTTAACCTGCAAGCCAACTCATCCACCTCACAAGCATTTCGACAAACAACACATATGTCTCAAAATCATCATTATCCTCATCCTCCTCCTACTCCTTCATTACCCACTAGATATAAGCCCTAACCCTAACATTCATCTTCTACCACCTTCTACGCCTCTTGCAGACCACGCTCCATCACCAAATCCATCCATACCTCCTTCCGATCTCCCTTTACTTCCCATCACCATGGACCTCACTGGCTCGATGAGCTCAACCTCTCCTTCCTTCTCTCACACTCCTTCTCCATGCTCCTCTCCATCCATCTCACCGACCGCCTCTCCTTCTCTAAGCCTTCTCAACACTTGCCTAAGATGACGGGGTTGGAGGGTATGCTCGGTGGTGGCGGAGGAGAAGGCGGGAGAGGAAGACATTGGGGTCGGAGGGTAAGAGGAGTAAGAGGGAGAGAGAGAGGAGAAAGGTATGGTTAGGGGAAAGGAGGAGGAGGAGGAGGAAGGAAGGAGAGGTCGAGCTCATCAAGCCGTGAGGTTCATGGTGATGGAAAGTAAAGGGAGATCGGGAGGGGGTATGGATGGATTTGGTGATGAAGCGTGGTCTGCAAGAGGCGTAGAAGATGGTAGGAGATAAGGGTTAGGGTTAGGGCTCATATCTAATGGGTAATGAAGGAGGAGGAGGAGATGAGGTTTTTGTGATTTTGGGACATATGTGTTGTTTGTCGAAATGCTTGTGAGGTAGATTAGTTGGCTTGAAGGTTAAAATGATATTACTTGGGCTAAAAATTTATTAATGCCTATAGAGTGTTTGATGAAATGCCAAAGAGAGATGTGGTTTCTTGAAATGTGATAATAACAGGTCGTGTAAATAGAAAATATTATAGAGATATTATAACTAAAAAATGCTGAAAGTTCTAACTAAAATGTAAGTAATCATTAACTTGTTATTAAAATTGGGGTTTGTGTGATGTAAATTTTGTGATTTCAGGTTTCATACTACAGACCCATCATAAATGTTAACTTTAATAGTTACATGTTAACTATTCCTGTCGTCTGTTAACTATCACAGCTATATGTTAACTATCACCTGAACCTATGAACTCTTCCTGCCGTCTGTTAACTATCACCGCTATCTGTTAACTCTCACAAGAACCTGTTAACTATTCATGTCGTCTGTTAACTGTCACCGTTACCTATTAACTTTAACATGACCCTGTTAATTTTCACAATCACAAGTTAATTTTATTATTTATTTTGAAATCTGATTGGGTTCTTAAAGCTTACAAAATTCTTCCATAATGAGCTGCAAAAGTCTTGACAACTTATATTGCTCTACCAAAAGTATAGTTCTACATAGCAATCAACAACAATCACCAATTAGATTCTTTTTGCTATCAATTTCATACGTTTATTGTTGATACCATATATACTTAACAGATAATACCTAGAGTTAACAACTTTCAGTGAAAGTTAACAGAAAAAGCCAAAAGTTAACAGGTTTAAGTGAAAGGTAACAGCTAAGCGAGATAGTTAATAGGAAACATAAATAATCAACATATAGTAAATATGTACTTTATATTGATTAGTCTTACATTCTTACAGCTGATATAGCTTGAATACACAATTTGATTGGTCTTACATTCTTAAGTCTTAACAAAATTCTTCCACAATGAGCTACAAAAGTCTTGACAGCCTATATTGCTCTACCAAAAGTATAATTCTACATAGCAATCCACACTAATCAATTTGGGTTCATTCTTTACAAATTCATAATTAAATTTTTTCGCCATAGAATAGTATTGCAAAACTATTCTTAATTCATTTACACTTTCAAATTCTTAACCCTTTTCAGTTAATGTTGTGTGCCACCATTGAGGAATGATGGAAGTGTTGTTGATAATGTCATCTGATCTCATTATATTCTCACCAGATAAACAATCATTTGGGATCCTCTCTGAATTAGAAGTACTTCCTGGAGCAGTATGATTATATTCTGAATTCAAAGAAGTATCACTGATGCACAAATTAAGAAACCAGTCAGATTTCAAAATAAACTATAAAATTAATTTGTGATCGTGAAAATTAATAGGTTCATGTGAAAGTTAACAAGTAACAGTGGCAGTTAACAGGTTCATGTGAGAGTTAACAAATAGCTGTGATAGTTAACAGACGACAGGAAGAGTTAACAGGTTTAGGTGAAAGTTAACAGATAGCTGTGATAGTTAATAGATAATAGGAATAGTTAACATATAACTATTAAACTTACCATTTAAGATGGGTCCGTAGTATGAAACACGAAATCACAAAACTTATATCACACAAACCCCAATTTTAACAACAAGTTAATGATTACTTACATTTCAGTTAGAACTTTCTGTATTTTTTTAGTTATAATATCTCTATAATATTTTATTTGTACATGACCTGGTATTATCACATTTCAAGAAACCACATCTCTCTTTGGCATTTCATCAAACACTCTACCGGCATTGATAAATTTTTAGCCCAAGTAATTTCATTTTAACCTGCAAGCCAACTCATCCACCTCACAAGCATTTCGACAAACAACACATATGTCTCAAAATCATCATTATCCTCATCCTCCTCCTACTCCTTCATTACCCACTAGATATAAGCCCTAACCCTAACATTCATCTTCTACCACCTTCTACGCCTCTTGCAGACCACGCTCCATCACCAAATCCATCCATACCTCCTTCCGATCTCCCTTTACTTCCCATCACCATGGACCTCACTGGCTCGATGAGCTCAACCTCTCCTTCCTTCTCTCACACTCCTTCTCCATGCTCCTCTCCATCCATCTCACCGACCGCCTCTCCTTCTCTAAGCCTTCTCAACACTTGCCTAAGATGACGGGGTTGGAGGGTATGCTCGGTGGTGGCGGAGGAGAAGGCGGGAGAGGAAGACATTGGGTCGGAGGGTAAGAGGAGTAAGAGGGAGAGAGAGAGGAGAAAGGTATGGTTAGGGGAAAGGAGGAGGAGAGGAGGAAGGATCAGTTATGATTTTTTGGGATGGGTTTCCATGAGAAGAGGGCAATTTCGGAAGAGAAGCACAAATACATCAAATACATGTATACATACGGGCTTTTGGGGCTAGACCATATTTTATTGGGTCCTTTGGGGCTAAACAACATGAGAAAAAGTCTATGGGGTTGGGCCACATGAGCTTTGTTTTTTTGGGGCCTTGACACTATTTTTTCTTGATTGATTGGAATTTAGACTTTGGAGCTACACCTTTCCTTGAGATATAAATGGTAATCAACAAATTTGTGCTACCATCATCAGTGGCAACAACATTAACCAGGAAAAGAACTCCATGAAAAATGAAGAGACACATAAGTGTGAAAGAGAAGAAATGCATGCAGGGTCATGCTATAATGTTATGACAAGAGACACATAAGTGTGAAAGAGAAGAAACGCATGCAGGGTCATGCTATAATGTTATGACAAATCTCTAGAATAAACTAATATCAATCACACGAAAGCACGAAAATTATCAAGAACACAAAAATACACGAATATACGTGGTTCAGCTTGTAACCTATATCCACGAGCGAAAGAGGAGAATAGCTTTACTAACAATTTGTGAGGAATATAATGTGGAGATCTCTTAATCACTCAATCCTCAATACACCCCAAAAGCCTAATACAATCTCTCTCAAATAAAGAAACAAAAGAAAAAAAAATATCAAATAGGTTTCACAAGAGACTTCTCTTCTTGATTGGTACTCTGTGGATTGATGATAATTTAAGCTCGGATGATCCTGTATATATATAGATCAAAAAGGCCAATTGCTTGCTTTTTAAGGAAATAGAATCACGGTGGGAATAGAATTTCCATATGATTGATTATGTCAGCAAATTGAATTCTAGTATATGTGGGATTCCTAATCAATTAGAATATTTAATTGATCAAGATTATTTCTAAGTTAATTAGGTGTCCATGTCCTTTTGCAATTAGGACCTTGCATAAACTAATTTGTCACCAACTCAAAATAGCATTCTCTTGGCCAAAGCATGACCGAGTTGAGATGCCGACTTTGATCGTGTGTATTTGAGGCATCCATAATAAATCTCCACCTTGACTCAAATACACCAATAATTCATTACTCCAAAAAGCTAATTTACTCTACCTTCTCCAACAGCCCCGCAGGGCATCAAGTGTGGCACATATCGATCAAGTCCAAGCCCGGCTTGAACTTGCCAACTGAAAGAGGCCTCCTCAATAAATTGACTGAATTGTCCTCACGACGATCAAAACTCTTAGCGAAGTCATCACCTGAAGTAGCTCCTGAATAGCTGAAGGGTACAAAATTATCTACTAACAATGCATAGGCTACTGTATGCTCATATCTTCGAGATGGTCAAATATCTCGTCTAGACCAATCTATAGCAATAGTGTATTCCTGCTCTTCCTACAGCTACTGAGGTGCTTCATCCACTTGAATGGGATCTGGCTATTGAACTCTCACAGTCTTATCCTGCTGAAGAGCCGAATCACGAATTTCTAACTCCGTCTTCTGTCCTGTAGTGCGCGCCTTATCATCAACTGAAACTGGTGATTGTTTTTAGTGGAACATAGCAGACTCATCAAAAGTGACATCACAGCTGATAATAATCTTAGGAGACTTCGGATCAGGATACCACAATCTAATGCCTTTAACACCCGATGCATAACCTAGGAATATGCACTTCTTCCCTCGAGGCTCAAGTTTCCTTGACTAACATGCGCATGTGCATGGCAACCAAATATTCTAAGATTAGAATAATAAGCAGGCTTACCGGATCAAACATCCTCTAGAGTTTTACAACTAATAGCAGTAGATGATGACCGATTCACTAAGTAGCAAGCCGTATTCACTGCTTCCGCCCAGTATTCCTTGCCTAAACCTGCATTGAACAATATACAACGAGCTTTCTCCAAAAGGGTTCTGTTCATACGTTCTGCCACTCTATTCTGTTGTGGTGTATGAGGGACAGTGTGATGTCTAATAATTCCCTCATTCTTGCAGAACTCATTAAATTCTCCTCCACAAAACTCAAGGCCATTATCAGTTCAAAGCCTCTTAATCAGCCTCCTAGTCTTCTTCTATATCAAAGACTTCCACTGCTTGAAAGTCACAAACACCTCATCTTTATATCCCAAAAAATAGACCCAACCCTTTCTGGAATAATCATTAATGAAGATCAAAAATATCTCGAACTACTACATTTCGAGGCAACTTGAGAAGGTCCCCAAAGATCTGAATGGATGTAATCCAAAGTATCTTTAGTCTTATGCACTGTCATACTGAAGCTGACTCTTTTCTACTTCGTGAAAATACAATACTCACAGAACCCTATTTTTCCTGTACTCTGTGCACATAAAAGACCCTTCTTGCTCAACTCAGCCAATCTGCGCTCACTCATTTGACCAAGCCTCATATGCCATAATCTTGTACATCTACTCCTGATATCGATGATGCAATAGCAGCCGAATCGGTAACGGTACAACCTTGCAAAATATACATGCTATCGATCTTCTTTCCTTTCATAATCACACGAGAGCCTTTCATAATCTTAAGAACTCCACCTTCACCTAAAAAATTACACCCGAGACTATCAAGAGTGCCCAAAGAGATAAGATTCTTCATTAAACTTGGAACATGCCTAACATTAGTTAAGAACCTGATGACTCCATCATGCACCTTAATCTTTATTGTCCCTTTCCAACAGTTTTGCATGAGGCGTTATTCTCCATGAGAATAACTTCACCATCAATAGCTTCATAAGTGGTGAACCAGTCCTAGTTAGGACAATGATAGGAACAACCCAAATCCAAAATTCAATCTTCAGTGCTCCTGGTTTTATCATCGGTAACCAATAAAATCACACCTTCAGTAATACCAACTTTAGAGGAGTCCTCCTCAGGTTTTTCTTCATATTCTTCTTATTTCTTCTCATTCTTCAACCTGTAATAATAGGTCATGATGTTCCCTTTCTTCTTGCAATATCTGCAAGTCAGATTCATGTACTTCAACTTATACCTGTTACCTCCAAAGCCCATTTCTTTCAATCTTCCTCGAACAAATAAGCCATCCACTTTATCACCACTTTTGTTTACGGTTAATTCTTTATTGATCTTCTCCTTATTCAATAAGTTCTCTTTGACATCCTTGATGCCAATACAATCTCGACCGTAAATCATAGTATCCCTGAAGTGCTTGTAGGAAGGCGGCAAAGAACATAATAATAATTGGGCTTGATCTTCATCATCGATCTTAACATCAATCTTACTCAAATCTGTGATCACAGAATTGAATTCATTAATATGAGATTTGATGGGTGTACCTTACGACATCCGAAGTGTATACAAACATTGCTTCAAGAGGAAGCGATTAGTGAGCGACTTCGTCAAATATAAGTCCTCCAACTTAGACCATAAATCAGCGGTTGTCTTCTCCGTGAGAACTTCTTGCAAGACTTCATCTATCAAAAATAGCTGGATCGTTATGAGAGCTTTATCATCCAACTCGTTTCAATCTTCCTCTGTCATGGTAGCCGGTTTCTTCGACTTCCTGAACAATGCCTTCTTCAATCCACTTTGTGTCAACACGATGATCATTCTAACTTGCCAAAGGCTAAAACTGATGTTGCCATCAAATTTCTCAGTATCTCACTTCGTAGTGGTTGTCGTCATCTTCTTGTTCGATTGATAGCTGAGGGCTCTGATACCAATTTGTTATGGCAAATCCCCAGGATAAACTAATATCAATCGCACGAAAGTACGAAAAATATCAAGAACACAAAAACACACGGATATATGTAGTTCAGCTTGTAGCCTACGTCCACAGGCGAAAGAGGAGAATAGATTTACTAATATTTTATGAGGAATACAATGTAGAGATTTCTCAATCATTCAATCTGTAATACACCCCCAAAAGCCTAATACAATCTCTTTTAAATAAAGGAACAAAAGAGAAAAATATAAATAGGCTTCACAAGAGAACCATCTCTTCTTGATTGGTGCTCTGTAGATTGATAATAATTTAATCTCGGATGACCCTGTATATATATAGTTCTAAAAGGTTAATTGCTTGCTTCTCAAGGAAATAGAATCATAGTAGGAATAGAATTTCCATATGATTGATTATGTCAGCAAATTGAAGTCTAGTATATGTAGGATTCCTAATCAATTAGAATCTTTAATTGATCAAGATTATTCCTAAATTAATTAGGTGTCCATGTCTTGTTGCAATTAGGACCTTGCATAAATCAATTTATCACCAACTCAAAATAGCACTCTCTCGACCAAAGCATGACCGAGCCGAGATGTCGACTTTGATCATGTATATTTGAGGCCTCCATAACATATAAGGAGGATAATATTTCAGGTGAGAAATTAGGATTTTAGTTAGTACTAATTAGTCAAGAAAAGGGATATTTTAGTTGTTCTTTAGCTTTCTCTTATGACTAATTAACCTAACAATATTAAACATAGGGGCTAGTCAATTGGAACATTTTCGTTAGAACTAGGACAATTGTTAGTATGAGATAACTTTTTAAGATTGGGATATTTTAGTGGTATAATTGGGCGGGACATTTTAGCGGGACAATTGTTAGTGGGATAATTTGCGATAATAAAAATTATATAAGTTATGCTACTTTTGATAAGACTATTTATTATGTATTTAAGGTTACAATTATTAATTAATAATTATTTCCTATAATATTAAATAATCTTTGATAACTATTGGTCAGACTATAAGATGTTATTATAATAATTATAATTTTTCTTGGAAATTATTATTATTATTATAATACAAATCTAAAATATAAAGTTTTTCCTATTTTTTATTTTTCCTCTCTACGAATATCATTTTTCAATTAATTTTTAATAAAGTATGAATTTGAAATTTTTTAATCTATATTAATTATACAAATCTAAATTTTGACTAAAAATATAGCATATAAATAGAAGAGTAAGAAAAAGGTGACATGATCTTATGATGTGGTTTGAATAGGATGGTGAAACAAAATATGAAGAAAAAAAAGCAAATAGGTGAGTTCTAGTTTTTACCACCTAGTCTTGTCTAAACTGTGAGATAATTTGTGAGATCAGAACTCTCTCTTTTCGATATACTAGGTGGCATGCACGTACATTGCACGTGGTTATATATTTTACTTATTTCTTTTGAGTTTATATCTTCACTATAACTTCTTTGTGGACAATATTATTTTATAGCTTAAATTTTTTTTTGTGAACGGAAAAAATTAGAAAGTTAATCAAAATGAAAAAGATTAAATCTAGGAGAAAGTGTTATGATTTTTTTTACCATTTACATATAACAATACACAAATTTAAGAGCGAAATGAGTAGAAACAATCTACTGAATCCAAGTGAATTAGGGATGACGATCGGTTGACTGATTCCTAGCTGTTATTATAGTCATCACATCAATAAGTTGTTTTCATTAAGTGACACACATCTAGGGGATTTTTGATATCAGTCCCTTAAATCATTGGTATTTTATTATTAGTCCCTACATCTTCAAATTTTGATATTACTCAAATTGCATAAATATGTTAATATTAGTCCTTGTGGTTGGGATTATAAATAATGGGAAATATTCTGTTATGTTAACTCTTTAAGAAAATTAATATTTATACCCTCACTCCTAATACCCAAACCTCCATATCCGTTAAGCTTAAGAACCCAATAAAAGACCAAACTTGAACCCATTTCAAAACCCATCTTCTCCAACAACTTGATAAAATAGTGAACTCATCTTCTTCAACGACTCTTTTTATTTTTGGAGTACGTAAAAAGAGAGAGGAACTTAGAGAGAGAGAGAGAGAGAGAGAGAGAGAGAGAGAGAGAGAGAGAGACGGTTTGGTGGGTGAATTAAATGGGTGGAGGGTGTTTTGGTAGCTAAATATTCATGGTTAGTCTAAACATAACCACGATTAAGGATATTAAATAGTAAACATAACAGAGGAACTAATGTCTATAATTTTTTGCAATTTGAGGGACTAATATCAAAATATAAAGATTTGAGGGAGTAATATCAAAATACTAATCATTTAAGGGACTTATATACAAAACCCATATTTGTATTAATATACTTATTAATGTATATAATTTATGAATAAATGGGATACATGTTTGCGATTGTTGCAAAAGTTATTCTGAGTTGATGATCGTACATGTGTTCTAAATCTAATATTGTTCCTTCTTGAGCTTGTTTAATCAAATTTCATGATATTTTCTTGCCATTCAGATTCATTGTATTTAAAAAATTTGTAAAGTTCTAGGGTTCCTTTTATAAATTAATAAAATTTTAGGGATCTTTTGAAGTTTCGGGTTTCTTCGTTCTACAAATTTTTAATTTCTTGTGTTTTATTAAATTAGGCAATTGTTGGTAAAAATTTGAAATACTTTTAAATTTGGATTTTTTGAAAGTTTTGTAAAATATAGGTTTGTCTACAAATTTTATAAAATCTAAGATTTTTCTATAAAATTTTTAATATTTTGAAGTCTTTTGGATTTCGGTAAGTTCGTGAACTTTCTTGCAAAATATACAATTTCTAAAATTCTTTTGGCTATTTCTACTAATTTTGTAAGTTATTTTTCATTTTTATTTAATAAATCTTTAAATTGTGGAAGTCCTTTGGGTATTTCTATGAGTTGGGTAAGTTCTATGGATTTTGGATATTTTCTAGCTTGGTAAATGATACATAATTAATGTGTGTCTTCTTAATTATGAAGATAATTTAGGAGATGAGAATATTTTATAATATTATCTAATTATCTTTATCTTTATTTTTAATTTAAATATAGAGAAGCGGGTGATAAGATAAAGAGTTAGATTTTTTAACTTGTTATGTACAAAATTTAAATCTTTAGATGGTAGAAATTTTAAATATTTATATGTTTTCTCTAGTAAATAAATTTTTATGTTATGATATTTTCTATTTTTAATTTCTTGAGAAATGGTTAAACATGGAAATTGAAAAATTATTTATAGCTTGTATCTTATTAAAGATAATTCAATTAATTATAACGTGATCACAATAAAATCATATTAAATATATTTCTATTAATCAGGATAATTTGAAATGTAAGAAATTCTTTTGGATTTCTATGCAAACTTTATAAAACCAAGGATTTTCCTATAGATTTTGTAAAACCGAGGATTTTTCTTCAAAATTTTTAATATTTTGAAGTTTTTGGTATCATCACTAAATATATAATTTCTAAAAGTCTTTTGGTCATTTCTACTAAATTTGTAGGTTGATTTTTAATAAAATCTTAAAATTATGTCTTTTAGGTATTTCTATTAGTTGTGCAAACTATATGGACTTTGGATATTTTCTAGCTTGGTCACTCATGTAGACATTTGTATCCTTAATTATGAAAATAATTTAGGAGGTGAGAATATATCACAATATTTTTTATTTTATTTATTTTTAATTTAAATATAAAGAAATGATTGATAAGGTAAAGAGTTCTTTTTTACTTGCTAGGTACCAAATTCTAATCTTTAGATTGTCAAAATTTTATAGTCTTTATTTTTAATTTAAATATAGATAAACAAATGATAAGATAAAGAGGTTTTTTTGACTTGTTAGGTACCAAATTTAGATTTATATTGTCAAAATTTTAAATCTTTATCTATTTTTGTAGTAAATATAAATTTTATAAGTTTTGAGATTTTCTATTTTTAACATAAGTAAATTAAATCTGAGCTTATATACATATCAATTAGGATAGGATATGATAATTGAAGCTTCTTCCTATGAATTAAAATTAATTAGGATATGATAATAACATAATATCTAAAAGGGTCAAGGGTATTTTTGTTCATAGAAAGTTTTTCCCAAACTCCTATTTTAAAGGGAGGATGAAATATGAAAAAAGTGAGATAATTTTTATAATTATTCCAGTTTTATTTTTCAGTTCTACTTGATAAAACTTTATATTTTTTATTTAGTTCTAGTTGGCTAACACTTTACATTGTATCCTAATTCTAATTCTAATTTATAAACATCATAAAATTTTATCCTACAAATTATTCCAGTTCTAGCTTGGGTTCTATTTGAATAAATAAGGGGTAGTAGAAAAAACCAATCTTGAAAAATTGGGAAGTTTTGCAAATATCAATATTTGAGGGGTAAATTTTCAAATATGGAAAGTTAAGGGGTATATATGCAAAAACACATAAAAGTTTCCATTATATCCTCATTTTTCTTTGAAAAGTTTCAAATGTACTCATTATCCATTATAACTCTTGGCCAAATCTTTAATTTTTCTTTCTTTTTATTCTTCGACTTGTTTTCCTCTCCTCTCTCTAGCTTTGATGTTGTTTAATGTTTATTGTTTAATCTTTCTTTGCAATAATTTCTAGTTTCAAAGATGTTGAATTCATACAACAGAAAATTTGCAAGAAGGTGAGGTATAATTAAAAATGTTATAGGTTTCAAGTTTATTATGGGCTAAAGATTTGCTTTCTTACCTAGGGGTCTATTTGATACAACTTATGAGATCTAGAAAATTTATTTTAAATATACGTCTTCTACAGTGAATTATTTAATTTAAATATACGTGCATGTTCTCTAGTATCTTATTTAAAATTATGTCAAATTTAGCAACCAATATCATGAAAGCCCAAAATAAAAACCAAAATTGCTATGTTAAAACATAGAATCACATCCTTCAAAGCCTTAAGTTTTAAATTTTAATATGATAGTATCTATTTTTAGTCAAAATATTTGTTAGTATCTATTTTTAGTCAAAATATTTGTTCCATATGTCTCATCATAGCACATGTAAATTGGAAATGAGTTTTATGACTCAAGTCACTCTTGCACAAGCTATAATATTGAGAGAAGAAACTATATATGAATAAGGTGCTATCCAAGAAAAAGAAAAAAATCTTAACCTAGAGAAACAAATAAGGAGCTTGTTAATACATAGATAAGAAAGATACCCAATAAAATGGTTAATTACTAAGATTCTTCCATTTTTTCCATTAAACTTTCTCATTTAATGTAAGATTCTTACTTGATCCTCCCTTCAAGAAATTAATTATTCAAATCTGGATATGACTTGTTAGTAAACATGGAAGTCTAATATAGCCTCTAAGCTCATTTGGTAAAAACTATACGTTTATAGATGGATTTAAGTCACGTGTAGCATGAGTTTAAATATGTGATTTTGGTCACGTGTATCATGAATCTTATACAGGTGGATTTTAATGGATTTTCACGTAGTTTCTTGATATAATTATCATTAATAATGGATAACACCAGGCAGCATATATATTTTGATATTTAAGTCAGATCACTTTCTAATTAAACACTAATTAAGGAGCATTAAAATATATCTAAATGGATGGGATTGGATATTTGATAGCTTGCACTTTTTCTATTAAGGAAAATCTCATGCCTCTTAAATTTTGAGAATATCTTCGAGGGTAGAAAAAGTAATTTCTCATGGAGTATTTTATGTTTTACATATAAAAAAGTAAATATTTCTTAAATGGCACGAGTAAAAAGTATTTGATAGTTCTAACGGAAAAATAATTAAAGGGTTCTATTAAAGGAAGAATGCTTATATATGATAGAGGTACATTTGAATGTTCACTAAGGAAGAAACATAAAAATCATCATTCAGCATTACACAAGATAAATTTTATTTTCTTCTTGAAAATATTAGTGTTAGTTCTACTGACGACTCAATGTATTACTGTTTTTTCACTCGAGAAAAATGTATTAATCTAAAATATCTCACGCATGAATAGGCTTATCCAAATAGAATTTTGGCAAGTTTATTATGTCTCACCACATGAATTAATTTTGGATTAGTTCAGAATCTATCTTGAATACGACGCTCTTCTCTTTCTTCCAAATAGTTGTTACATACGAAAAAATTAGAGACTCTGGCCCTTATCAAAAGTACACACATGGTTAATTTTGTGCTCTTTCCTGGAAAAACAAAGGGGCAAAATAGGAAATTTTTCCTAGCAAAGGGCTCTAATCCACCCACTTACATACAAACAGTTCGGCGAGTTAGGTTAGAGTCGAAGGTCTCAACCGCTTCATTTGAGGCAGTTATTATGAAATCGACAAAAGCGTAATGAATAGAGAAGATGCTTCATCCTATCCAATATTAAGATTAATATATTTCATAAGCATTAACGTATTTAGTCAATTTCTCTAAAATGAAAAAGAAGAAGATTAGAGAAAAACCGAGAACAATTATGAAGGTAGTCAGTAACCAAAATACTTAACAATATACGTTGAGAAAACATAAATAATCATAAATAACATTTTTTTTTTGTAAATCACAAGGAAACTTAAGTTAAAATTCACAATTTATATGTAGAAATAGGTAAGTAAATTATCTCGAGATAAAGTAAAGAAAATTAAAAATACTTTCAAATTCCAAATCTAGCTAAAAAACATTATATGAGTCTAAACCCCTCAATCTAGGGAATGGTGCAATAATATATTCAAGTTTTCTAAAGAAGGGTATTTTGGTCTTATCATACTCACTCCCCATGTAAGCCTATAAAACGGTGGCAAACTCCTTGCTCTCCCTCACTCTAAACTAAAAACTCTTCATTGTTATTGTTTCTCTCTCCAAAACTCTCAACTCTTAACTGAAAACTCTTTACTTGTTTCTCTCTCTAAAATGGCAGCAGGAGAGTGGGCCAATGGCTACTACAACTTCCTCCAATCCTCATCCGCGGTCGGGACACCGCCCGGTGACTCACCGCGCATGTTCAACTGCCCTTACTGCTCCAAGCAGTTCTACACCTCTCAAGCCCTGGGCGGTCACCAGAACGCCCACAAGAAGAGGCCGCTGCCAGCCGACGACCGGTCAACGCCTCTTCCACGCCCTCTGCACGTGAGGGATGCTGACTTGGCGGTACCCTCCTGCGCAGGGGTACGTTTACTGTTATCGTGCTCCAGCGGCGCTGGACGGTGAAACTGGCGACCATGTGGATATTGATCTTACCCTTCGATTGTAATTTTTTTAATTTTCTTGTAATTAAGAAAAGTCTATAATAATGCCCATGATGAAAAAATGCTTGACTTTATGGATGGAATATTCTTTTAAAACTAAATCATAGTCTAGTCATTGAATGTGAGACCTCTCAATATGGATCATATGTTTTAACAGTAGTGAATCAATCTTCATGCACACACATAAGGTGATTTTGTTATGGTGATGAATGATGACACATATTGATTGCGGATATGTGGATATAATGGATAGGCTAATTTATGGATTCCTTTTTTTATTTCCAGGAATAATCTCATGTATTTATTATATATATATATAGTTGTTAATTTGGTTTAATGAAATCGACCAATTTTGAGGTTATCTAAATTTGGGAAGTGCTATGATGGGTTTGTTAATTGGTTACTTGATTTGTATTTGGGTCAATTTCAGATAATGTTGATGATCATGAATACGGCTATGTACTTATGAAAACAAATGAATAACTCTTTTATTGTTTTCTCTATTATTATCATCCAGATTAATCTCATTTATTACTAATAAAGATTTGATTGATTTTAATTATTAAGATATAAGGTCTGTTATTTATCATTTTATCATGTTTATTCTTGTTCTTGAATTTGAGAAGTACTCATTTGGTTTCAGATTTTCTGATTATTATGACTATTATTGGTATGTAATTCATTAAAGATTGCAAGGCGATATCCATTTAGGGCATATTTGGAAACTACAAGGAAAAAGTGTAATAAAAAATTATTAACCTAAACGAGAAAGAAAATGGATGACGAAAATTAATGCTCCAAATTTTTTGGGAACAGTTCATGCTACATTTTATTCAAACATATTTGTTTAACATAGAAAAAAGATGTACAACTGATATAGAAAAAGCGTAGATGGATTTGGATCCTCTCGGCTATATCAAGGGAGCAGGAAGACAACTTCTTCAATCATAAATATTTGTTACATTAACAATAAGAATTTTCAATTATTCGGGTAGAAATCAGTTGAGTAGGGATCGTCGGAGTAGAGGTTGTTGGACAAGCCCCTTCGATTCCTCCATTGGCGGCTTTGTGGGCTAAAATCCTACTGAAATCAATAGTACACAATTAGAAGGAATCAAGACCTAACACCTCGATGATCCTCTGATGCTTAAGTCAGTGACTTGGAGGTAGAAATCTAATGGAAATTGAATGGAAAATTAGACTTCAGTGTTTCTTACCAAGATACCTCTTCTATACAAACTTGGATCAGGAAGAGAGGAAAGTCCACATGTCAACATCTCATCGGTCCAGATGAATTAGCTTGTAGGAAATTCCTCTATAACTGAACTGTCTATGCATAGTGGTGTAGCGGGATCCGGAGCTTAGAGGAGCACACTCTTGTTTCTTCTCTTGAGAAAATACTAAAATAATAATATCTAATTACATCAACAATTTTAATTTTTTTAGAGAAAGAATAGGGTCTCGAACTCGAGAACCCCAACCAAATACTATATATAAAATGATTGTTTACAAAAAAAAAGTACTTACAACTCAAAAGTATAGTCGAAATTACTACAATCAGCTCCTAAAAATAGTGATATTAAACTTGAAAATGGTATTTAATAACTACCACAATGACTTGATATTTTTAAATTGTTGCATAATTATTACATCATTACTAATAGTATAAAGAACATCATTTAATATATGTTACCATGTAGTCATTCCTCCATCAAGTTCTCGTGAGGTTTAAGGGTTTAGTTTTCATTATATTTATAGCTAATAATACTCTCTAACCACTTGCAATTGCAACATGCAAAATCAATGCAAACTTTACAAGCATGAAAAGGTTCATAGATATCATCATACATATGAATATTTTAAAGTGTAGGTGTCTGTATAAATGCAAATGTCTTCGTAGTCGTCTGAATACCAAATTTTCTTTAAAAACTAACTTTTTCGTTCAGTCATATATTGTTGAATTTTGAATGTAAAAGATTCTCTCGAGAAACCACGTACAAATAAATGATGTTCCTTATATTTTAACGCATTATTTTGATGCTGAATGCATTAGATTCATCTTAAGTTTGACATGCATTCTTCAAACATTTTGTGTTCTTTTGTGAAGTTTTGTATGATCAGTATGTGCTTCTAGGTCTGGATTGTATAAAATTGGGTATATAATTGTAAAATGTGGAACTATGTGAATTTGCTATGCGATTACTGAGATGGATGCTTTGTTTTCTAGGATGCAGCTACCAAAACTAAGAAAACTTCTTGCAAGTTGCAAGCTTCTTTTCAGCTTCTTCTTTCATTACCTTTGCATTGTTGTGGTATTCAATCCAAAAGTAATAATCTATATGTTCTATCAAAATGGTTTTCTATGTATCTTTAGATTCTTGGTGAACTCTGTACTGTATCTTGAATGTGCACGTTTATATATCTCAATTCCAAAGTAATCATCTATTATGTTCTGTCAAGATTGGACTCATGATTGGCCGGCTCTATTTGTGGAAGGTGTCAGCGCGTTATGGTTTTGGCGCAATAGGGTTTTATAATGAAGGTAATTCTTATCATCCTGATTTAGCTAATGAGATTAGAAAGCAGGCTCTACAGTTTGTTCAATTAGGCTCATGGCCAGTGCTCCAAAGGACCGTTGGAAAGAGCTCTGGATTTAATTCCCATTTAGGTATATATATATATATATATATATATATATATATATATATATATATATATATATATATATATATATGTATCAAGTTTGTGAAACCCCTTATTTTATTGGACATTTGAACAAATGCCTACACTGAGCTAAACTCTAGGTCAATGTAAACTATGTGGTATTTAGTTTATCAAAGAACTAATATTTTCTTTATTTTCTCCCCTTAAATTCTAGAACCACATGATTTCTTTTGTGCTCTTTCCTGGAAAAACAAAGGGGCAAAATAGGAAATTTTTCCTAGCAAAGGGCTCTAATCCACCCACTTACATACAAACAGGCGACAGATTCGCAGTTAGAGTCGAGAAGGTCTCAACCGCTTCATTTGAGGCAGTTATTATGAAATCGACAAAAGCGTAATGAATAGAGAAGATGCTTCATCCTATCCAATATTAAGATTAATATATTTCATAAGCATTAACGTATTTAGTCAATTTCTCTAAAATGAAAAAGAAGAAGATTAGAGAAAACCGAGAACAATTATGAAGGTAGTCAAGAACCAAAATACTTAACAATATCGTTGAGAAAACATAAATAATCATAAATAACATTTTTTTTTTGTAAATCACAAGGAAACTTAAGTTAAAATTCACAATTTATATGTAGAAATAGGTAAGTAAATTATCTCGAGATAAAGTAAAGAAAATTAAAAATACTTTCAAATTCCAAATCTAGCTAAAAAACATTATATGAGTCTAAACCCCTCAATCTAGGGAATGGTGCAATAATATATTCAAGTTTTCTAAAGAAGGGTATTTTGGTCTTATCATACTCACTCCCCATGTAAGCCTATAAAACGGTGGCAAACTCCTTGCTCTCCCTCACTCTAAACTAAAACTCTTCATTGTTATTGTTTCTCTCCAAAACTCTCAACTCTTAACTGAAAACTCTTTACTTGTTTCTCTCTCTAAAATGGCAGCAGGAGAGTGGGCCAATGGCTACTACAACTTCCTCCAATCCTCATCCGCGGTCGGGACACCGCCCGGTGACTCACCGCGCATGTTCAACTGCCCTTACTGCTCCAAGCAGTTCTACACCTCTCAAGCCCTGGGCGGTCACCAGAACGCCCACAAGAAGAGGGGCCGCTGCCAGCCGACGACCGGTCAACGCCTCTTCCACGCCCTCTGCACGTGAGGGGATGCTGACTTGGCGGTACCCTCCTGCGCAGGGTACGTTTACTGTTATCGTGCTCCAGCGGCGCTGGACGGTGAAACTGGCGACCATGTGGATATTGATCTTACCCTTCGATTGTAATTTTTTTAATTTTCTTGTAATTAAGAAAAGTCTATAATAATGCCCATGATGAAAAAATGCTTGACTTTATGGATGGAATATTCTTTTAAAACTAAATCATAGTCTAGTCATTGAATGTGAGACCTCTCAATATGGATCATATGTTTTAACAGTAGTGAATCAATCTTCATGCACACACATAAGGTGATTTTGTTATGGTGATGAATGATGACACATATTGATTGCGGATATGTGGATATAATGGATAGGCTAATTTATGGATTCCTTTTTTTATTTCCAGGAATAATCTCATGTATTTATTATATATATATATAGTTGTTAATTTGGTTTAATGAAATCGACCAATTTTGAGGTTATCTAAATTTGGGAAGTGCTATGATGGGTTTGTTAATTGGTTACTTGATTTGTATTTGGGTCAATTTCAGATAATGTTGATGATCATGAATACGGCTATGTACTTATGAAAACAAATGAATAACTCTTTTATTGTTTTCTATTATTATCATCCAGATTAATCTCATTTATTACTAATAAAGATTTGATTGATTTTAATTATTAAGATATAAGGTCTGTTATTTATCATTTTATCATGTTTATTCTTGTTCTTGAATTTGAGAAGTACTCATTTGGTTTCAGATTTTCTGATTATTATGACTATTATTGGTATGTAATTCATTAAAGATTGCAAGGCGATATCCATTTAGGGCATATTTGGAAACTACAAGGAAAAAGTGTAATAAAAAATTATTAACCTAAACGAGAAAGAAAATGGATGACGAAAATTAATGCTCCAAATTTTTTGGGAACAGTTCATGCTACATTTTATTCAAACATATTTGTTTAACATAGAAAAAAGATGTACAACTGATATAGAAAAAAGCGTAGATGGATTTGGATCCTCTCGGCTATATCAAGGAGCAGGAAGACAACTTCTTCAATCATAAATATTTGTTACATTAACAATAAGAATTTTCAATTATTCGGGTAGAAATCAGTTGAGTAGGGATCGTCGGAGTAGAGGTTGTTGGACAAGCCCCTTCGATTCCTCCATTGGCGGCTTTGTGGGCTAAAATCCTACTGAAATCAATAGTACACAATTAGAAGGAATCAAGACCTAACACCTCGATGATCCTCGATGCTTAAGTCAGTGACTTGGAGAAGAATGTAGAAATCTAATAGAAATTGAATGGAAAATTAGACTTCAGTGTTTCTTACCAAGATACCTCTTCTATACAAACTTGGATGGAAGAGAGGAAAGTCCACATGTCAACATCTCATCGGTCCGGATGAATTAGCTTGTAGGAAATTCCTCTATAAGCGAATCTATGCATAGTGGTGTAGCCGGGATCCGAGCTTAGAGGAGCACACTCTTGTTTCTTCTCTAAGGAAGAAACATAAAAATCATCATTCAGCATTACACAAGATAAATTTTATTTTCTTCTTGAAAATATTAGTGTTAGTTCTACTGACGACTCAATGTATTACTGTTTTTTCACTCGAGAAAAATGTATTAATCTAAAATATCTCACGCATGAATAGGCTTATCCAAATAGAATTTTGGCAAGTTTATTATGTCTCACCACATGAATTAATTTTGGATTAGTTCAGAATCTATCTTGAATACGACGCTCTTCTCTTTCTTCCAAATAGTTGTTACATACGAAAAAAATTAGAGACTCTGGCCCTTATCAAAAGTACACACATGGTTAATTTTGTGCTCTTTCCTGGAAAAACAAAGGGGCAAAATAGGAAATTTTTCCTAGCAAAGGGCTCTAATCCACCCGCTTACATACAAACAGTTCTGACAGGATTCGCAGTTAGAGTCAGAAGGTCTCAACCTGCTTCATTTGAGACAGTTATTATGAAATCGACAAAAACGTAATGAATAGAGAAGATGCTTCATCCTATCCAATATTAAGATTAATATATTTCGCAAGCATTAACGTATTTAGTCAATTTCTCTAAAATGAAAAAGAAGAAGATTAGAGAAAACCGAGAACAATTATGAAGGTAGTCAAGAACCAAAATACTTAACAATATACGTTGAGAAAACATAAATAATCATAAATAACATTTTTTTTTTGTAAATCACAAGGAAACTTAAGTTAAAATTCACAATTTATATGTAGAAATAGGTAAGTAAATTATCTCGAGATAAAGTAAAGAAAATTAAAAATACTTTCAAATTCCAAATCTAGCTAAAAAACATTATATGAGTCTAAACCCCTCAATCTAGGGAATGGTGCAATAATATATTCAAGTTTTCTAAAGAAGGGTATTTTGGTCTTATCATACTCACTCCCCATGTAAGCCTATAAAACGGTGGCAAACTCCTTGCTCTCCCTCACTCTAAACTAAAACTCTTCATTGTTATTGTTTCTCTCCAAAACTCTCAACTCTTAACTGAAAACTCTTTACTTGTTCTCTCTAAAATGGCAGCAGGAGAGTGGGCCAATGGCTACTACAACTTCCTCCAATCCTCATCCGCGGTCGGGACACCGCCCGGTGACTCACCGCGCATGTTCAACTGCCCTTACTGCTCCAAGCAGTTCTACACCTCTCAAGCCCTGGGCGGTCACCAGAACGCCCACAAGAAAGAGAGGGCCGCTGCCAGCCGACGACCGGTCAACGCCTCTTCCACGCCCTCTGCACGTGAGGGGATGCTGACTTGGCGGTACCCTCCTGCGCAGGGATACGTTTACTGTTATCGTGCTCCAGCGGCGCTGGACGGTGAAACTGGCGACCATGTGGATATTGATCTTACCCTTCGATTGTAATTTTTTTAATTTTCTTGTAATTAAGAAAAGTCTATAATAATGCCCATGATGAAAAAATGCTTGACTTTATGGATGGAATATTCTTTTAAAAACTAAATCATAGTCTAGTCATTGAATGTGAGACCTCTCAATATGGATCATATGTTTTAACAGTAGTGAATCAATCTTCATGCACACACATAAGGTGATTTTGTTATGGTGATGAATGATGACACATATTGATTGCGGATATGTGGATATAATGGATAGGCTAATTTATGGATTCCTTTTTTTATTTCCAGGAATAATCTCATGTATTTATTATATATATATATAGTTGTTAATTTGGTTTAATGAAATCGACCAATTTTGAGGTTATCTAAATTTGGGAAGTGCTATGATGGGTTTGTTAATTGGTTACTTGATTTGTATTTGGGTCAATTTCAGATAATGTTGATGATCATGAATACGGCTATGTACTTATGAAAACAAATGAATAACTCTTTTATTGTTTTCTATTATTATCATCCAGATTAATCTCATTTATTACTAATAAAGATTTGATTGATTTTAATTATTAAGATATAAGGTCTGTTATTTATCATTTTATCATGTTTATTCTTGTTCTTGAATTTGAGAAGTACTCATTTGGTTTCAGATTTTCTGATTATTATGACTATTATTGGTATGTAATTCATTAAAGATTGCAAGGCGATATCCATTTAGGGCATATTTGGAAACTACAAGGAAAAAGTGTAATAAAAAATTATTAACCTAAACGAGAAAGAAAATGGATGACGAAAATTAATGCTCCAAATTTTTTGGGAACAGTTCATGCTACATTTTATTCAAACATATTTGTTTAACATAGAAAAAAGATGTACAACTGATATAGAAAAAAGCGTAGATGGATTTGGATCCTCTCGGCTATATCAAGGAGCAGGAAGACAACTTCTTCAATCATAAATATTTGTTACATTAACAATAAGAATTTTCAATTATTCGGGTAGAAATCAGTTGAGTAGGGATCGTCGGAGTAGAGGTTGTTGGACAAGCCCTTCGATTCCTCCATTGGCGGCTTTGTGGGCTAAAATCCTACTGAAATCAATAGTACACAATTAGAAGGAATCAAGACCTAACACCTCGATGATCCTCGATGCTTAAGTCAGTGACTTGGAGAAGAATGTAGAAATCTAATAGAAATTGAATGGAAAATTAGACTTCAGTGTTTCTTACCAAGATACCTCTTCTATACAAACTTGGATCGAAGAGAGGAAAGTCCACATGTCAACATCTCATCGGTCCGGATGAATTAGCTTGTAGGAAATTCCTCTATAACCGAATGTCTATGCATAGTGGTGTAGCCGGGATCCGAGCTTAGAGGAGCACACTCTTGTTTCTTCTCTTGAGAAAATACTAAAATAATAATATCTAATTACATCAACAATTTTAATTTTTTTAGAGAAAGAATAGGGTCTCGAACTCGAGAACCCCAACCAAATACTATATATAAAATGATTGTTTACAAAAAAAGGAGTACTTACAACTCCAAAAGTATAGTCGAAATTACTACAATCAGCTCCTAAAAATAGTGATATTAAACTTGAAAATGGTATTTAATAACTACCACAATGACTTGATATTTTTAAATTGTTGCATAATTATTACATCATTACTAATAGTATAAAGAACATCATTTAATATATGTTACCATGTAGTCATTCCTCCATCAAGTTCTCGTGAGGTTTAAGGGTTTAGTTTTCATTATATTTATAGCTAATAATACTCTCTAACCACTTGCAATTGCAACATGCAAAATCAATGCAAACTTTACAAGCATGAAAAGGTTCATAGATGCCGTCATGCATATGAGTATTTTAAAGTGTAGGTGTCTGTATAAATGCAAATGTCTTCGTAGTCGTCTGAATACCAAATTTTCTTTAAAAACTAACTTTTTCGTTCAGTCATATATTGTTGAATTTTGAATGTAAAAGATTCTCTCGAGAAACCACGTACAAATAAATGATGTTCCTTATATTTTAACGCATTATTTTGATGCTGAATGCATTAGATTCATCTTAAGTTTGACATGCATTCTTCAAACATTTTGTGTTCTTTTGTGAAGTTTTGTATGATCAGTATGTGCTTCTAGGTCTGGATTGTATAAAATTGGGTATATAATTGTAAAATGTGGAACTATGTGAATTTGCTATGCGATTACTGAGATGGATGCTTTGTTTTCTAGGATGCAGCTACCAAAACTAAGAAAACTTCTTGCAAGTTGCAAGCTTCTTTTTCAGCTTCTTCTTTCATTACCTTTGCATTGTTGTGGTATTCAATCCAAAAGTAATAATCTATATGTTCTATCAAAATGGTTTTCTATGTATCTTTAGATTCTTGGTGAACTCTGTACTGTATCTTGAATGTGCACGTTTATATATCTCAATTCCAAAAGTAATCATCTATTATGTTCTGTCAAGATTGGACTCATGATTGGCCGGCTCTATTTGTGGAAGGTGTCAGCGCGTTATGGTTTTGGCGCAATAGGGTTTTACATAATGAAGGTAATTCTTATCATCCTGATTTAGCTAATGAGATTAGAAAGCAGGCTCTACAGTTTGTTCAATTAGGCTCATGGCCAGTGCTCCAAAGGACCGTTGGAAAGAGCTCTGGATTTAATTCCCATTTAGGTATATATATATATATATATATATATATATATATATATATATATATATATATATATATATATATATATATATATATATATATATATATATATATATATATATATATATATGTATCAAGTTTGTGAAACCCCTTATTTTATTGGACATTTGAACAAATGCCTACACTGAGCTAAACTCTAGGTCAATGTAAACTATGTGGTATTTAGTTTATCAAAGAACTAATATTTTTCTTTATTTTCCCCTTAAATTCTAGAACCACATGATTTCTTTTGTTCTTCACTTAGACCTGATTTCTAATTCTATATTTTTCTGAAAAGATAAGTCTAACTGCAAAAGCTCTACATAAAAAAGGTTCATAGATATCATCATACATATGAATATTTTAAAGTGTAGGTGTCTGTATAAATGCAAATGTCTTCTTAGTCATCTGAAACCAAGACTTCTTTAACAAAAACTAATGTTTTCATTCAGTCATATTGAAATTTGTATGTAAAACTCTCAACTCTTAACTGAAAACTCTTTACTTGTTCTCTCTAAAATGGCAGCAGGAGAGTGGGCCAATGGCTACTACAACTTCCTCCAATCCTCATCCGCGGTCGGGACACCGCCCGGTGACTCACCGCGCATGTTCAACTGCCCTTACTGCTCCAAGCAGTTCTACACCTCTCAAGCCCTGGGCGGTCACCAGAACGCCCACAAGAAAGAGAGGGCCGCTGCCAGCCGACGACCGGTCAACGCCTCTTCCACGCCCTCTGCACGTGAGGGGATGCTGACTTGGCGGTACCCTCCTGCGCAGGGGTACGTTTACTGTTATCGTGCTCCAGCGGCGCTGGACGGTGAAACTGGCGACCATGTGGATATTGATCTTACCCTTCGATTGTAATTTTTTTTTAATTTTCTTGTAATTAAGAAAAGTCTATAATAATGCCCATGATGAAAAAATGCTTGACTTTATGGATGGAATATTCTTTTAAAAACTAAATCATAGTCTAGTCATTGAATGTGAGACCTCTCAATATGGATCATATGTTTTAACAGTAGTGAATCAATCTTCATGCACACACATAAGGTGATTTTGTTATGGTGATGAATGATGACACATATTGATTGCGGATATGTGGATATAATGGATAGGCTAATTTATGGATTCCTTTTTTTATTTCCAGGAATAATCTCATGTATTTATTATATATATATATAGTTGTTAATTTGGTTTAATGAAATCGACCAATTTTGAGGTTATCTAAATTTGGGAAGTGCTATGATGGGTTTGTTAATTGGTTACTTGATTTGTATTTGGGTCAATTTCAGATAATGTTGATGATCATGAATACGGCTATGTACTTATGAAAACAAATGAATAACTCTTTTATTGTTTTCTATTATTATCATCCAGATTAATCTCATTTATTACTAATAAAGATTTGATTGATTTTAATTATTAAGATATAAGGTCTGTTATTTATCATTTTATCATGTTTATTCTTGTTCTTGAATTTGAGAAGTACTCATTTGGTTTCAGATTTTCTGATTATTATGACTATTATTGGTATGTAATTCATTAAAGATTGCAAGGCGATATCCATTTAGGGCATATTTGGAAACTACAAGGAAAAAGTGTAATAAAAAATTATTAACCTAAACGAGAAAGAAAATGGATGACGAAAATTAATGCTCCAAATTTTTTGGGAACAGTTCATGCTACATTTTATTCAAACATATTTGTTTAACATAGAAAAAAGATGTACAACTGATATAGAAAAAAGCGTAGATGGATTTGGATCCTCTCGGCTATATCAAGGAGCAGGAAGACAACTTCTTCAATCATAAATATTTGTTACATTAACAATAAGAATTTTCAATTATTCGGGTAGAAATCAGTTGAGTAGGGATCGTCGGAGTAGAGGTTGTTGGACAAGCCCCTTCGATTCCTCCATTGGCGGCTTTGTGGGCTAAAATCCTACTGAAATCAATAGTACACAATTAGAAGGAATCAAGACCTAACACCTCGATGATCCTCTGATGCTTAAGTCAGTGACTTGGAGAAGAATGTAGAAATCTAATAGAAATTGAATGGAAAATTAGACTTCAGTGTTTCTTACCAAGATACCTCTTCTATACAAACTTGGATCGGAAGAGAGGAAAGTCCACATGTCAACATCTCATCGGTCGGATGAATTAGCTTGTAGGAAATTCCTCTATAACCGAACTGTCTATGCATAGTGGTGTAGCCGGGATCCGGAGCTTAGAGGAGCACACTCTTGTTTCTTCTCTTGAGAAAATACTAAAATAATAATATCTAATTACATCAACAATTTTAATTTTTTTAGAGAAAGAATAGGGTCTCGAACTCGAGAACCCCAACCAAATACTATATATAAAATGATTGTTTACAAAAAAAGGAGTACTTACAACTCCAAAAGTATAGTCGAAATTACTACAATCAGCTCCTAAAAATAGTGATATTAAACTTGAAAATGGTATTTAATAACTACCACAATGACTTGATATTTTTAAATTGTTGCATAATTATTACATCATTACTAATAGTATAAAGAACATCATTTAATATATGTTACCATGTAGTCATTCCTCCATCAAGTTCTCGTGAGGTTTAAGGGTTTAGTTTTCATTATATTTATAGCTAATAATACTCTCTACCCACTTGCAATTGCAACATGCAAAATCAATGCAAACTTTACAAGCATGAAAAAGGTTCATAGATGCCGTCATGCATATGAGTATTTTAAAGTGTAGGTGTCTGTATAAATGCAAATGTCTTCGTAGTCGTCTGAATACCAAATTTTCTTTAAAAAACTAACTTTTTCGTTCAGTCATATATTGTTGAATTTTGAATGTAAAAGATTCTCTCGAGAAACCACGTACAAATAAATGATGTTCCTTATATTTTAACGCATTATTTTGATGCTGAATGCATTAGATTCATCTTAAGTTTGACATGCATTCTTCAAACATTTTGTGTTCTTTTGTGAAGTTTTGTATGATCAGTATGTGCTTCTAGGTCTGGATTGTATAAAATTGGGTATATAATTGTAAAATGTGGAACTATGTGAATTTGCTATGCGATTACTGAGATGGATGCTTTGTTTTCTAGGATGCAGCTACCAAAACTAAGAAAACTTCTTGCAAGTTGCAAGCTTCTTTTTTCAGCTTCTTCTTTCATTACCTTTGCATTGTTGTGGTATTCAATCCAAAAGTAATAATCTATATGTTCTATCAAAATGGTTTTCTATGTATCTTTAGATTCTTGGTGAACTCTGTACTGTATCTTGAATGTGCACGTTTATATATCTCAATTCCAAAAGTAATCATCTATTATGTTCTGTCAAGATTGGACTCATGATTGGCCGGCTCTATTTGTGGAAGGTGTCAGCGCGTTATGGTTTTGGCGCAATAGGGTTTTACATAATGAAGGTAATTCTTATCATCCTGATTTAGCTAATGAGATTAGAAAGCAGGCTCTACAGTTTGTTCAATTAGGCTCATGGCCAGTGCTCCAAAGGACCGTTGGAAAGAGCTCTGGATTTAATTCCCATTTAGGTATATATATATATATATATATATATATATATATATATATATATATATATATATATATATATATATATATATATATATATATATATATATATATATATATATATATATATGTATCAAGTTTGTGAAACCCCTTATTTTATTGGACATTTGAACAAATGCCTACACTGAGCTAAACTCTAGGTCAATGTAAACTATGTGGTATTTAGTTTATCAAAGAACTAATATTTTTCTTTATTTTCCCCTTAAATTCTAGAACCACATGATTTCTTTTGTTCTTCACTTAGACCTGATTTCTAATTCTATATTTTTCTGAAAAGATAAGTCTAACTGCAAAAGCTCTACATAAAAAAGGTTCATAGATATCATCATACATATGAATATTTTAAAGTGTAGGTGTCTGTATAAATGCAAATGTCTTCGTAGTCGTCTGAATACCAAATTTTCTTTAAAAACTAACTTTTTCGTTCAGTCATATATTGTTGAATTTTGAATGTAAAAGATTCTCTCGAGAAACCACGTACAAATAAATGATGTTCCTTATATTTTAACGCATTATTTTGATGCTGAATGCATTAGATTCATCTTAAGTTTGACATGCATTCTTCAAACATTTTGTGTTCTTTTGTGAAGTTTTGTATGATCAGTATGTGCTTCTAGGTCTGGCTTGTATAAAATTGATATTCTTTGATGGTCTCAAGTCAGAATGTGCTTCTAAATCTGATAATATGAAATTTTGTATCAGTCTGTGATATTCTGAAAACTTTAGATTTTTTTGATATGTAATAAGGTAAGTGTGGTGGAGGGTAGTAGAGCATATTTTTGTTGGGTAAATGGTGTGGAGAATGGACTTTGGCCTCTCTTTTTCAGTTTATTTGCATTAGCAGATAGACCTAATGCCTTCCTTTTTTTTCAAATTTATTTATCGCGTCTTTGGCATACACGGAATCGAACCTGTACCCACGCTTTGCCATGTGACCCACAACCGTTTCTCTTAAAAAAGAGAAAATGACAAATGGATATGGGAAATCTCCTTTGTGAGACAATCACATGGCCTCCAGTGGTAAAATTTCTGGAGTTATTATATATAATTAATAGTCTTAGCTTTCATGAGGATATGATATTCGGATATGGAAATGGGAGAGCAAAGTTATTTTTCCCCTGAAGGAGAGGTGAATATGAGGACTATTATTGGTATGTAATTCATTAAAGATTGCAAGGCGATATCCATTTAGGGCATATTTGGAAACTACAAGGAAAAAGTGTAATAAAAAATTATTAACCTAAACGAGAAAGAAAATGGATGACGAAAATTAATGCTCCAAATTTTTTTTGGGAACAGTTCATGCTACATTTTATTCAAACATATTTGTTTAACATAGAAAAAAAGATGTACAACTGATATAGAAAAAAGCGTAGATGGATTTGGATCCTCTCGGCTATATCAAGGGAGCAGGAAGACAACTTCTTCAATCATAAATATTTGTTACATTAACAATAAGAATTTTCAATTATTCGGGTAGAAATCAGTTGAGTAGGGATCGTCGGAGTAGAGGTTGTTGGACAAGCCCCTTCGATTCCTCCATTGGCGGCTTTGTGGGCTAAAATCCTACTGAAATCAATAGTACACAATTAGAAGGAATCAAGACCTAACACCTCGATGATCCTCTGATGCTTAAGTCAGTGACTTGGAGAAGAATGTAGAAATCTAATAGAAATTGAATGGAAAATTAGACTTCAGTGTTTCTTACCAAGATACCTCTTCTATACAAACTTGGATCAGGAAGAGAGGAAAGTCCACATGTCAACATCTCATCGGTCCAGATGAATTAGCTTGTAGGAAATTCCTCTATAACTGAACTGTCTATGCATAGTGGTGTAGCCAGGATCTGGAGCTTAGAGGAGCACACTCTTGTTTCTTCTCTTGAGAAAATACTAAAATAATAATATCTAATTACATCAACAATTTTAATTTTTTTTTAGAGAAAGAATAGGGTCTCGAACTCGAGAACCCCAACCAAATACTATATATAAAATGATTGTTTACAAAAAAAAAGGAGTACTTACAACTCCAAAAGTATAGTCGAAATTACTACAATCAGCTCCTAAAAATAGTGATATTAAACTTGAAAATGGTATTTAATAACTACCACAATGACTTGATATTTTTAAATTGTTGCATAATTATTACATCATTACTAATAGTATAAAGAACATCATTTAATATATGTTACCATGTAGTCATTCCTCCATCAAGTTCTCGTGAGGTTTAAGGGTTTAGTTTTCATTATATTTATAGCTAATAATACTCTCTAACCACTTGCAATTGCAACATGCAAAATCAATGCAAACTTTACAAGCATGAAAAGGTTCATAGATGCCGTCATGCATATGAGTATTTTAAAGTGTAGGTGTCTGTATAAATGCAAATGTCTTCGTAGTCGTCTGAATACCAAATTTTCTTTAAAAACTAACTTTTTCGTTCAGTCATATATTGTTGAATTTTGAATGTAAAAGATTCTCTCGAGAAACCACGTACAAATAAATGATGTTCCTTATATTTTAACGCATTATTTTGATGCTGAATGCATTAGATTCATCTTAAGTTTGACATGCATTCTTCAAACATTTTGTGTTCTTTTGTGAAGTTTTGTATGATCAGTATGTGCTTCTAGGTCTGGATTGTATAAAATTGGGTATATAATTGTAAAATGTGGAACTATGTGAATTTGCTATGCGATTACTGAGATGGATGCTTTGTTTTCTAGGATGCAGCTACCAAAACTAAGAAAACTTCTTGCAAGTTGCAAGCTTTTTTCAGCTTCTTCTTTCATTACCTTTGCATTGTTGTGGTATTCAATCCAAAAGTAATAATCTATATGTTCTATCAAAATGGTTTTCTATGTATCTTTAGATTCTTGGTGAACTCTGTACTGTATCTTGAATGTGCACGTTTATATATCTCAATTCCAAAAGTAATCATCTATTATGTTCTGTCAAGATTGGACTCATGATTGGCCGGCTCTATTTGTGGAAGGTGTCAGCGCGTTATGGTTTTGGCGCAATAGGGTTTTACATAATGAAGGTAATTCTTATCATCCTGATTTAGCTAATGAGATTAGAAAGCAGGCTCTACAGTTTGTTCAATTAGGCTCATGGCCAGTGCTCCAAAGGACCGTTGGAAAGAGCTCTGGATTTAATTCCCATTTAGGTATATATATATATATATATATATATATATATATATATATATATATATATATATATATATATATATATATATATATATATATATATATATATATATATATATATATATGTATCAAGTTTGTGAAACCCTTATTTTATTGGACATTTGAACAAATGCCTACACTGAGCTAAACTCTAGGTCAATGTAAACTATGTGGTATTTAGTTTATCAAAGAACTAATATTTTCTTTATTTTCTCCTTAAATTCTAGAACCACATGATTTCTTTTGTTCTTCACTTAGACCTGATTTCTAATTCTATATTTTCTGAAAAGATAAGTCTAACTGCAAAAGCTCTACATAAAAAAGGTTCATAGATATCATCATACATATGAATATTTTAAAGTGTAGGCGTCTATATAAATGCAAATGTCTTCTTAGTCATCTGAAAACCAAGACTTCTTTAACAAAAACTAATGTTTTCATTCAGTCATATTGAAATTTGTATGTAAGAGATTCTCTCGAGAAACCACGTACAAATAAATGATGTTCCTTATATTTTAACGCATTATTTTGATGCTGAATGCATTAGATTCATCTTAAGTTTGACATGCATTCTTCAAACATTTTGTGTTCTTTTGTGAAGTTTTGTATGATCAGTATGTGCTTCTAGGTCTGGATTGTATAAAATTGGGTATATAATTGTAAAATGTGGAACTATGTGAATTTGCTATGCGATTACTGAGATGGATGCTTTGTTTTCTAGGATGCAGCTACCAAAACTAAGAAAACTTCTTGCAAGTTGCAAGCTTCTTTTCAGCTTCTTCTTTCATTACCTTTGCATTGTTGTGGTATTCAATCCAAAAGTAATAATCTATATGTTCTATCAAAATGGTTTTCTATGTATCTTTAGATTCTTGGTGAACTCTGTACTGTATCTTGAATGTGCACGTTTATATATCTCAATTCCAAAAGTAATCATCTATTATGTTCTGTCAAGATTGGACTCATGATTGGCCGGCTCTATTTGTGGAAGGTGTCAGCGCGTTATGGTTTTGGCGCAATAGGGTTTTACATAATGAAGGTAATTCTTATCATCCTGATTTAGCTAATGAGATTAGAAAGCAGGCTCTACAGTTTGTTCAATTAGGCTCATGGCCAGTGCTCCAAGGACCGTTGGAAAGAGCTCTGGATTTAATTCCCATTTAGGTATATATATATATATATATATATATATATATATATATATATATATATATATATATATATATATATATATATATATATATATATATATATATATATATATATATATATATGTATCAAGTTTGTGAAACCCTTATTTTATTGGACATTTGAACAAATGCCTACACTGAGCTAAACTCTAGGTCAATGTAAACTATGTGGTATTTAGTTTATCAAAGAACTAATATTTTCTTTATTTTCTCCCCTTAAATTCTAGAACCACATGATTTCTTTTGTTCTTCACTTAGACCTGATTTCTAATTCTATATTTTCTGAAAAGATAAGTCTAACTGCAAAAGCTCTACATAAAAAAGGTTCATAGATATCATCATACATATGAATATTTTAAAGTGTAGGCGTCTATATAAATGCAAATGTCTTCTTAGTCATCTGAAAACCAAGACTTCTTTAACAAAAACTAATGTTTTCATTCAGTCATATTGAAATTTGTATGTAAGAGATTCTCTCAATAACCATGTATAGATAAACATATTTCTTATAATTTAGCACATTGTTTGATGTTGAATGCATTAGGTTCTCCTTCATAGCATTGATATTTAGCTTCTCCTTGATATCTAAATGTGATGGCAGTGACTGCTCGAGATTATCAAAAGGTGTGGTTTTACACTCTTTACTGCTCGGTTTCTTATTTTTCATCGTCTTAACTCAGTTTGTTGTTCAATATATATTGATAATCAATCTAAGGAAATGGAAAAGATGTGATCTTTCTCATTAGAATCTATTATCAATTTCACAGTGATTTGGTTCCTACTTCCAATGTTTATTCTGTAGATCTGTTACAAGAGGAGCATTGCAAAATTTTTGTTTTATTTTCTTTGATGATCTCAAGTTTGGACAAGGATTCTTCAAACATTCTGCGTTTTAATATTTTTACCAATGTACTTATTGTCTTATGTGGGAAATTTGTTTTCAGTATGTGCTTCTAGGTCTGGCTTGTATAAAATTGATATTCTTTGATGGTCTCAAGTCAGAATGTGCTTCTAAATCTGATAATATGAAATTTTGTATCAGTCTGTGATATTCTGAAAACTTTAGATTGCTTTTTGATATGTAATAAGGTAAGTGTGGTGGAGGGTAGTAGAGCATATTTTTGTTTATTTTCTCCTTAAATTCTAGAACCACATGATTTCTTTTGTTCTTCACTTAGACCTGATTTCTAATTCTATATTTTCTGATAAGTCTAACTGCAAAAGCTCTACATAAAAAAGGTTCATAGATATCATCATACATATGAATATTTTAAAGTGTAGGCGCTATATAAATGCAAATGTCTTCTTAGTCATCTGAAAACCAAGACTTCTTTAACAAAAACTAATGTTTTCATTCAGTCATATTGAAATTTGTATGTAAGAGATTCTCTCAATAACCATGTATAGATAAACATATTTCTTATAATTTAGCACATTATTTGATGTTGAATGCATTAGGTTCTCCTTCATAGCATTGATATTTAGCTTCTCCTTGATATCCTAAATGTGATGGCAGTGACTGCTCGAGATTATCAAAAGGTGTGGTTTTTTACACTCTTTTACTGCTCGGTTTCTTATTTTTCATCGTCTTAACTCAGTTTGTTGTTCAATATATATTGATAATCAATCTAAGGAAATGGAAAAGATGTGATCTTTCTCATTAGAATCTATTATCAATTTCACAGTGATTTGGTTCCTACTTCCAATGTTTATTCTGTAGATCTGTTACAAGAGGAGCATGGCAAAATTTTTGTTTTATTTTCTTTGATGATCTCAAGTTTGGACAAGGATTCTTCAAACATTCTGCGTTTTAATATTTTTACCAATGTACTTATTGTCTTATGTGGGAAATTTGTTTTCAGTATGTGCTTCTAGGTCTGGCTTGTATAAAATTGATATTCTTTGATGGTCTCAAGTCAGAATGTGCTTCTAAATCTGATAATATGAAATTTTGTATCAGTCTGTGATATTCTGAAAACTTTAGATTGCTTTTTGATATGTAATAAGGTAAGTGTGGTGGAGGGTAGTAGAGCATATTTTTTGTTGGGTAAATGGTGTGGAGAATGGACTTTGGCCTCTCTTTTTCCAGATTTATTTGCATTAGCAGATAGACCTACAGCCAGTGTTTCCTCTTTTTTCAAATTTATTTATCGCGTCTTTGGCGTACACTGGAATCGAACCTAGGCCCCCCACGAGGGGCTTTGCCATGTGACCTACAACCAGTGTTTCCTCTCTTAAAAAAAGAGAAAATGACAAATGGATATGGGAAATCTCCTTTGTGAGACAATCACATGGCCTCCAGTGGTAAAATTTCTGAGTTATTATATATAATTAATAGTCTTAGCTTTCATGAGGATATGATATTCGGATATGGAAATGGGAGAGCAAAGTTATTTTCCCCTTGAAGGAGAGGTGAATATGAGGACTTTTCGTGAGTACCAGTTTATTTAAAAGTTGAAACGTTTTCGCTTTGTTAGCTTTAAAAGAAGGTTGAATACTAAAGCCTGATTAGGAAAAATATTCCTGCGTGGTGTAAAGGAGGAGAGCCATGATCATTTATATCTATCCTGTAGCTTTGTGAAATCTTTATGGAGCTCATTACGCTTTAAGTTTCAGGTATCAAATTTTATTATAATCTAGTTATCTTAAATATGGAAGTGGAGGAGAAATGTTCTCTCTTCAGACAAGAAAATGAAGCGGAATGTGTCTGTGTAGTTCATAATCTTAGATTTAGTCCCTCTAACCATTAGACCAAAACTCCGAAGTTATGGTGAGGATTGAGGATTATAGTTTTATATTAGTTCTAACATCAACCCTTTTTATGGGCTGAAACCTGGACTCATGCATCGGTGTCAATTTTTAGAAAATCCGCTTAAAATTCGTGGCCGGTGGGATTTGAACCTGAGTTGCTCTGATACCATCTTAGATTTAGTCCCTCTAACCATTATACCAAAACTCCAAAGTTATGGTGAGGATCGAGGATTATAGTTTTATATTAATTCTAACACATAAGATGAGAATTTTTCAACAAACCAACATCCATTCTTTGAAAGTACCACAAAAAATTAATCATTTTACATCGCTTTTGTTAGGTAATCCACCTTCCAGGTTCAAGGAGATACAGAGCTACACTCGTCGTAAAAATAAAGAAGTTCAGGAAGAGGATTAGCTGTCGGAGGAGCAAGAGTTGGAAGTACAGTTGACGCTTTGGGATCATATGGACGATGCTGAGATTAGAGGGGATGAACTGATTTTATGATGTATCTGCGCCTGTGGTGGTTTTTTGTGTCTGAACTTGTTGCATATGGGTTGTATTGTTTCAGGTTGTAAACTTGTTAGTTGTTACTATGGGGTGGTGTTATGGTTCTTTTAAGTGTTATAGAAAGCGGCCTAGGCTTCCGCCTAAGCTTAGACGGAGCTTTGATGCCTACTTTGCCTGGAAGGTCATGCTAGGGCTTAATTAGGCTGTACTAGCTTTTAAGCCGCCAAAAAAAGAGTTAAAACCGCCCCCCAACCGTAAACCGGAAAAAGGTTTTAATTAAACCCCACCAAGAAACCTGGAAAATCGACTGTGTTTAACTGAGACTCACGGGTCAATCCCGCCTGACCCCAAAGATGGGTCATGACCCGGCCCACCCGGAGTGGGTCGGGTCCCACTGCCCGAGATATACGCTGTCACGGGTCGGACCGGGTCGAGCTCTAAACCCGACGAGAACTTGACCCGCCCACTGTGAACTCTACCAATCAATGACCAACTGCCCTACCCTGCATTTAATTATATATATATATATATATATATATATATATATATATATATATATATATATATATATATATATATATATATATATATATATATATATATATATATATATATATATATATATATATATATATATATATATATATATATATATATATATATATATATATATATATATATATATATATATATATATATATATATGAAATAATGTATATGAGGTATGCCCATTTTAATAAAGAGCTATAAGATAGCCTTATTATCTCTCTCTCTCTCTCTATATATATATATATATATATATATATATATATATATATAGAGCAAAGTCTTATGAACTTAAGTTCATAATGAATAGTGGTGCACCAATTTTTTATCCACTCATCTTGCCTTGAGATTTGTGATGCACAAATCTCAGCCTACTTTATTTTCACTGATCCCAAAGCAAGATGAGTGGTTAGAAAAGTTGGTGCACCACTATTCATTATGAACTTAAGTTCATAGAGCCTTGTTCTATATATATATATATATATATATATATATATATATATATATATATATATATATATATATATATATATATATATATATATATATATATATATATATATATATATATATATATATATATATATATATATATAACTCTGAGGAATTGGTCCTTAAATATTAATGGTTAATTTTTTTTTTCCTTTTATATTTGTAATTTAAATTTAAACTAAAGGAAAGTTATTAGCTTCCCATAGGCGTGGGTCTTCTATCGAGTTCGAACCACGCATCATTGTGTTTGTGATATTTTATCTTTATACAATGTCTGCCATCGTAGTGTGTGTGTATATTATTTTAAACAAAGAGTAAAATAAAAAAAATAATTTAAATATAATTTAATATATACAAATACAAAGTTAATATAGTTTATAAATTAAAATTTAAAAAATTAAAAATCAGGGTATCTAATCACCACCCTACCACCCCTAAATAGATCACGGGTCCGACCCTCCCACCCCTAAGCTGGTCACTGCCTGGACTGGGTCCAATCCCGCACCGGACGAGAGAAATGGGCATGGCCCACTCGACCCGCGGGCTCGGGTCGAACCCGCCTAACTGAACTCCGCTGCAAGTCACGACCAACTGCCCGCCCACACCCACCCCTACCGCTTAACTTATTAAAACCCAAATCTACCCATTTTCCTCGTGATCTCTATTTTCCAAAATCCCTTCATGCGCCACCTCCTCTTCCGCCGCCTTCTCCTCGGTGATCAGCGCACTCGTCTACTCGAGCCACCTCCTGGCTCCTCTTAGCGCCTCTTAGTCTTCATGTGACCCTCCTCTTCTCTTTTCAGGTAAAGTTTTCATCTTTTTTCCTTTGTTTTATTTATTTTTCGGTGTGATTATTGATTGGTAAACAAATATGTACATGATGCTAATGAACCTCTTTTTTGCCAAAATTTCTTATTTTACGGATCGAAATACAATTATACGAGTTTAGTGAGATCTTGTTGATGAAATTGTTGATCTTTTTTGCGCGTTTAAGAATCCAATCTTGATATACTATACAGTTCAACTCAACAAATCTTCATGCTGCAGACCGAAAATTCCAACCAAGCAAAATTAATCATTGCAAGAAAATTAATTATTATACTTAAATAATTTAAAAATAACGCTTTAGGGCCGCTCAAACACCTTCTGCCTAGCTCTATCTGTAACATTGGTTCTTTGTGTTAAATTGATGATATTGTACACTTTGTAAGTGCAGCTATACATAACTACATAACGAAGTCTCAACAAAATATACTGAAATTCTACAGAAAAATCGAGAAGAAGAGCAAGTTCCAATTTCTTTTGAGTTCTTCATTCATAGTTTTTCAGTAATGGATCCGGATTCAGTGAAATCGACCTTATCAAATCTAGCCTTTGAAATGTAATGGCAGCAGCTGCCCGTGATTATCAAAAGGTGCGATCTTTATTCTCCTTTCTTAGTTCTGATCTTTTAATCCCATTTTTCTGTTCAATATATGATAATTGAGCAAGGGGTTGTGAAAAGGTTTGATCTTTCAAATTGGGAAAGTATTTGTGTAAACAATGAAATAGTTATTTTTCCAATTGTTATTTTGTAGATCTGACATTATAGGAGCAAAGAAAAATTTATGTCTCATTTTTTTTTCCTGGATTCCACTGATCCTGGGTTGTATAAAGTTGAGTATATAGTTGTAAAATATTGAATTATTAAGGGTTTAGGTGGACACAAGAAGGCAAGAGGCTCAAAATTTCTGAAAGTTATTGAGATGGGTGCTTGTTTTCTAGGATGCAATAAAACTAAGGAAAAGCTCTTGCATGCTTTTTAATTCAGCTTCCTTTCATGACCTTACATTGTTTTGGTATTCACTCCCAAAGTGATAATCTATTATGTTTTATCGAGACGGTTTTTTTATGTATCTTAGATTTGGAATAACTGTAGAATCAGAATGACGGCCTACTTCACATCTATACTAATGTATAACAGACTTAGTTAGGGTATAAAAAGTTGAATGAATGGAGAAATGTCCTCCTTCCTATTTTAATTGTGAGGGTATTCGTAATTTTACAGGAGTTTTTTTTGGCTTTCTTTCTTTTGATTTCTTATTTCTAGATTGTTCTAAAATCATGATATGAGAATGAGAATGTGATCTTAACTCACATAATTATAGTTACAATTTTACAAGAGAATTTTTTTCCTTTATTTTTCTGTTTTCCTTTCTTACACCTAGAACATCCTAAATCATAACATGAGAATATAATTTATAACGCATACAAATAAATTGCAATATTCTCTATTTTTCTTCAAGATATTTAATCACTGCTCCACCATATTATCCTCAATAAGGAAGCTCAAAGAAAAACTGTGTTAAGAATGTTTGTTGGTTTAATTATTCTATAATAACATTACATAAATTAAGGGCATGTTTTGCTAAAACTTATTTTGTAAAATTTAATAAGTTACTTATTACTTTTACTTATTGTTTTAATGGGAAAAGTAGTATTTTACCAAAAATAAGTAAACTTACTTATAAGTGTCAAAAAAAAAAGGTGGCAATCTCAACTTATTTTTTTTCCAACTTATAGGTAAAAAATAAGTAAATCAGTAAAACTCACCAAACATGATGTTGGATTCTTCTAAGTAAAGACTAACTTATAAATTAAAATAACTAGGTTGCCAAACATGCTCCAAATCATTATCAAACTATTAGTATGTCT
The DNA here is from genome assembly GCA_012295165.1 of Asparagus setaceus. Classification (NCBI taxonomy): domain Eukaryota; kingdom Viridiplantae; phylum Streptophyta; class Magnoliopsida; order Asparagales; family Asparagaceae; genus Asparagus; species Asparagus setaceus. The sequence goes on from CM022710.1 coordinate 24,314,537, forward strand.
AACAGAAAATTAATTAGTTAGCAATTTGATAGTTTTGCATGTGCATTTGCACATGCCAATGTGCTGGTAATAGGAAACAAGATATGATGGGATATGAGAGGTGGTGATGCAGTTTATAAAAGCTTTGATATTCGAATATTGACTTAATAATACTAATTTGGCTTTGACAAAATTATGGCTTGGTTTATAGACTCTCCTTGTTTAGAAGGCGGTTAGGCTTCCGCCTAAGCTTAGGCGGAGCTTTGATGCCTACTTTTGCCTGGCGGTCATGCTAGAAGCCACTTAGGGCTAAGCGGCCAGCAGCTTTTAAGCGCTACAAAAAAGTTAAAAGCGGCCCAAACCAGCTGGAAAAATGTTTTTAATTAAAACCACCAAAAACCAAAATCACCAACTAACTGGTCAGGACCGGCCGATCTCTACCACCCCAAAGATGGGTCATGACCTGCCCACCCGGAGTGGTCGAACTGACCGGCCCGAGATATACGCTGTCACGGGACCGGGTCGAGCTCTAAACCCGGACGAGAGAACTTGACCGACCCCAGTAACCCGACCCGCTGATGACCCGGCAGGCCGTCCAGATTTAATTATATATATATATATATATATATATATATATATATATATATATATATATATATATATATATATATATATATATATTATATATATATATATATATATATATATATATATATATATATATATATATATATATATATATATATATATATATATATATATATATATATATATATATATATATATATATATATATATATATATATATATATATATATATATATATATATTATATATATATATATTATATATATATATATATATATATATATATATATATATATATATATATATATATATATATATATATATATATATATATAAAACAAAGCTCTTATGAACTTAAGTTCATAATGAATAGTGGTGCACAATTTTTATCACTCATCTGCCTTGAGATTTGTGATGCACAAATCTCAAAGTGGGCTTTATATCTTCATAGATCCCAAAGCAAGATGAGTGGTTAGAAAAGTTGGTGCACCACTATTCATTATGAACTTAAGTTCATAGGCATCTATATATATATATATATATATATATATATATATATATATATATATATATATATATATATATATATATATATATATATATATATATATATATATATATATATATATATATATATATATATATATATATATATATATAACTCTGAGGAATTGGTCCTTAAATATTAATGGTTAATTTTTTCTTTTTCCTTTTATATTTGTAATTTAAATTTAAACTAAAGGAAAGTTATTAGCTTCCCATAGACGTAGGTCTTCTATCGGTTCGAACCACGACATCATTGTGTTTGTGATATTTTATCTTTATACAATGTACGTCATCGTGTGTGTGTGTATATTATTTTAAACAAAGAGTAAAATAAAAAAAATAATTTAAATATAATTTAATATATACAAATACAAAGTTAATATAGTTTATAAATTAAAATTTAAAAAATTAAAAATCAGGCGAGACCCACTGGTTAGGCCACACCTAGCGGGTCCTGAGGTGGTTGGGCAACCCACCTAAGGTCCGGGTGGGGCTGGGTCCATCCAGCAGGGGCCGAGAAATGGGCATGGCCCACTCGACCGGCGGGCACAGGTCGAACAGCTAACCTTGAACTGGTAGGATCACGGACTGAACGGCACGGCCCACACCACCTACCGGCTAACTTATTAAAACCCAAATCTACCCATTTTCCTCGTGATCTCTATTTTCCAAAATCCCTTCATCGCCACTGCCACCTCCTCTTCCGCCGCCGCCTTCTCCTCGAGCTGATCACTGCACTACGTCTACTCGAGCCACCTCCTCGGCTCCTCTTCGCCGCCTCTTCGTCTTCATCCCCAGCCCTCCTCTTCTCTTTTCAAGGTAAAGTTTTCATCTTTTTTTCACCGTTTTTATTTATTTTTTCAGTGTGATTGACCGATTGGTAAACAAATATGTACATGATGCTAACTGAACCTCTTTGCTGCCAAAAAATTTCTTATTTTACAGATCGAAATACAATTATACAGAGTTTAGTGAGATCTTGTTGATGAAATTGTTGATCTTTTTATGCGGTTTGAGAATCCAATCTTGATATACTATAGAAACAGTTCAACTAAAACAAATCTTCATGCTGCAGACCTGAAAAATTCCAACCAAGCAAAATTAATCATTGTAAAAAAATTAATTATTATAATTAAATAATTTAAAAAATAACGCTTAGACGCCGGTTCAAACACCTAGTCTGCCTAGCTCTATCTGTAACATTGGTTCTTTTGTAAATTGGTGATATTGTACACTTCGTAAGTGCAGCTATACATGACTACATAACGAAGTCTCAACAAAATATACTGAAATTCTACAGAAAAATCGAGAAGAAGAGCAAGTTCCAATTTCTTTTGAGTTCTTCAGCTTCATAGTTCTTTCAGTAATGGATCCGGATTCAGTGAAATCGACCTTATCAAATCTAGCCTTTGGAAATGTAATGGCAGCAGCTGCCCGTGATTATCAAAAGGTGCGATCTTTATTCTCCTTTCTTAGTTCTGATCTTTTAATCCCATTTTTCTGTTCAATATATGATAATTGAGCAAGGGGTTGTGAAAAGGTTTGATCTTTCAAATTGGGAAAGTATTTGTGTAAACAATGAAATAGTTATTTTTCCAATTGTTATTTTGTAGATCTGACATTATAGGAGCAAAGAAAAATTTATGTCTCATTTTTTTTTCCTGGATCTGCCACTGATCCTGGGTTGTATAAAGTTGAGTATATAGTTGTAAAATATTGAATTATTAAGGGTTTAGGTGGACACAAGAAGGCAAGAGGCTCAAAATTTCTGAAAGTTATTGAGATGGGTGCTTGTTTTCTAGGATGCTGCTACCAAAACTAAGGAAAAGCTCTTGCATGCTTTTTAATTCAGCTTCCTTTCATGACCTTACATTGTTTTGGTATTCACTCCCAAAGTGATAATCTATTATGTTTTATCGAGACGGTTTTTTTATGTATCTTAGATTTGGAATAACTGTAGAATCAGAATGACGGCCTACTTCACATCTATACTAATGTATAACAGACTTAGTTAGGGTAATAAAAGTTGAATGAATGGAGAAATGTCCTCCTTCCTATTTTAATTGTGAGGGTATTCGTAATTTTACAGGAGGTTTTTGGCTTTCTTTTCTTTGATTTCTTATTTCTAGATTGTTCTAAAATCATGATATGAGAATGAGAATGTGATCTGAACTCACATAATTATAGTTACAATTTTACAAGAGAGAAATTTTTTTTCCTTTATTTTTCTGTTTTCCTTTCTTACACCTAGAACATCCTAAATCATAACATGAGAATATAATTTATAACGCACATAAATAAATTGCAATATTCTCTATTTTTCTTCATATTTAATCACTTGCTCCAACTATATTATTATCCTCAATAAGGAAGCTCTTGACAAAGCGTGTTAAGAATGTTTGTTGGTTTAATTATTCTATAATAACATTACATAAATTAAGGGCATGTTTTGCTAAAACTTATTTTGTAAAATTTAATAAGTTACTTATTACTTTTACTTATTGTTTTAATGGGAAAAGTAGTATTTTACCAAAATAAGTAAACTTACTTATAAGTGTCAAAAAAAAAAAAAAAAGGTGGCAAATCTCAACTTATTCTTTTTCCAACTTATAGGTAAAAATAAGTAAATCAGTAAAACTCACCAAACATGATGTTGGATTCTTCTAAGTAAAGACTAACTTATAAATTAAAATAACTAGGTTGCCAAACATGCTCCAAATCATTATCAAACTATTAGTATGTCTAACAGAAAATTAATTAGTTAGCAATTTGATAGTTTTGCATGTGCATTTGCACATGCCAATGTGCTGGTAATAGGAAACAAGATATGATGGGATATGAGAGGTGGTGATGCAGTTTATAAAAGCTTTGATATTGAATATTGACTTAATACTAATTTGGCTTTGACAAAATTATGGCTTGGTTTATAGACTCTCCTTGTTTAGAAGGCGGTTATCAATTATTGTATTCATTTTGGATGTAAAGTCTGCTCTTGATACAAGGTTATTGTTTAAGAGCAATGTTGGAGGAGTGGAACAAGGTGACCCATTTAATTTCCTGACCATTTATTTTACTCCTTGTAAAAGGATGTGGAAAGGTGAACACTTTAAGTACCTGATGAGTGAATTTTAAGTATGCATAAGGAGAAGATTAATATATAAGGAGAGTCTAGTATTTTTTTAAAAAATTAACTTTTAGGAAGAAATTGATGCTATATGGAAGAATTCTGGTATCTGATCTAGCTAAAATTTCAAAAGGTAGGTATTTATCATATAACATTTTTGGCTGGATCCCATCTTGCACAATAGACAACACTCACCATTTTTGGAATTTTTTGGTTTTGGAATTCCCTTCTCCAATTCACTAAACTGTATTTCCTCAGGGTTAATGACTAGAAGGTGATTCTACCTTTGATATGGAGAATGATACTGGATTACATTCTTTTCCCTTGATTGTCCTGTCTCTATAAAGATTTACAAATAAATAATAAATGCCAAATGGACAATTCTGGTCTGATACATGAACTTTGAAGATATTCAATTTTATTGGAGCATGATATTCCATCATGCTGTAATACCTTATCCTGAAACCTTCTATATGAATCTTCTTTGAATATACAAGTTGCCTGTTGTTGGCAAGTTTTACAAAAGTCAGTCTTTACAGATATCTAACGCTTTTCAATTTTTGGATCTGATGGCAATGAATTAAAATCGATTGTAATTTCTCAACGAATTTTATTGGCTTTAAGGAATCTGGATTTCGGATGCCTGTGGACTAAATCCCAAAGCAAGATGAGTGGTTAGAAAAGTTGGTGCCCATCATTCTATGAACTAAGATATAGAGCTTCTTTCTATATATATATATATATATATATATATATATATATATATATATATATATATATATATATATATATATATATATATATATATATATATATATATATATATATATATATATATATATATATATATATATATATATATAACTCTGAGGAATTGGTCCTTAAATATTAATGGTTAATTTTTTCTTTTTTCCTTTTATATTTGTAATTTAAATTTAAACTAAAGGAAAGTTATTAGCTTCCCATAGGCGTAGGTCTTCTATCGAGTTCGAACCACGCACATCATTGTGTTTGTGATATTTTATCTTTATATAATGTCTCATCATTGTGTGTGTATATTATTTTAAACAAAGAGTAAAATAAAAAAAATAATTTAAATATAATTTAATATATACAAATACAAAGTTAATATAGTTTATAAATTAAAATTTAAAAAATTAAAAATCACAGGCAGACCCCGGGTCCGGCCGACCCACCTAGCGGGTGTGAGGTGGTCCGGCCGGCCACCAAAGCGGGTCACGGGTGGGCCGGGTCCAATCGCACGGGAGAGAGAAATGGGCATGGCCCCGAGGCTGGGTGAACGCTAACCTTGAACGGTGGTAGATCCGAGGACACTGGCAACCTGGCCCACACCCACCCTACTGCGCTAACTTATTAAAACCCAAATCTACCCATTTTCCTCGTGATCTCTATTTTCCAAAATCCCTTCATCGCATGCCACCTCCTCTTCCGCCAGCCTTCTCCTGGTGATCAGCACTTTCGTACACTCGAGCCACCTCCTCGGCTCCTCTTCCAGCCTCTTCGTCTTCATTGACCCTCCTCTTCTCTTTTCAAGGTAAAGTTTTCATCTTTTTTTCACTGTTTTTATTTATTTTTTGATTAATGATTGACCGATTGGTAAACAAATATGTACATGATGCTAACTGAACCTCTTTGCTGCCAAAAAATTTCTTATTTTACAGATCGAAATACAATTATACAGAGTTTAGTGAGATCTTGTTGATGAAATTGTTGATCTTTTTATGCGGTTTAAGAATCCAATCTTGATATACTATAGAAACAGTTCAACTGAAACAAATCTTCATGCTGCAGACCTGAAAAATTCCAACCAAGCAAAATTAATCATTGCAAGAAAATTAATTATTATACTTAAATAATTTAAAAAATAACGCTTAGGCGCCGGCTCAAACACCTAGTCTGCCTAGCTCTATCTGTAACATTGGTTCTTTTGTAAATTGGTGATATTGTACACTTTGTAAGTGCAGCTATACATAACTACATAACGAAGTCTCAACAAAATATACTGAAATTCTACAGAAAAATCGAGAAGAAGAGCAAGTTCCAATTTCTTTTGAGTTCTTCAGCTTCATAGTTCTTTCAGTAATGGATCCGGATTCAGTGAAATCGACCTTATCAAATCTAGCCTTTGGAAATGTAATGGCAGCAGCTGCCCGTGATTATCAAAAGGTGCGATCTTTATTCTCCTTTCTTAGTTCTGATCTTTTAATCCCATTTTTCTGTTCAATATATGATAATTGAGCAAGGGGTTGTGAAAAGGTTTGATCTTTCAAATTGGGAAAGTATTTGTGTAAACAATGAAATAGTTATTTTTCCAATTGTTATTTTGTAGATCTGACATTATAGGAGCAAAGAAAAATTTATGTCTCATTTTTTTTCCTGGATCTGCCACTGATCCTGGGTTGTATAAAGTTGAGTATATAGTTGTAAAATATTGAATTATTAAGGGTTTAGGTGGACACAAGAAGGCAAGAGGCTCAAAATTTCTGAAAGTTATTGAGATGGGTGCTTGTTTTCTAGGATGCTGCTACCAAAACTAAGGAAAAGCTCTTGCATGCTTTTTAATTCAGCTTCCTCTTTCATGACCTTACATTGTTTTGGTATTCACTCCCAAAGTGATAATCTATTATGTTTTATCGAGACGGTTTTTTTATGTATCTTAGATTTGGAATAACTGTAGAATCAGAATGACGGCCTACTTCACATCTATACTAATGTATAACAGACTTAGTTAGGGTAATAAAAGTTGAATGAATGGAGAAATGTCCTCCTTCCTATTTTAATTGTGAGGGTATTCGTAATTTTACAGGAGGTTTTTGGCTTTCTTTTCTTTTGATTTCTTATTTCTAGATTGTTCTAAAATCATGATATGAGAATGAGAATGTGATCTGAACTCACATAATTATAGTTACAATTTTACAAGAGAGAAATTTTTTTTCCTTTATTTTTCTGTTTTCCTTTCTTACACCTAGAACATCCTAAATCATAACATGAGAATATAATTTATAGCACATAAATAAATTGCAATATTCTCTATTTTTCTTCGTTATTTAATCACTTGCTCAGGCTATATTATCCTCAATAAGGAAGCTCTTGACAAAGCGTGTTAAGAATGTTTGTTGGTTTAATTATTCTATAATAACATTACATAAATTAAGGGCATGTTTTGCTAAAACTTATTTTGTAAAATTTAATAAGTTACTTATTACTTTTACTTATTGTTTTAATGGGAAAAGTAGTATTTTACCAAAAATAAGTAAACTTACTTATAAGTGTCAAAAAAAAAAAAAAGGTGGCAAATCTCAACTTATTCTTTTTCCAACTTATAGGTAAAAATAAGTAAATCAGTAAAACTCACCAAACATGATGTTGGATTCTTCTAAGTAAAGACTAACTTATAAATTAAAATAACTAGGTTGCCAAACATGCTCCAAATCATTATCAAACTATTAGTATGTCTAACAGAAAATTAATTAGTTAGCAATTTGATAGTTTTGCATGTGCATTTGCACATGCCAATGTGCTGGTAATAGGAAACAAGATATGATGGGATATGAGAGGTGGTGATGCAGTTTATAAAAGCTTTGATATTGAATATTGACTTAATACTAATTTGGCTTTGACAAAATTATGGCTTGGTTTATAGACTCTCCTTGTTTAGAAGGCGGTTATCAATTATTGTATTCATTTTGGATGTAAAAGTCTGCTCTTGATACAAGGTTATTGTTTAAGAGCAATGTTGGAGGAGTGGAACAAGGTGACCCATTTAATTTCCTGACCATTTATTTTACTCCTTGTAAAAGGATGTGGAAAGGTGAACACTTTAAGTACCTGATGAGTGAATTTTAAGTATGCATAAGGAGAAGATTAATATATAAGGGAGAGTCTAGTATTTTTTAAAAAATTAACTTTTAGGAAGAAATTGATGCTATATGGAAGAATTCTGGTATCTGATCTAGCTAAAATTTCAAAAGGTAGGTATTTATCATATAACATTTTTGGCTGGATCCCATCTTGCACAATAGACAACACTCACCATTTTTGGAATTTTTTGGTTTTTTGGAATTCCCTTCTCCAATTCACTAAACTGTATTTCCTCAGGGGTTAATGACTAGAAGGTGATTCTACCTTTGATATGGAGAATGATACTGGATTACATTCTTTTCCCTTGATTGTCCTGTCTCTATAAAGATTTACAAATAAATAATAAATGCCAAATGGACAATTCTGGTCTGATACATGAACTTTGAAGATATTCAATTTTATTGGAGCATGATATTCCATCATGCTGTAATACCTTATCCTGAAACCTTCTATATGAATCTTCTTTGAATATACAAGTTGCCTGTTGTTGGCAAGTTTTACAAAAAGTCAGTCTTTACAGATATCTAACGTTTTTCAATTTTTGGATCTGATGGCAATGAATTAAAATCGATTGTAATTTCTCAACGAAATTTTATTGGCTTCTTAAGGAATCTGGATTTCGGATGCCTGTGGACTAAATCGTTATATAATGCTTTTGAAGCTGGTTGCCGCATATTTTTTTATTACAAGTTTGGCCTGTTGAGGAAGGTGAGTTTAGTGTTTTGTTCTTTCAACATAAACTAAGCATAGAGCTCCTTCATCCTTTCTAAGAGATTGAATTAGATTTTATTGTGGAAAGCATGAGGTTAAGGAGGTCTAATATAAATTCTGTTGGTTACAAGCTTTCTGTAAAAGGAACAAATTTGCTGCAACTTTATGTTGATATCAGTATGTCAGTATGTAATGGGAAACACAATCGAACAATCTCATGCATTTAAATTTAAATTTATTGAAAATACTCAGGTAAGTAGGCTTGCTATTTTCAGGTGTTATTAGATGGCGACTGACATGGTATTGCTGAATATGCCATTTGTTAGGGCTTATTTGTTGTAAAAAATGGATGCTACATGTTTATTCCCATTCCCATCTATGGTTTTGTAGCAAAGACATTTCGCAAAATTGTGATGTTAGTCTGACAACTATTGTAATTGTTTGTCAACTCCGGGAACAATTTTAATATGTGAAGACCCCATTTGGGTGGTAAATAGTTTGTGATCTTGTTCTGGCAACTTACAAGTGCTGATGAGAGGATTGGTGCTAGGACTTTAAAAATTAAAAATAGAGGTTAATTAAGAAGTTTTTTCTTTTAATTGAAATGCTAATTTTGCCTCTTTTTTCGCTGAACATCTAGATTTATTGATAAACTTAGATAACAAATTATTCTTTTGAACTAATGCTACCTGTTTGTAAATGGCGCTGACCCCTAGAATAAATTAATAAATCTAAGAGCCATTTTGGGGTTAGTTGGGGTTTGATTTAAAAACTTCTCTTTAATATTGTTTTCTCTCCCTAGTTTGAAATGGTGAAGATATCTATATTGCAATCTTTCTCACATGTCCTTCCTCCTATCCCTCCCTATTGGCAGTCAATTTTCAGCCATATAGATGATCTGATAGTAACATAACATTATTCTTGTTATTGTAAAGAAAATCTTAATAAAGTTACAGACCTATGGCACTTGAAATTTCTTGTTCATTCAATTACTCAAAATCTATGCAATGCTTACGATTCAACAACTGGCCGCTAGTCATGATCCGATAGTAACATAACATTATTCTTGTTATTGTAAAGAAAATCTTCATGAAGTTACAGACCTATGACACTTGATTTCTTGTTCATTCAATTACTCAAAATCAATGCAATGCTTACAATTCAACAACTGGCTGCTTGTCAAAGGTTGACGACGATGATCAGCATTTTGGTGGACGAAAATACAATGAAAAAAGTTCAAATAAATTGTTTGCAGTTTGCATGATACTATTGTTGTAATATTTATACTATCTTCTGTAATCTGTGTGGCTATGCGGTTTGTTAGTTTATACATCTTTGCATAATGTATTTCTACTAAATGGTAACTTTAAATTCCTTTATATCTCTGCAATAGTGCTGATAATAAATGGAACTGACATGAATGCTATATCTTGGCTCCTTTTTTCCTTCTAGAGGGATGATGGAATCAAGCCTGTACAGATTTTTAGTCATTGTTCAGTCCATGAATATTCCAATAGCTTTCTTGTGACCATCCATCTATGATACAGGAATTGTTAGCTACACAAAAAGCTCAGGCATCCCGAGGAACTAATGAGGAAGTTGACCTTGATGAGTTATTGGATGTAAGTTATTATCAAGTCTATATACCTCAAGATGATGTTGAAAATTGCATTGTGTCCCTGTACCTTTAATCTACTTAACCTTTGCTATGCTATGATTCAGGACCCTGAGCTCGAAAAGTTACATGCAGACAGAATTGCTGCTCTCAAGGTAGTGAGAAATAACAACATTTTCTTTGTGAATTCATAATTTAAGCAGTTAGTATACAATATGGAGTTATAAGGATGCGTACATTAACAGAAAGAAGCTGAAAAGAGGGAGGTCTTGAAAAGGCAAGTGCATGGTGAGTACAGAGAGATATCTGAAGGAGACTTTCTTGGGGAAGTTACTGGGAGTGAAAGAGCGATCTGTCATTTCTACCACCGCGAGTTTTACCGTTGCAAATAATTTCATCACATAGAACTTATATGGAAGTAATTAAATCACTTTACTTTTATGTAGATTGGTCATTTCATATCCCATTTTAATGAGATGGGTTTGGTCCTAATTCTTTGTAGGATAATGGATAAGCATTTGAAGGCCCTTGCACCACAACATATTAATACAAAGTTCATTAAATTGGATGCTGAAGTTAGTTTCTGTTATCCATTCTCTGTTTTTTTAAATAAATAGGACTAATTACTATTGGAATTGAATGCAGAATGCTCCTTCTTTGTGACGAAACTGGGGGTCAAGACTCTTCCTTGTGTAATATTGTTCAGGTATATTCATCTTATTGAAACCTCTTTATTTTTGCATTTTCGTGTATGACATCTTATATGTTGATATTAATCACATACATTGCTCCCCGAGATTTATATAGAACTTCTTAGTTTCGAATCATCTCTGCATAATTTTTGTAGGAAGGGAATTGCCTTTGATAGGATAGTTGGATTTCAAGACCTAGAAGGCAAAGATGATTTCACTACAACAGCACTGGAGAATCTTTTAAAAAGAAAAGGTGCTTCTTGTTTCCTTAAAATCTTTTTGAGAAATATGTGTTAGCTTGCGATGCCTAAACTATCTCATGTTTCAGGAATTATCGATGACAGGAAGAAGGATAATGACAACGACGACGATGATGAGTATGGAAGAAATAGGAGTGTCAGATCATCAGATGTTCAGGATTCTGATTCTGACTGAAAGTGGCAACTTGCAGTTTTTCTATATTTTGTATACTATATACTGTTGGCTTTGCAGCATCCCCCTCTGGTAGCCTGTTTCCAGGGATTAATATTTGGCACAGGTTTTTCCTAAATTTATATTTGAGCAGATCCATGTTCAATTTTATTGTAAGCTTGGTCTGGAGGTGTTCATTTGTTCAACATTCAGTTGTCTTGAGGCCTAATTTTGAACTATATCTAGCGAAGGTCTTTAGGTTCTCCTAAGTAGATCACGAGTATTAAATAAAAATTAAAAAAAATTTAAAAAAAGGAGCTTCCATGTAAATTTCACAGAAGTATCATGATCTATGAGGGATTTTGATAACCCTATCATGTAAAGTTATATAACAAAATACCACAAGCTTTCAAATTTGCTGATTAAAATTATCCTATTGGCATTCACGGTGTTTTAAAAGTCTAAAATGCGCATTACACTTGAATTTAAAGAAGGGGAAGGGAGAGTATTTTCTTTTAAAAATATCATAATTTTCTCACTGAGGTACAATAGAAGCATAGCATGATTTGCGATTCTAATTGATCCCGGTTCTTTAGGTCATCGTATGCGCTCATCGTAATTTCTTAAGGAGAGGAAGCGGCTCATTTGTGATAGAGATATCAGATGCCTCTGAGGAATTTGCTGCAGATCTTACTTTGACAGAAGAAGATTCTCTTGATGAGATTATGAGAATTTTTGGAGTTCACTTGATGAGATTACAAGACTTTGGTTGGTTTCATCATATTCTCGTTATAAGCAACAGGGTAGCGTTCCACATTCCTTCAGAAGAAATTAGTACTAATCATTGATAATTGCATGGGAAAACACAAAACTTCCAGAGTCAACACACACACTGAGAAATGTGCAATGTCATCCGTCTACAAATGTCAAGCTCAAAGGCTCGGAAGAGGAAAGTTCAAATGTTAAGTTCTTAAGGCTCGGAAGAGAAAAGTTCAATCTCAGCGCAAGGAGAAAACAAAGAAAACAAAAAAGCCCCAGCGACAACAAAGATCTGCAGCAAGTCTCTTGGGTTACTGCAATGCTGTCTAGGATGTTATAGGTTCTTAATAAACACTGATTGGTACCTATAAGAGGGCAAAATAGTTTGATGACCTTGCTGAAACCTGTGAATTAGTATTCAACTCCGCCTTCACATTTCCACCATGGTATTTCATTTTAGATGCATCCACTTCTCCTAATACATATCTGTAAGTAAACATCACCATCCACAATTTCGTAACCAATTTCCATGTTTTACCTGAATAATTTGTGAGAGACCAGGAAAGGTTTAACATAAATACAACAATAGTTGCACAAAGTCGAGAAAGGAATGGCTGAACAAACACAAGAAGCTCAAGAAAATTGGCAAGAACTTCAGCTAACCACATCTTTGTCTTCTGTCATCCCAATGGCCATGCACCATCTCGAGTCATCTGCCTTAGCCATGACCATGACCTAGCTATTGACACATTCTACTTCATGAAGAAAGCACCTCAGAGAACAGATAAACAATCTCAGTTTTCCTTTTCCTTTTCATTCTTTTCGAATTTCTGAAATTGCTAATGGGGAGAAGAAGATGACCAGAAAACATATTGATGTGCAATAACCCAGTTTCACTTGTGGCGCGAGATCCTTCCCATATATCTCGTTACCGACTTCATATGTAGATGTGAAGGCTCTTGCAAACCAATAGCCACACAAATAGACATCCACATCAACAGTCATATGTTTTAACTATTACCTGCAAATCAATACTAATATTGTTAAACCACGTGGTAAAGCATTAACAAGAAATTCATGAAATAAATATGTAAAGAGGGTACAGTAGAGCATAAGATGCATCCTGCTTTAGGTCGTTTCACTATTAATCCAACTGTTGCTCACTGTAACAAGTTGATAAAGTAGCACATATATGCCAAAGACATGCAGAATACGTCTACAATTAAGAAAAACCCAATTACTAGATAATGTCATGCTAAAAGGTGTTCACATTTGAAGGTAAGAAACCATTGAAGTCCTTTGTTTAAGAATATCTGACTCAAGGGGACTTAATGGAGACAAAAAGCATATAACCTTTTGAAAATAATTTATGGAAAAAATATTCAAACTCTATCCACTGTGTGCCCACGCACCCACTCAAGGACACTGTTATTATTCTCATACTGCAATTTTAAAAAGAAAATCTAAACCAATCTCTGATATGTATTTCTTAAAGCACTCAGATCCTAAACAAAACTACACGTCTAACATATGCATGACATTAAACAGGAGAAACGCATCCCTTGCCCTTGGTGATCTCAATAGTAGATGTTGTCTTTTACACTTCGAATTCAAATCTCAAATTTGGAGTAAAAATAGAAAAATATTTCCCAACAACTTAATAATTAACAGATGAAATGGGAACTATTCTTAATGATTCGGATAGCACATCATGCATGAAAATACGAAGTTCAAACTCCATTCCAAGAGTGAAGAAGTAACTGGTATTGACAACGTTTCCTTTTTTTTCTTTTTTTTGGTGTGTGTGTGTGTGTGAGTATTATTGCAAATTTTTGGTTGAACATTTCTCGTAGATTGTAAATCAAATGAATAACGAGTAACACTTCAATCAATGAAAAGTAACATTAAATTTTCCATCAGACAAGCAATTTTCATTCTTCTGCACAGAAAAAGTCTAAGTTGCATGGGTACGGGTCCGGGATACAGCAAATTTGTAAAACGTAGGGTACGCGGACATGACTATAAATATGTATTTTATGTATATTTATATGTATTTAAGTTAATAACTTATATAAGATCAATATTGTTTTTCATTTACATGAAAACAATATATAGAAATAGATGTAAAGTGTAGAATATACATCCAAGAAGCGTATGAGTGTTTTAAATTAAAACATGTACATAATTGTGTGTACGCTTGAACAAACATATGCATATATTCAAGAAATGTCCAAAATATTTGGATATGGGTACGGCTTCCAAATAGAAATACCCAGGTAACATAGCAGAAAAATTTTCAGCAAATTAATAATTAAGGGATCAACGAAACAAGAAACAAAGTGAAGCATACAGGTACAGTTCAAATAGGAGAATCTTTTTGCTAGTAATACCTCTTAGGCAAATCGCATACGGCCTTTATGAAAGTTTGACTTGTATTTCATCCTCAACAATAGAAAATATTTCACGCATCCTGCAAGGTATAGTTACTATAGTATATCATTTAAGTTTAGAAGTGGATTCGGATACTCTCCACTACCAAAAAAGTAGTGGAAGGACCACTACTAGATCACAACCATTAGGTATCTAGTGGGATGGTTATGATCTTTTTCTTTGAGTGCAAATTAGGAATGAGTGCAATACACGGGGTATGGTAAGTATTAGATGTGAATATCTCACAACCACGCACTAGATAATTAACGGTTGGGATGAAAAGTAGTGGTCTCTCCACTTCTTTTTTGTACTGGAGAGGATCCATATTGTTTAAAAGTTGCTATTATATACAAATTACTGCAGACAGAATCAAAGTTATAATGATAACAAGAGTTTATATCTTAACTATACAGATAAATGCAAGGCTTAAGATTTGACAATGATGTATTCAACAGAATTAGCATTTCTTTATAAATAAACTATGTTTCTTTCCTTCCTTTGTTTAGTAAATTGCAACATGATTAAGGCCAGGTATTAATTCAAACACTGTAACCTCAGGCAAAAACCTTTTTGAACTTGTAATGCCAACTTTTCCACACATGTGACTTGGCTAAGCCTCTACTAATATCATGATTATATCTCTCGAGCATATGTGATTGACAGTGCTGATTAAGTTATGCTTGAAAAATATAAATATATTCATCGAAAACTACAGTCTACTTGGTGTACCTGTTCATGTCAATATTCACATCAGCAAGCCATGCGGTCAAGTACACCTGCAATCAAAACAAATAAAAAATTGTTAAAAAGAAACGATGGGGCGAGGGTGTTGAGGTGGGGATACAACCATCATACATCAATCAGAAATCGATCAAATATGACAATATGAAATAAAGTACGTAAGTAGGTAAAAGAAAATTCCAAAATAAAAGTTTTTTAAAAAAATTTATTTCCGATACTAAAATCATTTTAACATATGTTTCAATCTTTCTAAAGTTCCATTTTAAAACTGTGTCAATTGTAGTTAGTTTGTCCATAACAACAAACTACAAATGATAATCTTATTGAAGACCTACCAAATTGGCAATACACTAGAAATTACACCATTAAACTTTACTTCAAACAATAATAAGAAAAGATGAAGCAATTTAACTATGACATTTACAGAATAATGGTAAAGTACATGAACATAGAAAATTCATTTATGTATCCATTCTCAGTGTAGAACTTCATAAAATTGAAAGAACCGCGTTTCACAATTCTAATACCAAATGTAAAACCACATTAAAATATAAATGAATTTCACAATTTTAATGCTAAATGCAAAACTACATGGAAACTGAAACACCATTTCTCTATTCGACTCGAAATGCAAAGAAATTACGTGAAAGTATGATGCGCGCTTGTATAGGGTTTTTCCATATTAACCCCCAAATACTTTAAGTAATTTGAAAGCAGTCCCTACAGTTAGAAGTTGGTTGCAATTGAGGGAGTATTTTGTCATCTTTAACATTTTTGGGTGCACTGGTAGTTACGTATACACTCAAAGCTGAATCCCAAAATAAACTCCACTAGAGCATAAACTGGGGAAGATTATACGATAGTAGACTTAAATCCACTAGAACTTGATTTTGGTGGATTTTGATGTTGATTCGGTTGATTTGGTAATTCAGTAATTACCGTCCTTGGTTAACCATCCAACCGTGGTTAATACTTTGGATGTTAAATGTAACAATGAGACTCATTTCAAAACTCTTCAAAAACTTGGGAAACAAATTTCAAAACATGACAAGCTGGGGAACTAATTTCAAACATGAAAGACTAGTATGGAAAAAAAAATAGTATACATAGCTAGAAAAAAAATTGGGTTTTTTTTGGGTGGGTGGGTGTTGGGGTGGGGTGGGGGGGTGGGGGGTGGCCACCGCCGAACCCCCTTGTCTCTGTCATTGGCTACAACCTAATCGATTGCGTAGATCAAAATTGGTTTGTTTATCAGTCAACATAGCATGTATGTTTAACAGCATGTTTAATTTGGTTTGTTTATTTGTCAACATAGCATGTATGTTTAAAGGTACCTTGTTACGAATTTTCATTTCGTGTGGATACGAACACAGGTGGCAAATTGAAAATTGGGAAACTATATACTCTGAGAACTTAATATATGTCCCATAAAATAAAGCAGTAACCGCAGAAAAGGTTATACAAATCCCTGACACAAGTCGAAAGGAACAAGTGGAGAAGCATAATAGAGTTTAGTACTAAAATATCCTAGAAATGAAGTTATTGACTCTTAAGTGATCGATATTAAGCCAAAAAACTGCAGAAAAGGTTATTAACAAATCCCTGAACAAGTTGAAAGGAGCAAGTAGAGAAAGCATGACAGAGTTCAGTACTAAAACATCCCTCGAAGTGAAACTTATTTTACGTATGGATTCTTAAGTGAATGATCTTAAGTCAAAATTATTATGAAGCAGCTAAAGAGAAATTGATGATTGATGACAGCATCCTTGAAATGCACGAGGTTGCAGATTTGAGTCTCAACTAATTTTCCCAACGGAACTGAGGCAAATGAAGAATAAAAGAGGAAGCAACGGCAAATTTGGGGAGCTCATCTTCTCCTGGTCCAGTCATCAGACCAGACTAGGAATATTGAGATCTTGAAAGAAAGATATTCAATGAACCTGAAATAAGACCATCCATTATTTAAGAACTGAAGTTTCTGGTGAAGACCTGTCCTTGGTCTCTGCATTTTATCTTAATAGGAACGAGGCCCAGATTGGATATCACAGAAGTTCATTCTGAAGCCCTATTATTTGGCCTTTAAAATGCCAAACAACTCCACAGCCAACTAAATTCACTAGAACAACTTTCAGCGCTAATGTTTGATAAGGAAAAAAAAAACTGAGATAAAACTAAGTTCTTCATCTTCATAAGTAGGGGTGGTAAACGATCGAATCGAATCAAATACTAAGGTGTTTGCATTTGTACTTGTTTCAAATTATCGAATTCGAATGCGGACTCTAATATTCATATGTGGAGTTTTTCAATTGAACTTCGAATACTTGGTATTTGATAAATATTCATGAATATTCACAAATACTTATCGAATATCAAAGTATATTTATTCCGCTAAAGAATTTGATTTTCAAATAGTATTTAAATTCATAAATAAAAATTATTCGTTTATAATATATGAGGTAAATATATTTAAATTTCATTAGAAAACAGATTTAAGATTATTTAAGTCTTAAAATCAGTACATAAAACTTAAGTAGAAATGGTAAGTGGGTTAAAAATATGACATCATATGTGCAATAATACAAATAATAAATGATCAAATTTTAAACGAATATTTGATAGACAAATGAATCGAATATACATCGATTAAATTCTATTCGTTAGTAAACTTGAATACTAAAAAATATTTGTTTAGTGGTAAATGAACTATTGAATCGAATATGACCGAATAGTTACTCAAACAATTATCGAACTCTTTGCTAATTATTTGGTTCATTTCCACCCTATTCATAAGCATAGAACAGTACACTTTGCACCATTTAACAAATATATATATTTATTTAATAGTTTATAACATTTTAAAGTATCTCTTTATAAAAAACATGGCAATTTTTAGCACTCATATGCACCATAGATCAGTTCGTACTGGCTCAAATTTAGAGACAAATAAGAAATACATACCTGCAAAACCTCATGATTCCGAGGACATTTAGATTGGTGACTTAAAGGGTCACCTGATTGCCAGTCCTTTATTCGTGGAGGTAGTGGCTCATTATTTTCGCTGCTAAACATATTGATCATTCTCAAATCATCAAATTCACCAGGATAAAGCTCGTAACACCAACCCAATAGATTAGCTCGTTCATCACCTTCTTTATAGATAGAACTAAGTAGCTCAACAACAAGCAACCGCTGTTCATGCCAAAGAATCACATGGAACACAAAATAGTTAACAAAAGTCGTATCAATAGCTAAAGGAAAGTACAGAAGATGTAGAAGAGATGCTAATGATTGCTTCTACGGAAAGGAAAAGAGTAGTAGGCCATGAAAATCTATCAGGCCCACGATAAGTTATACAGAGAAATACCATAAACATTTTTTTAAATGAAAAAACATGGGCTGTCAGTAGTACCTTCAAGTTCAGCTCTAACAGAAACATCTCAATGAGCTCTTGTGCCAGATTTCTGGAATTGTTTAAAGAAAAGAGAATTTTCAGAATCTTTTTCAGCTTTAGTATAATCTTGTATTATCTTTTACAAAGCAAAAGAAGTATAAATGAAATAACCATGTACATATGTGTGCATAGTTAGCAGAATATATTTGATTCAATTAAAATCAAAACTTGTAGTGTATTAAGAAACTAAAGAGACGAACAGATACATGCTATAAAGACCTTGATTATCGGATACGGAAATCAGCAGTAATGGTTGGTTGATACCAATACAATAAGAAATTCCTAAACATGGTCGGTACAGCACCAGCATAAAGCTTTATTAATTTCTCCAGAATACCAACCGGTCTCATGTACTTGCTCAGGTTAATGGATATGTCACTTGAAAAGTATTTCAACATCCAGAAGCATATTGAGAAGTATAAAAGGCTGATTTAGGAATAAATTCATATATATATATATATATATATATATATATATATATATATATATATATATATATATATATATATATATATATATATATATATATATATATATATATATAATAGTTGAAAAAAAACCGTTATAACCCATTTTGTAACTTAACGGTGCCCTCTTGTTATGTAACACACCCATTTAACTCTGAAACTATTTAACCCCAAAAAAACACGTTATATTGTGTTAAATGTGCGTTACGTTACATGACCAGTTAATATGGATTTTTTAGGTTAAATTGCATCTCTAATTAGGATGCGTTGATGCATCTCCACCATCCAAATTATTTAAACCCACCCCTTTTAGTCCTGATCACCCTATTCTCTTTTTGCGAATATGCGATCTCTTCGCCTCCTCCAAACCAAACCTTAACTCCTTGCCTCCTCTGAAACTCCACCGGCTATCCGCAGCTTCTGCGACTCCGGTGAGGTAAATTTTTTATTTTTTAGTTATGTATTGGGCATCTCAGATTATATCCTTTAAATAAATAGTGATTTTAAAATTATCTTCCAATTTTCAATATTTTCTATTGACAATTTACCCTAAATCATATCAAACTTTTTGCTCCATTACTTTACCATCCAACATAATTTTTAAGATCTACCACATAATTAGAGTATAGTGATTAATTAGTGGGTTAATTGTGTTGGTGAGATAATTACTTTCAGTTATTTCTTGATTTTGATTAGGTTTTAGTTTTCAATTTTCACTAATACTAAATTTTGTGAAATTAAGTTTGCACACAATCTTTGTATATAATTTCTTACTATTGTTACATAGTCATGTTTAGTCCGGTTGATTTAGTGAACTTGATTAGGAATTAGAATATTTTTGTAAAGTTAAGAAATTAAGAGTTGGAAGTGTTTGGTTTATTTTAGACTTATTTTTATGCCTTAAACTTGATGGCGTTAGCGTATTTGATCATTGATGATGCTTTTGGGATGATTGTTAGTCATATATGACTAACATTTGTTAAGAATTTGTGATACTATATTTTTATATTTGATAATTGTGATGTTTTGTTTGAAAAGTATGATGATTCTAAGTATTAAAGTTATTATGAATCGTTAGTATTTATATAATATCTAAATAATTAATAAACAATATAACATCGTCATGCGTTACGTTTTTTCGTTTTTCTTTAACCCTTAACAGAGGTCAAGGTTACATGACCCATTTTCGTTATTTTCAACATTGATATATATATATATATATATATATATATATATATATATATATATATATAGCAAATCTCCTATAAACTTAAGTTTATAGGGAATAATATCACCAACTTTTTATCCATTCATCTTGCCTTTAGATTTGTGCCATCAAGAAATGCACAAATCTCAAACGGCTTCATATCTTTCATGGATCCCATGCAACATCAATGGATAGAAAAGTTGGTGTATAACTATTTAAGTTTATAGGAGATTTGCTATATATATACATATAGAGCAAATCTCCTATAAACTTAAGTTCTGAGGAATAGTATACACCAACTTTTTATCCATTGATGTTGCCTTTAGATTTGTGCCATCAAAAGATGCACAAATCTCAAAATGTGCTTCATATCTTTCATGGATCCCAAGGCAACATCAATAGATAGAAAAGTTAGTGTATGACTATTTAAGTTTATAGGAGATTTGCTATATATATATATATATATATATATATATATATATATATATATATATATATATATATATATATATATATATATATATATATATATATATATATATATATATATATATATATATATATATATATATATATATATAGTAAAGCTCCTATAAATTTAAGTGGATAGAAGCACTTGTCCACCAAACTTTGTATCCATTCATTATGCTTTGAGATTTGTGCTACACATCAATGTCATCTTTGAGATTTGTGCATTTATGTGCATCACATCCTAGCACAAATCTCAATGCAAAATCAATGGATAAAAAGTTGGTGGACAAAGGGCTCTTATCCACTTAAGTTTATAGGAGTTTTACTCTCTCTCTCTCTCTCTCTATATATATATATATATATATATATATATAGAGAGAGAGAGAAAACAAATCTCCTATAAACTTAAGTTTATAGGAGATTTGCTCTATATATATCAGAAGTTAATAAAAGGACATACTGTAAGAGATGAATATCAATAAAACAATCAGTGCAACAAAGTACAAGACAAGTTCACCTTTATTCTACCTAGCCTAGCAACTAGCAAGTGAAAGGAAAATTCCAGAAGCTTACAAAGATGAAAGTGTTATAATTTGAGGGTTCTTAATAAATAGATTTTATTAGAAATGTAAAGAAGGAATAAGATCTACTTTTAAAATCAGAATTTCCCACATGCAACAAAAGGTGACCAGATTCCTAGGAAACATGTCTGGGGTATTTGAATACTTCTTATCTCATCAATTTGAATACTTCTTATCTCATCAATGTACTCAGTAAATGTATATATCCAGGCTTAAACAATTATAGCCAACATAAAGACTAAGTTGCTTTTACTTGAAGGAAAGCATGTGTTTCGTAAAATTAAACACGCCAATTGTTTTGCCCATTTTGTCAGAAACAAGTATCTATTAAACTAGAGATACTTCAGGTTTCATCTTGTTGGATTTTTGTTTTAAAAAAGTGAGATCATGTGACGTGTACTATCCAATATATGTCGAACCCATGCAACTAAATTATATTATACCAAAGCAGTTTTGAACTTTTGATTAAAGTAGATTTGTCACTATAAGTATTAAATTCAAAACATTGAAAAAAGTAAAAGTTACAACAGCTATTCATAGGTCCTACCTGCTCAATGTCGTTCTATACAGAAACTATTAGAATTAATTGAGAAAAACTGTGGTCATGAATAATCATGAATTAAGGCAAGGATTACATCATTTCAAAATATTTTTCTCTCTTTAAGCAAAGTCCTAGCCCTTCCTTGAACCTGGGACCTTCCAATTCCCAATTAACTGATTTACCGGTGAATCAGGACTCCCTGGCTATCTTCATGGATTTTATTCACGATAAAATAACAAAGACTCTAGTTTAACCCATTTTGTTAATACTCACTAACTTTTGCCCAAATTCAAACAGAATTACAGAGATCCAGAGCCAAGTTGAACATATATCCAACTGGCGATGAACCGTGCCTGGTTCTCATGAGACTTTGCTCCGAGATTAATGCACATTTCACGGGATTCAAGTTATATGCATCCTAAACAAAGCATTTCAGAAGCGAATTTTATGTGTAACCATATGGACACAGTTCTAGTAAAGTAAAGAGTGGATGAAAGATGCAAATATTTCTAAGACGGAGCTCAAAATGGCATGAGTTAGAAAGAGTAAGAGATTGACATCCCCTTGCAGGAACAAGTATCCCTGCATATGCTTTCTTTTCTTTAGGAACATGCCGATGATTTAATATATGATAAATGTGTCATGCAGCTAATAAGGCACAATGCTAGAAACTCAAAAGTAGGGTAAAATATGAGCTACTACTGCAAAGCAGTGGAGGTAATGACACTAAGATTCAATTTCACAAAGAGCCCCTCAACTTTGTGGTTTTTGCACATGAACCCCTTAAACTTTTTACCCCACCCACCCCCACCCACCCCCCCCCCTAAAAAAAAAGAAAAAAAAACCCAACCTTGTGGTGCTTCATAAACTCCCCTGAAGTTTAAACTTCTCTCAACGAACCCTCCTATATGTAGTTGACAAATAAGTACACCCAATTGAGCTTTATTATTCTCAATGACATATTCATTATTTGTCAATTATAAGTACGGGGCACGTTGAGGATAGTTCAAACTTCAAGTTGATTTTGTGACACTCCAAAGATCAGGGGTTTCGTGAGATTAAAAAAAGTTTAATAGGGTCATGTGCAAACCCCTCAAGAGTTCAGGGGTTTTGTGAAATAAACCCTAAAACTAAATATCCAAGGTCTGCTTCATTTTACAGCAAATCTCTAATTTCTTCTGCACTAAGCATACCAAATAAGCATACCAAAATTTGAGATTGAGAGGAATGAAAATACAAGAACCCCTCCACCATCGCCAGGATCACTAGCATTCTCTGGATGATCACAAAATTGAACAAGGGAACTGACACTAGAAACTTTAAGAAAACACCGCAACGAGCTAGAAGATTGGACCATGTGAGCAACAGAAGATGCCTGCAATAAGTAAGCAAGCATGAACTTTTAATATACTCAAAGCTCAAAGATATATAAGATACGGGAAAACCCATAAACTGCAGCATAATTGGATAAAGGTGCCAGTAGATCAAATTTTGAAAGTTTATGCAAAGAAAAAAGATTAGGCTACCCCTGACATCTATCAATCCAAAATCAAGTGTGAGAATGTCAGATTTATAATATTTATTAAGAAGATTATTTTTCAGACATTTTAAATCAATAATACCATGTTCCCAACATAAACATCATGACCTTAAATGTTCAAGCAGAAGAAAGGAAAACCGGAATGCAAACATCCTTGAGGGGAATGTTGCAGTCAATTGCAATTTCTGGGTTCCTGAGCCAAGTCATTACCCATAAAATAAGATCGTCAAAATCTAAACCAAAAGTCCATTTCCTAAGAGCAAAAAGAAAACTGTGTTGACATCTATAAGAACTGAGAGGAACGATCGTGGACCGTCGGTCTGCTGAAATCGTCAGTTTGCTGAAATTAGGATTTATTAAGATCTTTTTTGTTTTGGAAATACTTGATGCAATCTTTGTTTTAAGAAGGATTTCCTTAGAATTTGATGTTAGGATCTTTAAGATTTTATTAGAGATTTTATATTAGAATTGAATTGAATGTTAGGATCTTCTGAAATTTGATTTATCCAGTTTCTTTAGGAGTTATCTTTTGTTTTCTTAAAATAAATGTGTAAGCCTCACTAAGAAGATAGACATTGATGAATGAAAAGTTATCAAATTTCTTGAGCATGTGATTTGCTTGTGTTAGACTGTTAGGCATGTGAAGTGTTGTGTTTTCGGGGTGTGAAGCCCTAGGGTGTGAGGCCCTTAGGTATGAAGCTTAGTTATCCCAAACCCTCTTTTTCTTTGACCCATCCATCTATTTAAAGTTCTCCTCAATTCTAGACCTTTATCTCAAAAGTCCACAAATCACAGCCAAAAAAAGTGTCATTGTTCACATGAACAGTACAACATTTGCTTTTTGAATGAACAGTAACCCACCACCAAACCTCCTCGCCTTCAACTTTGCCTCCAAAGAAGCACTCGTCAATCTCAAACAATGCCTCAATGTTTTTAATCCGACTACAAACTTCAACGCCGAATCTCCTCCGATCGACCCTCAAGGCCTCACAAACACGGCACTAGAAAGTTATCGAAGACATAAAAATCTACCCACTCCTCCTTTTAGATCCCGATCTGATTTGAATACCCGCCAAACTACACAACATCAAGAACCTTGTACTTTCCGATCGGATCCGGATTGGCGCCGAAGGCAACACATTCAAGAGCCTTCCACTTTCGGATTGGAGGCTCCTCCCCGGTCCGCATCACACTGCCAACATGGTGTTATAACCAAGATGATAAACATTAAAGAAAAATAAGAGGAAGAATATGAGCACCGGAAATACCAGAACCAACTGATACAATGTGAAAAAAGAGCAATATGAAAGAAGCTATGCAATAAGAAAGAAGCAATAGCTTTTTCAAAACAAACAAAAGAAAAGGTGTCCTCCGACCAAAAGCAAGGCAGCAAATGAATTTAGTTCTCAGACATATATATGTAGCAGCACGCCTCTTTGAGAAGTGAGATTATTTACTCTTTATGGATCTCTCATGGTCTCACCATTCACCAATAAGAATGTGGAACAATTTGCTATAGGCTTTCATTTTGCTAAAGTCCTTGCTTTCGCATTATGTGACAAAGATTTATGCCACCAAAAGCAATTACCATGAATAAAAAGCATAAACACATAACTTATAGATATTGCCCAGAGCAGGGCCACACATAGACAAAATAGTTGTAACATTGTGAAGCTCAAGGTTAGATAAATCGCACATACCATGTCCCTGTAAGATGATAAAAGCTTGTTGCGGTAAATCTCCTGTTAGAGAGAAAGAGATATATAAAAAAGGTCAAACGAGAATACAACATGAATAGAGAAATAGATATCATAAGTTTGGACAAGAAATATTAAACAACTTTGTTATTAACACACATAGCTGAAAGAATTGGAAAGTCCCGTGATAGTAAAGCAGTAATCTACAAAACCTAGGGTGTTAAAATAATTGAAATTAACCAGTCATAATTGAGACTTCTACAAACAACTCAGAGAGATGGGTCTTTTTTAGAAGTTTAAACAAAAACATATACCTGTCTCTTTGCAAGTTTCTCTTTGGTATGCTGTCGAATACTTGGCATGTCCATCAAAGCACCCAAATCCATATCATGCAAGTATCTGTGAACCAAAAACATCCATTCAAAAATCCGAACTTGAAACCCTACAAAGAATTTAACTGGGGTTTTGCCTTTGAGTGAGGTAGACATTGACGAGAGAGGTGGCGTGAGAACGGGCTTGGGAGGCGGATGAGAACCAGCGATTGTTTGAAGAGGAGAGCTTGGACCATTGGTTCCTCAGGTTCTTCTGGGCTGCTGGCCTCCATTGACGCAGTGGCGATGGAGATGGGGATGGAGAACATGGAGGCTTTTGCTGTTGGTTTGCTGCTTTGTTTTTACAAGACACTGGGGTTTGCATCTCCATCTCTCTCGCTATTGCTCTCTTTTAAGGGGCTGTTTGGTTCGATTTCTATAAAAAAAGGAAAAGGAAAAGTGCTCAAAATTTGATTTCTCTATATTTCTATAAAATTTGTAGGAAAATTCTATAGAATCTCAAAATGTGGTATTTTCTTTTCTTTTCTTTCTTTTTTTTTTTTTTACTCTTTCTTAATTAAGTTCAAAATATGAATAGAGGAAAACCAGCCTTAGAGAAAATGTTGATTTCCTATTCTTTGGTTTGGTTAGGTATGAGAATTTTATGAATAATGCTAAGGACGTCCTTAGACATATAAAGGGGAAAATCCCCTAACCCTAACCCCACCCAGAGTTAAGTTTTGGGTTAGGGGATTTTCCCTTTATGTGTCCAAGGACACTTGCCTAAGGCAAGTGTCCTTAGAAGGCCTCGAATTTTATAGGAACTTGAATCCCAACAGCTAGTTTTCACTTCCCCATGCTCTAACGACTAGTTTTGGCCACAAATAAAGTTATAAAAATGCTACAACCCTTATGAAGCCATTAGAGCAAGGATACATCCTCCATGAATATGCTCACAAAAGATGGTCTTGGGTCCATTCAAGTTTCTTGCAATTGCAATCTCCAAACAACAAACTGCGCATATACCACCAAAAATCCAATATATATACCCCCTTCAAAGCACCAAAAGAGCTCTAACCTGAGACCATGTACACATGAGTGATCAATGCAGTACATGACTCCAACGTACTGCTTGACAAACATACTCTTTTTTTTCGTTTGCAACTTTTGCTGTTTGAATCACAGGTGAATATTTTAACAGTAAAAAGAATATTAGGAGGTTTGCAAACTAAACTAGTTAAATGTTAAATTTTCTTATCACTTCCATAAGATCACGAGAAACACAAGTATTTTTGTTCTATTATATTAAAATTAAAATAATCCATGGGAATAAAAAGTAAGGCAATGATATGTCTTAGATTCAAGCAGAAATTTTATAATTTTTCCTTGGAGAGTTGAGATAGATATTTTTCAGTAGCTTATCCAATCAAGAGATCGAATCAATCAAAGCATCAATGGCTTCGGCTTGGGCCAAACCTGGAGCCTGGGCCCTCGGATCCGAGAAGCACGAAGCAGCCTCCGCCTCCGCCACTTTAGCCCTAGGCAAGGGCTACTCCTCGTCGGACTCCAACCGCCGACTTCCCCTCCCTCTCAGTCGCCGCCGCCACCAAGATCCCAAAGAAGAAGAAGAAGCAAACCCTAACCCTAGCCGAGTTCACCAAACAGAGCGGGAGCGTTAAAGAGAAACCCTAGTGCTTTGTTTGGATGTGGGTGAATGAAGGGTTGAGGAAGGAAGTTAAAATGAATTCATCTTGTTTGGGAGGTTTTTTTTAAAGGGAATGTTTACTTCCTCTAACCTCCAGTCTATATAATTTAGTTACCCCAAATTAGGGTGTAGATGAAGTTAAATATTTTGGAGCATCATGATATAAATCCAACGGCTAAGAAATGATTCTTCTCTATTCTCTTTAGTAAACTTCCAAACATGATTATTACATTCCCCTCCATTCCTTTCCTTTACCTTGTTTTCCCTTCCTCTTTTTTCCTTCCCTTCTATCAGTAAACTCCCAAACATAGCATAGGTTTTCCACTCTTGGGCGCCCACGAGAAAAGAAAAGGGGGAGGGGAAATGGGTTAATAATATTATTGCAAACTTTTTATTGATAAAAGCCCCTTTACCTTACCTTGTAGTAAAGGCTAGAGCAAGGAACTTTGAAGCGTTTTCTTGCACAAGTATTTTCATTTTCGGGGAGGTTTTTTTTTGTGAACATTTTCCCCTGTTCTCTTAAGTATAGATAGGAGTGCTTGGTTGTAATTTTACATGCTATCTTTATTCTAGTTGTGAAAATAACTGACTTTCCTTCACTACTACTTTGAAGCGCTGCGATTTGTGATGGCATCATCATGATGAAACATAGATGTAATCTTTTTGCACAAAACACTGTCATTTCTTTAACTTTAGTTAGCGGTTTATTTTGAGGCAGAAAGTTGAAAATTCACTTAATATTTCGAATAAATTGATATTTTAACATTTTTAATGTATTTTGGTTTCCCTTGATACCATTGATGTTTGTCTATAGATTTTCTTTTGATTCCTTTTTATTATTCGGGAAAAACACAAAATTATAGGAATTTTGAATGTATTTGATTAAATCTAAATGCATTCAATTAAATTTGAGATAGATTTTTCTTAATTTACGCTCAATAACTCTCAAAAGGTCGAAACTGTCTAATGTTCTCAACCCGATTATTCAGTTAATTTGAGATTTTTTTTACATGAACAAGTTATTGGGGACATTAATATTAAATTTCTTCACTCTTTCCTACTAATGTCATTTCTCTCCGGGCCAATTCATCTGTCTTCAAAAAATTTCGTTGTCGCTGGACTACCTGTGCATATTGATTTTAGTATGTTATGCTAGCTTTTCATCCCAGAATATAAATCAAGAATGTAAAATCAGAATACCTGACTAAATTTAGAGCTACATTTAAGGACTCTGTTGTAAATCATCTTTTTGAGTCTAATTCACTCCTTAAAGGTGTATTTGGAAAGGTTTATGTTTCATAACAACTTGACATTCTTATTTGAGGAATATTTGCTTCTGCTTCTAATAGTTGTTAAAGTTCTCAGTTTTGATGATTTTTATTATATTTGTTTGGTTTCTGTAATTTATGTATTCATGAATGTTACAAAAGGCGCTAGGAGGACTATGCGTTCGAGCCGGGGCCTAGCACCTAGGCATACGCCTAGGCGGTTCTAGTCGTTTGCCTATTTTTTAATTTATTTAATTATAATAGATCACAAAAATATGTATCAAGTTCATATAAAATTGTAAAAAACATAAATAACAAGCTTAGATCCATAATCAACCATGCATAAATAATCTCTTGGTTTTGGATAAAACAAGTAAAATGAAAATGTATATATCAATTACAAAATAAGTAAATGTTTCTTTCAAAAGAACTCCTAAGAACTTTAACTCTTGCATTTACTTCTCAAAATAAAATCCATGTTATCTCCTATATCTCCAAAAGAAAAAAATGTTAACGTTGTGAACTTCAAAACAAAGTACAACAAACTATCATAAGTTTCACACGATTTTTGAGCGCCTTTTCATTAATCCTAGTATATAAAAATCAGATCTTTTCAAGATTAACCATAATCCAAAACTTGCACCCTAACAACTCACATTTTACATTCAATTTTGAAATCAATTCTAAAATGCTTATATCGGAAATTAACTGCATAAATAACAAGAAAATAGATTATTTCAAAGATTAAAAATTTACTTTGAAAAGAGAAGGGGGACCTCGTCGAGACTCAGGAGCAGCGACGAGGAAGTGCAGTGATCAGCGAGAGAGGAGGAGGTGGCGGCGGCAAAGAAGAGGAGCGGCGGGAGAGGAGGAGGTGGCGGGCGAGGAAGCGGCGGCGGGAGAGGGGCGGCGGCAGAGGGGGCGACGGGAGATTGAGAAGAGGAGGCGGCGGGAATTTTTTTTCTGAAGTAGGAGAGAGAGTCAGACAAAGATAGGGTTATGGGTTACGGGTTCGGGTTATGGGTTATGGGTACGGGTTCGGGTTTGGGTTGGGTTTTAAGGTTTCTTTTTTTATTTAACTTTTTTTAAAGCTAAGTGGCCCACTTTGCGGTCATTTAGACGAACTGCCTAGACCATCACCTCGCCGACCTAGTGGCCAAGGCTCCACCTATGTTCAGGCAGACTTAGGCCGCTTTTACAATACTATAATCATCTATTCTGTTTGGCTTTTTATTTAATTTTTTTTATTATGTATGGTTATTGTTATATAGAATCATATCCTTATAAATGGATTGCTTTGTTCCTTGAAAGATGTGTTAAAATATCATTGATTTAAATGGTCTCCTTGAAGAAAACATTTGTGTGCATCTCTCTTTTTGGTAGAACTAGTTAAGGAGGCACTTGCGTTGCACGATGCTTGCACTTTAATTATAGTTGTTACTAAAAGTTTGGTGTATCTCTAGCTATAATACTATTGGAATTTTCATACTGAAAATTTCAACTTGAGTTGGAATTAAAGAGATAGCGCATGGGGTTGTTTTTTTGACGAAATACTGAGTTGGAGAATTTGTTGGCTAACTCTTTAATTTTAATCTTTAATATCATTCCGGCTTGTCTTGGTTATTCATCATAATATCGTTCTCTTTTACGAATGATAATGAGGTGAAATTAGCTCCACAAATTGATTTACTCTTTGAAAAGTATTTCAAAAGCTTTAATGGATGAAAGCTTTCAAAGGGAGCTTGTAGTTTGCCCAATTGTTATATTTTTTGTTAATCATATGATTTCTTGCTGGATTGTAATAAAACTTCATATATTCTTAGGTTTTCCTAGAAACCACCTTAAAATAGGGTAATTATAGGAAAATCACCTTTCATTTTAATTTATACATGAACCGCCTTTAAAATTAGTTTTGTTGCAATCAACCACCTCACAGTCAAATTCTTCACTTAAAATCCAAAATTACCCTTAAAAACTTACATTCAATATATATGACTCGTTTTTTAGTATTTGGGTCTTATTAGGATACAAACTCTCATACTTTGAACTTGAATTTACATCAATTGCACTTTCATTTGGCTTTTATTGATTTACAAAGAATTGCACTTTCTTTTTCTTTTTTTCCTTTTGGTCTATTTTGTCTATTTTAGAAAATTTTATAAGTTCATTACTACATAAATCTAAGCATATCGCACGGGTCTGAAACTAGTTATTGAGAAAGGGCGGTCCGGCACGTGATGTTCATGTGCTATTTCTAAAATAGGTAATTCATGATATTGCAAAAATATATACAGATACTGGTATGAGTTTTTTTTAATCTTATCTCGCAATATAAACTTTTTAGTTAATTTAGAACATATCTTTCCTCCTGTCCTCTCCTTCTTCCTTCATTGAACAATATGTAATTTTAAATTTTTGGCTAAACTGCAGAAAAAATTTATTAGAAATATCCCAACTGTATTTTAAAGTAGAATTAAGATAAGTTTGAAAAAAATAGTTAATTTAATAGCAAATTTAACAAATATTATTAGTTAAAAAGCTCTAAAATTAGAATGTAAGTATCGTAGAGCAACAATCGGGTAAAAATTTTCACGTTTGTATGGCCGACGGTAGTAACTTGTAAATTTGGAATTTTTTAAAAATAATAAGTAGTTTAAAAATAATGGATATTGCTATTGTGTGCTTCTTTTCGTTGTCTTCTGAAAAATCTCTTAAATCATCCAAATGTCCATCCCTTATGGAAGCAATCTCGAGGGGAATAACGCTTGTATTTCTTTTCATTTCTTGAACTATCAGTAACTTAATGGACAACCCATGACTGAATCATTTGAATCATAGTTTTTTTTTTCCAATTTTTCGAGGATCTGTGGAAATTAACATAAATTACTGTGAGATTCATGACACCGGCAAAGTAATAAAAAATTTGGATCAAAATAATGACATTATCCATTAAAATTCATTAACCATCCCATGAGAAATAAATCTAAGATTAGAAATCAACCAACAGGTCTGAGAAAGGAACCTGTTGAGAGTCGAGGATCAAATCTCGTGCGCCGATGCAGAGAGGATCAAACCGCAAGGGAATTGGAAAATTAGGGTTTTTTTTTTGGGGAAATTTTTAGGAGAACGAGAGGAGGAGAATTCGAGCTCGTGAGAGTAGAATAATTATTTGACTGAAGGGGTAAAATGAAAGATTTAAGCAGTATATGAAATGGTGAAACTTCAAAGGGGTTTGCCTGCAAAAAAGATTTAAATCGCAAATAAATCCCTCAGTTTTAACAATTATCATTTCTTTTGTGGTGTAGCAATCACAATTTTAGTTTAAATTGCAAATAGCTCCCCACATTTTTCTATCAAACGAAAAGGCCGAGATTATGATACCCCGTAGTCATGTACTTAATGCACTTGAGCGAAATAATAATAAGGGTTTTTTTCCTAGAAACCACCTTACAATAGGGTAATTATGGAAATTACCTTATATTTTTAATTTATATGTAAACCATCTTTAAAGTAGGCTTTTGTTGCAATCAACCACCTCCCAGTTAAATTTTTATTAAAAAATTAAAAAAAAGCTTAAAAAATTTAAGTTCAAGATACGTGAGTTGTATCCTAACATGATCTAAACACTAAAAAAAATGAGCCACGTACATTTAATGTGAGTTTTTTAATGGTAATTCTAGATTTTAAGCGAAGTTTGACTGGGATGTGGTTGATTGAAACAAAATACTAACTTTAAATATGGTTTATATATAAATTGAAAAACGAATTACCCAATCAGGTGATTTCTTGGGGGGGGGGGGACCCAAATAATAGAGTAACAACAATAACGAGATAGAGGAAAACTGGATTCAGATTAACTTTTTGGGTTCATAACGCGCCAATACATTTTACGAGAACAACATAAGAATATATGCATAATATATACAAGTTTTTTTTTAACCACTCTTACAATATGTAAATATTCCTCTAAAGTGAACAGCTTTCCTCACACACCCTATTACTGATTCATCATATCTTTTGCATCGTCTCTTTCATCTTCATGCTTTTTGCTCACGAAGATTTTGGGGTCTCCTGCACCAGAAGGATCAACTGGATTCTTCGAAAAGTCCGAGCAAGGACTCCTACAAATCTCATGTTGACGGATGCCTCCAAGAGATATTCTCGATGGGTGCCGAGAGGTCTGATTCCTCTGGACCGACGCTTTGCATTTCTCGTCGGCCACCATGGCGGTGGCGAGGTCGGATTTTAGGTATGGATGTTAAGGGACGTATCTGAAAGGCTAAGATTAGTAAATTTGAAGTGAAGGAGGGGGAAAGTGAAATATAATGGTAATTGCGACCATCTGGATTTGATAGGATTTAACATTGTTTAATGGCGTGGTATAATGTGCTTGACTATCCATCTTCTTTTATAGTATGACGTGAGGATATTCTTGGCATCTTGGATATGGAAATAATAAATGCGAAGGTTCGAGAGAACGGTCTTGATGATAGTGTTTTCTTTGAATGCGAAGGTTCGAGAGAACAGTCTTGATGATCGTATTTTCTTTGAATGCATGTTTTCTTTGAATGCGAAGGTTCGAGAGAACAATCTTGATGACCATGTTTTCTTTGAATGCGAAGGTTCAAAAGAAAGTGTCACATGGTATGCTATAAATTGAAGGTTCAAGAGAAATTCTCATATTGTAAGTTATAACTGCCAATGTTCAGGAAAATACTCATGGTCACGAAGTTTTCTTTAAATGTCAAGGTTTGATAGAACAGTCTCGATGACCATCCATCTATTCTTAAATGCGAAAGCTTGAGAGAAAGTGTCTCATAGTATGCTATAAATGGAAGGTTCCAGCGAAATACTCATATTGTAAGTTATGACCGTGAATTCACAAGAGAATACAATGGAAGGTTTTTTTTAAGGAGCTATTTTTTTTCAAAATTTTTGTGTGTAAAACATTGGAAAACAGCCGGACAGCAGCCCCCTAAGAAAAGATTTTGCATTATAGAAATTTTTTATTGTGTTTGTCTCATTTTGTTATAAACCCCAACTCCCCGGGTTTTTTGGTGGAAACAGGTGAAAACGGACAATAGCTTGCAAATTATTTTTTTACCGGGAGGAAATGTTTCCAATATTTTAGAAATGAAACAAACAGCCCCTAAATGGAAGGTTCAAGAGAAATCTCATATCATCTTTCACAAATGTGAAGGTTTAAGAGAAAAGTCTAATTTAATGTTTTTCAGTACCATTGACCTTACCTAGTAGGTTGAAAAATAATAAACTTAACCCATCAAAATTGAGGGGGTTTTCTAAAATTTTGAAAGTTAAGGGGGTTTGTCCGCTAATCATCCAAAGTTAAGGGGCTTTTATGATATTTAGCCAATTTAAAATTCTTATTTAGTTCTTCAGCCAGGAGGTTCGTAGTGAACTCTGAAATCAAACTTTTAGCAGGTTAACACAAACGGAAACCAAAAGTTGATTACTTAAAGAGGTTAGAACATTTTGGAATCAAACCAATACTTCATAAAAATAAAAAGACTTAATCGAAGTTCCTGCTAATGCTTGTAAGCAAGAGTCTCATATTATACGAAAACTACTCTTTCATGCTTTATCTTCAATTCATAACTATTTAAATCTCAAATTTCTACATTTGATTCCTCTACTTGAGTGGCTGCCGAAAAAAGTTTGTAAATAACAGGGCCACAAAAGACCATATAATTAAAAAAAACAGTACCGATCAGTCTATTCATGAGATCCTTTACAAACAACTAAAAACGGTTAATTGAGGTATATAGTTCTATTGTTGTAGATAGACACCCTATAGGCTCTTCTTCTTCTTCTTCTTCTTTTTTTTTTTTGTGTTGTGGTCACGGGTAGACCCTCTGAGTGAAATTATAACCCAATGCAAAAGCCTCAAAACAGTCGCATTTCTACGAGCAGATACTGATTGGAAAAGGGTAAAAGCATTTGCTGGATTCCATTGACCAGCAGCAGCATAACTGGCAACTCTCCTCCGAAACCAATCTTACACTTCGTTGAATTACACAAACTAGCGCCATCCATACAAAGGTCCCGTGTTGGAGAGAACTTATGAACAAACAGTCTTGCTTTGCAATGATCCAAGGATGTCGAAGTTGGTAACTGCATTACGGCGTCCGCATCCTAGTGAGGCAAGGTTGCGTGGCTGCCCTCTGCATCTGAATGAATAGAAAATCAGTTTTCCCTTTTTTTTCGTTGGGAGAAAATTTTAAAACGAATAAAGATGTGCAATCTTTTAGAAATGGTTTATGGCAAAATTGACCAAACAAACAAAAAGATCAATTTTTTTGTACAAAGCATATGCTCGAAATTACGCCATGACTTCTATATTATATCACTTACACAGTGTTGCACGAATCCAGCCAAAGAATTCTGAAAGTACTGCTAGTCACGAGAACTAAATAATTATATTTGATTAGCGTTTATGGAGTGAGCAGAGCTTAGTCACTCTTTGGACTCATTCAACTTCATGTTGCAGTTTCCATAGTCTGAGCTTTGATACCTCTTGTTGAAGAGCATCCAAATTAAATGGACTCCAACTATATGTTGAGGGTTCATGTTGGACTTTGTCATCCCATTAGGCTGCAATCTGAGCGCTGATACCACTTTATAAAGAGACTTCAAACTAAAGGGACCTCAAACATATGTTAAAAGGACCAAATTAATCCAAAAGTTGATATTATTACATATTGGATCGTAACCATACTTTATTATTACATATTGGATCGTAACCATACTTTTTATCATTAAATAATAATAATAATCATAACTTTCTATTTATGTCCATCACTCTCTCTATTTTACTTTTGCAATGTTTGGAGTAGACTCAGAAGTCAGAACCCAACAAAATGGGCAAAAGAAGGCAAATAATTATATTCATTTTATAAATTCATTTGTAGAAATGCCTCTATACTAAGAAAAGAATAAAAAATTCCAGGAAAACAAACACTTTTTATTATGTACAACAAAAGTACTATGGAATATTTATCATGACATGCAATATTTTTACATTAAATATGCAAAGTATTTCCATTTCAATGAGTGGAATAAACAGAAAAACATACATCAAAATTTTAAAATTCAATATTATGTGTTAATTAATGTCTTTGAATGTTGAAGAACAAAGTTCATGTTAACATTTTGTCGGACAACTAACTTGGATGTGTAACCCTACAATAGTAAGACTCACGCGCAAAGCACAGACAAATAGAAACAAAAGAGGTTAGAGAAGCAGATGGGATGATATCATTGTGCACATATAAAGGAAAAGATCACAAATCACGCATGTAAACCAGAAACGGAACGGACAAGCACCTAACAGACCCCCATTCTTTTCTAGCAAATAGTGCAACTCTAACACTAAAATGGCACTAAGATTTAACATTAGGAAATTAATGCATGAGCGAGAGAGAGACATACTGAAACTTCCCCGAGTACAGATACTAGTTGCGATAGTCGCGTCTAATCCTCGCTTCCCATCGCCCGTTGTGGTTGCACCTGCAAACTTCCATCAAGATAACTTAGTGCCAATTCGGAAATACACAATATTTTATTTCTTCAATCATAACACTATTAACAGTTATATTATTTTTTGAACTGTTAAGTCCATCTGAAATTTGAAGAAAAAAAAAAGTTGTTTATGAGAAATGAACTATAACTGTTTAAAAAACAAAAGATAATGAGGTTGTTTACAACATCATAATTCGATCACCAGTTACTATATTGGTGTGCATTTTCAAATGTGATGGTTGTACAACTAGAGGCACAAATGAATCTATATATACTTACCATATCTGTATCCACTAACTAATCACATATACAAATGCAAACATATATATATATCTATTTTCTTTTATCTGATTTCCTCAGAAGAAATATGCTTCTTAGATAATGAACCGAGAATAAGAATGATTAAATGCCTGTACTAAACTAAAAATATAAAGCTTAAATAAAAAAAAGTTCAACAAAGTTAAATAGAAAAAGGAAAATTACTTGACAAAGCCTCTGTACTTAGAGGCCCCTCGTGAGAAGCCACTTCTCCTGGGCTGGCAGATAAATAAACCAATAAATAAATTAAACAATGAAAAAAGAATTAACTGAACTTTAGGAGAAAAAATAACATTTACAGGGAAATTAATAACAGAAAAAGGCCCCAAGTATTTGAGAGCAGCAAGATCATATGTGAGAGCAGTAGCTTCCTCATCACCATGTGCCCCTGTACCAATAAAATCCAGTTAGATTCTGAATTAGAACAAAATAGTTTGAAACATAAAAGGTAAATGACAGAAAATCACTTTATAGTCACAGAAAAACCCCCAAAGGCATTAAAAAAGATTGTTTATCTACGAATTTAAACTGATGATTATTTGACAAGAAATCAAGATCTCAGGGGGGTTTATGTGATTCCTGCAACTGGAATGATCTGTAATTTACTCTTAAGAAAAATTTATTTCCATTTTAAGATAAAAAACGTAGGAAAATAGTAATAGTTGAATAACATCGGATAGAAGAGCAAGGCTAGTGACATACCCAAAAAAACTAACCAGCAGCGGATCAGCAACATGATCAGTAACCAAGAAAAAAAAAACAGAAAAAAATCAGGAGGAAGAAAAACAGTGTCATTTCAAAGAAATACTGAAATTGTTTTTTACTTACTTCATCTTCCTTTGTTATGCTGGACTGCGATCCAGCAACGCTTGTCCCAGAGATGGGCTTCATATCTCTCAGTCCATTTGTGCCTGTCAACATGCATCAAGAATTAGCATCCCAAAAACGTACTTCAAAAAGTGCGTAAGAAATCAGTACTTTTGTGACTTCTTGAGTAAGAATGTGGGGCCATTTTCTCTTTTTCTTCTTTTGCATATTTGGGTTGCCTGCAACTCGAATGGTGGTTTACTAATATGTAGAAAATTGGTAGAGGAGGAGGAAGGGGGAGATATAGCTGAAGGATTGTTTGTAGGTTAGTCTTTGGTTCTTTCTATGAAGTTATTGCGAGTTCAGGGTCGGGGAGGTTATAGAAGAGTACAAATAGGAGTGAGGTTGGCATGGGTTATAGTGGGAAAGGAGAAACACTTGGCAGAAAGCTTGTCCAAGCGTCAAATATGACTTGTGGTCCCAATCAACGCTTAGGGGTGCAATTGAATCGTATACGTTACTTATCATATCTGTATTCAGTTACTAAGCAGGGACATGAATGTGAATATTGGATATGACTCGGTAAGGAAAACTCATAATCAATATCCAGCAAAAATTGCATAAGGATATGGATCAAATAAGAGAAAACATAAATGGATATAAAGGGAATATGAGGAAAACAAATAAGATTGAGAAAGAGATATGATACAAGAGTTGTTTAAACAAAGCAATTTTTTCAAATAAGAGTTATGTTCGAATATCTATTAATAAAAACTATAGATCCCTGAATCAAAGCTATATTCATATTTATATCCATATCTTAACAGATATTTAGTATCCATATCAATCCTATACGAATCTATCAGCGATATCCATATTCTTTTGCATCCTTAGCTGGCAGGCATCTCTTTCGACTATCTTGTGGTTCATATCCACTAGATAA
Source organism: Asparagus setaceus (assembly GCA_012295165.1). Lineage (NCBI taxonomy): Eukaryota > Viridiplantae > Streptophyta > Magnoliopsida > Asparagales > Asparagaceae > Asparagus > Asparagus setaceus. Next base: position 24,352,861 of record CM022710.1, read on the forward strand.
CTGGTCGATAAGGACAATATGCCCACTGGATAGTTGGTGCAATAAGGACCATATTTTATATCCACTAGATAGTTGGTGCACTGAGGTGAAAATAACACTTTGATGAGAGTACCAACCCCAAAATCCCCCTATTTTAAACTTGTGCAAGAGTAAATGATACTGAATGCACCAACTATACAGTGGACATGAATGATTGAATAATTTCCCCTCTTATGTAATCTATTTGTATTATATTTTTGGGGTTTTCACTTGCACACCCTTCAGATATTTGGTTTTAAATTATCATCCAAATCTTCACACTTGCCAGTTTATTCATCTATTTCATGTTCAGATCAAAATCAAACCCCCCACCCCACCCCAAACAACTATTAATAGGGAATAGGAGGGAATATATTTAGTAAGCCATATATTAGTCCGTACAAAATCCATCAACCTCTTGTATTACATTGATCAATATCTAAGACTCCTATAATCTTGTGGAATGCTTCATATCCAATACATCACCATTGCGTTATATGATATAAAATCACATGAAAATACCACATAATGAAAAAAAATTCCCATCAGAAAGTAGTTAATTATAAAGTTGGGAAAGAGGGAGAAAATTACTAAAGAAATAGAGACTGGAAGTTTTACACAAAAACAATATAAATTGCTAAACATAAGCAAAGACTTGGATGTCAGCATAAGTACTGATATTGTAAGAAGATTGTCTAATTTTGTTAAAAGAAAAGGTTAATCCAAAATACAGCCTGTCCAAAGTGAAAAATACCTCCAAGAACAGGGAATACTTTTGTCGATAGATGAAAAATTCATCCAGAATGATGCATATGTCCACTGCTATGAATTTGAAATCAAATACAAGGTTAGTTGATTAATTTAAAAGAAGACAAACTTCAAAGGCTCAGATGCAATTAAATCATAATACATGTAATGAGCATAATATATTGCTAGGAGGCCCAGCTTTACTAAACAAAACTAGGTTTTAGCTAATCATTAAGAACTCTCAAACTTCAAAATCATCATACCTGTAATATTGGATACTGTTAAAATTTATGGGTGGTGGTTGTTCAGCTTGAATGATCTGACGGGATTCGTAATTCTATAGAGAAATTGAAACATTGCAGCAACCGAAGGAAAGATTGTGGCCTGTACCAAAACGATTAGTTCAGAAAAAATTCAAACTGAAATACTAGAATTTGAATACATTATTTATGCATATTTGTATTTCCATAAACCTCATTTACACCTCTAATAACCTCTTCTGTATGTTTAAAAACTTTTAAGTATTCAATATGTATGAGGTACATATGCATTTCTCTTATCACAATGTAAGCATGAAATTGCTAGAAATGGAAGGAACAGCATTGAATATACTAACCTCATTATAGAAACCAAACAAAGACCTAAGCTTCTCTCTTTTGTGATGTAGCAATCTCACAGTATAATGCAATCACGTGATTTGATTATATTTTGCTAATGAGAAAAGGAAAAAGATTATACAATTAATGCGCTTACCCGAAAATAAAATAAAGAAACATGAGAAAATTTGGAGTCAGATTGAATATTTGGGTTCATAAAGTGTCATACAATTTCTAAAGCTACAACAGAATACACGTCTTTTAACCTCCTGAACAAAAAGTTAACTGCATAGAAGCACGTCTTGGTTATCCTAAATTAATTCTCTCTTTAAAAATGGTAAGGTACAATCCGGACAAAAAATTGCATTAGCTTAGATTCTCTCAGTATGTATATCATAACAAAAACAAAACAAAAAAAACATCAAACACATCTAATGTAGCATCTTTTGGTTGAATTGAGCTCTAAGCAGTTGCTATTCAGCTTTCAAGCTTTGGTCAACAATAACAAATATGCCATTACAATACAACAGCAAAAGAACAGTGAACAAAAGCAAGAATAAAATTAGTGACAACACTAATTAGATAACTAACTAAAACTAGATAACAAGAAAAGGTAACAAGTTATGATTCATAAGCTGTTTAGAAACAACTTTAAAACTAATGCGGGTCAGATATAGAAGATTCGCATAAGCAGAAATAAGGCTTTCGTGGAATAATATCAAACAGTGATAATCAAATTGGAAATAAAGAGTTTCTCAATTTAAGCTTCAGTTCTTCACAAATTATGACCCCAAACACCAGATGGTAAAGTTTTCATGCTACTGGGAGTGTCAAATATTATACACCAACTTTTTTATCCATTCATCTTGCCTTTAGATTTGTGCCATCAAGAAATGCACAAATCTCAAACGGGCTTCATATCTTTCATGGATCCCAATGCAACATTAATGGATAGAAAAGTTGGTGTATAACTATTTAAGTTTATAGGAGATTTGCTATATATATATATATATATATATATATATATATATATATATATATATATATATATATATATATATATATATATAGAGCAAATCTCCTATAAACTTAAGTTCTGAGGAATAGTATACACCAACTTTTTATCCATTGATGTTGCCTTTAGATTTGTGCCATCAAGAGATGCACAAATCTCAAAATGTGCTTCATATCTTTCATGGATCCCAAGGCAACATCAATGGATAGAAAAGTTGGTGTATAACTATTTAAGTTTATAGAAGATTTGCTATATATATATATATATATATATATATATATATATATATATATATATATATATATATATATATATATATATATATATAGTAAAGCTCCTATAAACTTAAGTGGATAGAGCACTTGTCCACCAAACTTTGTATCCATTCATTATGTTTTGAGATTTGTGCTACACATCAATGTCATCTTTGAGATTTGTGCATTTATGTGCATCACATCCTAGCACAAATCTCAATGCAAAATCAATGGATAAAAAAGTTGGTGGACAAAGGGCTCTTATCCACTTAAGTTTATAGGAGTTTTACTCTCTCTCTCTCTCTCTCTCTATATATATATATATATATATATATAGAGAGAGAGAGAGAAATCTCCTATAAACTTAAGTTTATAGGAGATTTATATATATCAGAAGTTAATAAAAGGACATACTGTAAGAGATGAATATCAATAAAACAATCAGTGCAACAAAGTACAAGACAAGTTCACCTTTATTCTACCTAGCCTAGCAACTAGCAAGTGAAAGGAAAATTCCAGAAGCTTACAAAGATGAAAGTGTTATAATTTGAGGGTTCTTAATAAATAGATTTTATTAGAAATGTAAAGAAGGAATAAGATCTACTTTTTAAAATCAGAATTTCCCACATGCAACAAAAAGGTGACCAGATTCCTAGGAAACATGTCTGGGGTATTTGAATACTTCTTATCTCATCAATTTGAATACTTCTTATCTCATCAATGTACTCAGTAAATGTATATATCCAGGCTTAAACAATTATAGCCGACATAAAGACTAAGTTGCTTTTACTTGAAGGAAAGCATGTGTTTCGGTAAAATTAAACACGTCAATAGTTTTGCCCATTTTGTCAGAAACAAGTATCTATTAAACTAGAGAGATACTTCAGGTTTCATCTTGTTGGATTTTTGTTTTAAAAAAGTGAGATCATGTGACGTGTACTATCCAATATATGTCGAACCCATGCAACTAAATTATATTATACCAAAGCAGTTTTGAACTTTTGATTAAAGTAATTTTGTCACTATAAGTATTAAATTCAAAACATTGAAAAAAGTAAAAGTTACAACAGCTATTCATAGGTCCTACCTGCTCAATGTCGTTCTATACAGAAACTATTAGAATTAATTGAGAAAAACTGTGGTCATGAATAATCATGAATTAAGGCAAGGATTACATCATTTCAAAATATTTTTCTCTCTTTGAGCAAAGTCCTAGCCCTTCCTTGAACCTGGGACCTTCCAATTCCCAATTAACTGATTTACCGGTGAATCAGGACTCCCTGGCTATCTTCATGGATTTTATTCACGATAAAATAACAAAGACTCTAGTTTAACCCATTTTGTTAATACTCACTAACTTTTGCCCAAATTCAAACAGAATTACAGAGATCCAGAGCCAAGTTGAACATATATCCAACTGGAGATGAACCGTGCCTGGTTCTCATGAGACTTTGCTCCGAGATTAATGCACATTTCACGGGATTCAAGTTATATGCATCCTAAACAAAGCATTTCAGAAGCGAATTTTATGTGTAACCATATGGACACAGTTCTAGTAAAGTAAAGAGTGGATGAAAGATGCAAATATTTCTAAGACGGAGCTCAAAATGGCATGAGTTAGAAAGAGTAAGAGATTGCCATCCCCTTGCAGGAACAAGTATCCCTGCATATGCTTTCTTTTCTTTAGGAACATGCCGATGATCTAATATATGATAAATGAGTCATGCAGCTAATAAGGCACAATGCTAGAAACTCAAAAGTAGGGTAAAATATGAGCTACTACTGCAAAGCAGTGGAGGTAATGACACTAAGATTCAATTTCACAAAGAGCCCCTCAACTTTGTGGTTTTTGCACATGAACCCCCTAAACGTTTTTACCCCACCCACCCCCACCCACCCCCCCCCCCAAAAAAGAAAAAACCCAACCTTGTGGTGCTTCATAAACTCCCCTAAAGTTTAAACTTCTCTCAACGAACCCTCCTATATGTAGTTGACAAATAAGTACGCCCAATTGAGCTTTATTATTCTCAATGACATATTCATTATTTGTCAATTATAAGTACGGGGCACGTTGAGGATAGTTCAAACTTCAAGGTGATTTTGTGACACTCCAAAGATCAGGGGTTTCGTGAGATTAAAAAAAGTTTAATAGGGTCATGTGCAAACCCCTCAAGAGTTCAGGGGTTTTGTGAAATTAACCCTAAAACTAAATATCCAAGGTCTGCTTCATTTTACAGCAAATCTCTAATTCCTTCTCACTAAGCATACCAAATAAGCATACCAAAATTTGAGATTGAGAGGAATGAAAATACAGGAACCCCTCCACCATCGCCAGGATCACTAGCATCCTCTGGATGATCACAAAATTGTACAAGGGAACTGACACTAGAAACTTTAAGAAAACACCGCAACGAGCTAGATGATTGGACCATGTGAGCAACAGAAGATGCCTGCAATAAGTAAGCAAGCATGAACTTTTAATATACTCAAAGCTCAAAGATACATAAGATACGGGAAAAACCATAAACTGCAGCATAATTGGATAAAGGTGCCAGTAGATCAAATTTTGAAAGTTTATGCAAAGAAAAAAGATTAGGCCACCCCTGACATCTATCAATCCAAAATCAAGTGTGAGAATGTCAGATTTATAATATTTATTAAGAAGATTATTTTTCAGACATTTTAAATCAATAATACCATGTTCCCAACATAAACATCATGACCTTAAATGTTCAAGCAGAAGAAAGGAAAACCGGAATGCAAACATCCTTGAGGGGAATGTTGCAGTCAATTGCAATTTCTGGGTTCCTGAGCCAAGTCATTACCCATAAAATAAGATCGTCAAAATCTAAACCAAAAGTCCATTTCCTAAGAGCAAAATGAAACCTGTGTTGACATCTATAAGAACTGAGAGGAACGATCGTGGACCGTCGGTTTGCTGAAATCGTCAGTTTGCTGAAATTAGGATTTATTAAGATCTTTTTAGTTTTGGAAATACTTGATGCAATCTTTGTTTTAAGAAGGATTTCCTTAGAATTTGATGTTAGGATCTTTAAGATTTTATTTTGTTAGAGATTTTATATTAGAATTGAATTGAATGTTAGGATCTTCTGAAATTTGATTTTTCCAGTTTCTTTAGGAGTTATCTTTTGTTTTCTTAAAATAAATGTGTAAGCCTCACTAAGAAGATAGACATTGATGAATGAAAAGTTATCAAATTTCTTGAGCATGTGATTTGCTTGTGTTAGACTGTTAGGCATGTGAAGTGTTTTCGGGGTGTGAAGCCCTAGGGTGTGAGGCCCTTAGGTGTGAAGCTTAGTTATCCCAAACCCTCTTTTTCTTTGGCCCATCCATTTATTTAAAGTTCTCCTCAATTCTAGCCCTTTATCTCAAAAGTCCACAAATCACAGCCAAAAAAAGTGTCATTGTTCACGTGAACAGTACAACATTTGCTTTTCAAATGAACAGTAACCCACCACCAAACCTCCTCACCTTCAACTTTGCCTCCAAAGAAGCACTCGTCAATCTCGAACAATGCCTCAATGTTTTGAATCCGACTACAAACTTCAACGCCGAATCTCCTCCGATCAACCCTCAAGGCCTCACAAACACGGCAATAGTAAGTTATCGAAGACATAAAAATCTACCCACTCCTCCTTTTAGATCCCGATATGATTTGGATACCCGCCAAACTACACAACATCAAGAACCTTGTACTTTCCGATCGGATCCGGATTGGCGCCGAAGGCAACACATTCAAGAGCCTTCCACTTTCGGATTGGAGGCTCCTCCCCGGTCCGCATCACACTGCCAACATGGTGTTATAACCAAGATGATAAACATTAAAGAAAAATAAGAGGAAGAATATGAGCACCGGAAATACCAGAACCAACTGATACAATGTGAAAAAAGAGCAATATGAAAGAAGCTATGCAATAAGAAAGAAGCAATAGCTTTTCAAAACAAACAAAAGAAAAGGTGTCCTCAGACCAAAAGCAAGGCAAGCAAATGAATTTAGTTCTCAGACATATATATGTAGCAGAACGCCTCTTTGAGAAGTGAGATTATTTACTCTTTATGGATCTCTCATGGTCTCACCATTCACCAATAAGAATGTGGAACAATTTGCTATAGGCTTTCATTTTGCTAAAGTCCTTGCTTTACGCATTATGTGACAGCATTTATGCCACCAAAAGCAATTACCATGAATAAAAGCATAAACACATAACTTATAGATATTGCCCAGAGCAGGGCCACACATAGACAAAATAGTTGTAACATTGTGAAGCTCAAGGTTAGATAAATCGCACATACCATGTCCCTGTAAGATGATAAAAGCTTGTTGCGGTAAATCTCCTGTTAGAGAGAAAGAGAGATATATAAAAAAAGGTCAAACGAGAATACAACATGAATAGAGAAATAGATATCATAAGTTTGGACAAGAAATATTAAACAACTTTGTTATTAACACACATAAATTTGAAAGAATTGGAAAGTCCCGTGATAGTAAAGCAAGAATCTACAAAACCTAGGGTGTTAAAATAATTGAAATTAACCAGTCATAATTGAGACTTCTACAAATAACTCGAGAGATGGGTCTTTTTAGAAGTTTAAACAAAACATATACCGCCTCTTTGCAAGTTTCTCTTTGGTATCTTTGTCGAATACTTGGCATGTCCATCAAAGCACCCAAATCCATATCATGCAAGTATCGTGAACCAAAACATCCATTCAAAAATCGAACTTGAAACCCTACAAAGAATTTAACGGGGTTTTGCCTTTGAGTGAGGTAGACATTGACGAGAGGTGGCGTGAGAACGGGCTTGGGAGGCGGATGAGAACCAGCGATTGTTTGAAGAGAAGAGCTTGGACCATTGGTTCCTCGGGTTCTTCAGCAGCTGGCCTCCATTGCCGATGGCGATGGAGATGGGGATGGAGAACATGGAGGTTTTCTTTGTTGGTTTCTTTGCTTTGTTTTACAAGGCACCGGGTTTGCATCTCCATCTCTCGCTATTGCTCTCTTTTAAAGAAATTTTGTTTGTTCGATTTCCCTTCCTCTTTTTCCTTCCCTTCTATCAGTAAACTCCCAAGCATAGCATAGGTTTTCCACTCTTGGGCGCCCACGAGAAAAGAAAAGGGGGAGGGGAAATGGGTTAATAATATTATTGCAAACTTTTTATTGATAAAAGCCCCTTTACCTTATCTTGTAGTAAAGGCTAGAGCAAGGAACTTTGAAGTGTTTTCTTGCACAGGTATTTTCATTTTCGGGGAGGTTTTTTTTTTGTGAACATTTTCCCCTGTTCTCTTAAGTATATATAGGAGTGCTTGGTTGTAATTTTACATGCTATCTTTATTCTAGTTGTGAAAATAACTGACTTTCCTTCACTACTACTTTGAAGCGCTGCGATTTGTGATGGCATCATCATGATGAAACATAGATGTAATCTTTTTGCACAAAACACTGTCATTTCTTTAACTTTAGTTAGCGGTTTATTTTGAGGCAAAAGTTGAAAATTCACTAATATTTGAATTGAATTGAATGTTAGGATCTTCTGAAATTTGATTTATCCAGTTTCTTTAGGAGTTATCTTTTGTTTTCTTAAAATAAATGTGTAAGCCTCACTAAGAAGATAGACATTGATGAATGAAAAGTTATCAAATTTCTTGAGCATGTGATTTGCTTGTGTTAGGCTGTTAGGCATGTGAAGTGTTGTGTTTTGGGTGTGAAGCCCTAGGGTGTGAGGCCCTTAGGTATGAAGCTTAGTTATCCCAAACCCTCTTTTTCTTTGGCCCATCCATTTATTTAAAGTTCTCCTCAATTCTAGACCTTTATCTCAAAAGTCCACAAATCACAGCCAAAAAAAGTGTCATTGTTCACATGAACAGTACAACATTTGCTTTTTGAATGAACAGTAACCCACCACCAAACCTCCTCGCCTTCAACTTTGCCTCCAAAGAAGCACTCACAATCTCGAACAATGCCTCAATGTTTTAATCCGACTACAAACTTCAACGCCGAATCTCCTCCGATCGACCCTCAAGGCCTCACAAACACGGCACTAGAAAGTTATCGAAGACATAAAAATCTACCCACTCCTCCTTTTAGATCCCGATCTGATTTGAATACCCGCCAAACTACACAACATCAAGAACCTTGTACTTTCCGGATCGGATCCGGATTGGCCGAAGGCAACACATTCAAGAGCCTTCCACTTTCGGATTGGAGGCTCCTCCCCGGTCCGCATCACACTGCCAACATGGTGTTATAACCAAGATGATAAACATTAAAGAAAAATAAGAGGAAGAATATGAGCACCGTAAATACCAGAACCAACTGATACAATGTGAAAAAAGAGCAATATGAAAGAAGCTATGCAATAAGAAAGAAGCAATAGCTTTTTCAAAACAAACAAAAGAAAAGGTGTCCTCCGACCAAAAGCAAGGCAAAGAAATGAATTTAGTTCTCAGACATATATATGTAGCAGCACGCCTCTTTGAGAAGTGAGATTATTTACTCTTTATGGATCTCTCATGGTCTCACCATTCACCAATAAGAATGTGGAACAATTTGCTATAGGCTTTCATTTTGCTAAAGTCCTTGCTTTACGCATTATGTGACAAAGATTTATGCCACCAAAAGCAATTACCATGAATAAAAAGCATAAACACATAACTTATAGATATTGCCCAGAGCAGGGCCACACATAGACAAAATAGTTGTAACATTGTGAAGCTCAAGGTTAGATAAATCGCACATACCATGTCCCTGTAAGATGATAAAAGCTTGTTAAGTAAATCTCTGTTAGAGAGAAAGAGAGATATATAAAAAAAGGTCAAACGAGAATACAACATGAATAGAGAAATAGATATCATAAGTTTGGACAAGAAATATTAAACAACTTTGTTATTAACACACATAGCTGAAAGAATTGGAAAGTCCCGTGATAGTAAAGCAAGAATCTACAAAACCTAGGGTGTTAAAATAATTGAAATTAACCACCATAATTGAGACTTCTACAAACAACTCGAGAGAGATGGGTCTTTTTAGAAGTTTAAACAAAACATATACCGCCTCTTTGCAAGTTTCTCTTTGGTATCTTTGTCGAATACTTGGCATGTCCATCAAAGCACCCAAATCCATATCATGCAAGTATCTCAGAACCAAAACATCCATTCAAAAATCGAACTTGAAACCCTACAAAGAATTTAATGGGTTTTGCCTTTGAGTGAGGTAGACATGACGAGAGAGTGGCGTGAGAACGGGCTGGAGGCGGATGAGAACCAACATTGTTTGAAGAGGAGAGCTTGGACCATTGGTTCCTCAGTTCTTCTCGGGCTGGCCTCCATTGACGCAGCATGCATGGAGATGGGGATGGAGAACATGGAGGCTTTGTCGCTTGGTTTGTCGCTTTGTTTTACAAGACACGGGTTTGCATCTCCATCTCTCTCGCTATTGCTCTCTTTAAGGGGTCAGTTGTTCGATTTTATAAAAAGGAAAAGGAAAAGTGCTCAAAATTTGATTTCTCTATATTTCTATAAAATTTGTAGGAAAATTCTATAGAATCTCAAAATGTGGTATTTTCTTTTCTTTCTTTTTTTTTTTACTCTTTCTTAATTAAGTTCAAAATATGAATAGAGGAAAACCAAATTTTAGAGAAAATGTTGATTTCCTATTCTTTGGTTTGGTTAGGTATGAGAATTTTATGAATAATGCTAGGACGCCCTTAGACATATAAAGGGAAAATCCTAACCCTAACCCCACCCTGAGTTAAGTTTTGGGTTAGGGATTTTCCTTTATAGTTCAAGGACACTTGCCTAAGGCAAGTGTCCTTAGAAGGCCTCGAATTTTATAGGAACTTGAATCCCAAATTAGTTTTCACTTCCCCATGCTCTAACGACTAGTTTTGGCCACAAATAAAGTTATAAAATGCTACAACCCTTATGAAGCCATTAGAGCAAGGATACATCCTCCATGAATATGCTCACAAAAGATGGTCTTGGGTCCATTCAAGTTTCTTGCAATTGCAATCTCCAAACAACAAACTCGCGATATACCACCAAAAATCCAATATATATACCCCTTCAAAGCACCAAAGAGCTCTAACACGAGACCATGTACACATGAGTGATCAATGCAAGACATGACTCCAACGCATCGCTTGACAAACATCCTTGAGGGAATGTTGCAGTCAATTGCAATTTCTGGGTTCCTGAGCCAAGTCATTACCCATAAAATAAGATCGTCAAAATCTAAACCAAAAGTCCATTTCCTAAGAGCAAAATGAAACCTGTGTTGACATCTATAAGAACTGAGAGGAACGATCGTGGACCGTCGGTTTGCTGAAATCGTCGGTTCTTTGAAATTAGGATTTATTAAGATCTTTTAGTTTTGGAAATACTTGATGCAATCTTTGTTTTAAGAAGGATTTCCTTAGAATTTGATGTTAGGATCTTTAAGATTTTATTTTGTTAGAGATTTTATATTAGAATTGAATTGAATGTTAGGATCTTTAAGATTTTATTTTGTTAGAGATTTTATATTAGAATTGAATTGAATGTTAGGATCTTTAAGATTTTATTTTGTTAGAGATTTTATATTAGAATTGAATTGAATGTTAGGATCTTCTGAAATTTGATTTTTCCAGTTTCTTTAGGAGTTATCTTTTGTTTTCTTAAAATAAATGTGTAAGCCTCACTAAGAAGATAGACATTGATGAATGAAAAGTTATCAAATTTCTTGAGCATGTGATTTGCTTGTGTTAGACTGTTAGGCATGTGAAGTGTTTTCGGGGTGTGAAGCCCTAGGGTGTGAGGCCCTTAGGTGTGAAGCTTAGTTATCCCAAACCCTCTTTTTCTTTGGCCCATCCATTTATTTAAAGTTCTCCTCAATTCTAGCCCTTTATCTCAAAAGTCCACAAATCACAGCCAAAAAAAGTGTCATTGTTCACGTGAACAGTACAACATTTGCTTTTCAAATGAACAAGAACCCACCACCAAACCTCCTCACCTTCAACTTTGCCTCCAAAGAAGCACTCGTCAATCTCGAACAATGCCTCAATGTTTTGAATCCGACTACAAACTTCAACGCCGAATCTCCTCCGATCAACCCTCAAGGCCTCACAAACACGGCAATAGTAAGTTATCGAAGACATAAAAATCTACCCACTCCTCCTTTTAGATCCCGATATGATTTGGATACCCGCCAAACTACACAACATCAAGAACCTTGTACTTTCCGTCGGATCCGTTGGCGCCGAAGGCAACATTCAAGAGCCTTCCACTTTCGGATTGAGGCTCCTCCCGTCCGCATCACACTGCCAACATGGTGTTATAACCAAGATGATAAACATTAAAGAAAAATAAGAGGAAGAATATGAGCACCGGAAATACCAGAACCAACTGATACAATGTGAAAAAAGAGCAATATGAAAGAAGCTATGCAATAAGAAAGAAGCAATAGCTTTTTCAAAACAAACAAAAGAAAAGGTGTCCTCCGACCAAAAGCAAGGCAGCAAATGAATTTAGTTCTCAGACATATATATGTAGCAGCACGCCTCTTTGAGAAGTGAGATTATTTACTCTTTATGGATCTCTCATGGTCTCACCATTCACCAATAAGAATGTGGAACAATTTGCCATAGGCTTTCATTTTGCTAAAGTCCTTGCTTTACGCATTATGTGACAGCATTTATGCCACCAAAAAGCAATTACCATGAATAAAAAGCATAAACACATAACTTATAGATATTGCCCAGAGCAGGGCCACACATAGACAAAATAGTTGTAACATTGTGAAGCTCAAGGTTAGATAAATCGCACATACCATGTCCCTGTAAGATGATAAAAGCTTGTTGCGGTAAATCTCCTGTTAGAGAGAAAGAGAGATATATAAAAAAAGGTCAAACGAGAATACAACATGAATAGAGAAATAGATATCATAAGTTTGGACAAGAAATATTAAACAACTTTGTTATTAACACACATAGCTGAAAGAATTGGAAAGTCCCGTGATAGTAAAGCAGTAATCTACAAAACCTAGGGTGTTAAAATAATTGAAATTAACCAGTCATAATTGAGACTTCTACAAATAACTCAGAGAGATGGGTCTTTTTTAGAAGTTTAAACAAAAACATATACCTGCCTCTTTGCAAGTTTCTCTTTGGTATGCTGTCGAATACTTGGCATGTCCATCAAAGCACCCAAATCCATATCATGCAAGTATCTGTGAACCAAAAACATCCATTCAAAAATCCGAACTTGAAACCCTACAAAGAATTTAACTGGGGTTTTGCCTTTGAGTGAGGTAGACATTGACGAGAGAGGTGGCGTGAGAACGGGCTTGGGAGGCGGATGAGAACCAGCGATTGTTTGAAGAGAAGAGCTTGGACCATTGGTTCCTCAGGTTCTTTTGGGCTGCTGGCCTCCATTGACGCAGTGGCGATGGAGATGGGGATGGAGAACATGGAGGTTTTTGCTGTTGGTTTGCTGCTTTGTTTTTACAAGGCACTGGGGTTTGCATCTCCATCTCTCTCGCTATTGCTCTCTTTTAAGGGGCTGTTTGGTTCGATTTCCCTTCCTCTTTTTTCCTTCCCTTCTATCAGTAAACTCCCAAGCATAGCATAGGTTTTCCACTCTTGGGCGCCCACGAGAAAAGAAAAGGGGGAGGGGAAATGGGTTAATAATATTATTGCAAACTTTTTATTGATAAAAGCCCCTTTACCTTATCTTGTAGTAAAGGCTAGAGCAAGGAACTTTGAAGTGTTTTCTTGCACAGGTATTTTCATTTTCGGGGAGGTTTTTTTTTTGTGAACATTTTCCCCTGTTCTCTTAAGTATATATAGGAGTGCTTGGTTGTAATTTTACATGCTATCTTTATTCTAGTTGTGAAAATAACTGACTTTCCTTCACTACTACTTTGAAGCGCTGCGATTTGTGATGGCATCATCATGATGAAACATAGATGTAATCTTTTTGCACAAAACACTGTCATTTCTTTAACTTTAGTTAGCGGTTTATTTTGAGGCAAAAAGTTGAAAATTCACTTAATATTTCGAATAAATTGAAATTTTAACATTTTTAATGTATTTTGGTTTCCCTTGATACCATTGATGTTTGTCTATAGATTTTCTTTTGATTCCTTTTATTATTCTGGGAAAAAACACAAAATTATAGGAATTTTGAATGTATTTGATTAAATCTAAATGCATTCAATTAAATTTGAGATAGATTTTTCTTAATTTATGCTCAATAACTCTCAAAAGGTCGAAACTGTCTAATGTTCTCAACCCGATTATTCAGTTAATTTGAGATTTTTTTTACATGAACAAGTTATTGGGGACATTAATATTAAATTTCTTCTCTCTTTCCTACTAATGTCATATCTCTCCGGGCCAATTCATCTATCTTCAAAAAATTTCGTTGTCGCTGGCCTACCTGTGCATATTGATTTTAGTATGTTATGCTAGCTTTTCATCCTAGAATATAAATCAAGAATATAAAATCAGAAAACCTGACTAAATTTAGAGCTACATTTAAGGACTCTGTTGTAAATCATCTTTTTGAGTCTAATTCACTCCTTAAAGGTGTATTTGGAAAGGTTTATGTTTCATAACAACTTGACATTCTTATTTGAGGAATATTTGCTTCTGCTTCTAATAGTTGTTAAAGTTCTCAGTTTTGATGATTTTTATTATATTTGTTTGGTTTCTGTAATTTATGTATTCATGAATGTTACAAAAGGCGCTAGGAGGACTATGCGTTCGAGCCGGGGCCTAGCACCTAGGCATACGCCTAGGCGGTTCTAGGCGTTTGCCTATTTTTTAATTTATTTAATTATAATAGATCGCAAAAATATGTATCAAGTTCATATAAAATTGCAAAAAAAAAACATAAATAACAAGCTTAGATCCATAATCAACCATGCATAAATAATCTCTTGGTTTTGGATAAAACAAGTAAAATGAAAATGTATATATCAATTACAAAATAAGTAAATGTTTCTTTCAAAATAACTCCTAAGAACTTTAACTCTTGCATTTACTTCTCAAAATAAAATCCATGTTATCTCCCTATATCTCCAAAAAGAAAAAAAATGTTAACGTTGTGAACTTCAAAACAAAGTACAACAAACTATCATAAGTTTCTCACGATTTTTCTGAAAACTGCCTTTTCATTAATCCTAGTATATAAAAATCGGATCTTTTCAAGATTAACCATAATCCAAAACTTGCACCCTAACAACTCACATTTTACATTCAATTTTGAAATCAATTTAAAATGCTTATATTAGAAATTAACTGCATAAATAACAAGAAAACAGATTATTTCAAAGATTAAAATTTTACTTTGAAAAGAGAAGGGGGACTTCGTCGAGACTCGAGAGCAGCGGCGAGGAAGTGCAGTGATCAGCGAGAGAGGAGGTGGCGGCGGCGGCGAAGAAGAGGAGCAGCGGGAGAGGAGGAGGTGGTGGGCGAGGAGGCGGCGGGAATTTTTTTTCTGAAGTAGGAGAGAGAGTCAGACAAAGATAGGGTTATGGGTTACGGGTTCGGGTTATGGGTTAAGGGTACGGGTTCGGGTTTGGGCTGGGTTTTAAGGTTTCTTTTTTTATTTAACTTTTTTTAAAGCTAAGTGGCCCACTTAAGCGGGCCGCCTAGACGGAACGGCCGTCTAGACTGATCACTCCTGCCGAATCTAGGTGGCCAAGGCTCCACCTATGTCTAGGCAGACGCCTAGGCCGCTTTTTACAATACTATAATCATCTATTCTGTTTGGCTTTTTATTTAATTTTTTTTATTATGTATGGTTATTGTTATATAGAATCATATCCTTATAAATGGATTGCTTTGTTCCTTGAAAGATGTGTTAAAATATCATTGATTTAAATGGTCTCCTTGAAGAAAACATTTGTGTGCATCTCTCTTTTTGGTAGAACTAGTTAAGGAAGCACTTGCGTTGCACGTGCTTGCACTTTAATTATAGTTGTTACTAAAAAGTTTGGTGTATCTCTAGCTATAATACTATTGGAATTTTCATACTGAAAATTTCAACTTGAGTTGGAATTAAAGAGATAGCGCATGGGGTTGTTTTTTTGACGAAATACTGAGTTGGAGAATTTGTTGGCTAACTCTTTAATTTTAATCTTTAATATCATTCCAGCTTGTCTTGGTTATTCATCGCAATATCGTTCTCTTTTACGAATGATAATGAGGCTGAAATTAGCTCCACAAATTGATTTACTCTTTGAAAAGTATTTCAAAAGCTTTAATGGATGAAAGCTTTCAAAGGGAGCTTGTAGTTTGCCCAATTGTTATATTTTTTGTTAATCATATGATTTCTTGCTGGATTGCAATAAAACTTCATATATTCTTGGGTTTTTCCCTAGAAACTACCTTAAAATAGGGTAATTATAGGAAAATCACCTTTCATTTTTAATTTATACATTAACCGCCTTTAAAATTAGTTTTGTTGCAATCAACCACCTCACAGTCAAATTCTTCACTTAAAATCCAAAATTACCCTTAAAAAACTTACATTCAATATATATGACTCGTTTTTTTAGTATTTGGGTCTTATTAGGATACAAACTCTCATACTTTGAACTTGAATTTACATCAATTGCCCTTTCATTTGGCTTTTATTGATTTACAACAATTGCACTTTCTTTTTTCTTTTTTTTCTTTTTGGTCTATTTTGTCTATTTTAGAAAATTTTATAAGTTCATTACTACATAAATCTAAGCATATCGCATGGGTCTGAAACTAGTTATTGAGAAAGGGTGGTCTAGCACGTGATGTTCATGTGCTACTTCTAAAATAGGTAATTCATGATATTGCAAAATATATCTGAGATCTTGGTATGAGTTTTTTAATCTTATCTCATAATATAAACTTTTAGTTAATTTAGAACATATCTTTCCTCCGGTCCTCTCCTTCTTCCTTCATTGAACAATATGTAATTTTAAATTTTTGGCTAAACCTAGAGAAAAAATTTATTAGAAATATCCCAACTGTATTTTAAAGTAGAATTAAGATAAGTTTGAAAAAATAGTTAATTTAATAGCAAATTTAACAAATATTATTAGTTAAAAGCTCTAAAATTAGAATGTAAGTATCGTAGAGAAACAATCGGGTAAAAATTTTCACGTTTGCATAGCCGACGGTAGTAACTTGAAAATTTGGAATTTTTTGGTACTTTGTTGAACCAAAATACAACTTATGGTATTTAATTGTAAAAACAGGAAAGTTTATGGTATTTATTTGCAATTTAGCCTTTTTCTACATATTACTCTAGTCCTATGTCTAATACAAATTAAAAATCAAAATCCTAAATTTTGAAGATAAAAATCTAAATCTAAATATTATGCCAAATGATCAAGCATTCTATTTCAAGGAAGGGACAGTGAAATGTCCATTAGAAGCCGAAATTTCTTCGCGATAAATCTTACACTTGTACCTCATATCAGATTGGTACATTAGAGTGTGAAATTTCTTTTTTCGGTACGAATTACATTAACATGAAAGGAAACTAAGCCATGGGATCCTCTATAGACATTCTCTACAATTTAGTATGTAGAGGATCTCTTCCCGGAAACTAAAAAGTAACATACCGGTAGGTAACACATCCAAGGCTATATCCCTCCAATCGCCACTAGAGACTCTGGGATTATTCGAGCTAAAGACCGAGTTGACATGATCACAGAATAATATTATAACTTCAGTTTTACTTACATTCTTGAACACACTCAAACTAGTGTTACATTCTTCTGAGGAAGTTAATAATAGTCCTGATTAAATTGCGTTCATCTTGAAGATTTGAACGCAGCTAAAATTTAACATAAACATACTCTATAAATCAAGCTCGAGCCTAACTATGTTGAATGCAAGCTGAATTTTACGTTCACCTTCATTCATTTATTTAATTGAACGTATATACATTTTCAAAGATTGGGAAATAAAAAAAAAGCATTTCTCAAAAAGCCATCGCAAATGCCCCAAGTGACGCAGCTATTTCAACAAAATTGATCAAAAAAAGAAAGGAAAAAAAAACTTAATTGGGCAACAACATTCAAATTCAAGTTCATGGCCCTTCACAAAATACAATGAAATGTCAAAATGTAGAGCTTTCTGTTGATGTAACAGCTCTTCATGCCCAAAAAAGGGGATACTAAGCTGAAAATTAAATTATGACAAATATTACACAACTTTTACGGTTCAGTAGGAAGGAATAGAAGCAAACCTATAACCTGGTGCACCTCTCCATGAGTAATATGCAAGCCTCGTCTCATAAAAGCCTGTAACATTTATCAGCAACAAAGGATTGTATTGATACTAAACATAACCTTGTCTTGCATAAAACTAGGAAATTATGTATAGCATAAGATTTCAAACCAAAAGCATTATGACATAATATAATGAGGTAACCGATATTACCCACAACATCAAAGGCAGGTTTTATATGTCTGACTACGAGTTTTGTGTCTGAAAACGACAGTGTTGGTAACAATAAACTTATAAAAACCGTTATTAGAAAAATTAATAGGAGTTTGAGTGGCTTCTGCATATATCACTGAGAAAAAGAAACATTTAATCCTTTTCTTTAAATATCAATCCTTAACAACAGGACCACAGCCTTTTTCCCAAATTTGATCAGTCATGATGATTATTTATCTAATATTACCAATAACTTTAATTGCTATAAAACCAATTTACCTAAAACACTTGGAAAGACGAATAAATGAGGTAATGTAAAATTATACACACAGATATAGCAATGCTTGAACAAAGGACATCATGTAACCTGGAGCTTCATTACTAATACGTCAAGCAAATCAAATGGATGGTAGGGCAACGATGTATTGCGATCATTAATAATTAAATATACAAGAAAACATGGTTTTGCAAGTTAAAAACTAATATCTTAACTTGAGCATTTTTATGTTACTACTTCCAGAATTATGAGTTTTCCCATAAATAGAACGTAAAACCAAGGTACCGATGTCCAAGATAAATAATTTTCAAGCAACTTTTGAATATAATCAACACATTATAAATTGAAATTTCCTTACAGTTGAATGCCAACCAACTACTTTTTGAGCATATACAGGTACAAGTTAATGCATAAGCTACTTTAACTATCAGCCGAGCTCTTCAGAGTTAAAATTAAAAATTAAAAAAAAAGAAAAGAAAAGAAAGAAATGAGGTTATCAAACAGATAAAAACAAACAATCCTAAACATTGTATAGCTGTTTCTACATTCTTTTAATTAGTTCAGATGACTCCTGAATATTTAGTCGAAAAGGGTAATTGCGGACTTATCCCACTGATGCATTTCAATATCTTCTTCAGCAGTTTATAAAATCTTAAATAATCTCCTTAAAGGGTTAATTGCGGATATAACCCCTCTACCATTGCCTAATTGTCGATAGACCCCCTGTAGTTCTATTGAACCCCCAGGTGAAACTTTTTGACTCTTTACCCTCAGAAAGAGAAATTTGTTTGACTAATAGACCTCCTGAGGGTAAAAGAGCAAAAATAAAAATAAAAATCACTAAGGGTATGCATGAAATTGAGTGACAGTACAGGGGGTCTATCCGCAACAATAGAACTACAGGACGCCTGTCCGCAATTGGGCAATAGTACAGGAGGTCTATCCGCAATAAACTATTTCTTAAACATTGACTGAAAAACTTGTACATTGTAATCAAGTTAACTCCGAAAGTAGACCAAAAGAAAGTGATGCTTGCTTACCAGGAAGGAAGGCAAGTATGCCAAGCACAAGCAAGCCATATGCTTGTGATGTCTCACCACCCATGTGGCCTGTGAAGACGAAGATTGACAGAAACAGCAGAAATGATCCCAAGAACAGAAGAAAAAGTGCGAGACCAATTGACTTCCATGGAACCCTGTCAAGGGCCCTCGGATTGTAGGTGAACCGAGGGTCCTGTTGGTGTATATCATCGTCTCTCTCTGATGAAGAAAGAGGAGTGTAGCGCATATTCCGTCGTGATGCCATAGCAATCAGCCACCTAAGTAAGACTCTTCAATTGAGTAAATGATATACTTGTCTCCAAATATATTTTTGAAAAAGGGGTCTTCCTATATGATTAAGGGTTTTGTCATAATAGACGTCCAAATCTTCGTTAAATCTATATTCGACCCTCAAATATTCATATTTCTAAATGAGACACCTCAATCTTCATGTTTTTCAAAATGGGGGTCTCAATTAAAACAACTTAATAAATTTGAGAGTTTTATCAAAACAACTTAATAGAATTGGGGTCTAATATAGAAATATGAAGATTTGGTGGTTGCATATAGAATTAACAAGCATTATGGGGTCTAATATAACAAAAAACCTAAAATTAATTCAAGGAATAGTAGTTACGGAGAAAAATTGCAACAGCCACAGTCAACTAAAGTTATGGAACAGAAAGGTAACAGGCTCATAGAAAAACACGTCCCGAAAGCATCAATTAGACCAGCATTAACTGAAAAAAAGCAAAGGACTTCCAAAATAAAAGCATCAACCATCAAAGAGGATCTAACTCATACACGCGGAACAGAATTTTTAATATGACTATCACAACAACTATTAACTGATAATTGATTATAGAATGAAGACCGTAAAATATTATCGACTTTAAAAATTTTAGGCTAGAAACAATTTGATTAACATACAGAAGACTAGAATTCTTGCAATTGATGGACCATAGTTTTTCAACAAATCACTTTTGAAAAGTATTTATCCGAGAGGGGCAGGTTAAGCCCCAACCAGTCAAGCTAGACCAAGCTCAAGGTCAGCACGGGCTTTAGCCCCAAATACTCATGATATCATGATCTAATAAGCACCCAACGCTCTCTCCGGATAAATTAGATAATCTTAATTCAAGCTCAAGCCTAGTAATTATAGTAAAAGGGATGGTTTTATTTCTTCATTCATTCCAATTTTATATTTCCCGGATCAGGCAACAGGTTTACTGGTGGTTTTAGTCTTGAATAATACTAGAAGCTAGGAATAAGAAACAAATAGAATCAATAATACAATACTTGATTGGAATAAAAACCCGTGCTATAATAATTTATAAAAAGTGGGTGTTTCATATCAAATCCTGCATGTTTAGGAAGAAATAAGTATTAGATTACATGTTTTATACATTTAAATGTCATCATAAACTGGAGTTTGATAAACTTTAATTCAAAGAAGTGGATACTATATGGTGCACAAAGGTAATAATTCAATGAAATAATAAGTATTTTAAAAATACTGGATATCGCTATTGTGCGCTTCTTTTCATTGTCTTCTGAAAAATCTCTTAAATCGTCAAAATATCCATCCCTAACATTA
The DNA here is from genome assembly GCA_012295165.1 of Asparagus setaceus. NCBI lineage: Eukaryota > Viridiplantae > Streptophyta > Magnoliopsida > Asparagales > Asparagaceae > Asparagus > Asparagus setaceus. Next base: position 24,373,833 of record CM022710.1, read on the forward strand.
GCTGACAAAGCTATAGTTTTCATCACATAATTTCCACAATATCGACGATTTTAGATAAGTGATCTCTAGTTCGGGCATTTCTTCCATGTTGTTGTAACCCAAATCTACAAGGATTCTTCCTTATGGAAGGAATCTCGAGGGGAATAACGCTTGTATTTCTTTTCATTTCTTGAACTATCAGTAACTTAATGGACAACCCATGACTGTATCATTTGAATCATAGTTTGTTTTTGTTTTTTTTTTTCCAAATTTTCGAGGATCTGCAGAAATTAACATAAACTACTGTGAGATTCATGACACCGTCAAAGTAATAAAAAATTTGGATCAAAAAAATGACATTATCAATTAAAATTCATGAACCATCTCATGAGAAACAAATCTAAGATTAGAAATCAAACAACAGATCTGAGAGAGGAACCTGTTGAGAGTCGAGGATCAAATCTCGTGCGCCGATGCAGAGATTATTAAACCGCAAGGGAATTGGAAAATTAGGTTTTTTTTTTTGGGGGGGAAATTTTTAGGAGAAAGAGGGGTGGAGAATTCGAGCTCGTGAGAGTAGAACAATTATTTGAGTGAAGGGGTAAAATGAAAGATTTTAGCTGTATATGAAAGGGTCAAACTTAAAAGGGGGTTTGCCTGTAGAAAAGATTTAAATCGCAAATAAATCCCTCAGTTTTAACAATTATCATTTCTTTTGTGGTGTAGCAATTTCACAATTTTAGTTTAAATTGCAAATAGCTCCCCACATTTTTCTATCAAACGAAAAGGCCAAGATTATGATACCCTGTAGTCCTGTACTTAATGCACTTGAGCAAAATAATAATAAGGGTTTTTTCGTAGAAACCACCATACAAATAGGGTAATTATGGAAATCACCTTATATTTTTAATTTATATGTAAACCATCTTTAAAGTAGGCTTTTGTTGCAATCAGCCACCTCCTAGTTGAATTTTCATTAAAAAATTAAAAATAAGCTTAAACAATTTAAGTTCAAGTATGTGAGTTGTATCCTAACAAGACCTAAACATTAAAAAAATGAGCCACGTACATTTAATGTGAGTTTTTTTTAAGGGTAATTCTATATTTTAAGTAAAGTTTGACTGGGATGTGGTTGATTGAAACAAATACTAACTTTAAAGATGATTTATATATAAATTAAAAAATGAAAAGTGATTTCCGTATAATTACCCAATCAGGTAATTTCTAGGGGGGAACCCTAATAATAGTAACAACAACAACGAGATAGAGGAAAACTGGATTCAGATTAACTTTTTGGGTTCATAACGCGCCAATACATTTTACGAGAACAACAAAAGAATATATACATAATCTATACAAGTTTTTTTTAACCACTCTTACAATATGTAAATATTCCTCTAAAGTGAACAACTTTCATCACACACCCTATTACTGATTCATCATATCTTTTGCATCGTCTCTTTCATCTTCATGCTTTTTGCTCACGAAGATTTTGGGATATCTTGCACCAGAAGGATCGAGTCGATTCTTCGAAAAGTCCGAGCAAGGACTCCTGCAAATCTCATGTTGACGGATGCCTCCAAGAGATATTCTCCATGGATGTTGAAAGGTCTGATTCCTCTAGACCGGCGCTCGGCATTTCTCGTTGGCCACCATGGTGGTGGCGAGGTCGGATTTTAGGTATGGATGTTAAGGGACATATCTGAAAGGCTAAGATTAGTAAATTTGAAGTGATGGCGGAGGGAAGTGAAATAGAATGGTAATTGCGACCATCTGGATTTGATAGGATTTAACATTGTTTAATGGCGTGGTATAATGTGCTTGACTATCCATCTTCTTTTATAGTATGACGTGAGGATATTCTTGGCATCTTGGATATGGAAATAATAAATGCAAAGGTTCGAGAGAACAGTCTTGCTGATTGTATTTTCTTTGAATGCGAAGGTTCGAGAGAACGGTTTTGGTGACCATGTTTTCTTTGAATGCGAAGGTTTAAGAGAAAGTGTCACATGGTACGCTATAAAATAGAAGGTTCATGGGAAATTCTCATATTGTAAGTTATAACTGCCAATGTATAGGAAAATACTCATGGTCACAAAGTTTTCTTTAATTGTCAAGGTTTGAGAGAACAATCTCGATGACCATCAATCTATTCTTAAATGCTAAAGCTCGAGAGAAAGTTTCTCATAGTATGCTATAAATGGAAGGTTCTAGAGAAATACTCATATTGTAAGTTATAACCGTGAATTCACAAGAGAGTACTCGTGCATAGTCACAATGTTCTTTTTTTTTAAGGAGCTGTTTCTTCAAAATTTTTGGGTGTAAAACATTGGAAAACAACCGGACAGCAGCCCCCTAAGAAAAGATTTTGCATTATAGAAATCTTTTAGTGTTTGTCGCATTTTGTTAGAAACCCAACTCCCCGGGTTTTGTGGTGGAAACAGGTGAAAACGGACAATAGCTTGCAAATTATTTTTTTATCAGAAGGAAATGTTTCCAATCTTTTACTAAGGGTATACACTAAAGCAAAACCAAATGACCTCCAAATTAACAAGAGCTTGCCACGTAGGATTATTTCTTCTCATAATATTTTGACACGTGGACATATATCTAAACCATTCATTATTAAAAAAATCCGAAATTCAATCATAGCCATTTCAAAATTCGAAAATCAATCAAAATTAATACCAAATCTTTTTGAGAATATATACTACCAAAAATTCAAAAATAAAAACCAAAACCGAATTTTGTTTTCAATTCTCGGTTATTTGTTACTTTTTAGAAATCTTTTTAAATTTCCATAACCGAATTTACACTACCAAAAAATCTATACCAAGAATCTTTTCATGATATGCCTTGCCAAATATATCAATAACAAATAACAATAACCGAATAATATTTAGATTTTCGGTTTACTTTATTAGTAAAGATTAACCGTGATTTTCAAAAATCAACACTTATTTGATTTTGAAACTCCAAAGCGAAAAAATAACCGTGATATTTTGAAACTACAATAGCGAAATTTAAAAGTCATCAAATGTATTTCGGCTTTGGTTTGTAAGTTTATTTTGCTTTTAAAGGGTTTTCTATTTTTCTATATTATATGTTGTAATATTTTTAAATTTTGATTTATTTTTCGATGTTTCGGTATGCGATCTATATTTTCAAGAGGGAACCTGCAATGAATAGATCAATCTAGGTGAGTAATTAACTTTTGGTGAACTATTTTTGAATTTTTACATGTTTTGTATGTATTTAAGTTGTTATTATTTTCAGTTCTGATTTAAATATTTTCAGATTTAAATATTTTATTTATATGAACTATTGTTATTAACTTTTGGATTTATTTAAATATTTTTGGATTTTGGATCATTCACTAGGTGAGTAATTAAGCTTTGGTGAGTAATTAACCTAGATTTATATGAATTATTGTTCTATTTATAAACTTTTGCATTTTTTCCTATTAATTGTTGTTATATTGTATGATTTATACTTTTGAATATTTTTTATTATTTATATTAATTGTTGTTTGATTTTATGATTTATAACTACATTTTTGTTATTTATTTAGATACTTTTTCTCCATTGTTGTTATATTTATATGAATTATTGCTATATATATGGATTTTGAAATTTTTGCTATCAATTGTTGTTATATTTATATGAATTATTGTTATATATATGGATTTTGAAATTTTTGCTATTAATTGTTTTTATATTTATATGAATTATTGAATTAATTGTTGTTATATTTATAGGAATTATTGATACATTTAAATATTTTCAGAATTTTGAAATTTTATGATTTAAATATTTTCGGTTTTATAATTTTATATATGTGAGTTATTGTTATATTTATGAATATTTGCAGTTTTTAATATTAATTGGTGCCAAATTGTATGATTTATAATTTTTATGATTATTATTATTATTGATAATAATTTTATAATTTTAATTAATATTTGTTGCATTTTTAATGGCTTAATTTTTAATGAATTGTTTTATTTTTAAATAATTGTTTTATTCTATGATTTATATTATTTTTGAATATATATAGTTTTTGTATGAATAGTTGTTATATTTTATGATTTATAAATATATTATATGATTTCAATATTTTTAGATCTATATTTTTATTGGTATGGATTATTGTTATATATATATATATATGGATTTTGAAATTTTTGCTATTAATTGTAGTTAAATTTTTAAATATTTACATTTTTCGCATAAAGTGTTCATATATTTTAAGATTTATAAATATTTTCAGAATTTTATTAATTTTTTTATTTTATGATGATTTATAAATATATTTTATGATATAAATATTTAAAGATTTATATTATTTTATTTTAATTGTTGTTATATTTTAGAATATTTAAATTATTTGTATGAATGGTTGTCATATATTTTATGATTTGTGAATATATTTTATGATTTATATATTTTCGGATTTATAATTCTATTTATTTGAATTATTGTTATATTTTTGAATTTTTGCATTTTTATGATTTATATATTTTCGGATTTATAATTTAATTTATAAAATTACTGTTATATTTATGAATATTTGCATTTTTAGATTTATATATTTTCAGATTTATAGTTCTATTTATATGAATTACTGTTACATTTATGAATTTTTCATTTTATGATTTAAATATTTTCGAATTTATAATGTTATTTATATAAATTAATGTTATATTTATGAATTTTTCATTTTATGATTTAAATATTTAAAATATTTATATTTTTATTTATATTAATTACTGTTATATTTATGAATTTTGGAATTTTTATGATTTAAATATTCTCGGATTTAATTTTATTTATATGGAATTATTGTTATATTTATGAACTTTTTGTATTTTTTATTTTAATTGTTTCTAAATTTTATGATTTTTAATTTTTATGATGATTATTATTATTTATAATAATGTTTATAATTTTAATTATAATTTGATACATTTGTAAACAACTGAATTTTAGATGAATGGTTTCATTTTTAAATAATTGCTATATTTTATTATTTATAATATTTTTTAATATTTAATTTTTTCTTTTAATTGTTATTGTTTCAAATTGAAAGTAGAATTCTTTCATGCTTAATTTGCTTCATTACTCATAAGGAGATTTTTGACGATAACATGAATAATTCGTGAAATTATTGTCATTTAGATGCATTTGTCATCAAATTTTTTACTATCATCATTTCAATGTAAGATGTAAGAAAACCTATTGTTAAATATTACCCAATCATTTTAAATTGATTATATCATTTTATCATACAATTTTCTTATGTGTTTTAATTAACCAAGATTTTATATCAATATTCTATGATATCCACCTAAACACATATTAAATATATTATAATATTTTAAAATTAATAACAATTAACAGAAATTATGAAAATTTTGTTATTTAAATATTTTAAAAAATTCTTGTTTGAAAGAAATAATTTGAAAGTTAACAACGAAAACCATATATAAAAAGTAAAATAAATTATTGATGTTATCTAACTAAATAACTAAATAACAATAATTTTCAGCTTTGATTTTTAAATTAACATCTTGGTATGTTTTTAAAATATCGGATACTCTGAAATTAAAAAATCTATAATACTAAAATTTATTTTTAAATAACAAAAAAATTTAAAATTGCAAATAATTAGTGATTCAATTTACTTTAAATTAGTTAAATAGTTTTGGTAAATTATTTAAAAATATCTAACTAAATAACCAAATATACTCAAAGTTAAGCAATGAGTAGAATTTTAAAAGGAAAGGAATTCTAATTACATCGGTAATGGAAAAAATTATCAAAATACACAATACCATAAAATTTATATAATTTTCGGATACTTAGAATATAATTAGAATTAGAATTCTTGATAATTGGAAAGCTTGATATTTTGATTATATTAGTTACATTAGTTAAATTAGAAAGTTATTCAAATAATATCTAACTAATTAACCATAATATACACAATATATTCAAATAATACTTACCAAAATATCAAGTTTTCTAAACATAATTAGATAATTAGATTAGGATTAGGAATCTTGATATATCATAATTACCGAATTTATCAAAATTTCAGTTATAATTATACATTTTGATTTTCGGTATATATAATCACCGAATATAGTTAGAAATCTTGATAATTAGAAAAGTTGATATTTTGGTTATATTAGTTACATTAGTTAAATGGTTATATTAGATACATTAGTTAAATTGGTAAGTTATTCAAATAATATCTAACTAATTAACTAAATCAACATTCACAAAGTTTGGTTTATATATAATCACCGAATATAATTAGAATTCTTGATAATTGGAAAGTTTGATATTTTGGTTATATTAGTTACATTAGATAAATTGGGAAGTTATTCAAATAATATCTAACTAATTAACCATAACATACACAAGATATTCAAATAATTCTTACGAAAATATCGAGTTTTCTAAACATAATTAGATTAGGGTTAGGAATCTTGATGTATCTTAATTACCGAATTTATCAAGAATTTCAGATTTGATTTTTAGAATAATATCTTGGTATGTTTTTGAAAATATCGGATTTTTCCAAGAATTTAAAAGCGAAATCTTTAATTACTGAATAATATCTTTTATGAATTACCAAAAATTAATAAGAAAATTATAATGATTCGGTTTATCTAAAACAAGTTCAATAATTTTGGTAAGTTAGTTAAAAAATAGTTTTTATTAGGATTATGATTGAAGATCAATAGTATTATGGTTGTTAGGATTTTATTTTCGAATTAGGATTATGATTGAATATCAATAGTATTATGGTTGTTAGGATTTTATTTTCGAATTTGAATAATAATAAAAGTTTGTTGCGATTTGTCTTTTATTTAAAGTTTTGTCTTTTGAATTATAATTTGTAATTTATCTATATTTTCTAATAAAATGTAAATATTTGGTGATTATATGTACCGAAATTTCTTTAAATTAAGAATGTTTATGATTGAATTTCAGATTATAAAACTATAATCCGAAAATTATAAAATCACAAATTACATAATCAAATTAACATAACAATTATTATTTAACTCGGTTAACAAATTCGGATTAAATATTTCTATTTTATTTTAATTTTCAGTTAATAATTTTCAGTTAATAATAATTCGGTTAATAAAAAATAGTATATAGATTATTTTAATAACAAATTTGAATGTATAATTAGCATATAAATTTGGTTAATAACAAAGTTAATTAATTAACTCGGTTAATAAATTCACTTAATAAAAGTTAATTAATTACACTATGAAATTCGGATTAAAAATTTGAATGTATTAATTTAGATCATCATAGATGTTAGTTTTTATATTTGGAAAAAAATTTTGACCAAAAATTATTATATCTCGATTTCATAGTCTTGGCATCTTGATTAATTTGGATGTTAATAAAAATTTAGTTTTAAGTATATTATTACTTTTAAAAAAATATATGAATTAATTTCATAAATTTATGTTACATTTGGTAAAATTTGCCTTTTATTTTCATTTATAACTAATGATAGTTTAGATAATTTTAAGATTATATGTTTACTTTAAATTTATATATATATATATATATATATATATATATATATATATATATATATATATATATATATATATATATATATATATATATATATATATATATATATATATATATATATAATATAATTATTACATTAATTATTTTTGGAAAAAATCTTTCTTAATTCGGTATTATCATAATTTATTAGTTAAGATAGTTTAGATATTAGTTAAGGTTATAATATATTTTAGTTTTTATATATGGTATAAAATCTTTTTGACGTAATTATTTGAATTAATTTCGCAAAAAATATTTAACTAACCGGATTTTATATTAATTATTTTCGGATAAAATCTTTATGACTTCAGATTTATCGTCATTTATTAGTTAAGATTTATTAGTTAAGATAGTTAAGATTATTTAGATATTATTTAAGATTACATACGGAATCGATATAATATAAGTAGCCTATTACCACGTTTTGATAACATGTATCCACCTGTAAATCATGGGAAAAAGACTTTACTGAAGCTACCCTTCGTAATATTATCTTATAGTTTTGTAAATCTATTTGCATTTTATTGGTTTCGATAGACTTTACTGAAGCTACCCTTTGTAAATCATGGGAAAAAGACGACTGAAGCTACACCTTAATCGCATTTTATTGGTTTCGATAGACTTTACAGAACCATCTATTTCATTGCTTGAGAACTTTTGTAGTGACGCATCATTTTGCGAATAATGTTTTGGAATATTAAACTATCTTATATTTTAATATCATTCATGTTTTATTTTGGATATTTTGATTATCTACATTTTATTCATTTATTATGATAATTTAGCTTGAATGATAATAATTTTAATTGTAGCTTTTATATAAATTATTTAATATTGTTATTTACAGGTGGATACATGTTATCTAACCTCATTGGGGGTGTGTGAGAGTGGGATTTACATGTTTCGAGGGGGGGTGAGTCGTTAGATATTAAAATTTATATTCGAATGAGAACGATTGACAAGCGACGAAATATAGATAAATTTCGGTAAGACCGTGCTTAGCACGGGATAAAATACTAGTATTTTAGAAATGAAATAAACTACCCCTAAATGCGAAGGTTCAACAGAAATCTCATATCATCTTTTATAAATGTGAAGGTTTAAGAGAAAAGTCTAGTTTAATGTTTTTCAGTACCATTGACCTTACCTAGTAGGTTGAAAAATATTGAACTTTACCCATCAAATTTGAGGGGGTTTTCTAATATTTTGAAAGTTAAGAGGGTTTGTTTGCTAATCGTCCAAAGATAAGGGGCTTTATGATATTTAGCCAATTTAAAATTCTTATTTAGTTCTTCAGCCAGGAAGTTCGTAGTGAACTCTGAAATCAAACATTCAGCAGGTTAACAAAAATGAAATCCAAAAGTTGATTACTTAAAAGAGGTTGGAACATTTTGGAATCAAACCAATACTTCATAAAAATAAAAAATAAAAATAAAAAGACTTAATCGAAGTTCCTGCTAATGCTTGTAAGCAAGAGTCTCATATTATACGAAAACTACTCGGGCATGCTTTATCTTCACTTCATAACTATTTAAATCTCAAATTTCCACATTTGATTCCTCTACTTGAATGTGTCACGCCCCAGTAATAATTGGGAACGTGACTCGGCCGGCAATGCAACCATTCGGTCGCATTCACGCCTCTAGATCATCCTGTATACAGATATATAGCCAAGCTACACTTCAGAGCATGTTACTAGGAGAACAGAAGGAACATATATGGATACAAAAATCTCTGGAAAGACAGAGTTCAAATACAGGTCCATAACTATGAACAGTACATATTAGTCTAAAAACTACCTAATGGAACAGAAATTGAAGAGCCGATAGGAACAAAGATGATCACTGTTGCTGAGCCTGATCCTTAAAGTACTCCTGATCCTGAGAAGGAAGAAAAATTTCTGAGTCTGGGGTACGCAAACCCTAGAGGAGTCAGAAAACTCCCAGCAAGCATGTAAAATGAAGGAATAACAGATATAAATAAAATCTCAATTATAACTGAAGTACTAAGCAAAATAAAGTCTACATTATTACTATTTTAGATGTTATTTGAATTGAAGGAAAATATTTCATGTATATTGTAGGCAATAAAAATTGCCTTAATCCCTACACAGCAACTCGGAATGAGCAAAAGAGCTTAAGGGTCCATCCGAGTGAAGTCAGGCCCGCCTAAAGGTTAAGTTCACCTGAATGCTTGACTTTACAAAATAGACAAAAGTGTCGATATCTCCCAAACCGGAAGGAATTTGGCAAAATGACCGGAGTAAACCAAACCCTTTAGGTTGGTTTGGTTGGCTCCGTCTCGTCGAGATAGTCGATTTTCATATATAATTCGTCCAATTCCGACATACGGTTTGAAAGTTACGACCCGTTCTTCGTAGCATGTTACGGCTTCGCGTAGAGCAAGCTTCGCGCAAAGGAGCTTAGCTCGCCTCAAGCACAAGCTCGCATGAAGACTTGGAGCTCGCCTGCGTGCTTGAAGCTCGTCTGCATAGGCCAAAATCGCCCATAACCTCAAAGTTTGACGAGGCTCGCCTACGACGTCATTGCAGCGAGGCTCGACATTCAACCGAGGTTCGTCATTACAGCGAGGCTCGACATTCAACCGAGGTTCGTCATTGCAGCGAGGCTCGACATTCAACCGAGGTTCGCCTGCAGCAGTGAACCTCGACATTCAACCGAGGTTCGTCATTGCAGCAAGGCTCGACATTCAACCTCAGCATTCAACCAAGGTTCGTCATTGCGGCGAGGCTCGACATTCAACCGAGGTTCACCTACAGCAGTGAATCTCGACATTCAAGCAGTGAGTCTCGACACTCAACCGAGGTTCACCTACAGCGGTGAACCTCGACACTCGGTCTCGACACTCAACCGAGGTTCACCTACGGCGGTGAACCTCGACTTTCAACCGAGGTTCGCTGCGGCGGTGAACCTCGACATTCAACCGAGGTTCGCTGCGGCGGTGAACCTCGACTTTCAACCGAGGTTCGTCATTGCGGCGAGGCTCGACATTCAACCGAGGTTCGTCATTGCGGCGAGGCTCGACATTCAGCGGTGAGTCTCGACACTCAACCGAGGTTCGTCATTGCGGCAAGGCTCGACATTCAGCGGTGAGTCTCGACACTCAACCGAGGTTCGTCATTGCGGCGAGGCTCGACATTCAACCGAGGTTCGTCATTGCGGCAAGGCTCGACATTCAACCGAGGTTCGTCATTGCGGCGAGGCTCGACATTCAACCGAGGTTCGTCATTGCGGCGAGGCTCGACATTCAGCGGTGAGTCTCGACACTCAACCGAGGTTCGTCATTGCGGCAAGGCTCGACATTCAACCGAGGTTCGCTGCGGCGGTGAACCTCGACATTCAACCTCGACATTCAACCGAGGTTCACCTACGGCGGTGAATCTCGACATTCAGCGGTGAGTCTCGACACTCAACCGAGGTTCGTCATTGCGGCAAGGCTCGACATTCAACCTCGACATTCAACCGAGGTTCGTCATTGCGGCGAGGCTCGACATTCAGCGGTGAGTCTCGACACTCAACCGAGGTTCGCTGCGGCGGTGAACCTCGACATTCAACCGAGGTTCGTCATTGCGGCAAGGCTCGACATTCAACCGAGGTTCGTCATTGCGGCGAGGCTCGACATTCAACCGAGGTTCGTCATTGCGGCAAGGCTCGACATTCAACCGAGGTTCGCTGCGGCGGTGAACCTCGACTTTCAACCGAGGTTCGTCATTGCGGCGAGGCTCGACATTCAGCGGTGAGTCTCGACACTCAACCGAGGTTCGTCATTGCGGCAAGGCTCGACATTCAACCGAGGTTCGTCATTGCGGCAAGGCTCGACATTCAACCGAGGTTCGCTGCGGCGGTGAACCTCGACATTCAACCGAGGTTCGAACCTTGGTTATCGAGTTTGATCAGAGTAAGTACGAGGAGTTCCTCTCCTCTGGGGCATCTAGCCCAGTGAAGACACGCAAGTGTCGTCGAGTCTCGTATGAGACGTCAGCCCCCGTGGCTTCTGCTGAATCCTCTCGAGTAAACCTCGACGAGCAGCCTCTGTCTCTCAAGGACAAGGCTCCAAAAGCTAGCCAGCAGGCTAAGAGGTGGGTTGTTAAGCAACCCAAGTCAACCTCGGATGTTGTTAGCCAAGTTTTGACTTCTGGCGAGCCTCGCTCTGCCTATGAGAAGACCGGACCTTCTAAGGGTCCACTCTCGAGACGTGCCAAACAACGTCAGCGACAGAACCAAGCTCGCCGACGTGCTCGAGCTCTGGTCTCGTTGGACGGATTCCACTATCGTCCAGAGAAAATTAACGAACCTCGTTATCATCAAAGGGTTCGTTCAGAACAAGACGAATGTAAGCGGTACGAACCTGCGTCTACAAGGCGAGCGTCGCCCGGTGCGAACCTGCGTCTACATGGCGAGCGTCGCCCGGTGCGAACCTGCGTCTACAAGGCGAGCGTCGCCCGGTGCGAACCTCGTCTACAAGGCGAGCGTCGCCCGGTGCGAACCTCGCCAACAATGTGAGGTCCCCTTGAAAAGAGGTGAGCCTCGTCTGCTTGGCGAATTTTGCCAACAACATGGCGAACATCGCTCTGTTGACGAACCTCGTCATAACAAGCGTCACAATGATGAACCTCGTCATCATGAACCTCGACATGGGGTGTCATCAAAGCAAGTGGACGAACCTCGTCGTAGGAAGCGTCAGAATGACGAACCTCGTCATCTTGAACCTACCCAACAACATGAGGTCCGTTACGAACGGGCGAACCTCGTCATAACAAGCGTCACAATGATGAACCTCGTCATCATGAACCTCGACATAACAAGCGTCACAATGATGAACCTCGTCATCATGAACCTCGACATGGGGTGTCATCAAAGCAAGTGGGCGAACCTGCGTCGTAGGAAGCGTCGAATGGCGAACCTCGTCATCTTGAACCTACCCAACAACATGAGGTCCGTTACGAACGGGCGAACCTCGTCATAACAAGCGTCACAATGATGAACCTCGTCATCATGAACCTCGACATGGGGTGTCATCAAAGCAAGTGGGCGAACCTGCGTCGTAGGAAGCGTCGAATGGCGAACCTCGTCATCATGAACCTCGACATGGGGTGTCATCAAAGCAAGTGGGCGAACCTGCGTCTACATGGCGAGCGTCGCCCGGTGCGAACCTGCGTCATAACAAGCGTCACAATGATGAACCTCGTCATCATGAACCTCGACATGGGGTGTCATCAAAGCAAGTGGGCGAACCTCGTCATAACAAGCGTCACAATGATGAACCTCGTCATCATGAACCTCGACATGGGGTGTCATCAAAGCAAGTGGGCGAACCTGCGTCTACAAGGCGAGCGTCGCCCGGTGCGAACCTCGTCTACAAGGCGAGCGTCGCCCGGTGCGAACCTGCGTCATAACAAGCGTCACAATGATGAACCTCGTCATCATGAACCTCGACATGGGGTGTCATCAAAGCAAGTGGGCGAACCTGCGTCGTAGGAAGCGTCGAGAATGGCGAACCTCGTCATAACAAGCGTCACAATGATGAACCTCGTCATCATGAACCTCGACATGGGGTGTCATCAAAGCAAGTGGGCGAACCTGCGTCGTAGGAAGCGTCGAGAATGGCGAACCTCGTCATAACAAGCGTCACAATGATGAACCTCGTCATCATGAACCTCGACATGGGGTGTCATCAAAGCAAGTGGGCGAACCTGCGTCATAACAAGCGTCACAATGATGAACCTCGTCATCATGAACCTCGACATGGGGTGTCATCAAAGCAAGTGGGCGAACCTGCGTCTACATGGCGAGCGTCGCCCGGTGCGAACCTGCGTCGTAGGAAGCGTCGAATGGCGAACCTCGTCATAACAAGCGTCACAATGATGAACCTCGTCATCATGAACCTCGACATGGGGTGTCATCAAAGCAAGTGGGCGAACCTGCGTCGTAGGAAGCGTCGAATGGCGAACCTCGTCATCATGAACCTCGACATGGGGTGTCATCAAAGCAAGTGGGCGAACCTGCGTCGTAGGAAGCGTCGAATGGCGAACCTCGTCATCATGAACCTCGACATGGGGTGTCATCAAAGCAAGTGGGCGAACCTGCGTCATAACAAGCGTCACAATGATGAACCTCGTCATCATGAACCTCGACATGGGGTGTCATCAAAGCAAGTGGGCGAACCTGCGTCGTAGGAAGCGTCGAATGGCGAACCTCGTCATAACAAGCGTCACAATGATGAACCTCGTCATCATGAACCTCGACATGGGGTGTCATCAAAGCAAGTGGGCGAACCTGCGCCAACAATGTGAGGTCCCCTTGAAAGAGGTGAGCCTCGTGCGCTGGCGAATTTTGCCAACAACATGGCGAACATCGCTCGTTGGCGAACCTCGTCATCATGAACCTCGACATGGGGTGTCATCAAAGCAAGTGGGCGAACCTGCGTCTACAAGGCGAGCGTCGCCCGGTGCGAACCTCGTCTACAAGGCGAGCGTCGCCCGGTGCGAACCTCGTCTACAAGGCGAGCGTCGCCCGGTGCGAACCTCGTCTACAAGGCGAGCGTCGCCCGGTGCGAACCTCGTCTACAAGGCGAGCGTCGCCCGGTGCGAACCTCGTCTACAAGGCGAGCGTCGCCCGGTGCGAACCTCGTCTACAAGGCGAGCGTCGCCCGGTGCGAACCTGCGTCATAACAAGCGTCACAATGATGAACCTCGTCATCATGAACCTCGACATGGGGTGTCATCAAAGCAAGTGGGCGAACCTGCGTCGTAGGAAGCGTCGAATGGCGAACCTCGTCATCATGAACCTCGACATGGGGTGTCATCAAAGCAAGTGGGCGAACCTGCGTCGTAGGAAGCGTCGAATGGCGAACCTCGTCATCATGAACCTCGACATGGGGTGTCATCAAAGCAAGTGGGCGAACCTCGTCATCATGAACCTCGACATGGGGTGTCATCAAAGCAAGTGGGCGAACCTGCGTCGTAGGAAGCGTCGAATGGCGAACCTCGTCATCATGAACCTCGACATGGGGTGTCATCAAAGCAAGTGGGCGAACCTGCGTCATAACAAGCGTCACAATGATGAACCTCGTCATCATGAACCTCGACATGGGGTGTCATCAAAGCAAGTGGGCGAACCTGCGTCATAACAAGCGTCACAATGATGAACCTCGTCATCATGAACCTCGACATGGGGTGTCATCAAAGCGGAATCGAATCCGCGTCTGAAGAAGCGAGATCATATGTTGCGAGATTTCCAAAGGCAGCTGGATGCTATTAAACTCCAAGGGCAATCTAAGGAGCGGGGGGTGGCGAGGCCATACCCTATAGAATGGGATGATGTCCCATATCCTCCGAAATTCAAGCCACTTAACCTAGCGCAATTCGACGGAAAAAGTTCTCCGTCGCAACACATCTACTATTTCCAAGCGCAAACCGGGCATATAACAGGTAACGATCCTATTATGACCCGATTATTCATCAGCACTCTTAAGGGAGTCGCTTTAGAGTGGTTTCGAAGGTTAGAGCCTGGTTCTATCAGCTCTTGGAAAGATGTGCAGAGGCTTTTTATGGCCCGATTTTTCGATGATGACGAGGTGTCTATGGCCACTGGCGGCGAAAAGCAAAAGAAGACGGAGTCTGTCAGCACTTTCGTCAAGAGATTCCGGAATCAGTCCTTGCATTCCCGGGACCAAGTCTCGGAAGCGACATTCATCGGGATGTGCAGAGCCAACCTCTCGCTCAACATACTTTCGAAGATGGGTGCAGTTGAAGCACACTCTTGGAGAGACTTGGTGAGGCAAGGGGAGCAAGTTGAGAACATGCTTCAGAGGATCGAAGCCGAGGAACCCCAGGATTCTCGTCATAAAAAGGGGGGTAATCAGAACAATTTTATTCCTCAAAAGCAATCGAAGGGGAAGGAGACTTTGGCCGTGGAGACCCAACCTACTTCGAGACCCTTCAAGCAGAAATCGAATGTTTTTGACAGCCGTCCTCAGAGGAAGTATGACTTTAAGGATGACCAGGTCATACCAATCCTTAAAACTTTACTCAAAATGAACAAGATCACGCTTAGGAAATGAGGAAGCGGGAGGAAGCTTCAGGGCGGATGATCAAAATCGCATGTACCATCGAATGGTACACCACCCGACAGGGTCATGCTACGTTTTGAAGGACAAGATCCAAGTCTTGTTAGAGGCAGGTGTTATGACTCTGCGAGAGGATCAGAAGAAGGTGTCTGCAAACATGGTCGCCCTCTAATTTGGTGATTTTTCGGAATTCCAAGTGCAAGATGGAGTAAAGCCAATCCCTTAAGCGGAAGCCAGAGTTGTGAACTTTGACCCCCAGCAACGGGAGGAACGAGGTATGGTCCCTTACACCACCGAAGGCTTAAATTATGTGGGTTCACCACGACTTGTTATCAGATGAGCAATGGACTTCTTCAAAGTCCAAAGGGAAGACTTGTAACGCCACCTCTGCTGCGCCGGAAAAGGAGCAAATCGTCCCGGCCACGCGACCTGTACCAGCGTTGGCCACCCATGGTGGAAAGGAGTTCTTAAGGGAGTATCCCGAGGCAACACCCGACATAGCAGCAAAGGCGCCAGTTGGTGAGCCCAAAACAAGGGAGGTCCGGTACAACAAAGCGCTCAGGAAGGACACACCGGAAACTTTGAAGGCCCCTTTCCAGTTCGATGTTTTAGCCCAACTCTCCAACATCTCGGCGAGGATCACTTTGTTTGAACTCTTACGGCTTTCTCAATCTACCAGAGAAGCTCTGCGAGAAGCATTGGCGGACAACGAAGCCTTTCTCGCTCATTTCCCAGAAAGCTCAACAGAAGTTTGCGCCCAATGTCACCAGGTCTTCGAGGGGCCGATACCTTGCATTACCTTCTCCTAGGAGGACATGCAAGTGAAGAACCCGAAGCATGATAGGCCATTATACTTTACCGGTTACATTGGCTCTGTCCGGATCAACCGAGCTCAAGTTGACCCAGGATCTGCATTGAGTATCATCCCATTGAGAATTATACAACATCTCGGGATACCGCTGCATCGTTTAGCGATAACCGGGACTATCATCTACAGTTTCAATGCCACCAATTCTCGTCCCTTGGGCAAAATCAAACTCGGATGCGGATAGGAGACTTGAAGACAAGCGTCACACCTTTCGTCATTGATCTTTGATACATCCTATAATTTGCTATTGGGTCGACCACGGATCCATGAAAACTTGATCGTCCGTCTACATTGCATCAATGCATGAAGTATGTAGATGAAGAGGGATGGTTAAAACATTGGTCGCGGAAGGCAACCATTCAAAGGTGTGGAGAATTATTTTCTTGATTACGTCCACTACCTTGAGGAAGGCCAAACCGATGAACCACGGATCGAGGACTATGACAATGAAATGAGGTGACATAGAGTCCAGAACAAGGAGTTGTGTTCAATGATGTAAAACCCTTTGTAATCGATCGAATGATCGATGGCGATATCGTCGTTTTCAATGAAGATTATGATTTAGCTTACGCCGGGTGTTAAAAGTCATACTGACTTAATGTCAGAAATTCTGCCACGGTTGTATGCTGAACCTACACTGTACATGTCAATTCGGTCGTCATTCATGATGACCCAAAGGCATAATGACTCTTCGCGAGCGGTTTTTGTGGTACCAGCCAGGAATAGTGATCGAAAGACATTATCCTTGGGAAGGTCAATCGGCCGTCGCAAAGCGAGCTAGAAGCGACCCAAAGCGGAGGAAGAGGAACCCCAATTCTCATATTTCGCCAGCGGCGAAATTTGATGAAGAAAATGGGGTATGATTTCCTTCGCAAAGAAGGACTAAGCTACGGAAAAGGTATCAAGACACCAATCCGATCTGCTTATGTCCCGGAAGGCCAGCCTGATGATTATTATCATAAAACTCGTAAAGGGTTGGGATATGAATCACCATCGTACTCATGGCATGTCGAGACTGAGAGCGATTCAGAGCACTCATCGTTTGGAACAGTTTCCTGGGATTTGAAGTCAGTATAGGACATGAATTTCGGTCCCTGATGGCCAATATGATCGCAAATGCATCAACTTGAGATTCAAGAGGATGATCAGTTGTCATTATTCGAAGATCCGCTAAGTCAACAGCTCGGGATGCAATGGGAACATCGTTTTGAACAACGAGAGCCACCCACCGATGACAAAATAGTCCAAGTAAATATGGGGGACGAAGTTAGTCCAAAACCCATATTTATAAGCGATAGTTTGACCACTGAGGAAAAGGAGAACCTCATCGCTTTGGTACGAGAATATATCGATGTCTTCGCTTGGAGTTATGAAGATATGCCTGGCTTAGACCCTCAAGTGGCTATGCACCACCTTAATATCAAACCAGGTGCTAAGCCTGTTAAGCAACAGCAACGACGATTTTCCCCTCAAGTCATGAAGGCCATCGAGAAAGAAATTGAGAAGCTGATCGAAGCAGGGTTCATTCGGGAGGTTCAACACCCCGACTGGGTAGCCAACATAGTACCCATTTTGAAAAAAAACGGACAGATCCGACCGTGCGTTGATTACCGAGATTTGAATTTAGCATGTCCGAAAGATGATTTTCCTCTACCAATCACGGATCTCATTATCGACAACACATGTGGATTGAAAGGATGTCTTTATGGATGGCTTTTAGGGATACAATCGAGATCAAAATGCACCCGATGATGAAAAGCACCTTGCTTTCGAACTCCGTCGAGAATATCTTGTTATCTGATTATGCCTTCGGCTTGAAAACGCAGGGCTACATACCGGCGTGCCATGACCACTATCTTCGAAAACATTTACGGAAGGCGGTAGAATGCTACGTAGGCGATTTAGTGGTCAAGAGTCGTCACAAAAGTGATCATTTACGACTTGAGGACAACATTTGAGATAATGCGGGCTCACCGGTGAAGATGAACCCAACTAAGTCTTTTACGGGGATGTCTAGTGGCAAATTTCTAGGGTTCGTGGTCACGGCATATGGTATACGCCTTGACCGGACAAAGTCAAAGCTATCCAAGAACTTCCACCTCCTAGAAGCCTCGAGAGCCGTGGTCTCAAGAGCAGGCTTACATTGAATTCATTTCCAATTTATCGGAAATGTCAACCATTCTCGAAGCTCATGAAGAAAGGTGTATCGTTAGTTTGGGATGAGGATTGCAGGAAGGCATTGAAGATCAAAACATATCTTTCTAATCCCCGTGTTAGTTGCACCTAAATCGGAAAGCCCTTCGATTTACATCCGGCTCTGAGTATCGTTAGCGAGTCTTTTAGCGGGGCGATGGCGATGGCCCGCGAGCAGGCGATCTATTACCTCGGTAGGACAGCGGGGCGAGTATCGATACCCTCCCATTGAAGGAATGTTTGGCTTTGGTCTTAGCCATCCAAAGATGCGGCACTATCTAGTGGGACGGACCATACCGTCATCTCCAAAATTGACCCTATCACGGGTATTCATGACCCGGCTGACGTTGAATGGTCGAATGGCTAGATGGGCATTGTTATTATCTCGATCGACATTCACTTCAAACCTCGAGGCGATGAAGGGTCAAGGCGTGTGTGATCTTATGGCTAATCATCCATTGAAAGGGAAAGTCGAAGTGTATCAAGACATGCACGATGAACCTTATGAAGCTAATCGGTCTCTAAGGAGCAGTATGGCGGTTGTTCTTTGTGAACCTCGAGGCGACCCACGGCGGCCCGTTGTAGCGGTGGGGGTAGTATTGATGTCTCCATAAAACCACGTGATACCACGGTACGTGTGGTTATCGAGAACCATGCACCAATAACGTGGCAGAGTATAATGCGCTATTGATTGGTCTCGACATAGCCAAACATTTAGGCGTGAAGCACCTTGAAGCATTTGGGGATTCACAGCTAGTCGTAAAACAACTAAGAGGAGAATACGAAGTCAGGCACGAGGACCTTATCCCTCATCATCGTGACCATAACTTTAGTGACTCCTTTGAAAGCTTTTACATTGATCATGTACCCGTTTGCGGAACACTTATCTGATCTTGTTGGCGTCTCTTGCGGCTACGCTAGCCACGCACGAGAATGCTACTCGGCAAGTTAGTGTGACTAGTCGGCAACTATTTCGACCAAAATATGCATTACAGATCCAGCGTCGAGAGGCGAAGCTAAGTCACTTGAAGCAAGAGGCTGGCGGTTCCGATCATCGACTATGTCTTGCATGGGATATTGCGAAGACATAAAAGAAAGTCGATTCGTCGGCGAGCATCAAGATTTTACTATGATTCCCAATTCGGACTTTATATAGAAGGTCATATGATGGGTTCTTGCCCGATGTCGTCAACTAAGGAAGCGAGCAAGTCTTGAAAAAGCTCATGGCGGTGTTTGTGGAGCACACCAACACAGGCCCAAGTTATGGGACGGTGCGTGAACTTCGGTTATTATTGGTCGACAATGGTAAGGGATGCCGTGGCTTACGCTAAACGATGCCATGCGTGCCAAATACATGCTAATTACCTTCACCAACCTCCGGAACACTTGCATCCTACCGCCACGTCCTGGCCATTTGAAACATGGGGAATGGATATCGTCGGTCCAATTTCTCCACCTTCTTCAAAAGGACATCGCTTCATATTGGCGATAACTGATTATTTCTCAAAGTGGGCCGAAGCCGTTCCGTTGAGATTGGTCAAGACAAGTGATGTGATCAAATTTGTCAAACATCATGTCATATACCGATACGGTGTGCCGAGGCAGATTGTCCACGATAATGGTCCGCATTTTGTCAGTCATGCCTTCACGCGATTCTGCGATAAATTTCAAATCCGGAATCTAGCGTCAACAGCTTACTACCCCGCCGCGAATGGACAAGCTGAAGCTTTTAATAAGACGATCATCAAGATCCTTACTAAGATGGTCTCTTCAAACAAGAAGGATTGGAACGACAAAGCGGGGCAAAGCACGTGGGCTTACCGTTACAACGGTTCGCTGCCGGCAATTACCACCCATATTCTACGGTTTATGGTTGTGAGGCCATTTTACCGTTAGAGATTCAAACCCCATCGCTTGAATAGCTATCCACGGAATGACAACCGAGGAAAATCATCGCCCGGCCTTGAAGAACTTGAAATCTTTGGATGAAAAGCGATTCTGAGCTCAACGGCATATCGAGCTTTACGGACCAGTTTCTAAAGCATTTGACAAGAAAGTCCGATGTCGTATTTTCAAGGAAGGCGACCTCGTTCTCGCTGTCCGACGCCCGATGATTTTGAACTCCAAAAAGAAGGGGAAGTTCGAACCAAAATGGGAAGGACCATTCGTGGTGGAGTCTGTTTACTCGAATGGAGCATACCGCCTAACCAATCAAGAAGGCGACAAAATCATGATGCCTATTAATGGTAAGTTTCTGAAAAAGTACTACCCGTAGTCTTCTTTCAAACTCCCATTAAGTTATCATGTTAACAGTCACATCAGATAACCAATTTCCTCCAAATTCTCTCGCCAATCCTCGTCAATAGGATGGCGGGACCCCAAAACTATCATGTTAACAATCACCTCTGATAGTTCCCTCAAGATTTCCTCCGTCAATCCTCTCAAACAGGATGACGGGACCACTCCCACTGTCATGTTAATATTACACCTCTGACAAATTAACTTGCTAATCCTCTTCAATGGGATGGTGAGTCCTCAAAGTTGCCCCAATCACAATAAATTCTTGTCGGGTTAACAATCACCTTTGACAATTCCTTCCAATCCTTGTCAGCGGGATGGCGGGCCCACATAGCTGTCATGTTAACAATCACCTCGATAGTCCGCACCGTCATTCCATAAATGGCGTTGTCCAACCAAGTCGTCGTACCCTATTCCCATCATAGTTGTTTCACTTAGGAGTTCTTGAACAACTTGATTGCTTTTGGATCGCGATCGTTATACTTTTATGTCAGCGAGCGATTCGATCATTTCCGAATAGTGGCCTACCATGCGATGTGCCTCTATTTTAGCCATAGTCGCTATACTCCCATGTCAGCGAGCGATTCGATCATTTCGAATAGTGGCCTACCATGCGATGTGCCTCTATTCCAACCATAGTCGTTATACTCCCATGTCAGCGAGCGATTCGATCATTTCGAATAGTGGCCTACCATGCGATGTGCCTCTATTTTAGCCATAGTCGTTATACTCTTATGTCCTTTGAGCGACTCAACTACCCTCCCCACGAAGTCATTTTCTAAATGATTTTGTTCGTAATCCTTGTTGTTATACTCTCCGTCAGCGAACAACTTGATTGCTTTTGATCGCGATCGTTATACTTTTATGTCAGCTGAGCGATTCGATCATTTCGAATAGTGGCCTACCATGCGATGTGCCTCTATTTTAGCCATAGTCGTTATACTCCCATGTCCTTTGAGCGACTTGACTACTCCCACATGATCATTCCTCTAAATGATTTTGTTAAGTAATCCTTGTTGTTATACTCTCCGTCCTGAACAACTTGATTGCTTTTGATCGCGATCGTTATACTTTTATGTCAGCGAGCGATTCGATCATTTCCGAATAGTGGCCTACCATGCGATGTGCCTCTATTCCAACCATAGTCGTTATACTCCCATGTCAGCGAGCGACTTGACTACTCCCACATGATCATTCCTCACGAATGATTTTGTTCGTAATCCTTGTTGTTATACTCTCCGTCGAACAACTTGATTGCTTTTGGATCGCGATCGTTATACTTTTATGTCAGCGAGCGATTCGATTATTTCCACATGATGGCCTACCGGCGATTTGCCCTTATCTTTTAATCCAGCGCCTTGAGCGGCTAAGGATAGAGGGAGATTTTAGCACTAAGCCTAAAAGAAACTCCTGCAAACTCACCATCTTGAGGGAAAAGTATGGCTAGCCGATTCAAGCGGTGTCGGTAAAGGCACATCAAATCCGTTGATAGGCGGGGTTTGCTAAAAATCCTAGAGGCGATCATTAGGCGCAAGTGAAGAACTCAAATTTACCGTGTTAGTTAGAAGGTTCCTCGCTCGTCGCGGCGATCATTTTACAAGTCTTCATATCCAAAGTGTTCCAGACTCCATTCAACCACATTCAAGTCTGAAAACTTTGGAGGGGGTTTTGTAGGCAATAAAAATTGCCTTAATCCCTACACAGCAACTCAGAATGAGCAAAAGAGCTTAAGGGTCCATCCGAGTGAAGTCAGGCCCGCCTAAAGGTTAAGTTCACCTGAATGCTTGACTTTACAAAATAGACAAAAGTGTCGATATCTCCCAAACCGGAAGGAATTTGGCAAAATGACTGAAGCAAACTGAACCCTTCGGGTGGGTTTGGTTGGCTCCGTCTCGTCGAGATAGTCGATTTTCATATATAATTCGTCCAATTCCGACATACGGTTTGAAAGTTACGACCGTTCTTAGTAGCATGTTCTTAAGCTTCGCCCGTAGAGCAAGCTTCGCTGCAAAGGAGCTTAGCTCGCCTCAAGCACAAGCTTCGCATGAAGACTTGGGCTTCGCTGCGTGCTTGAAGCTTCGTCTGCATAGGCCAAAATCGCCCATAACCTCAAAGTTTGACGAGGCTCGCCTACGACGTCATTGCAGCGAGGCTCGACATTCAACCGAGGTTCGTCATTACAGCGAGGCTCGACATTCAACCGAGGTTCGTCATTGCAGCGAGGCTCGACATTCAACCGAGGTTCACCTACGGCGGTGAACCTCGACATTCAACCGAGGTTCGTCATTGCGGCAAGGCTCGACATTCAACCGAGGTTCGTCATTGCGGCAAGGCTCGACATTCAACCGAGGTTCGTCATTGCGGCGAGGCTCGACATTCAACCGAGGTTCACCTACGGCGGTGAACCTCGACATTCAACCGAGGTTCGTCATTGCGGCAAGGCTCGACATTCAACCGAGGTTCACCTACGGCGGTGAACCTCGACTTTCAACCGAGGTTCACCTACGGCGGTGAACCTCGACATTCAACCGAGGTTCGTCATTGCGGCAAGGCTCGACATTCAACCGAGGTTCGTCATTGCGGCAAGGCTCGACATTCAACCGAGGTTCGTCATTGCGGCAAGGCTCGACATTCAACCGAGGTTCGTCATTGCGGCAAGGCTCGACATTCAACCGAGGTTCGTCATTGCGGCAAGGCTCGACATTCAACCGAGGTTCGTCATTGCGGCAAGGCTCGACATTCAACCGAGGTTCGTCATTGCGGCAAGGCTCGACATTCAACCGAGGTTCGTCATTGCGGCAAGGCTCGACATTCAACCGAGGTTCGTCATTGCGGCAAGGCTCGACATTCAACCGAGGTTCGTCATTGCGGCAAGGCTCGACATTCAACCGAGGTTCGTCATTGCGGCAAGGCTCGACATTCAACCGAGGTTCGTCATTGCGGCAAGGCTCGACATTCAACCGAGGTTCGTCATTGCGGCAAGGCTCGACATTCAACCGAGGTTCGTCATTGCGGCAAGGCTCGACATTCAACCGAGGTTCGTCATTGCGGCAAGGCTCGACATTCAACCGAGGTTCGTCATTGCGGCAAGGCTCGACATTCAACCGAGGTTCGTCATTGCGGCAAGGCTCGACATTCAACCGAGGTTCGTCATTGCGGCAAGGCTCGACATTCAACCGAGGTTCGTCATTGCGGCGAGGCTCGACATTCAACCGAGGTTCGTCATTGCGGCAAGGCTCGACATTCAACCGAGGTTCGTCATTGCGGCAAGGCTCGACATTCAACCGAGGTTCGTCATTGCGGCAAGGCTCGACATTCAACCGAGGTTCGTCATTGCGGCAAGGCTCGACATTCAACCGAGGTTCGTCATTGCGGCAAGGCTCGACATTCAACCGAGGTTCGTCATTGCGGCAAGGCTCGACATTCAACCGAGGTTCGTCATTGCGGCAAGGCTCGACATTCAACCGAGGTTCGTCATTGCGGCGAGGCTCGACATTCAACCGAGGTTCGTCATTGCGGCAAGGCTCGACATTCAACCGAGGTTCGTCATTGCGGCGAGGCTCGACATTCAACCGAGGTTCGTCATTGCGGCAAGGCTCGACATTCAACCGAGGTTCGTCATTGCGGCAAGGCTCGACATTCAACCGAGGTTCGTCATTGCGGCGAGGCTCGACATTCAACCGAGGTTCGTCATTGCGGCAAGGCTCGACATTCAACCGAGGTTCGTCATTGCGGCAAGGCTCGACATTCAACCGAGGTTCGTCATTGCGGCAAGGCTCGACATTCAACCGAGGTTCGTCATTGCGGCGAGGCTCGACATTCAACCGAGGTTCGTCATTGCGGCAAGGCTCGACATTCAACCGAGGTTCGTCATTGCGGCAAGGCTCGACATTCAACCGAGGTTCGTCATTGCGGCGAGGCTCGACATTCAACCGAGGTTCGTCATTGCGGCAAGGCTCGACATTCAACCGAGGTTCGTCATTGCGGCAAGGCTCGACATTCAACCGAGGTTCGTCATTGCGGCAAGGCTCGACATTCAACCGAGGTTCGTCATTGCGGCAAGGCTCGACATTCAACCGAGGTTCGTCATTGCGGCAAGGCTCGACATTCAACCGAGGTTCGTCATTGCGGCGAGGCTCGACATTCAACCGAGGTTCGTCATTGCGGCAAGGCTCGACATTCAACCGAGGTTCGTCATTGCGGCAAGGCTCGACATTCAACCGAGGTTCGTCATTGCGGCAAGGCTCGACATTCAACCGAGGTTCGTCATTGCGGCAAGGCTCGACATTCAACCGAGGTTCGTCATTGCGGCAAGGCTCGACATTCAACCGAGGTTCGTCATTGCGGCAAGGCTCGACATTCAACCGAGGTTCGTCATTGCGGCGAGGCTCGACATTCAACCGAGGTTCGTCATTGCGGCGAGGCTCGACATTCAACCGAGGTTCGTCATTGCGGCGAGGCTCGACATTCAACCGAGGTTCGTCATTGCGGCAAGGCTCGACATTCAACCGAGGTTCGTCATTGCGGCGAGGCTCGACATTCAACCGAGGTTCGTCATTGCGGCAAGGCTCGACATTCAACCGAGGTTCGTCATTGCGGCAAGGCTCGACATTCAACCGAGGTTCGTCATTGCGGCAAGGCTCGACATTCAACCGAGGTTCGTCATTGCGGCAAGGCTCGACATTCAACCGAGGTTCGTCATTGCGGCAAGGCTCGACATTCAACCGAGGTTCGTCATTGCGGCGAGGCTCGACATTCAACCGAGGTTCGTCATTGCGGCAAGGCTCGACATTCAACCGAGGTTCGTCATTGCGGCGAGGCTCGACATTCAACCGAGGTTCGTCATTGCGGCAAGGCTCGACATTCAACCGAGGTTCGTCATTGCGGCAAGGCTCGACATTCAACCGAGGTTCGTCATTGCGGCAAGGCTCGACATTCAACCGAGGTTCGTCATTGCGGCGAGGCTCGACATTCAACCGAGGTTCGTCATTGCGGCAAGGCTCGACATTCAACCGAGGTTCGTCATTGCGGCGAGGCTCGACATTCAACCGAGGTTCGTCATTGCGGCGAGGCTCGACATATCAATAATGCGCATTAACCTGTTTATATACATTTGATATTATTCATTCAATCCCCCTTTTTATTAACCCCATTTCTGATTAATATTAAATGACTGTACATGAAATGTTGTGCACTACCCACGAAATTACCGTGGACGGCTTCTGTAAAACTATAAAAAATAACCGTGACCCATAACATGTCAAAACAAGTAGTGCATCATCTATTCGATGTTATATTAATAATAGCCAATGAAAATCCTCTTATCGGGTATTCGATATCGAGGTCATAGCCATGCTATTAAAGGACGCTTATGAATCACACTTTGACAGAAGTCGTCTTCATGTACAGTCCATCCTAACTGGTGTCACTAGGTGAATCAATGCAGTACACTTACTCCATTTGAAAATAACTAAATTACATAGTATAAATAGCAGGGGCTTTTATGCAAAGACTTTAAACAGTTATTGACAAGATGAACTTGAATTGTGCTTGGTTAGGTTCAAGACTGGTTCAGACTAGTCTGGTCCGAACTAGGTTATGGTCTAGTCCGAACTGGGTTCGGGTCGGGTTTAGACTAGTCTGGTCTGGTTGTTAAAATTTTTTTAGTGACACGATTGAATTTTACTCGGTCATTTAGCCAGGTAAGGAGAGTACTAGAGGTTGGTCCAAGACCGATTAAATACCCTGTTCCTTACGGAGTGCCGTAAGCAACCCCTAAAACCTTGCCTTAGACACCAACGAATTCGAGTAAACTTAAACCGGTTCACTGAAAAACTATTTTATGTGAACAGTAATCGTATTTATGAACAGTAACCGTACTCATGAATAGTATCGTATGTGTGAATAGTACCATACATGAATAGTGCCCGGTGCCTTTTTTAGGGTAAATGATAATCTAGCTTATTTTCTAACATGGAGGATCCACATTTGGTGGCAGCCCCAGTGCATACGATAAGCAGATACACGCACCCTAAACCAGGCTCTAATACGAATTTAGCTAAGAAAATTTAAATACTTGCATATAAGTATAACAAAAACAAATACTGGAATTTTGTATAACGGTACGAAATACAAGGTTTAGCAAGAAATGCTTGCCTAGTTTTCTGAGAAAATCCTCCAATTCCCAATACCCAGCAATTTCTCCTCTCCCATTCTTTCTCTTTCTCCCTTTTTCTCTTCTCTCTCCCTGTCTCTCACTCCCTGTCTCTTCTCTCTCTCTTTTTCTCTCTCTCTCTCTCTCTCTCTCTCTCTCTCTCTCTCTCTCTCTCTCTCTCTCTCTCTCTCTCTCTCTCTCTCTCTCTTCTTCTTTTATTTTTTTTCCTCTTGATGTTGGTGTGAGGAAACGAGAGAGTAAGGAGGGTTTTTTATAGGGTTGTGGAGAGGGGGAGGGGGGAGAGAAGTCAAATTTGGGAGGAAGAAAGATTAGGAGGTTAGGGAGTAGGGTTAGGGAGTTAGGGTTGGTGGATTAGGTGGGAAAAAATGGGATTAGGGGAGGAAAAATAGGAGATTACAGAATGGCTGCCGAAAAAAGTTTGTAAACGACAGGGCCACAAAAGATCACATAATTAAAAAAACAGTACCGATCAGTCTATTCATGAGATCCTTTACAAACTACTAAAAAGGGTTAATCGTGGGCATACCCCCTGTAGCTCTATTGTTATAGATAGACACCCTCTGTGCTCTTCTTCTTCCTCCTTTTTTTTGGGTCACGGGTAGACCTTCTGAGTGAAATTATAACCCAATGCAAAAACCTCAAAAGAGTCGCATTTCTACAAGCAGATACTGACAGGAAAAGAGTAAAAGCATTAGTTGGATTCCATTGACCAATAGCAGCATAACTGGCAACTCTCCTCCGAAACGAATCTTACATTTTGTTGAATTACACAAACTGCCACCATCCATACAAAGGTCCCGTGTTGGAGAGAACTTATGAACAAACAGTCTTGTTTTGCAATAATCCAAGGATGTCGAAGTTGGTAACTGCATTACGGCGTCCGCATCCTAGTGAGGCAAGGTTGCGTGGCTGCCTCCTCTGCATCTGAATGAATAGAAAATTAGTTTTCCCTTTTTCTTCGTTGGGAGAAAATTTTATAATGAATAAAGATGTGCAATCTTTTAGAAATGGTTTATGGAAAAATTGACCAAACAAACAAAAAGATCAATTATTTTGTACAAAGCATATGCTCGAAATTACGCCATGACTTCTATATTATATCGCTTAGTTTTGCACGAATCCAGCCAAAAAATTCCGAAAGTACTGCTAGTCACGAGAACTAAATAAACTTTTCTTCATCTCCACATCTTTCCCACACTCAGATTTTGATTTGGTTTTGGTTTTGGGTTTCTTATTAAAAATTTATAGATGTCTGTTAAAAAATATAAATGACACCAATTATGCTAACTATATGTTTATGATTTTTGAATAATTAATTACTTAATTACTTTATAAGTCTTTTAGATTATTCTTCCTTCATCTGTTAAAATCAAGTGTGGGAAACTGTCTAATTTAATTGAAAAGAAAAATAATGAAACTATTGCTAGTTGGTAAGAGGCATATGCCGAGCAAAAGGTGTCCATCAAAAGACGGGCACACAATATAATATTACCTCATAAATGGTGAATACTTACTACTAATGCCAAGTTCAACACATGTATAGTGGGGGCATGAGCCCCTTGACCCCCTCTCTCCATCACAATCTATGCGTCCCTCTATTGTTGAGGTCGTAGGGGAGAATATGCTTAGTGATTGCGCTCGTGTCCTCATGTGAGTTAGTTAAGATTTGCAAGCTCACTTGAGGAGATATCTCTTTTGAATGATAGGATAGGCAAGTAGGGCTCAGGTCGTGATGACCGGTTTAGAGTGGAGAGTGGACTAGAGAGATTGAGTCTACTTTTTTGTTTGACATGTGTTTCTTTGCGATTTAGTAATAATTCTATCAGAACACTTTCCCTATACGGGAATATCTTAGCCATTGGAGCGGGTAGGAAAATTTATTAACTGTCCCTCCACTACCCATGTGATCTTATCAGAACACTTCGCACGGTGCAGGGCATTTTAATAGGATTCAACTTTCATACTCTCGCTTTTGGCCTTTCTCAGTGATCAGTTTTTATGGTAGTAACAACTATTTATTTGAATAATAATAAACTTTAATTTCCTACTAATTTGTGTTTGAGATCACTTGTGCAGGATGACAAAGAAAACAGTTGAAAATGAGTGCCAACAAATAAAAGTTTGAGTTCAAATCGATGAATATGTAAGTAGCTCCATAGATAGGCAAACACCCATTGATTGGCCATTTGCCCATCGATGAGCATTTGTCAATCAATTGGTCTGCTATTTTTTCAATCGATATGTTAACTCATTTGTTGGAGAAATTCGACAGAGTCTACTTTTTCATCAATGGGGATTTCACCCATCGATGAGAAAATCCCCATCAATGAGCATATGCCCATCGATGGATGCTGGGTCGAATCAGCAGTTTTGCTGAGATAGAATCTTGGCCATTGATCACTGCTAATAGATGACTCTTCTATCGCATTTTTCATAATTGTTATTGACCTAATTGAGTAGAGAAAATTTTAAGAGAGAGGAAGAGAGAGAAGTGTTTAGAGTTTGAAGAGGTGATCATGCTCATCATCGAGATCATCCCTAACCCTTTTTGCTTGTAACTTCATCATCCTCTACATTCGTGGATCGTACGTCGTTGATGATTGCTGCACTAGGATTGCATGATTCATCAATTTTCTTCCAGATCTGATCTCTCATCTTCAGAAGAACAGTTTGATCATAAAAATAACTGTAATTTCTTTCTAATTTGCACTTAAATAATATTTTGTGTTTGATGAACAACTTTTGTTCTATGATCGTTTTGATCTGGTAGTCGGTGTACTCAAGCAGAGGGTGAGCCTTGGCACAAGGGTAAATGTTGCTGCCTTGTAACCAGGAGGTCACAGGTTCGAATCTTTGAAATAGCCTCTCCGCAAAGCGAGGGTAAGGCTACGTACATCTGACCCTCCCCAGAGCCCATAATGGTAGGAGCCTCATGCACTGGGCCACCCTTTTGTCGGTGTACTCAAGCCATATTTAATTTAGAGTTGCGAGCTTAGTGCTAGGGTTATACACTAGTTATTGTTTGGGTTTAGACAACTAGATGAGGGAATAATCTAGGGTGTGTATCTCATAAAGATTACTGGATTATGGTTTGTAATCCAGGAGGACATTTATCATAGCGTGGATGCCCCTCCGAAAGAAGGAAGAATGAATATAGGATTTATCTTAACCATTATAAATTCTCTGTGTTTATGGTTGTGTTGATATTTATTTATTTCACATTAATTTTGTTGCATATCTTGATATTTAATTTTAATTTGGAAAAATATATGTGACACTCTATTCACTGGCATCTAAGATCTAACAAGTGTTTCAGAGCTCGGTATCCTTTATCAGGCTTTTAACCTAGGATAGATGGCTAGCCTAAACACCCCGACTACCTTTCCCCAAGGACATGCCATTAATGGCCCTAGTATTTGACGGGACGAACCTTTCCTACTGGAAATCTCGTATGAAAGTTTTTCTACTTGTAGGCGTTAAAAATTGCTTATCAATACCCAAACAAGACTCGTAAACGGTGGGTTGACAACCGACGATCCATCCGACTGTGACCGAGCGCCGTCGGCGTGATTCTGTATAAAAGCATAAAGCGAGTCGACGAACCCATGAAGTGAGTCGGCGTATGAGCCATAAACGACGGCGTCGTGGAGAAAACCCGACGACGGCTCAACGAGGCGAGTTGGCTAAATTAGCGTTGGCGAGGCGGAATCAACCGTGCCAGTCCGTCGATGCAAGCGAACCGTTTGAGCTCGAAAGTTGATCGGACCACGGTTCGAACACAATGGCGACATCACCGAGCAAAACTAAGCCCTAAGACCGAAGAATCGGCGAAGAATCGGCGGAGAGTCGGCGAGAAAAGCGGCGAGGCGGCGGGCGGCAGCGGCGGCACCTCGGCCAAGTGGCCAAGGTGGCTTTCGACGCTGGTAGGAGCCACCTCCGACCAGCGAAGAGGTGCCTCGGCGAGTGGCGAACTCGACCACTTTGGTAGAGCCACCTCGACAAGGTAACTAAGTGGCCGAGCCACACGGCCAGCGCAGCCTGCTTTGTTTTTGTATAAATAGGGGGTCTTGCTGATTGAGGGTGGATTTTTTGATTTTGGCGGACTTGAAGAGCCCTCGCGAGATCTGACCTTGCGGTTCAGACCCGGCGAGCTCAAGTCCACCGACGCCGATCTATAGGCGGAAGTTAAGTAAACTTCGGGTCGAACTCTGAGATACCCTCTAGGTTAAGCCGTCTTAACCTCGGGGATATATTGTGATTTCTCCTTGTAGATCTCACCCGCTCGGCGATCCTCTCCTTCGTGAGTGTGATCCCATGGCGATCCTCTCCTTCGTGAGTGTGATCCCCTCGGTAACCGTTTCCTTCGTGAAGCGAGCCCCTCGTCTGTAGTTCGAACCGGGTTTACACGGGATCGAATTGCGGTGGTCAGCGGACGAACAAAAAGTCCGACACGGGCAAAGAACCCATAGCGAGGATCGGGAAAATAGAGATCCTCGTGTTTGTTCACAAAAGGAAGAGAGTTGTAATTTTCGTTTTCATTATGCGCTTTGAAATAAAGGCATTTCTTTTGTTTGAAATTTTGTTGTAGGCCAACGGCCGCATATGAGTTCAAACGAGCAATGAATAACAAACCAACTTTCCCCGCCAACAAGCCGGCGACCACAAGAGCCAACGGCTTCAAAGAAGAAGCCGCCGGTCGCAACCGCGATCCCGATCCCGGCCATCGAGGAGGTCGAGTTCGAAGTTCACCGTAAGAAGTATGAAGAATACCTCTCCTCCTCGCCCGCATCCGCCTCAAGAAGTCCAAGATGGTCTCCGCCGCAAGGAAGACCGATTGGCATCGATGCGAGGCAAGAAAATCCACCACCACCGCCGCCAAGACCGCAGACAACGGTGGTTCCCCGCCCTAACAACGGCCAAACTTCGTAACCCCCGCCTTCACAGGGTCGATTCCACCAATGGCGTCGTGACTCTCTCCAAGAGAGCCCGCCGAGGCGACGCCGCCGGGCGAAACAATTAGCCTGTGCAAAAGAATCAACGGATGGGGTCCGCTATGAGGCGGATCTAAGATCCAAGTTGACTCGTAGGTCAAGTCGAGATCGTAGCCGATTCCTACAGCCGGCGATTTAACGAATGGGTCCGAAGCCAAACGGAATCGCTCCACGCCAGAACGTATCCGAAGCGCCACGCCTTCGCAAGCACGCCTTGGTGCAACAAGCCCGTGAGTTGAAGAGGGAGGCGCCAAGGAGTCGCCGACAATCGCCTAGCTTGAAGCCCAAGTCCGCCGAGGCTTCAACTTCGACGAACCCAACATCCAAGCCTAGCTCGCCAAAGAAGCCAACTCTCGCCCCGTGCTCAAATCGAAATTGTGAGCACCTCGGCAAAAGTGGCATTGACACCGGTCACCTCCGCGCTCCAGATTCAACTTCCTGGGCTAACTCTCGCCATCACCGCAGTGCTTACCGCCAAGGATCGCCTAGGTCGCTAAAGGAATCACGGTCACTCGATCACGAGTCGTACCCACAAAGATAAGAAGAAACCCTGTTTGCTGCTTGGGCTTCAAAGTCAGAGAGCCGTCGAAGATTCACACTTCGCGAAGTGTGTGGCGGTAACTTATGAAAGGCCTATTTGTTCTCGAAGGAGGCGGCTCTCATCGGCGATGACAGCGTTATACACGAGAAGTCGTGCCAACACACGATAGGTTGCTCGGTATTCATCTTGGCGAGTTGTACTATCGTCTTTGGGGAATCTGAGTAAATCGAAAGAGGCGCCCGAATCAAACATGCCTTGCTTGTGCTCAAACCGATCAAGGCAAGAGCATCGGAGTGCAACCGCACTAAAACGACTCGGAAAAGCGTCGGTCTTTGATAGGCTCGGCGAGAATGCGAACAAGTCAAGGCGGCTCCCTTAAGAAGAGATGGAAACCTCAGGCGATGAATTGCCGAGTGTTACCATCAATATGACCAGCAGAGGGACGCCGCCACGCGTCGCTCGGCATCGCAACGAATGGCTTCGATTGCGGTCGGGGCTGTTAAACGACAATTATCGCAAGATGCGAAGGGATTACCCTCGAGATGATGAAGTGTCGGATGCCGCCCGCAATGGCTTCCGATAATACAATTTCGGCATAGGACAACCTTGCGGCGTTCATGATCAGCGGATCAAGTGTCGAGATGCTTGAAGAGGCCCTAACCAAGCAAAAGGACAACTTTAAGCTTGAATGGAACCGCCATGCCAGATGAGAGCAATGCATGACCAGCAGATCGGCGATAATGAACCGCCAAGGCGAGCCAAGTCGCCGCAATAATGTCAACTTAACGGATAGCGACACGGACGGGGAAGGAGGCCAAAACGTAGGTGATCGTCTTTGCTTTCGGCAAAGCGCTAGCGATAACACCGCTATTCCTCCCCAAGTTTACCCGAACGGAGACGAGGGGAAAATGAGAAAATAAAAGACCTCGTGAGCAAAATCAATACTTTGATTTCCGCCAAGAGGTAAAGAAAACGGGTATACCATGTCCTTACCCAAGGGAGTGGGAATCAATCCGTATCAGGCAAAATTCAACCTCATCAACTTTACACCGTTTGGCGGAAGGAATCGCCCACTCGGCACTTGATCTACTTCAAGTCTCATCTAGGTGTTATCTCGACAGCGAGCCCTTGATGGTTCGGTCATTCGTTGGCACCCGCATTGGGCGCCGATTGGTACCGCCGTCTCAAACGAGGGCGTTAATAGGCTGGGATGATATGGAGGCCATGTTTCTCACCAATTTCTTCGACGATGACACCGAGGTATCCATCGGTTCTTTGTTGGGCGAAAGCGAAAAGCGAGAAGCGATGGATAACCGTCAAGAGGTTGAAATAAGGCAATGAATTGCCGAGACCGATAACGAGAAGTTCATTCTCAAACTTGTCATAACAACTTGTCGTTGGGCGTGTTGGAAGCAATGGGGACCGCACCGCCCGAGACTTGGAAAGATTTAAGGATACGTGGAGAGCAAGCGGCGATTCGAGGAGGAAAGCGGAGAGAGGTCACCTATGGTCGATGCTCACAAGCGTAACTTTGTCCCCGTGGCAAAGGTAAAGCGGCAAAGTCTGTAGGCGCTAATCAAGCGTTGAGCTGCAACCACAACGGCGGTCGCAACAGCGTGCACCGCGACAATCGACCTCAATGGCCAACAAACTCGAGAACGAATCCGCAATGGAATGCCCCAAGGCAAGAATGGACCGAAACGACTGAAAGGGAGTCTTTGATCTAAGACGAATGCCCGAACCCAAGTCAAGACGCCCCGCAAGAAGAGATGGGCGCTCTGCATGAATTGCCGAAAGTGTTACCATCAATATGACCACAGAGGGACGCCGCCACGCGTCGCTCCGGCATCGCAACGAATGACTCGATTAAGGTCCCGACCTAGACGCACCCAATTATCGCAAGATGCGTAGGGATTACCCTCGATGATGAAGTGTCGGATGCCGGCCCGCAATGGCTTCCGATAATACAATTTCCAAAGATAGGACAACCTCGGTATGCTCATGATCGCCGATCAAGTGTCCCGTGATGCTTGAAGAGGCCCTAACCAAGCAAAAGGACAACTTTAAGCTTGAATGGAACCGCCATGCAGCAGATGAGAGCAATGCATGACCAACGATCCAGCGATAATGAACCGCCAAGGCGAGCCAAGTCGCCGCAATAATGTCAACTTAACAGATAGCTTACACGACAGGAAGGAGGCCAAAACGTAGGTGATCGTGGCCGCCAAAGAAAACGCTAGCGATAACACCGTCATTCCTCCCCAAGTTTACCCGAACGGAGACGAGGGGAAAATGAGAAAATAAAGACCTCGAGCAAAATCAATACTTTGATTTCCGCCAAGAGGTAAAGAAAACGGGTATACCATGTCCTTACCCAAGGGAGTGGGAATCAATCCCGTGATCCCACAAAATTCAACCTCATCAACTTTACACCGCTTGACGGAAGGAATCGCCCACTCAAAGACTTGATCTACTTCAAGTCTCATCTAGGTGTTATCTCGACAGCGAGCCCTTGATGGTTCGGTCATTCGCTGGCACCCTTCGTGGAGTCGCCTTCGACAACCGCCTCAAACCGTGGAGCTTAATAGTGGGATGATATGGAGGCCATGTTTCTCACCAATTTCTTCGACGATGACACCGAGGTATCCATCGGTTCTTTGTTGGACGAAACGTAAAGACGGGAAACAAAGTGGATAACTTCGCCAAGAGGTTCGTAAATAAGGCAATGAATTGCCGACCCGATAACGAGAAGTTCATTCTCAAACTTGTCATAACAACTTGTCGTTGGGCGGTTGGAAGCAATGGGACCGCACCGCCCGAGACTTGGAAAGATTTAAGGATACGGAGAGCAAGCCGAAGCATTCTCGAGGAGGAAGAAAGCGAGAGAGGTCACCTATGGTCGATGCTCACAAGCGAACTTTGTCCCCGTGGCAAAGGTAAAGCAAAGTCTCAGACGCTTAATCAAACGCTCAACCGCAACCACAACAAAGAGCCGCAACAACGCACCACAAAGAATCACACCAATGGCGCCAACAAGCTCAGAATCAAACCATCCGGTTCGAGGTTTCCAAAACTTACTCGCTCAAGGACGAGGAAGTTCCGCATCTTCAAATACCTTCGAAAATAACAAAATCCATTTGCCCCTATTGTAAACCAAGAGGAGGCAAACAAGGTTACGGATCCTGGCACCGTGGCTTACCACGTGGCGGTACACCATCCTACAAAGTTCGCTACCATCTCAAGGACAAGATTCAGCCTTGATCGATGTTGGAGTCATTACACCAAAACCTCTAAAGAGAAGAAGGAGCAAATGCGCCTCTATAAGCTTCTCGGGCCTTCGATTGGTTCCAACCGACGCCAGTTGTGAAGGTAGGAATGAAGATGGTGAATGAAGATCCTCACGGCAACGGAGAAGGCTGCATCGCATACGCATACAGAAACGGAGAAATCCTTTGGGTCCACCCCGACTTGCCGGAAGACGATCGCTGGACTACATCCTCGCCAAAAGGAAGTCCAAGGGAAAAGGCAAGCTATGCCATGTCGCTCAGAATTCCAGAAGGATGATGAAAAGTATCCACCTTCCACTTCCTAAGAAGAGCGGAAGTCTTCGCTACTAGGAGTGGACAAGAATACTCCTACAAGTATCCGACACTCCAAATCCAAACGCCAAGACACCGCCGAGCCGGGTGACCACGACTCCTCTCACTCGTCGAGAAAAAGCGGTGAAGCAAAGGAGAAATGTTCTCGTCCGTGAAGCTCAACTCCCCGGCACCCGATTCAATCGCCTGACAGAGGGATAGACCGAACATCGGGCTCTCCATACCGCTGACGCCATGGCCTGGGCCATTAACATCCCGCCGTAATAACTCTCTACGAAGGTTCGATTGTCAAAGGAAACCCGAAGCTCTACAAGAAGCTCGGCCGACTCGAGGTGTTTCTCACTTCAGAGCCGATTCTAAGAATCGCGACAACAATGCAACTTGGCAACCAAGCACTTCCCTGCATTACTTTTACAAAGGAGGATATGCGACGAGATTCCAAGCACGATCGGCCGCTATACTTCACCGTATATTGGCTCTAGTGAAGTTAACCGATCCAAGTCGATCCGGTTCCGCCAGGAGCATTATGCCCCGCTACCATGTATCACCTTGAATCCCCGCAAGCCGCATCAACAGCACAATGATCTATGGGTTTAACACCAGCGGTCTCGCCGCTGGTAAGATCCTGATAAAGTGCCGATGGGGATTTAAAGTCCAAGTCACCGCTATGTGATTGACGCAGACTTCCTATAACTTATTGTTGGGTCGACTTTGGATCCACGTAACGCTATAGTCCCATCTACTCTTCATCGTCTCAAATATGTAGACACTAATAATGAGGTCAAGACGGTGGTCGCGACAAACACCGCTTAAGGGGTAGAGAATTATTTTATCGATTCTCTCCTCTACGTAATGAGTCCAAATCAATCATCTACCAAGGCACGGACACGTGAAGAAGCCGATACCGGCCCGCTTGATTATAGTGGTGGTTTTGTTTTAAATGACATTGTACCCCTTGTAATCAATCTTGACGATGAAGAATCGCCGATGAACATTGTAATTGGCAAATTGCCGATGAATCAATAAATGGCGATTTAGAGTACCCTTTGTCTTTGAATGATGTAATGACAGTTTATACAACGATCCGTGAGTTGCACTTACCAACTCGGCCTCTTGCTTTACACAAAAGCAATTCCAAGACTCCTTTGGGACAACACTCGCCATCCCACCTAAGATCAAGTAGTGAAAAAGACTTGGTTTACTAAAAGGAGATGCGCCCAACGTAATCATTTCTTAGAAGAAGATGAAGATGACAACGGCCTATCCTCAACACATTCAGATATAGTCCGTAGACACCGGGTATCATGAAGAAGTGGGGTACGACTTGACACAAGGAGAAGGTCTATGTTTCATGCAGGTCCTCGAGTCCCTCCTAAAGCGCATATGTCCCAAAAGGGAAGCCGATAACTACTATGCATTTAGAAGGGGATTGGGATACCTAATCCTCCTCAAGATGAATGCTCATGGCTAATTGATGATAATCCACCGATGAGGGAGACTGACATTCGCCCCTGACTTCGGTTGGGATTCACACCACTTCTGAGAAGCTTTCAAGGCTTTGATGTCAAATATGGCTACGGCCGATCCCGCTACTATTGAGGGTGATGAAGATATGCCAACATGGGAAGACCCATGGATCCATCAACTCGAGAGCAGCTTGGGGATAGATTCAACAAAGAGAACCCCCACTAAGGACGAGGTAGTCCAAAGTTAATATGGGTGATGAGGAGCATCCTAAGCTCATAAACATCAGCAATACCCTTCCCTCGAAGAGAAAGAAGAGTTGATCGCCTCTAATCGGAATATATCGATGTATTCGCTGGAGTTATGAGGACATGCCAGACTCGACCCTAATGTAGCGACACATCGCCAACATCAAGGTGGATGTCAAACTCGCCAAGCAACCGCAAAGACGGTTTTGTCCACAAATCTTGCGTGCAATCGCCGACGGTGAAGAAACTCATAGAATCGGATTCATCGAGGAAATTCAACATCCGGATTGGGTGGCTAATATAGTCCCTGGCCATGAAGAAGAATGGTTCGACGATCTCGTGTCGACTACGAGATCCAACGCTGCCCAAAAGACGACTTCCTCTTCCAATCACCGATGTCATAGTCGACAATACGCGGTGGATTTGAAAGAATGTCGCTCATGGATGGTTTCTGGGTATAATCAAATCAAGATGCACCCCGATGACGCCAAACACACAGCCGTCAACTTCCATCGGTATATTTTGCTACACGGTCATGCCATTTGGCTTAAAGAACGGCTAACATACCACCGAAAGCAATGACGAGATTTTCCAGATCATCTTCGAAAACCGGTAATGCTACGCCGACGACTTAGTCGTAAAAGCCGCGGACAAAGGAGATCACATCAAAGATCTTGAACGGTATTCGAGCTCATGCTAACTCATCGCCTAAAGATGAATCCCCGCCAAACCCTTCCTTGGAATGTCCAGGGCAAGTTCCTCTGATTCGCCGCCACCGACAAAGGAATCCACGCTGATCCCGACAAAGTGAAGGCAATTCAAGAGTTGCAACCTCCGAAATCCGAGAACTCGGGGTTACAAGGGCGACATGACATCCGACGGTTCATATCGAACCTATCCGAAGTGCCAACCGCTCTCCAAGTTGAACAAGAAGGGCGGTCGCTTATTTGGGACGACGCCGCCGAAGCCGCTCGAGGAGATAAAATCGTGATCTCGCTAAACCTCCCGTTTTGTTGCACCAATCGGAAAACCGCCTCGATCTACGCCAAGGCAACGGATCACTCGTTGCCTTTACCGCATGTGACGACGACGGGCCGTTAACAAAGGTATTACCCGAGTTTAACATTGGTCGGCGCTGAGTCTCGATACCCAATGGTCGGAAGCGTGCCTTGCATTAGTATTCGCGATTCGTAAAATGCGACACTATTTAGTCGGACGACGATTTATGTTATCTCTAGCGTAAATCCGTCCGATATTTATGACCCCGGCTTCAATGAGTTGGCGTTTGGCGAAATGGGCCTTGCTCTTGTCCCAATATGACTTGCACTTCAAACAACGTAAGTCACCAAAGGGCAAGCGATTTATGATCTCGCGCCAACCCGACAACGGACGCAGCTTGAGCTATATGATGATCTTCCTGATGAAGTCCGTGAAGTCAACACTACGCCGCACCAACAAATATGGCGATTGTACTTTGACGGAGCTTCGGCCACTAATGTAGCAAGTACCCGGATGTTCTAAAATCTCCACTGAGTCGGAGTTGTCTTGATTTCCGGAATCATGTCATGCCCGTGCTTATTCACTCACCAACCTTGTTCCAATAACGAGTCAATACAACGCTACATTTATCGGACTTAGCTTCGCCAAGGAGCCGGGGTCAATATCTCAAGCATACTAGATTCACAACCGATAGTTAAGGTGTTCGTGGTGACTACGAGGTCGAACTGATCTAATCCCCTATCATCGATAGTCGTTGAAATGGCGGACTCATTGAAGGATTCTTCATCGAATATATCCCACGCCCAAAACGCCACGCAGATGCACCGGGCGGCGAATGTGGTCGTTAGCACAACCTTCCGAGACCGAGCAACTAGTTACGGTCGACTCACCAACTCTTCGCACCATTATACGATGAGGCACAAGAAGGTAAGGGGGTAGTTACCAAAGAAGTACATGCAACCCAAACCAAGTTGGAGCCCCGAGATTGGCGCTTTCCTATCATCGATTACGTCTTACATGGTATTCTACCAGAAGACGTGAAAGAGAGAGAGTCAATCCGGCGAAGAGCTCCAAGATTCTTTTACGACACGTAAACCCGTGATGCTATATCGCCGGGGTACGATGGTCTTTATCCGATGCCTCTCAAACAAAGAGGCGTAAGAGGTCCTTCGAAGCACACGAAGGTGAATGTGGTGCGCACTACCGTCCCAAGCTCTACGAGCGAATCAGGAGAATGGGCTACTTTTGGCCCACGATGATTAATGACGCAGTCGAGTACGCTCGGAAATGCCATGCGTGTCAAATTCACGCGAATTATATGCATCACCGCCGAGCCAGATCCTTCGCCACATCCCGCCATTCGAGACATGGGGAATGGGCGTTGTAGGTCCCATTTTTCCTCCGTCGGTTAAAGGAGATCGGTTTATTCTAGCGATCACCGACTACTTCTCCAAGTGGGCTGAAGCAATCCCACTAAAAGAGGTCAAGGCGAGTACCATCGCCGATTCATCAAACACCATGTCATCTATCGACATGGTGTCCCAAGACGGATCGCATGACAACGGTCCCCAATTTATCGGCAATTCCTTCATCGTTTTGCAAAAATTCAAGATACAAGATGTCTCGCCGATGTTCTATAATCCAAAGAAATAATGGGTTAGCCGAGGCGCTCAACAAGACGATCATCAAGATTTTGTCGAAGCTTGTGAAGAATAACAAGCGAGACCGATGATAAACTCGAGAAGCACTCGGGCATATCGCACAACGGCACGCACGACAGAGCTACCCCGCACTCGGGTCTACGTGTGAAGCAATTCTCCGCTGGAAATCCAGATTCCGGCTACACGCCTCTTGCAAATGTAGATGACGACCAAGAACAACATCAAAACGCCTCAAGAGCTTGAGATGTTAGATGAGAAGCTCGGAGGCTCAACAATGCATTGAGTTCTATCAAGCTAGGATGTCGAGGGCTTTCAACAAGAAAGTTCTACAGAGAACCTTTAAGGAGGGAGATCTCGTCCTCGCTGCTAGACGGCCGATAGTTCTCAACTCCAAAAAGAAAGGTAAATTCGAACCCAATGGGAAGGACCATTTATAATAGACACAGCCTATTCAAACGGTGCATACCGCCTTATCACACAGACGGCGACCGCAATTAATGCCGATAAATGGGAAGTTTCTGAAAAAATATTATCCTTAGTACATTCAGGATAACCCATTTTGATGGGAAGTTCCTCAGAGAATATTTCACTCATATTCATGAGGATAACCCTAAATTATTGTGTTTTCCTCCAAAATCCTCTCACCGATCAAATTCATTGACTGGGCCCACTAAAATCTCCCCGGTCCAACCACCAAGAAATTCTCTCGATTCCTTCCACTAACCAGAGGTTCACTTTCGATTCTCGTTAGCAATCCTACAAAAGCCAAAGCTATCCATACCCTTCCAAGATTCTGAGTGGAGATCCCACTCTTAGTTTCTCATCGGAAATAGAATGCATTCTTCCTTTCCCACCTTCACCGAGATAGGACATATCCTTCCTCTTCGTAAGCAAGAGATAGAATACATTCTTCCTCTCTTGTCTTAGATTCTGAGTGGAGATCCCACTCTTAGTTTCATCTTTCAAGATTCTCAAGATGGAGATCCCATTTTCAGCCTCTTTCACTGAAACAGACAAAAATCCTTCCTTTCCAAAGACCCTGAGATAGGAGACAAGATCCTCCTTCCTCTCCATCAATAAGAGATAGGATACAAAACCTTCCTCTCCATCAATAAGAGATAGGATACAAAACCTTCCTCTCCATCAATAAGAGATAGGATACAAAACCTTCCTCTCCATCAATAAGAGATAGGATACAAAACCTTCCTCTCTTGTTCATCCCTTACCCTGAGATAGGAGACAAGATCCTCCTTCCTCTCCACCTTCGAAATAGAATACATTCTTCCTTTCCCACCTCAATCAACCTTATCGGTTCAACCCTTCTCCGGTCAAAGAAGGGGCCAAGATTCATCTTGGGGTATTTTATCCCAAGCCTAAGAAGGGATAAAGTCAACGCTTTACACGCTGCTCGGTTTAGTCTTTCTCCGATTGAAGAAGACACCGAGTTCGATTTTGGGGCATTTTATCCCAAGCCTAAGAAGGATAAAGTCAACGCTTTACACGCTGCTGTCGGGTTTAGTCTTTCTCCGATTGAAGAAGACACCGAGTTCGATTTTGGGGCATTTTATCCCAAGCCTAAGAAGGATAAAGTCAACGCCTTTACACGCTGCTGTCGGTTCAACCTTTCTCCGGTCAAAAGAAGGGGCCAAGATTCATCTTGGGGTATTTTATCCCAAGCCTAAGAAGGGATAAAGTCAACGCCTTTACACGCTGCTGTCGGGTTTAGTCTTTCTCCGATTGAAGAAGACACCGAGTTCGATTTTGGGGCATTTTATCCCAAGCCTAAGAAGGATAAAGTCAACGCCTTTACACGCTGCTGTCGGGTAGTCTATTCCCGTGATAAAAGACGGCCTACGCATCAACATCGTAGCATTAAGTCTAGAAGAGTTTCATTCTTTTAGCACAACGCTGTGTGTGGAACGGATTTAGATAATCTACATGCTAGCCCAACTCAAACGGTAGTTGGTAAAG
This sequence comes from Asparagus setaceus, assembly GCA_012295165.1. Taxonomy (NCBI): domain Eukaryota; kingdom Viridiplantae; phylum Streptophyta; class Magnoliopsida; order Asparagales; family Asparagaceae; genus Asparagus; species Asparagus setaceus. Next base: position 24,416,516 of record CM022710.1, read on the forward strand.
GCTCATCAAACCCGTTGAAGGGGTTGGCCAATAATCCTAAAGTCAACGCTTTACACGCTGCTGCCGGTTTAGTCTTTCTCCGATTGAAGAAGACACCGAGTTCGATTTTGGGGCATTTTATCCCAAGCCTAAGAAGGGATAAAGCCAACGCCACACGCTGCGCATCTCTTGCCCGTAAAAGAGTACCAAGTCTATGTATTCAATATCATAGCAACAAGTCTAGAAGAGTTTCATTCTTCCAAAGACAACGCCACGCAAGGAACGGATCCGATAATCCGCGACGCTAGCCCAATTCAAACGGTAGTTGGTAAAGGCTAATCAAATCCGTTGGCGGTGAGGGTTTGCCAAAAATCCTATAAGTATTATGGTTAATTATTTCATTTAAATAAAAGAATCATAATAGAGCACAAAAGAGGACGTAAATATGTTTTATCGATAAAAGGCTGAAGTTACACAAGTTTTCTAAACGGCAAATTGGTGACAACAAATATTTTATTGAGAAAAGCTTGCTGGGTTCCTCCCAAGCTCGCCCTCAAAGCCTCGCCGCCATTAAGGGCCTCATGATCTCCTTCTTAATGTCAACCGGCTTACGTTTGAGAGTTCAAATTTCTGACACGACCGCGAGAGTCTTTTCTTTGTTGGCCTTCGCCGCCTTCAAGACGATCGCTCTCCCTCGCCGCTTGAGTTCCTGCTCGAGCTCTACTATCCTCGCTTCTCCAAGAAATACACGAGACCAAAAGTGTCCCACTAAGACGGCTTCAAAGAATGCTAGCCTAATGATGCACCTGCCTCGCCGATGTGAACTTCGAGTCCAAGAATAACGCAGCATCCCCAAGTCAAGCCAAGAATGTATCGGGATGCACTCAATCTTCCGATATTCTCCCATGCCGCCTAGCCCTACTCCAAATAGGATTACAGTATAAACTAGTTCCTAGTTCTTAGCGAAGTTCACGGAGAATATTACCATATTCTTAAGGATAACTTCGATAACCCTCAACTTCCTCCCAGGGAACCTCAAAGAGGGATAAATTGACGACTCGACAAGCTTATGTTGGCACCGACAGCTGCTCAACCTTGAAAGAATTCCTCCCACCAGACAATGCCGATTCAAAGGCCGCCACAAGAAGGCCAACCAACAACCTGAATTGGGATAAATCCCAAAAGAATTCCTCCCACTAAGGATAATTGTGCTCCAACAAGGAGTAATATAGTGGCGACGCCAACCAACGCTGCAGCCAAGGATCGATCCCACAACGTTCGATCCACGCAGATCGCGACGGGTCAACGCTGCACTCATCGATTGAAGGCTAAAACCTATATAGTTTGAAGCCAATTAACGCTGTCAGAGTGAAGAATTCCCGATCAGCGGAGGAATCTCGAGGGTCAATTGGACGACAATCCACCGACACGAAGTCAACAACAAGAAGGAAACTTAATTAGCTACAGTTCGAAATTCCAACAACGGTCAAGCAATAAATGCAACACCGCAACACCCCTCGGGATCCTACAAAGCACTGGAGAACCTGAGAGGATTGGAGGAATCAAATACTGGAACCAATCTCAAAAGAAATTTATCTACCGACTTCTGGTCAAGATCTCGACAACGGTCGACAAAAATGCAAGACGTAATGCTTTCGGCAATCCTACAAAGCACCGGAGAGTCAAGGGAGATGAGAGATCAAACGCCAAGGTCATTAAGTAAGTCCTATCCGCCAACTAAAGGGGTGAAGGGCTCATCATGTCAAAGCATCGGACTCATCAAGAATCGAGACCAGACGCTTTGGAGGGGTATCCGCGCAAAATTGCTTATCAATACCCAAACAAGACTCAGAACGGTGGGTTGACAACCGACGATCCATCCGACGCTACACCGTAACGCCGACGCGGATTACGCCGCGAAAACGATAAAGCGAAGTCGACGAACCCATGAAGTGAGTGAAATGACGCAGCTGGAACGACGCTGGCCGCGGGAGAAAACCCGACGACGGCTCAACGAGGCGAAGTTGGCTAAATTCAAACGCTGACGAGACGGAATCAACCGCATTTAGTCCGTCGATGCAAACGAACCGCTTGAGCTCGAAAGTTGATCGGACACGGACTCAACACAATGGCGACATCACCGAGCAAAACTAAGCCCTAAGACCAAGAATCGACGAAGAATCGACGAAGAATCGACGAAGAATCGACGAAGAATCGACGAAGAATCGACGAAGAATCGACGAAGAATCGACGAAGAATCGACGAAGAATCGACGAAGAATCGACGAAGAATCGACGAAGAATCGACGAAGAATCGACGAAGAATCGACGAAGAATCGACGAAGAATCGACGAAGAATCGACGAAGAATCGACGAAGAATCGACGAAGAATCGACGAAGAATCGACGAAGAATCGACGAAGAATCGACGAAGAATCGACGAAGAATCGACGAAGAATCGACGAAGAATCGACGAAGAATCGACGAAGAATCGACGAAGAATCGACGAAGAATCGACGAAGAATCGACGAAGAATCGACGAAGAATCGACGAAGAATCGACGAAGAATCGACGAAGAATCGACGAAGAATCGACGAAGAATCGACGAAGAATCGACGAAGAATCGACGAAGAATCGACGAAGAATCGACGAAGAATCGACGAAGAATCGACGAAGAATCGACGAAGAATCGACGAAGAATCGACGAAGAATCGACGAAGAATCGACGAAGAATCGACGAAGAATCGACGAAGAATCGACGAAGAATCGACGAAGAATCGACGAAGAATCGACGAAGAATCGACGAAGAATCGACGAAGAATCGACGAAGAATCGACGAAGAATCGACGAAGAATCGACGAAGAATCGACGAAGAATCGACGAAGAATCGACGAAGAATCGACGAAGAATCGACGAAGAATCGACGAAGAATCGACGAAGAATCGACGAAGAATCGACGAAGAATCGACGAAGAATCGACGAAGAATCGACGAAGAATCGACGAAGAATCGACGAAGAATCGACGAAGAATCGACGAAGAATCGACGAAGAATCGACGAAGAATCGACGAAGAATCGACGAAGAATCGACGAAGAATCGACGAAGAATCGACGAAGAATCGACGAAGAATCGACGAAGAATCGACGAAGAATCGACGAAGAATCGACGAAGAATCGACGAAGAATCGACGAAGAATCGACGAAGAATCGACGAAGAATCGACGAAGAATCGACGAAGAATCGACGAAGAATCGACGAAGAATCGACGAAGAATCGACGAAGAATCGACGAAGAATCGACGAAGAATCGACGAAGAATCGACGAAGAATCGACGAAGAATCGACGAAGAATCGACGAAGAATCGACGAAGAATCGACGAAGAATCGACGAAGAATCGACGAAGAATCGACGAAGAATCGACGAAGAATCGACGAAGAATCGACGAAGAATCGACGAAGAATCGACGAAGAATCGACGAAGAATCGACGAAGAATCGACGAAGAATCGACGAAGAATCGACGAAGAATCGACGAAGAATCGACGAACTACAGATACCCTCTAGGTTAAGCTTCGCCTTAACCTCGTGGATAGCCTGCGGATTTCTCCTTGTAGATCTCACCGCTCGGCGATCCTCTCCTTCGTGAGTGTGATCCCGGCGATCCTCTCCTTCGTGAGTGTGATCCTCAGCGCTTCGCTTCCTTCGCGGAACGAGCCCCTACGCCTCAGAAGTTCCGTAACCCGGCTTACACTGTGATCGGAATTGCGGTGGTCAGCGGACGAACAAAAGTCCGACACGGGCAAAGAACCCATGGCGAGGATCGGGAAAATAGAGATCCTCGTGTTTGTTCACAAAAGGAAGAGAGTTGTAATTTTCGTTTTCATTATGCGCTTTGAAATAAAGGCATTTCTTTTGTTTGAAATTTTGTTGTAGGCCAACGAAGCTGTACATGAGTTCAAACGAGCAATGAATAACAAACCAACTTTCCCCGCGAACACTACTGTCCACTAATTACGATGTATGGGGTATGGTAGAATTTAGTTTTAATGAACCTATCATGACTAAAGATGAGATCAACACTATCTTACCTATACTGTCACTGATAAGTAAGTGTTGGTTATTATTATAAGTAGACACCCAAATAAGTCGGTGGATAATATCTTATCTTAGAGATAAGATATTCATACTCATAATAAGTGTATGATTCTATCTCTAAGCCGTTTATATATAGATATAGGGTTTTCATGATGGGAATAAGAGAGATAAGATTATAAACCTTCAAAAAGCCATCATCTCCATCTCCAATCAAATTCATGCTTTATGCGGTAGTCGCAGTGTGATATGTAGGGCTTCTCGCCGGTTGCACGGTGTGGTCGCCCTCCAGTCATTGACCAAGACAGTGGTGATCATCACATTTTATTATACTTTTATACCCTCATTATCTATTTTATTTAAATAAATATCACTAATAACGTGTTTTTCTCTTAATTTGCAGGAAATGAAGAATTAATGAATAAGAGCTCAAAAAACTCAAAATTTCTCATTTTTTAATCTTTTTATTGAAGCCCAGGATCAAACCAGGCAGCCTATAGAAACCCAAAAAAGGATCTAATATGAAAAGAAATCAAATTAAATTCATATTCAGGATCATCAGCCGCAAAGAAACAACAATATCTCCCAATCTAGGAAGGCGGAATCTAACATATGATATATGAAATCACCTATCTTGAAGAGACGAGCTATCTAAATTTTTAGAATTTTGAAATTTCAATCGGTCCATGATGGGGTATGTTTCGGGTTCTTTTTATTGCAATTGACACATATTACAATTGAAAGAAATACAATGAAACAAAGGAAATATTTGTATTTTCCTGGGGTTCTTGTCTGCGTGCCGATGGAGCGTGAATCTTGTACTCCGTTAATGAACGTCGGTGTGGATCTCCTAGCGATGATGAGGATTGAATTGCCTGGAAGTTAGCTGAGTCTTCTCTTAGCAATGCCTCTCTAAAATCGCCGGGGCAATATTTCTTCTTTTTGCTGAAGTGTGTGCTCTCTCTCGTGTGTGTCTCTGTGTCCTTGAATTATCTTTGTACTCTCCTTTTATAGACTAAAAGAGAGAGTTAACGGCCCCCCTTAAATGTGGGTTAATGGCCATTAAATCAGGGGATAATGGGGGCAGTTATCCCTTAAAAATAGCCCTGAAATGGCTATTTGGCGGACTTCGTGACCCTAGCGAAGATCGCTGGTGTCACGTGCGGAGGTCACTGTGTATGCGGACGAGGATCGCTGTAGACGTGGGCGAAGGTCGCTATGGACGTGGGTGCGCTTTCTTAGGGGGCGGGCGACCCAGTCCACCTGACCTGTTGTGGACAGAGCTCGTTGGCTGGCGAACTTCGCTTGGTAGGAGTGGATGACTTGGTCCGCTTATGTAGGTGGAGCTCATTAGCTGGTGAGCTTCGCTTGGTGGGCTTGAGTTTGACACAGAACTTAGCCCATATGATTGAAATTGACTCGTGTCGAAGTCAGCGTGGGTTACCCTGGCGGAGTTCGTCTTCCATGTTAGTGACCTCCACCGTGGCTTGTCACGGGCTTGAATTTTGGCCTTCTTCGAAGTGTTTAGCCCATTGGGCGTTCACTTCTTGGATTAAGCCTATCATTGGTCTTAGCGAAAATATATTTTGACCATCTACAAATACTTTGGGTAAATAGTCAGAGGTGTACTGTTAAACGTGACTTTGGATGCCTTGGTCAGGTGAAAGTTTATCTTCATTTACCTACTAGGTTGCCAGAGGTGTACTGTTGAACGTAGCTCCCTTAGGCGTAGGCTGGCGTCGAAGACTTGATGTGGCTTATGTTCGCCCAAATCTGTGTTTGGATCGAAGTTCGCCTTTTCAATTGCTGAGGCGGAGTTGGTGAACGAGCAAAGGTGGCTCAATTACGGGTTGCTAGGTGAAGTTCGTCGTCTGGCGATGTTCGCTGGCTGAGGGGGTTCACATTTGAATGAGCTGTCTTTGGCGGAGTTCATAGTCCGCTGTTTAGATAGAGTCAGTTGAGATTCTTCTCTTGATTTGTGCCGTGATCTTCGGCTGAGATCTCTTTGTGAGATTCGCTGGTGATTTGACCGAGTCTTAGGCTAAGATTTAGCCTCGTTGTCCAGTCCCATCAAATCTCAAAGGACGAGATATTCTTGGCAATTAAAGATATGAAAAGGCTATAAATAGTGGCCTATCGCATCCACTTCTTCACCGTCTCTTCATCTTCCTCTTCTTTATCTTCTTCTCCATGGCTGCGCCCACATCGCATAAGCCGGAGATGCTCTTCGATAGAGGGGCTGAGATAAGAAAACTCTAACAAGAGTTAGCCCGAGTTCAGGGCAATCAAGCGGATGCACTCCGCATACTCCGTTGCTTGGCGGAGTTACTGTCGGCCGAGAAGGCTATGCTCGAGCAGATTGTCAAGAACCAGTCGGTCGCGTGGCGCACGCTTGATCGTGACAGGGATGCATGGAGCTCCGAATGCCGCGCTCTTTATAAGACCGTTCAGTTACTGAAATGGCGCTTGAAGAAAGACCCATGGTTCTCCACGAGCGAAGACTCCGACAGTAACTAGGTGTCACGAAAGTGAACCTAGATCGTAATTAGACGTCGTGTGGCTAACTTAGGCCCGACATCAATTTTTGACCGTAGGAAGTGCTTCTTCCGCTTGACATGGTTCAGCCCTGTGCAAGAGGGGAACTTCCTATTCGATAGCTCTCTCTCCTCCTCTGGCATAGAGTCCAGGAAGGAGGCGTGACCATTGTTTTTACGCGTGGGAAATGCTTCATTTCCCAACCTTGTAATGGCTAAGGCAGCGCGAGTTTAAACGTGTATGCTCCTCAGCCGTCACACTACCCATATCATAGGAGTATAGGGCAGCAACAGATAGCAACAAATACCCATCATCTTTGTAGTTGGATAGTTTGAGTATCGTCTTGTTCTTGCCATCTTTTGTAATAGCGTCTTTGATCAATAAAAATGAATTTTTTTCTTCAAGTTGAAATTGTCCATCTTCTGTGAAATTGATCTGTGTATTTTCCTAGTTGCAAACTTGAACTCTGTATCGCTTGAATTTTGCATGGAGTCATCGTGTTTGGAAGCGAGGCTCGGGCTTCCTCTGTGTTTGCGAGGGTTAGTTTGAGATCCACCATGAAGAATCTCAAACAAATTGTGTCAAAGTTCTCTCAATTGGGAGATCCAATGGGCTTTTGCCAACTCACCTTGTGAGTTTCACTCTAGAGATGCCTCACGCAAGCCGAGTTGCGATTTTCTCAATTTGGAGACCTAGTGAGATTCTCACTATAGCGTTCTGGCGAGGTCGCTTTTGACGCCCTGATGATTTAGGCGAGGTTCGACTTCATGAGGAACAGTTGCCTTGGGTGAAATTCGAGAAAATAGACTTTGGTGAGCTTCGTCAAGTTAGTTGCGCGAGGTCCAGCTAAAGATGTATAACTCAAATTTTTAGTTATTTTGGCGGAACTCATATGAGGCAAAATTCCAGGCGAAGTTCAAGACTGAAATCTCAAGCAAAGTTTGGGGTAAAGCCTTTGGTGAACCTGGTAGTGAGATCTTCAGCGAGATTCGCTAGTGAAGCACTCAGTGAATCTGGAGGCGAGGTCTTTGGCGACGTTCGCTGGCGAGATACTCGACGGATCTGAAGGCGAGATCTTTGGCGAAGTTCGCTGGCGAGATACTCGGCGGATCTGAAGGCGAGAACCCTGGCGAAGTTCAAGGCTGAAAATCTTTAGCAAAGTTAAGGGAGGGTCACAGCCTATAAATAAGACTGTTCATCTCCCTCTTCATCACTTTTGATTTCAAAACTCTTAGACTCCCAAAACCCTAGACTTCTCGTCCGAATTTTCAAAGCTCGTCATCAATGGCTCCTCGTCGTGCTATCTCCAGGGGAAGGAACTCCGTTTGACAAGCTCAACGACTGCGTGCTGAAGACATGCCAACGCGATTGAAGCTGGGAATGGGTAAGTGGCCCGTCGTCGGCGGTCTCCAGATCTGCCTTAGCCCATTGGGCTCTAAACAATGCCTTATGGCATCGATCAGTCATTTAATGACAATATTTTAAAGACCATTCGTGGTCTTCTCTGATGAACTTTTCGCGGTTCTGTCGGCAGCCATTAACAACGTTCACTCGGCGAACTTTGCTCCTTAGGCGAAGCTCGTTTTAGCCCTTTGGGCTTCCACAGTGAACTTCGTTTATGCGGAGCTCACCTGCTGTGTGACCTTCGCTAGAATGACATCCGCTAAATCTCGTTTGAGTGAGATTGATTTGTTCAAGTTGGACAAATTTCGCAAACTCTGAATAAAGTGATGTTCGACATTCTTAGCTGGGCCTTATTTCTTCCTTTCAACTCTTAGTTGATATGGAAAATTTTGAGAGCGAGGTTCGCCTTTGTTGATTGGACTTGCTATTTTTCGACTAACTTATTCATTGTCTTTGTGCAGTTGCCTATCCCCAAGACCCAGTGAATCGTCATAACCATTTTGGCCATAGTGGGGGTCAGGATTCTGAAGCTGCCTATGTCTTCCATTGGGAAGTCCCTCTGTTTGCTGAGGGGAGCAGCCCGGGGAGAAAAAGTGTTATCCAGGCAGGTGGTTACAAGACTTTGCGGGAGTTGATCACTGTTCACGTCGGAAATTGGTTTCGTTGCTTTTGAACCCATTACAACTTCAATTTTATTTACAATGAATTCAAAGAAAGAGAAAATGAGTCTTTTTATAAGACCTCTTTACAACAAAGACAATCTCCTAGAACCAAACGCAAAGGATGTTTATCACCCGCTACTTGCGTGGGATCTTTGCCTATGTCGGGGACGGGTCGTTCGTGGACCACCTGAGCAACGCTTCAAATCGACAATGTAGAAAGGTCAAAATCAATGTTTCAATGTTGAAACAAAGATTTAACCAGACGTCTTAGCAAAGTAAGATATCTACTTTTTCCAAGAATAAGACAAGGCTTAATCTCGAGGGATCTCCAAAGGAAGCTTTAAGAATGCTCTTGATTTGATGAAGAATTCTCTTTTTTGTGTTTGAAGTTCACCAAAGGACTCCTCTCTGCTAAGATAGATCTTCCCCTCTCTGTAAAATGACCCCCCTCAATAACATGTGTTAAAGGGGTATTTATTGGCTTTAGGAAGCATAACTACCGTAAAGAATGCAAACAGTTCATGTTCCTTTGTCAATAGTTCTGAGGCGATTACAAGCTGTCTCGGACAAAGATTTTTCTCTAGTTTTGAGGCGGTTACAAGCTGTCTCGGACAAAGATTTTTCTCTAGTTTTGAGGCGGTTACAAGCTGTCTCGGACAAAGATTTTTCTCTAGTTTTGAGGCGGTTACAAGCTGTCTCGGACAAAGATTTTTCTCTAGTTTTGAGGCGATTACAAGCTGTCTCGGACAAAGATTTTTCTCTAGTTTTGAGGCGGTTACAAGCTGTCTCGGACAAAGATTTTTCTCTAGTTTTGAGGCGGTTACAAGCTGTCTCGGACAAAGATTTTTCTCTAGTTTTGAGGCGGTTACAAGCTGTCTCGGACAAAGATTTTTCTCTAGTTTTGAGGCGGTTACAAGCTGTCTCGGCCAAAGGCTCTTTGGTCGTGACACTTTTGTGTCTCGGCCAAAGGCTCTTTGGTCGTGACACTTTTTGTGTCTCGGCCAAAGGCCGCGGCAGTTTTGACTGTCTTGATTGTTTTGGCCATAACTCCCTCGTCCGATCTCGGAATGAGGTGATTCAAGATGCGTTGAAAAGCTAGAGAAGATATCTAAAATGTTCCATTAGCGAGATACTCATGTCATGATCAAAACACACATGATATTATATTCTTTATGGGCATTCTGTAGCTTCCCAGCAGAGTCATTTCTTCATTGTTTTGCCGTTCAATTGACTCGTATGCTTCGCCAATTCGTTTCATGTGCTTATTAGTTTACCTACAGCATTAGATGATCCTCCTTGACTTAGATAATAATTTTCATCATCTTTTCTTTGGTAAATTAGAGTTTCATAGGTAATTTTTGATGCCTACAGATACCCCCTCTAAAGTTTCCAGACTCCGCTGTATTTTATCGAGGAGTATGGAATACTTTAGATAAGATAAGTCCTGCTTCTGCCCAACGTTGGACTTTGTTGAATAGACTCATGAATTGCTTCTTAATTTCTAGCTACGCGACATCGCTGACCATCTTTTGAAATCAAGAGCAGGAGTTGTTGTATTTGAAATTGATTGATATTGGTGAGAGTTGATGTTAAACTGATTATCTTTGTCCGAGGCTTGTGATTGAGTCGCAGTTGAACTTCCAAGGGCAATTTTGGAATGAGAATCTGTCTGAGCATGCTTGAGCTTCTGGAGGCGATGTAATGGCACATTTTCACTGGCAATGAGCTATAAAGTGCATTAAAATTACGGTGGGAGAAACTGCTTAACCCCGGCAGGAGGAGCGAACCCATTATCGCAAGTTATTGATTGTACGATAGATATAGGATTTTTGGCAAACCCTTAGCTATCAACGGATTTGATGAATCTTTACCAATTACCGTTTGAGTTGGGCTAGCATGTAGTTTGTCTAAGTCTGTTCTACATGTTACGTTGTGCTAAAAGAATGAACTCTCTTAAACTTTGTGCTACTATATTGAATACGTAGGCTTTGTCATCTTCACGGGAATTGACTACCCGGCAGCATGTGTTAGATGCAGACTTATCTCTGGTAAGGGACAGAGATAACATCCCTATGCATGAAGGAATAGTTTAGGTGCCATTAAGTAATGACATCTACGCTACGATGTTGAATACGTAGGCTCGGTCGACTATCACGGAATTGACTACCTGGCGGCATATGTTAGATGCAGACTTATCTCTGGGTAAGGGACAGAGATAACATCCCTATGCGTGAAGGCACAATTTAGGTGCCATTAAGTAATGACATATATGCTACGATATCGAATACGTAGGCTCGATCAATTATCACAGGAATTGACTACCTGGCAGCATGTGTTAGATGCAGACTTATCTCTGGGTAAGGGATAGAGATAACATCTCTATGCGTGAAGGCATAGTTTAGGTGCCATTAAGTAATGACATCTATGCTACGATATCGAATATGTAGACTTGGCAATTATCACGGGAATTGACTACCCAGCGGCGTGTGTTAGACGCTGACTTATTCCTAATTTAAGGACAGGAATAACACCTACTACGCATAATAGGCATAGATTTAATAAATCATTAGGTCAGTAATGAGACTGACTATGTATTGAATACATAGACTTTATTTGCTACGATACTGAATACGTAGACTTGGTCAATTATCACGTGAATTGACTAACCGACGGCGTGTGTTAGACGCTGACTTATTCCTTATTTAAGGACAGAAATAACACCTACTACGCATAAATAGGCATAGATTTAACAAATCATATAAGCTTTTGAAATTTTTGTCTTCTCTTGGGGTAAAGACGAACCCGTTGTGTTGAAGAAGAAGTAGGTATTTTCTTATCTTCCGCTTCAATTGAGAACTCCTTGTTCACGTGAACTGAGAGTCAAAAGATTCCTGATGCACGTGTGTCAAGGAATCTATAAAGAAACTCAAGGTGGGATCTCCACTTCGAGAATCAAATTTGAGTCATGCCACATGACATTGACTCTGAAGATACCTTTTAACTCATGTGAGTAAAAGGTGAAATTTAGATAACCCTAACTGCATGAAGGTCTGGCTACCCAATTTGCATGGTTTGGCCCTAACTATTCAAAGTTTTGACCAAGTGGGAGAGAAAATTTAAAATGACCCTAATTGTTCAAAGGTTTGGTCAAATAAAAAATGAATAACGACCCTAACTGTTCAAAGATTTGGTCATACTGGACCCAATGGGAGAAGATTTGATTTCTAAAAAAATATTGAAGGAAAGAACATATTTCACCTCACAATGGGAGTTTTAGTTTATTAAACTAAGTGGGAGGGAAAGAATTAACTATCAGAGGTAATATTTAACATGATAGTTCTTTTCTTTGTGGTCCTGCCATCCTATTGAAGAGGATTGGTGCGTGTTATCAGAGATAACTTTTTGTGGACCTATCATCCTGTTGAATAGGATTGGTAGGGATTTTGGAAGAGTTGGCGAGAAGGTGAAGGAAGGAAGGTATTTTCTTATCTTCGCTTCAATTGAGAACTCCTTGTTCACGTGGTGAGAGTCAAAAGATTCACGATGCGTGTGTCAAGGAATCTATAAAGAAACTCAAGGTGGGATCTCCACTTGAGAATCAAATTTGAGTCATGCCACATGACATTGACTCTGAAGATACCTTTTAACTCATGTGAGTAAAGGTGAAATTTAGATAACCCTAAGCGCATGAAGGTCGGCTACCCAATTTGCATGGTTTGGCCCTAACTATTCAAAGTTTTGACCAAGTGGGAGAAAATTTAAAATGACCCTAATTGTTCAAAGGTTTGGTCAAATAAAAATGAATAACGACCCTAAGCTGTTCAAAGATTTGGTCATCTTGGACCCAATGGGAGAAGATTTGATTTCTAAAAAATATTGAAGGAAAGAACATATTTCACCTCACAATGGGAGTTTTAGTTTATTAAACTAAGTGGGAGGGAAAGAATTAACTATCGAGGTAATATTTAACATGATAGTTCTTTTCTTTAATGGTCTGCCATCCTATTGAAGAGGATTGGTGCGTGTTATCGAGATAACTTTTGTGGACCTATCATCTGTTGAATAGGATTGGTAGGGATTTTGGAAGAGTTGGCGAGAAGGTGAAGGAAGGAAGGTATTTTCTTATCTTCGCTTCAATTGAGAACTCCTTGTTCACGTGAGCGAGAGTCAAAAGATTCACGATGCGTGTGTCAAGGAATCTATAAAGAAACTCAAGGTGGGATCTCCACTTGAGAATCAAATTTGAGTCATGCCACATGACATTGACTCTGAAGATACCTTTTAACTCATGTGAGTAAAGGTGAAATTTAGATAACCCTAAGCGCATGAAGGTCGGCTACCCAATTTGCATGGTTTGGCCCTAACTATTCAAAGTTTTGACCAAGTGGGAGAAAATTTAAAATGACCCTAATTGTTCAAAGGTTTGGTCAAATAAAAAATGAATAACGACCCTAACTGTTCAAAGATTTGGTCATACTGGACCCAATGGGAGAAGATTTGATTTCTAAAAAAATATTGAAGGAAAGAACATATTTCACCTCACAATGGGAGTTTTAGTTTATTAAACTAAGTGGGAGGGAAAGAATTAACTATCAGAGGTAATATTTAACATGATAGTTCTTTTCTTTGTGGTCCTGCCATCCTATTGAAGAGGATTGGTGCGTGTTATCAGAGATAACTTTTTGTGGACCTATCATCCTGTTGAATAGGATTGGTAGGGGATTTTGGAAGAGTTGGCAGAAGGTGAAGGAAGGAAGGTATTTTCTTATCTTTCGCTTCACAGTGCGAACTCTGGTTATAGGTTATCCTGAATATACTAAGGATAGTATCTCTTCAGAAACTTCCTATTAATCGACATCGTCGTCTTGCTACCACCTTTGGTGAGCAAGCGGGATCTGCCTCGTACTCATGGGGTTGCTCTTGTAAGTGTCCGGGCCGTAGTAAGATAGCCCTGAAGAGCTTTACCAAGTTCGTCATTTTGACATTATGATCCTGGGGTCAATTAGAGCATGGATACTGTCTTTAAGGACAAAACAACTTTTAATAGGATGATGGATCCTCCTGTGGTACGCATAGTATTTAGGGTCCGAAGTCTTGTCAGCCTCCTCCTGATTTGTAATAGGTGGCAACTTGATTTTGCTGCCAAGGAGGTGCTTGAAAATGATCGGAACTTCTTCATCCCTGAAAGAGTATGTCCCGTGGAATTCTGATTTAGAAGGTTTTTGTTGCTCTCGAGGTTGTTGGCATGGTCGTAGTTGTGACGTTTGACTTACGTCAGCGGCGATCCTGAGTGCCTTTCCTCTATTGCGAGAGGCAAAATTTACTTCCGAGGGGTCAGCCGTGGTTTCGCCTCTTTCAGTTTTCTTCCTTTTGAGGAAACGTTCAGCTTGTTCTCCTCGTATTTTTAGATCTTTCCATGTAGTTGGTGGGACAACCCCCATGACTTCCAATAGATCAATGAAGAGATTATTGTGGCACGTCTGCAATATGAAATCCTCGGTGATTGGATCTTTGCAGTTTATGGCCTTATTGCGGAAGCGTTTGACAAAATAGTCAATTGACTCTCCACTTCTTTGCTTTTCATCCAGAAGGGTTCCAATCGAGGCTTCGGTGTCGTCATCGAAGAAGTTGTTGAGGAACAAGCTTTCCATGTCATTCCAGCAGTTGATGCTACCTGGCTTGAGACGTCGATACCAATCAAAAGCGGCATCGCGAAGTGTGCCTACGAATGATCGAATCATCAAAGGCTCATTTCCAGAGATTATACCCAAGTGAGACTTGAAGTAGATTAAATGTTGGGTTGGCGAGCCTCTCCCGTCGAATGGCGTGAAGTTGATCACACTAAACTTCGGCGGGTACGGAAGTGAATCCCACTCCTTTGGATATGGACATGGAATGTCAGTCTTCTTGACTTCATGAGCTGACATTAAGGCATTGACTTTACTTTTGAGCTCTTTCATCATTTTGTCTTCACCCTCATCCTTCTTTGGATGATGTTGGGAAAGTTCCACCAGACCACCCCCAGTACGGATAACTGGGTGACCTCCAACTGTAGCGTTATTGTTGAGAGGTGCATTGGTCAAAATGACTTCGTCCTCTTCTGTATTTTGAGCGGGTGTGTGCGCAATGCGATGATTAAACTCTGCTCTTTGGCTGGACTCAAATTGTTGAGTTCTCTGAGCCTGAAGTTCTCTCATTTGATGCACAGTTAATTCCATCTCCATCTTCATTTCAGCTCTGATCTCCTCTCTTTGCTTAGCCATGGCTTCTTGAAACATTTGGGCCAGGGATTCAGAAGTGATAGTGAGCACTTCTCTAGTTAACCCTATACTCGATATTGTGTCATTAGAGGCAACGGCAGAGCAAGTGTCAAATATTTCATCGTCTGAAGGTATTCCTTCATGCATTCTTAAATAGTCTCTGCATCTACCAGCTCACAACAGTAGCCGAGACATTCTTCAAGAAATTTCTTCATCAACCCTCCTGTCTGGGGGGAAATCGGGATCAAAATTAATTTTCTCCTTTTCCTTACCAGTCATGTTGATGGTCGCCTCTGGGAACTCATCATCTCGGACGCTAGATCTTCACCTTTGGAAGTGTCTTGGCACAGAAAATCTCTGGAATATAGAGACTCTCTTTGAGACTTGCTGAGAGCAGTAACACTCTGAGAGTATTGCTTTGATAAGCCTCTCACACGTGCAAGGAGGACCTGTTGCTTCAATTGCCCTCTTTCGAGTTGAAGAAGTGTTCGCACCCCCAGTTTGATGGTCCAACTCATCGGCATGATGACTGGAGCACTCTATCATTTGTAGGTGCGGTCTAGTATGAATTTTCCTTCCACCCCTAAGTATAACGCCATCTCCATTCGAGAGACACATCTTCTTTAGGAAATGTGGATTATACGACTTCGAATGAGCCAAAATCATATGACGATCGTTGCTCATCACATTATGAGCCACACGTTTAGGACCTCCCCCATGCAGGAGTAGAGTCTTAACGGGCTCACGGACCCCCTGAGGAATACTCAGGTGAGATGCGATAGGATTTCGTCGAGAGGTGCAGGCTTCCTGGTTTCTTCGTTGCACAGTGCACGAACAAGTATATTGATGCGTCCCAATTTGTTTGGAGGCGGCGGGACACTTTTGAACATCGATTGACTTGATTAGAGATTGTGAACGACCCCTAGTCTGAGGAACTCCTTGGGTGTTGACCACCGGACCCAAGCGCTCTTTCATCGGTGTTTTGCCTCGATTCACATACAAGGGACCAAGGCAACTAACCACCGGAATTTTGCATTTTGATGTATCAGGGTGAATCTCAGGCTTCAGCAGCGGTATGGCAGAAAGTGAGGTGATCGGAGCTGGAATGGAGTTTGATATACGAGGTAAAATATCCGCAGAGAAATCCCTTTGGTCGAGACAGTTGCAACTATCTCGGTTGAAGCTTCTTTGGACGGCGGCACGTGTACTCGCATTACATGCACGACACTTTTGGACGCGCTCCTCCTTGGTTGAACGAGTACTCTTGACGAGAACTCATTCCTCGTTGGCAGAAGCATTGATGATTTGCTGTTGAGGTGTCTCAATCGTTTGATGAATCCTCCCAGCTTGCGAGTCCGAGTAATATCGCATTCCATCCATCGGTTCTAAGGCCTTTGCAAGTTGATGGACCCTCCTTTGCCGCTGTCTCTGATGAGCCCTCTTTGTCAGAGTTGCTGTACTATGAACAGGTTCTATGGCTTTGGGGAACGCCGGAATGATGTTGCAAAAGGAAGCCTCTACAACAATCGGGGGGGAGTCTTCACGTTGAGTCTTCCTTGGAGATAAGATCCTTCTGCACTTGGGGGAAGAGGATCTTGATGAAGACGAGGAAAGATATTCCTCAAAGTTGGCTTGATTAAACACATAATCCAAGCCATCGACCATCACATCGTCTTGAGTATTGCTCGGCTACGACACGACAGTCTCAAAGTTGAGACTGTTGGCTCCCACTGTGGTTGCCAGTTTGTTCGCGTCGAAAATAGGTTTCACTGCTTTTGAACCCATTACAACTTCAATTTTGTTTACAACGAAATCAAAGAAAGAGAAAATGAGTCTTTTTATAAGACCTCTTTACAACAAAAACAATCTCCTAGAAACAAACGCAGAGGATGTTTATCACCCGCTGCTTGCGTGGGATCTTTGCCTGTGTCGGGGACGCGTCGTCCGTGGACCACCTGAGCAACGCTTCAAATCGACGATGTAGAAAGGTCAAAATCAATGTTTTAATGTTGAAACAAAGATTTAAGCAGACGTCTTAGCAAAGTAAGATATCTACTCTTCCCAAGAATAAGACAAGGCTTAATCTCGAGGGATCTCCAAAGGAAGCTTCAAGAACGCTCTTGATTTGATGAAGAATTCTCTTTTTTGTGTTTGAAGTTCACCAAAGGACTACTCTCTGCTAAGATAGATCTTCCCCTCTCTGTAAAATGACCCCCCTCAATAACACGTGTTAAAGGGGTATTTATAGGCTTTAGGAAGCATAACTGCCGCAAAGAATGCAAACAGTTCATGTTCACTGTCCAATAATTACCGAGATAGTTACAAATGTCTCGGACAAAGGGATTTTTTCTCTAGTTTCTGAGATAGTTACAACTGTCTCGGCCAAAGGGCCGTTGTAACCGCTGTCCCACGACTTTAAAACGTGTTAAATGGCCCATTTATCACGCTTAGTGGGCGTATTTCAAGGGTGTAACCGTCCACTAACATTAATGGATGTTCCCACGTGCATATAAAGTCAAATGGGACCCATAAATGCAAACAAATCCCTCCTGTTGATAAGAAAACTCCTCGGTGTCTTGACCATAGCCGAGACACTTTTTGTGTCTCGGCCAAAGGCCGCAGCAGTTTTGACTGTCTTGATTATTTTGGCCATAACTCCCTCGTCCGATCTCAGAATGAGGTGATTCAAGATGCGTTGGAAATCTAGAGAAGATATCTACAATATCCCATTAGCAAGATACTCATGTCATGAGCAAAATACACATGGTACTACGTTCTTTATGGGTATTTTGTAGCTCCCCAGCAGAGTCATTTCTTCGTTATTTTGCCGTTCAATTGACTCGTATGCTTCGCCAATTCGTTTCATGTACTTATTAGTTTACCTACAGTATTAGACAATCCTCCTTGACTCAGATAATGACATTCATTATCTTTTCTCTGGTAAATTAGAGTTTCATAGGCAATTTTTGATGCCTACAATCATTGACGCCAAGTTTACTGTTCCTGATGAGTCAATACCGATGAAGCCAGCTTTGCTTTTTGGGGATAATGTTCTAGGTGGCAATTCCCATTTTCATTGGGGACCGGAGTATTGGTATTTCTCCCTAGAGAATCGTCAATGTGCCCTGTCAGAGATAGAGCACCAGGTCTCCTTCCTATACTTACAGAGTTTGGTTGTACCCTGTCCTATGCGCTTTGACCTCACCCATAGGAAGGATAGCCTCAAGATAGGAATCTTGAAGTATGGGGGTGGTTTTTGCCAAGAAGGAGTCTATGGGATCAACATAATAGGGTTACATCCTGGTTTAGTTTAGGAAGATGCGCCGGTTAATGAGGTAGCGGTTATACCAACCACTTTTGGGCGTGAACTTACCAGGAATAAAGCCCAATATCCTGAGGTAGATGCCAGATTCCCTGGGTGGATCAGGTCGACGGGGACTCAGTGGTGGTCTCGCTTTGTAAACTTTGCTCTCGTCATCTTTGGGGATAGATTGTGAGAGCTGGGGCTTTACGCTGCTGTTAGAGCCTCCAAATACGGTGTAGAGATTTTTGCACCGGTTTTGTACGACATTCTAGAGTTGTACAACTCCGATAGAAATACTTTTTTCACTCCGATCGGGAAAATTGGCATTACTCTTCATGAGATGTTTGAAGTCTCTCGTCTGCCAATAGGAGATCATCCGTACGAGGAGATTTTCCCTACCAATGAGGAGTTACGCGTTTCTTCCCTCACCCCACAAATTGCTGAGGCATTCCGGGAATTGGTTTGTCACTTCTTTATTTATCAGAGACTTTCTGGAGCGCCAATCACGATCACACGGTCGCTCGCGTTCCTTGGGCGGAGTATTTATTCCCCAACGTGAGCAAGAAAGGGATAGTGAATGCGATTTCGGTCTTTCCAGATGAGGGGATCGAGAAGCGGATCTTCGCGGAGGAGTCCATTTTACACACTGCTGATTCTGACGTGTGTGGGTTCTATGCTGGTGATCAGTTCGAAAGCTTCCACCACCAGGCGAGGGAACTAATATCTCAATTGGCATTACTCACAGGGTTCTTCTCAATCTGCCTAAAGGGTTGTGTGGTGCCTTCTCGCCCGAAGGATCGAATTTCAATCAAAGTGTTATATCCTACGGTGATGTTAGCTGCTGGATACAATGTAGCTCTTCTACCGGCGATGGTGAGCTGCATTCATCACGGTCTCCGAGAATTGGCTACGGAGTACCTTAAACAAGATGAGAAGTGCCCGAGGAAGCAAGTACCCAATCCTAGAGTGGAGTTGCCGTACACCTATCTGGTGGTATGGTTTACTCAACACTGCCCGTCCTTGATGTCGGCTGCTGCATATGGTGGAGATGATGTTGCATTATTCCAGAGGTTTGAGGCTTTCAAATAGTTGATCAAGTTTTTAGCTGGAGTCTGTAGAGCTCTTTTAGCCAAGGAGAAATATCGCCTTTATTGCTGCTTTCCCTCAATAATTGGCGTCCAACCTGGGGATGAGTTAGAAGACGGCAATGGCGGTGGAGGCTTCACCTGTTTGCCCAGTGGGTGTTTTCATTGGTTAGTGAACATTCGGCCTGGTCACCTCGTTGCAAGGTTAAATGGGTCAGAGTGTTACACTGAGCCTTATTTGCCATGTCACTTCGCTCGTCAATTCGGTTAAGACCAACTATACATTAGGAACCCAAACTCAGGATTATTGCGTACAGGGAGCATAGTTGACGGAGCTCGCGCCTGGTGACACTTTACCGCAGGTGCTACTGGGGCAAAATTTTCACTCCCACAGCATATCCCTAATAGTTATATGACTTTAGGGTTTTGGAAGTGGTACAGCCAAGTGATTGTACCTAATCCGGAATTTCGAGTGAATCGGATTGGCTTGGCTTGGATCACCAAGTGGTACAAGGAGTCTTCTTCCAGGAGGGGTTCAAGAAGTAGAATCCCGGGCATGAACGAGTTTCTAGCTGAGGATTTGCCAGATAATGATCAAGAAGAGGCTGGTGATCAACCAGATCTTCCCGGGCAAGCTAACGTCAACAATCAAGAACCAATTGAGCCCGACCTCCAAGAATCGCTTGAACCTCGAAGACCAATCAGTGTTCAAATTCGAGAACTAGACGAAGCTGTTGTTCAACATGAAGCACCTATTGAGCCGCAAGGGAAGGGAAAAAGACCCTTGGATGCTTCTCCTTCCAAGCTGATTTTGAAGAGACGACGCATGACCGCTCCTGAGTTTGAACCTGAACTTGCACCTGGTGGCTCTTCTAGAGTTGTGAAAGAAACTCCTATAGTTTCATCTCAAGGAGTCGGAGATGGTTCTTTAGGTTATTTCTTACCCATGTTTTAGAGATTTGAAGTGCTTTTAAACTGACATTCTTGTTTCGTTTGCGGCAAAAGAGTCCATTCCTTTGGAGGATGACGAGGAACCTTTGGATTATGAGCATTATGACACCGACACTTATTTGACTGAACCTGAGGATGCTGTAGGCATTGAAAATTGCCTATAAGTCCCCGAACAAGACTCGTGGCGAGGCGTCCAAGTTAACGAAGCAAGTCGATGAAATACATACAGTGAGTCGACGAGGCGACCAAGTCAGCAAAGCGACGAATCGCATGCAAGTAATGGGAAAAACCTAGTTTCGAAGCTTCGAATCAACAAAACTGACAAAATCAAAATCGCATCAATGGAACCAGACTCGGAAAACACCGGAAGACAACGGTGAAAAAGACCGAAAGCCGAGCAGCCTTCCGAAGTGGCCGAGCCACCCAAGAGGTGGCCGAGCCACCTAGGTGGCCGGGCCACCTCCTGGTGGCTAGGTGGGCTTTTTACCCATTTCGCCTGCTTTACCTACTTTGAAAGCTATAAATAGAGGAGGTGGGGGTTCATTTTTGAGATCGGGAATTTTGGAGAAAAAGCCGAAGCTCTGCCGGATCGAGATCTAATTTTTGCACACCAAGGGGAGACGATCAACACTTCGACAACCAGATCTGATGCCTTAGTGAACCCATTCACAATTATTTTCCTTTGTGAAATAATTCCCAAGAAAGTTCGAGAGATTTTCAGATTGGATCTACACGCGTTTCCTCGAGATTAAACCTTGTTTTGATCTCGAGAGGAGTAGTGATCTCGCTTGGTCAATTTCACTTACTTGGGTGATTATTTCCTTCGTGAGATAATCCCCTCGTCGTGTACATCTAATATCAGATCAGAATCACATGGCGGTCCATGGATGGCATAGAGTCCCCGGCATAGACAAAGACACCCACGCAAGCGAGGAGCCGATAAACGGATCCTGTGTTTGTTTAGGTGGAAAGTTATAATTTTTTATTCTTTTTTCATTGTAATCAGCCTTATAAAAAGGCGAGTTTTCATTGAATTCATTTGTAATCCCGTAAAGGTGTAATGAGTTCAGGAATGAAGAAGGTTCCGACTTTCACCGCGGACAGATGCAGCTGAAGTCGGTGACGTCGGTAGCTTATCATGTATGTCAGGTATCTCTAGTCAGCTCTTTGTGATTATTTTATCTTGATGACTGATATTTCTATTATTCTTCATGCAGATGATGAATTTGATTTTGAAGGTGGATCAACCTACTCGTCGTTTCCCATTGGTGATCATTCTGAACCGGAGGTTGATGATGAAAGAGCTCCTGACACCTCAGGACTCACACCTGGAGTTCTTTCACAGGGTGTGCAAACGATGCCACCAAGTCCGAGGACCATGGCTGATGAAGACTCAGTTGTAAACGAGAGTGTCGCGCTCACAACTTTGTCTTCGGGGGTTGAAATTGTTACTATAGACGTGCCAACCACCATGGCATTGATCGTGGCAACCGTCGCTTCATCTGTTGAGTTAACCTTTACAATACCTCCTGCCGCGTCGGATTTGCTGACTAAGCTTGCGCCATTTTTTATGTCGGGTCATGGGCGTATATGGGTTTTACCATCTCTTTCTCCGGGTACGACAGATGCAATAATAACTTCCACGGGGGCTAGTTCTTTTGGAGTTATGACAACCCCTCAGTCTCCCGACCCGATCGACTTAATCGAGATGGAGATCAAGATAGTAATGGACAGCTTGGCCAAGTTACTCAATTTGAGCATTGCAAATGCGCTTCGTCTGAGAAGGAGCTTATCACCTCGCACTCTGAAGTTGTTGCGAGATCAGCTCGATGTTTTGATATCCACCGCCGGTTTTGCTCGTGCTGAGCCGTTTAAGAAGGCAATCGATGGGGCTGAACTTTATCTTGGGCAACTGCAAACACTTCATACAGCTGACCTTGAGGGTATTACTGAACTCAAGTTTCGTCGCTTATCAGCTGCTCATCGTCAATCTCTTGAGTCTACTCATCAGGAGATGGCACAAGTTGCTGTGAGGGTTCAAGACCTGAACGAGAGACTAGCTTCCGATGACGAGTATCACACAGAGCTGCAAATGGCCATCCAGGAGAAGGATACTATCATTACTGTAGCTAATGCCACAATCATCGCAGCTCAAGCGCGTTTAGAGAAGCTCAATCTGAAAAGGAAAGACTTTAATCTGATTTGGCCGAATCTGTCAAGAAATGGGACTTGTAGGCCGCAGAGCTCCAAGCTGAAAGGGAAAAGCTTGCTGAAATCCAGGCTAAGATGACTCCCATTAGTCCTGAGGTCTTGAGGGAGAGAGCTCGGAAAGGCGCTCAAGAAGCTAAGGAGGCTAGCATAGACAAATGTATTGCACAGATAAACGCCTTTTATCCATTGTCGTTGTAGGTACTTCTTGTATGCTTTTTAGCTCTTCTTTTGAATAAAAGAACTTTGTTATCATCCTCGATATGTGTATGATAGAGGTATAAAATTAACGTATCATAGTGACATTTTCACTCAGGACGATGGTGAGATTACACCTGACAGAGGTGGCATGTGGTTATAGTTTAGAATTAGGAAATAGTTTATACTCATATACCTTGTTGGAGTCTGCATAGTTTTAAGCTCTTAAGGTGTTGGAGCATGGAGAAGCAGTTTATACTCGTATACTCATCGGAGTGTAGGGAGCAGTTTAACCTCATATACCAGTCGGAGGTTAGGAAATAGTTTAACCTCATAATCCTGTTGGAGGTTAGGAAATAGTTTAACCTCATAATCCTGTTGGAGGTTAGGAGAGATTGATAGAGGTGTGATGTTAACCGGTCGACGGAATCAAACTGATAGAGGTATAATGTTAACATATCAGGTTTGTAAAGTTAGTATTGTTCAGAGGTGTAGTGTTAACATAATAGTACTAAGAAATTTTGACAGAGGTGTAATGTTAACATGGCGATTTGATCAAATTGAGTGCTGTTTAGAGGTGTAATGTTAACCGGTCGGTTCAAAAGAGTCCAAGGGACGACTACCATTTGGAAGTACAATGTTAACTTAACGGTAGGAAATCGATAGAAGTGTAATGTTAACTAATCGAATTTTTGTATGAGTGAATTGACAGAGGTGTAATGTTAACCGGTCAATTTTGCTAAGATAGGTCGACAGAGGTGTAATGTTAACCAGTCGACGAAATGGTCTGACAGAGGTGTAATGTTAACCAGTCAGATCATTTGAGATGAGAAATCATTCAGAGGTGTAATGTTAACATGACGATTTGATCAAATTGGTACTGTTTAGAGGTGTAATGTTAACATGACAGTAGGAGGATATATTTGGAGTTGACATTGTTCAGAGGTGTATTGTTAACATGACAGTGAAGGTGTGTCCGGAGTCAAGCAGAGGTGTAGTGTTAACTTGATGACTCTTTGGGGGTTTTGATTGGATTTTGGATCGACGTTTCTGGTTCAGAGGTAGAAACTTAAACATGATCAGGATTTCTGTGGGGATATAAGATTGGCTAAGATCAGGGGTAATATTTCTTGAGAAAATTTCTATTGATTGGCGCCATGAGTCTATTGCCATTTTGTTCAATTAGGCGGTATGCTCCATTTGAGTAGACCGTCTCTACTACAAATGGGCCTTTCCATTTGGGTTGGAATTTACCTTTAGTCTTGTGCGTCATGACCATGGGTCGACGAACGGCTAAGACTAAGTCACCTTCTTTGAAGGATCGTTCTCTAACTCTCCTGTTGAAGGCTCTCAAAATTCATGACTGGTAGATCTCGATTCATTGCTGAGCTTGGAGTCTCAGCTCATCCAGCGCTTCTAATTCTTGGAGGCGCTTTTGATGATGTTCTTCGATCGTCATTTTCTCGCTAATGGCGATCCTTAATGATGGAACTTGAATTTCGAGGGGGATCACGGCTTCACATCCGGAGACCAAGGAAAATGGCGTTGAGCCAGTGGGAGTGCGGACTGTTATTCTATAAGATCATAAACACTCTCCAAGTTTCTCGTCCCAATCTCATTTGTTGGAGGCGATAAACTTCTTGAGAAGTTTGATACGTCTAGGAATGCCAAACCGGTAGATCACATGATTTCTCAAGAATCTGATTACCTGAGGCGTTTTGACTATTCTAAGGGGGATAGCTTCGGCCCATTTGGAGAAGTAGTCCGTAATGGCTAGGATAAACCGATGGACTTTGGCGGATGGTGGACCGATTGGTCCGATAATATCCATGCCCCAAGCTTCAAATGGCCAGGAGGCTGCTATCGGATGTAGTTCCTCCGGAGGTTGGTGTAGGAAATCATCATGAATTTGACATGCATGACATCGTTTAGCATATGCGACCGCATCTGCAATCATTGTCAGCCAGTAGTAACCCAGACGACGAAGTCTATCCTGGAGTTTGGGACCCGGTTGATGAGCTCCGCATGTACCGTCGTGAGCCTATTTTAATGCTTCCCGAGCTTCACTGGGTGGTAAACATCGGAGCAAGATACCATCGAAAGATCAGCGATACAGAGTCTGTGTGACAGAATCATAGAAAAAACGCGGAGCTCTCCTTTGAATGGAGGTTGCCTGCTTTGGATCTTCTGGTAGAATCCTATGCAAGACATAGTCGATGATTGGGAACCGCCAATCATTGCTTTCAAAATGAGTTGGCAAGGCCCGTACTTCATTAGCTTCAAGAATATGCCTTAATGAGCATAGTTGATGGCTAGCCATTGTGATGTGCCTAGCATCCTTAGGCGGTAGGGCGAAGCCGCGAGAGATGCTAAAGCATCTGCGTAGGTATTCTCGAGGCGAGCTACATAGTTAATGTAGAAGCCTTTAAAAGAATGTGCGAGCTTCATTGCCGCTTCATGATAAGGTACAAGGTCATTGTGGCGGACCTCGTATTCTCCTTTGATTTGATTCACGATTGACTTGGAGTCACCGTGGGCTTCGAGGTATTTGATGCTCATGTCTTGGGCAAGTTGCAGGCCAATTATAAGGGCATTATACTCAGCCACGTTGTTGGAACATGGCTCGGTCAATGAATATGCCCGAGGAAGAACATGCCCATGAGGGTCAATCAGCACAACCTCCACTCCTGCGACAATTACTCCTTTGCGGTTGCGTCTTGAGGCGCCATCAAAGTACAATTATCATATATGGTGATTTGATGTGGTGTTTGACTCAAAGACTTTATAAAGCGTCTTCATGGAGTTTAGAAGACTTCGGGAATAGGGTGTTCCACCGTAAAATCGGCTATTGCTTGGCCTTTGGCGCTTTCTATGAGTGCGAATGTCATGTCGTACTATGAAAGCAATATAATACTTGCTAACCTAGAATTCAGCGATACGGATTTTGTCATGAGTATCCGTTGGGGATTGACTCTTGAAATGGCGTGGATGGATTGGCGGTGAGTAGTGCCTCATTTTACGGATTGCAAAGACCAATGCTAAACATTCCTTCTCAGCCGGATTATCTTGATGTTGGCCAATCATAGTTTGGTGAGGTAGTAAATGGCTTGTTCATGGCCATCATCATTCTTTTGAGCGGAGTGCCCCAAGAGAATGATCCATTGCTCGAACATAAATCGAGGAGCGGCTTACGATATTAGTGCGACTAGAGCCGTGATTAGCACATTTTAAATACATTTTATACCCTTATTACCTATGTTATATGAATAAGCGATATTACTAATAATCATTTTATCTTATTTTGCGAGGTTAATAAAGAAATAATGAATAAAAGCCCAAATGACTCAAATTCTCGAATTTCTACCAATATTTGAAGCCCAAATCGAAGACAAACCAAGGCCCAAGATACCAATTTGATCCAAGAGAAATTCGTGAAGAAAAATCAAGAAAAGACAAATTAGGTTGGGAACCAATCGGTTGACCAACGGTTGGCCAACGGTTGGCTAACGGTTGGCTAACCGATCGGCCAACCGATCGGTTCCCAAATGATTTCAGATTAATGGTGGATTTCTCTTCCTTTTTGGCTAGGTTTGATCAATGGTTCACATCAACTCCGTTGGGCTATAAATAGGGGTGAAGGTGAGTGTTTTGAGTGTGAAATATTTTGTAAAACTCCATTTGGAGAGGAGGGTCACTCTTAATTGAAGACCTTCCAAAATTGTAACTTTGTTACACAATAAATGAAATGTTTCACCCCTTCAATTTCCTTTCTCTTCTTCTAATCCAAGGACCAAAGGAGGATTAGATTAAGATCGAGGAGTTGTTGGTTTCTATTTTATTTCTTTTCATTTTCTTCTTTATTTTCTTGTTTGTAGAATAGATTTACTTTCATGCAATTTACTTTCTTGCAATTTACTTTCATGCAATTTAATTCCTTGCAATTTACTTTCATGCAATTTAATTCCTTGCAATTTACTTTCATGCAATTTAATTCCTTGCAATTTACTTTCATGCAATTTAATTCCTTGCAATTTACTTTCATGCAATTTAATTCCTTGCAATTTACTTTCATGCAATTTAATTCCTTGCAATTTACTTTCATGCAATTTACTTTCTTGCAATTTACTTTCATGCAATTTAATTCCTTGCAATTTACTTTCATGCAATTTACTTTCTTGCAATTTACTTTCATGCAATTTACTTTCTTGCAATTTACTTTCATGCAATTTACTTTCTTGCAATTTACTTTCATGCAATTTAATTCCTTGCAATTTACTTTCATGCAATTTAATTCCTTGCAATTTACTTTCATGCAATTTAATTCCTTGCAATTTACTTTCATGCAATTTACTTTCTTGCAATTTACTTTCATGCAATTTAATTCCTTGCAATTTACTTTCATGCAATTTAATTCCTTGCAATTTACTTTCATGCAATTTACTTTCTTGCAATTTACTTTCATGCAATTTAATTCCTTGCAATTTACTTTCATGCAATTTAATTCCTTGCAATTTACTTTCATGCAATTTACTTTCTTGCAATTTACTTTCATGCAATTTACTTTCTTGCAATTTACTTTCATGCAATTTAATTCCTTGCAATTTACTTTCATGCAATTTAATTCCTTGCAATTTACTTTCATGCAATTTAATTCCTTGCAATTTACTTTCATGCAATTTAATTCCTTGCAATTTACTTTCATGCAATTTAATTCCTTGCAATTTACTTTCATGCAATTTAATTCCTTGCAATTTACTTTCATGCAATTTAATTCCTTGCAATTTACTTTCATGCAATTTAATTCCTTGCAATTTACTTTCATGCAATTTAATTCCTTGCAATTTACTTTCATGCAATTTACTTTCTTGCAATTTACTTTCATGCAATTTAATTCCTTGCAATTTACTTTCATGCAATTTAATTCCTTGCAATTTACTTTCATGCAATTTACTTTCTTGCAATTTACTTTCATGCAATTTACTTTCTTGCAATTTACTTTCATGCAATTTAATTCCTTGCAATTTACTTTCATGCAATTTAATTCCTTGCAATTTACTTTCATGCAATTTAATTCCTTGCAATTTACTTTCATGCAATTTAATTCCTTGCAATTTACTTTCATGCAATTTACTTTCTTGCAATTTACTTTCATGCAATTTAATTCCTTGCAATTTACTTTCATGCAATTTACTTTCTTGCAATTTACTTTCATGCAATTTACTTTCTTGCAATTTACTTTCATGCAATTTAATTCCTTGCAATTTACTTTCATGCAATTTACTTTCTTGCAATTTACTTTCATGCAATTTACTTTCTTGCAATTTACTTTCTTGCAATTTACTTTCATGCAATTTACTTTCATGCAATTTAATTCCTTGCAATTTACTAAAAGCATCTAAGGTATTCTCGGTGAGCTACATAGTTAATGTAGAAGCCTTTAAAAGAATGTGCGAGCTTCATTGCCGCTTCATGATAAGGTACAAGGTCATTGTGGCGGACCTCGTATTCTCCTTTGATTTGATTCACGATTGACTTGGAGTCACCGTGGGCTTCGAGGTATTTGATGCTCATGTCTTGGGCAAGTTGCAGGCCAATTATAAGGGCATTATACTCAGCCACGTTGTTGGAACATGGCTCGGTCAATGAATATGCCCGAGGAAGAACATGCCCATGAGGGTCAATCAGCACAACCTCCACTCCTGCGACAATTACTCCTTTGCGGTTGCGTCTTGAGGCGCCATCAAAGTACAATTATCATATATGGTGATTTGATGTGGTGTTTGACTCAAAGACTTTATCTGAAACGTCTTCATGGAGTTTAGAAGACTCGGGAATAGGGTGTTCCACCAGAAAATCGGCTATTGCTTGGCCTTTGACTGCTTTCTATGGTACGAATGTCATGTCGTACTATGAAAGCAATATCGCCCACTTTGCTAACCTAGAATTCAGCGATACGGATTTTGTCATGAGTATCCGTTGGGGATTGACTCTTGAAATGACGTGGATGGATTGGCCAGTGAGGTAGTGCCTCATTTTCTGGATTGCAAAGACCAATGCTAAACATTCCTTCTCAACCGGATTATACTGATGTTCAGCCAATCATAGTTTGACTGAGGTAGTAAATGGCTTGTTCATGGCCATCATCATTCTTTTGAGCCAGGAGTGCCCCAAGAGAATGATCCATTGCTCGAACATAAATCAGGAACGGCTTACCTGATATTGGTGCGACTAGAACCGTGATTAGCACATTTTAAATACATTTTTATACCCTTATTACCTATGTTATATGAATAAACGATATTACTAATAATCATTTTTATCTTATTTTGCAGGTTAATAAAGAAATAATGAATAAAAGCCCAAATGACTCAAATTCTGAATTTCTACCAATATTTGAAGCCCAAATCGAAGACAAACCAAGGCCCAAGATACCAATTTGATCCAAGAGAAATTCGTGAAGAAAAATCAAGAAAAGACAAATTGGTTGGGAACCAATCGGTTGACCAACGGTTGGCCAACGGTTGGCTAACCGGTTGGCTAACCGATCGGCCAACCGATCGGTTCCCAACAGATTTCAGATTAATGGTGGATTTCTCTTCCTTTTTGGCTAGGTTTGATCAATGGTTCACATCAACTCCGTTGGGCTATAAATAGGGGTGAAGGTGAGTGTTTTGAGTGTGAAATATTTTGTAAAACTCCATTTGGAGAGGAGGTCACTCTTAATTGAGAAGACCTTCCAAAATTGTAACTTTGTTACACAATAAATGAAATGTTTCACCTTCAATTTCCTTTCTCTTCTTCTAATCCAAGGACCAAAAGGAGGATTAGATTAAGATCGAGGAGTTGTTGGTTTCTATTTTATTTCTTTTCATTTTCTTCTTTATTTTCTTGTTTGTAGAATAGATTTACTTTCATGCAATTTACTTTCTTGCAATTTACTTTCATGCAATTTAATTCCTTGCAATTTACTTTCATGCGATGTATTTAATTCTTGTATTTACTTTCTAGAATAGATTTTTCTTTTCTTTAATTCACCTTGAGGCTAGAACCCTCTAGGGAATTACCCTTTTCTAAGTGTGGAGCCAATATTAGGTGGGATCCTAGAGATTGTTTGAAACTAGCTAACAAATCCAACTCATTCTTGTGAGATTGAGATAAGCTAAGTGGATCTACTCTAGATTCCTCATATCTTTAATTAATCCTCCATACTTCACATTCTTGATTTTGCACTTATCCTTATTTTTCATTTGTTTGTTATTTTCCTTTATTCTTGATTTTGATTTTCCTCTCCTCTCTCTCTCAATCTTGCTTTCTTTTATTTTGCACTTATTTTCTCTCAATCTCATATTCCCTCCATGTGCATATAATCTCAAACTTAGTTTTGTTATTATGTGCATATAACCACCACCACACTCTCAACTTTATTTTTCTCCTCTTTTGCACATAATCCACATCCACTCTCTCTTATCTCTCCACATCCACATTCACCATTTTATCATTTTCATTTTATTTGAATAAACTCCTAATTGTCGCGCATAATTTGAGAACCAAACTTGAGCAAAACTCTTCCTACTTTCCCGTTCCTCGTGGGATCGATAATCTTTTATACTATAACTTGATAAGGGTTGTATACTTGCAACTAAGGTAATCATTTATTTCCCATCAAACCGGCGGATTTGTGAGATATCCTTTGATCTCGTTGAAGGCTTCTTGGCAAGCGTCATCCCAGACGAATAAAACGCCTTTCTTCAAGAGCCTTTGAAATGGCTGGCACTTTCCGGATAAGTTGGTAATGAATCTCCGGATGTAAGCTAGCCGTCCTTGTAAACCCCTAAGTTCCTTGAGGTTCCTTAGAGGCGGCATCTCTTGAATAGCTTTCACCTTCTCAGGATCGACGTGTATTCCCTTGGACGTTATGATGAATCCTAGGAATTTTCCTGATGACACCCCCAGAAAGGATTTAGTCAAATTCATCTTGAGTTGATGCTTTCGCATGAGTTCGAACACCGTTCTCAAGTCTTTAACATGGTCTTGCTTATGACGACTCTTGATTGCAAGGTCATCAACGTAGCATTTGACCGTCTTGTGTAAATGTTCATGAAAGATCATATTCATAGCGCGTTGATAAGTTGCACCTGCATTCTTCAAACCGAAGGGCATCACGGTGTAACAGAATACCCCCAGAGGCGTTCTAAAAGTCATGTGCTTTTGGTCATGTGGGTGCATCTTGATCTGATTATACCCGGCGAACCCATCCATAAAAGACATTCTCTCAAAGCCACATGTATTGTCGACCATGACATCCATGATAAGGAGAGGAAATTCGTCTTTGGGACAAGTGAGGTTGAGGTCACGGAAGTCGATGCAGATTCAGATCTTTCCGATTTTCTTCATTACCACCACAATGTTGGCTAACCAATCAGGGTGTTGTTCTTCACGGATGAATCCACATTCAATGAGTTTGCGGATTTCCCTTTCAATTTGTTCCATCAATTCAGGACGGAACCGTCGTTGTTGTTGCTTGACTGGCTTAATGCTGGGATTAATGTTAAGGCGGTGCACAACCACGTTGGGGTCGAGGCCCGGCATATCTTCATAACTCTAGGCGAAGACATCAATATATTCTCGTAGGAGGACTACGAGTTCTTCCTTTTTAATGGGCGATAGGTTCTCACTAATAAAGATGGGCTTAGGGTTGATTTCATCGCCGATGTTGATTTGAGCCACTTTATCCTCAGTGGGCGGCTCTCTGACTTCGAAGCGCGACTCCCATTGCTTTTCAAGTTGCTTTTCCCAAGGGTCGTCTTCTGGATCTTCGAACACTTCTAATTCATCAAGATCAGCAGTTAAGTCATATGAGACCATATTGGTTGTGAAGAAGGTTCCTAAGCTGACGTCGGAATTCCAATTGGACGTGTCTGAGGAACTACTTAAAGACTCATCAGATGTTGGTCCGACTTGTGGTTCGGCTTCGGGAGAGATGTAGCCGAGCCCTCGTTTGGTCCGATTGTAATAATCAAAGATTTCCCCTTCTGGCATACAGAGGGTCAAAGGGACTCGTAATCCTCTATTGAAATTCAGCCCTTGTTTTGCAGTAAGACTGTATCCCATGTTTGCCATAATCTATCGAGACTGTCGACTATATTGGGAGAATTCTAGTGCTCCCTTAACTTCCATGTCGGAGTTTGATAGTTGGGATCGTGTTTTAACTTTTTCGAAGATAATTAGATCCCAAATATCATCTTTTGATTGAACCTTGAAGGTGGCGCCTGATGGGAAATAAATGATTACCTCCTAAGTTGCAAGTATATAACCTTGATCAAGTTATAGTATATAAGATTATCGATCCCATGAGGAACGGGAAGTAGGAAGAGTTTTGCTCAAGTTTTGGTTCTCAAATTATGCGCGTGACAATTAGGAGTTATTCAAATAAAATGAAAATAAGAAAATGGTGAATGTGGATGTGGAGAGATAAGAGAGAGTGGATTGTGGATTATGTGCAAAAGAGGAGAAAATGAAGTTGAGAATGTGGTTGTGATTATGTGCAAATAACAACAAAACTAGGTTTGAGATTATATGCACATGGAGGGAATATGAGATTGAGAGAGAAGTAAAAATCAATGAAATCAAAAATAAAGAAAAATAACAAACAAATGAAAAATAAGGATAAGAGGAAAATAAAGAAGGTAAAGTATGGAGAATTAATTAAAGATATGAGGAATCTAGAGTAGATCCACTTAGCTTATCTCAATCTCATGAAAATGAGTTGGATTTGTTAGCTAGTTTCAAACAATCTCTAGGGATCCCACAAATATTAGCTCCACACTTAGAAAAGGGTAATTCCTAGAGGGTTCTAGCCTCAAGGTGAATTAAAGAAAAGAAAAATCTATTCTAGAAAGTAAATACAAGAATTAAATACATTGCATGAAAGTAAATTGCATGAAATTAAATTGCATGAAAGTAAATCTAAGCTACAAAGCAATAAAATGAACAAGAAAGAAAATGAAAAGAAATAAAATAGAAACCAACAACTCGATCTTAATCTAATCCTCCTTTTGGTCCTTGGATTAGAAGAAGAAAGGAAATTGAAGGGTGAAATATTTCATTTATTGTGTAACAAAAGTTACAATATTTGGAAGGTCTTCTCAATTAAGAGTGACCCTCCTCTCCAAATGGAGTTTTACAAAATATTTCACACTCAAAACCCTCACCTTCACCCCTATTTATAGCCCAACGGAGTTGATGTGAACCATTGGATCAAACCTAGCCAAAAGGAAGAGAAATCCACCATTAATTGAGAATCATTTGCAAACCGTCGGTTGGCGATCGGTTAGCCAACCGGTTAGCCAACCGGTTGGTCAACCGATGGTTCCCAACCGAATTTGTCTTTTCTTGATTTTTCTTTACAATTTCTCTTGGATCAATTTGGTATCTTGGGCCTTTATTTGTCTTGATTTGGGCTTCAAATATTGGTAGAAATTGAGAGAATTTGAGTCATTTGGGCTTTTATTCATTATTTCTTTATTAGCTGCAAAATAAGATAAAATGATTATTAGTAATATCGTTATTCATATAACATAGGTAATAAGGGTATAAAAATGTAATTAAAATGTGATAATCAAATACCCCCACACCTAAACTTTTGCTAGTCCTCTAGCAAAGAAAATAAAAAGAAAACCTAACTCACTTTCGCGGGAATCGCGGTTGTATTTAGCACATACAACAAGCCTTTAAACCCTAGGTTACCCTAGTGGGCGAGTTGTAGTCTCGTGAGGGTTTGCAGTGAATATACCCACAAAATTCAGTCGACTTGCCAAATTAAAAAGTTAATAATTAATTCATTTGATATCTTCAAACATTCCAATTGAAGTTGGTTAATACTCAAGAAAATGTTTTATCATAACTCCAATGTAATTTTTTAAGAAAATCCTTCCATTATAGTTATACAAAACCAAGTTTAACTCAAAAATTTAATTTGAAAGTTTTGAAAAGAACATGCTAACTCTTTGTTTTAAACAACTTCAAGTCTTTAAATTCATTTAATTTTTCAAGAACATATACAAATATAACTATATATAAAAACATGATTAGTATGAAATTTTTTTTAACTCTTCATTCCTTGGTGGTTTTGTTCTTTTTAATCGGACTTTCTAAGTGACCATTTAGCGAGTTTTGGGCCAATGAATCCCAACCCAATTGGGCTTAGATCATTAAGCATAGAAATACTCCTCGGGCTTAATTACTCAGTCAACTTAGGCTTAGTAAAATAGAACCACCAATGATTTTAAGAGAAATTTTTCTTCTTCTTTTTATTAAGTTAGTATAACATATATATGTGTATATGTATATATATTCTGAACAATATTTGGACCAAGACAACTTGAAAAATTATTTTCAACTCTAAGTTAGGCATGCAAAAATTTCATTACTTTAATTAAAAATCTAAGTTAAAACTTAAGTAAAGTATACTACTTTGAAAATTATTTCTTGAGAAATTTATTTGGAGTTATCATAAAAGGTAAACTTGAGTATAGAACTAACTAAGGATTAGAAGACTTAAATTCTATCAAATAGATCAATTATTAATCAACTCTATTAAGTTGGCAAGTGATATATATATATATATATATATATATATATATATATATATATATATATATATATATATATATATATATATATATATATATATATATATATATATATATATATATATATATATATATATATATATATATATATATATATATATATATATATATATATATATATATATATATATATATATATATATATATATATATATATATATATATATATATATTATGATGAAAAGAGAAAAAATGACATAAAAATGGTAAGAAAA
Organism: Asparagus setaceus; assembly: GCA_012295165.1. NCBI lineage: Eukaryota > Viridiplantae > Streptophyta > Magnoliopsida > Asparagales > Asparagaceae > Asparagus > Asparagus setaceus. The sequence goes on from CM022710.1 coordinate 24,451,055, forward strand.
AGAGGAAAAAAAGATAACTAAGATAAAGATAAAATGACTAATTCCCACCCCACACCTAAATTTTGCATTGTCCTCAATGCAAATTCTAATATGCACAAAGTAAAACAGATAATAATTGAAGCACTTACATTTGTTGATTAGACTTGAACAATGATAAAAATTCTGCAAATATCTTCAAGATAAGGGGAGGTGAAGCCAAAAATTTATTTTTTTTTTTATTTTTATTTTTATTTTTATTTTTATTTTTATTTTTATTTTTATTTATTTATTTATTTATTTATTTATTTATTTTAATAAAAACAATAAGAAACTCTCACATGAGAGAAGAATAAATTCTTTTATTATTATGAGACAAAAAATAAAAATGTAGAATAAAAGATAAAACATGAGAAGCTCACATTCTACATTAAATCCTACCTTATTGTGAAAATTCTCCCAGAAATTTAAAGAATTTCAAAATGATATAATCAGCGATGTGCTTAAATTCTAAAATTTCGGGTTTTAGTGATGTTTGCAGCAATGGAAGGTAGGTATTAATGGTTGTATGCTTTTGAACTTAGATTAGTTAGTAACAAAAATTTCATCAAAAATAAAATTTGAAAGTTTTGAAAAGAACATGCTAACTCTTTGTTTTAAACAACTTCAAGTCTTTAAATTCATTTAATTTTTCAAGAACATATACAAATATAACTATATATAAAAACATGATTAGTATGAAATTTTTTTTAACTCTTCATTCCTTGGTGGTTTTGTTCTTTTTAATCGGCTTTCTAAGTGACCATTTAGCGAGTTTTGGGCCAATGAATCCCAACCCAATTGGGCTTAGATCATTAAGCATAGAAATACTCCTCGGGCTTAATTACTCACCAACTTAGGCTTAGTAAAATAGAACCACCAATGATTTTAAGAGAAATTTTTCTTCTTCTTTTTATTAAGTTAGTATAACATATATATGTGTATATGTATATATATTCTGAACAATATTTGGATCAAGACAACTTGAAAAATTATTTTCAACTCTAAGTTAGGCATGCAAAAATTTCATTACTTTAATTAAAAATCTAAGTTAAAACTTAAGTAAAGTATACTACTTTGAAAATTATTTCTTGAGAAATTTATTTGGAGTTATCATAAAAGGTAAACTTGAGTATAGAACTAACTAAGGATTAGAAGACTTAAATTCTATCAAATAGATCAATTATTAATCAACTCTATTAAGTTGGCAAGTGATATATATATATATATATATATATATATATATATATATATATATATATATATATATATATATATATATATATATATATATATATATATATATATATATATATATATATATATATATATATATATATATATATATATATATATATATATATATATATATATATATATATATATATATATATATATATATATATATATATATATATATATATATATATATATTATGATGAAAAGAGAAAAAATGACATAAAAAATGGTAAGAAAAAGAGGAAAAAAAGATAACTAAGATAAAGATAAAAATGACTAATTCCCACCCCACACCTAAATTTTGCATTGTCCTCAATGCAAATTCTATTATGCACAAAGTAAAACAGATAATAATTGAAGCACTTACATTTGTTGATTAGACTTGAACAATGATAAAAATTCTGCAAATATCTTCAAGATAAGGGGAGGTGAAGCCAAAATTTATTATTTTTATTTTATTTTTATTTTTATTTTTATTTATTTATTTATTTATTTATTTATTTATTTATTTATTTATTTTAATAAAAACAATAAGAAACTCTCACATGAGAGAAGAATAAATTCTTTTATTATTATGAGACAAAAAATAAAAATGTAGAATAAAAGATAAAACATGAGAAGCTCACATTCTACATTAAATCCTACCTTATTCTTTGAAAATTCTCCCAGAAATTTAAAGAATTTCAAAATGATATAATCAGCGATGTGCTTAAATTCTAAGAATTTCAGGGTTTTAGTGATGTTTGCAAAGAATGGAAGGTAGGTATTAATGGTTGTATGCTTTTGAACTTAGATTCGTTAGTAACAAAAATTTCATCAAAAATAAAATCTTGTTGTTTTCTATTTTCTAAAATTCTAAGTTCATTGACAAAGAGTTCTTCAAATGTTGGCTTCAAGATGCATGTATTCAACATAATTCTCTCGCTCAAGGACTTGATTATTAACACAGTTACATTTGTTGTGAATGGATTGCATTCACTTGATCTTGAAAAGTTGAACTTGACCGCGTTCCTTGGATTGCTCACGGGTTGACTTCGAAATGATCCTTTCTCTCTCACTTATAGCTAGCTAGTTGACCAAGTGGGTTTCTAATCTAGCTATGGCTTGAGTGTTGGAGTTGAGAATTTGTCCCGTTGATTGCATAAAGGAGTTCATCGTGCTAGATGTTTGAGTCAACAAGTTAGGTAGTGCGTGTAGAGGTTTTAATCAAGGCTTCCAAACCCCTTTCCAAAACATTAAGACGCTTCTCAACATTTGAAGGAATATGATTTGTAGATTGATGATGAGGAAACCGATTTGGAAATGGTGATTTGGTTGTGGAAAATTGGTTTGAGAACTGAAAAGCTGCGTTGCCCTAGGAAATTGTTGGTTTGAAGAGGAGTGAAATTTTGATTTCCAGAAATTACCCCGATTCCATGCAAAATTGAATGATTTCTCCAACCCGGATTATAGGTTGGAGAAAATGGATCATGTCGGATCTTTGGAATCACGACATTCATCTGTTCTAGAGATTGAGTATTTCCTAAGAGTGGACATTGCTCAAGCATGGGTCAGAAAGACAGCTATGACAACCTCGAGGCGTAAACTTGATTGATTTGAGCCGAGCTCGTTCTTTGGTTTCTAAAGTTTCTAACCTGCGTAGAATTGTAGCCATCTTAGCTTCAGAGGCTATGTTTGACTCTAAGGAAGGACCTCTAGAACTGGATTGGGTAATCGATGAATCACGTTGTTCCCATCGCATAGTTTTTCTGATAAATTCTCTAAAAGTCCCAAGCTTCATCGGCATTTTTTCATGAAATCCCCTTGACACATCGACTCTAAGGAAGTTTTGAAGAATAATCCAATCCTTCATAAATGATTTGGCATAATCGCCACTTTTCAAGACCATGGTGAGGACATTGGATAAGAAGATCTTTGAATTTATCAAAATACTTCCAAAAGGTTCTCCGGGACAATTTTAAAATTTTGAATCTGTTTCTAAGCTTGATTGTTTTGTGGATAGGAAAGAATTTTTGAAAAGCATACAAATTCACCCCAAGTTGAGATGGAATCGTGGGCAAGCTATCTGACCATTTTTGGCTGTCCTTAGGGCAAATGGAATAAATCGGAGTTTGATCGCATCTTCAGTTAAGTCCCTCATCTTGATCATGAGGCAAACTTCTTCAAATTGAGATGAAAATGTAAGCGTCTTGGTTTCTACTCCTAGGAATTTGGGAAGCATGTTAATAAAATGCGGTCTAAGTTCGAAATTTGCTCCATTGACCTCGGGGAGTTTTATGCAAGAGGGGATTGCATTTCTAGTGGGGTAATAAACATCTTGAAGAACAGGTGGGTTGGTATTGGCCATTTCGTTTGGTTCAAGAGATGGATCAAAATGAATTAAACGATTAGTATTATCCCTAACCCAAGTTTGCATACACCAAAATTAATTAATTTTTTTTAAATTTTTATGAAAAAGGATAAGAGAAAAAGTTAAGAAGATGATGAGAAAAAAAAATAAGGAAAAACTAACTAAAAATAAATCAAGGCAATCACTTTTCAATCACCCTAACTCTAGGGTTAAGCCTAAACTTGACTTAGACTGCTCTAACCAAAAATTCCCTTAGTGAAAAGATCAAAGTTTACTTGGGTAATTAGCCGGTAAGGATAGTACTAGAGGGAGATCAAAGATCAATTAAGTACCTCTTTCCTTTGGGCGCTTACAACCCCTAAACCTTGCCTTAGACACCAATTAATCCAAATAAACTTGGACGGTTCACTTAAGAAATTATTGTTCCTTAATGAGCTCGAATCCTTAGGGGCCAACGTCTAATCAATTTCAAGAGGCTTGGGTATGTGTAGTGAGGAATTAGTGATTTTGGGCTAAAGAAAGGGTGATGAAATCCCTCACCTTATCTTGATTAATGGGTTTTGCCCTTAAGATATTTTCAAGTGTGTGCCATATCAAGATGCTCAAATCACTTGGTGAATTCCTACTATTATATGAAATGCAACCCTAGGAATTAAAAGCAACTAAAAGGATGCAAAATAAAAATCTTTTTATTTTTATTATGGTCGACAATCAAAGAAATGAAGTTTATTAGGGTCGACAAGGGTAAAAATATTTTTTATTTTTTATTTTTATTTTTTATTTTTTTTTAAATTTTTATGAAAAAGGATAAGAGAAAAAGTTAAGAAGATGATGAGAAAAAAAATAAGGAAAAACTAACTAAAAATAAATCAAGGCAATCACTTTTCAATCACCCTAACTCTGTGGTTAAGCCTAAACTTGACTTAGACCTGCTCCTAACCAAAAATTCCCTTAGTGAAAAGATCAAAGTTTACTTGGGTAATTAGCCGTAAGGATAGTACTAGAGGGAGATCAAAGATCAATTAAGTACCTCTTTCCTTCTGGAGCTTCACGAAACCCCTAAACCTTGCCTTAGACACCAATTAATCCAAATAAACTTGGACCGGTTCACTTAAGAAATTATTGTTCCTTAATGAGCTCGAATCCTTAGGGGCCAACGCCTAATCAATTTCAAGAGGCTTGGGTATGTGTAGTGAGGAATTAGTGATTTTTGCTAAAGAAAGGGTGATGAAATCCCTCACCTTATCTTGATTAATGGTTTTGCCCTTAAGATATTTTCAAGTGTGTGCCATATCAAGATGCTCAAATCACTTGGTGAATTCCTACTATTATATGAAATGCAACCCTAGGAATTAAAAGCAACTAAAAGGATGCAAAATAAAAATCTTTTTATTTTTATTATGGTCGACAATCAAAGAAATGAAGTTTATTAGGGTCGACAAGGGTAAAAATATTTTTTTTATTTTTTATTTTTTATTTTTTTTATTTTTTTTCCTAATTGTCTCTAATATGAATGAACTTTCTAAAGGGTGGAATTGAGAATACTAGAAAGAAGAGTTACCCACGCAATCGCTATCCAAAGCCTCGCTTGAGGCAATTCTTCAATCTTGAGTCTTCAACTCTTGATCTTCAAGCTCCAAGTTCCTACACAAAGAAAACACACAAAATAAGGAACCAAAGTCAATAAAATCCTACTTATGCACCGCTCAGCAACGGCGCTAAAAACTTGATGGGAAATAAATGATTACCTCCTAAGTTGCAAGTATATAACCTTGATCAAGTTATAGTATATAAGATTATCGATCCCACGAGGAACGGGAAGTAGGAAGAGTTTTGCTCAAGTTTTGGTTCTCAAATTATGCATGACAATTAGGAGTTATTCAAATAAAATGAAAATAAGAAAATGGTGAATGTGGATGGGAGAGATAAGAGAGAGTGGATTGTGGATTATGTGCAAAAGAGGAGAAAATGAAGTTGAGAATGTGGGAGGATTATGTGCAAATAACAACAAAACTAGGTTTGAGATTATATGCACATGGAGAGAATATGAGATTGAGAGAGAAGTAAAAATCAATGAAATCAAAAATAAAGAAAAATAACAAACAAATGAAAAACAAGGATAAGAGGAAAATAAAGAAGGTAAAGTATGGAGGATTAATTAAAGATATGAGGAATCTAGAGTAGATCCACTTAGCTTATCTCAATCTCATGAAAATGAGTTGGATTTGTTAGCTAGTTTCAAACAATCTCTAGGGATCCCACAAATATTAGCTCCACACTTGAAAAGGGTAATTCCCTAGGGTTCTAGCCTCAAGGTGAATTAAAGAAAAGAAAAATCTATTCTAGAAAGTAAATACAAGAATTAAATACATTGCATGAAAGTAAATTGCATGAAATTAAATTGCATGAAATTAAATTGCATGAAAGTAAATCTAAGCTACAAAGCAATAAAATGAACAAGAAAGAAAATGAAAAAGAAATAAAATAGAAACCAACAACTCTGATCTTAATCTAATCCTCCTTTTGGTCCTTGGATTAGAAGAAGAGAAAGGAAATTGAAGGGTGAAACATTTCATTTATTGTGTAACAAAAGTTACAATATTTGGAAGGTCTTCTCAATTAAGAGTGACCCTCCTCTCCAAATGGAATTTTTACAAAATATTTCACACTCAAAACCCTCAGCCTTCACCCCTATTTATAGCCCAACGGAGTTGATGTGAACCATTGGATCAAACCTAGCCAAAAGGAAGAAATCCACCATTAATTGAGAATCATTTGCAAACCGATCGGTTGGCCGACCGGTTGGCCAACCGGTTGGTCAACCGATTGGTTCCCAACCAATTTGTCTTTTCTTGATTTTTCTTTCACGAATTTCTCTTGGATCAATTTGGTATCTTGGGCCTTTGTTTGTCTTGATTTGGGCTTCAAATATTGGTAGAAATTGAGAGAATTTGAGTCATTTGGGCTTTTATTCATTATTTCTTTATTAGCACGCAAAATAAGATAAAAATAATTATTAGTAATATCGTTATTCATATAACATAGGTAATAAGGGTATAAAATGTAATTAAAATATGATAATCGGCCTTAGAGTTGTCCATTTGTTTGTGGGTTGAGTATGATTGCCTTATCGGTATGTGTAATCTTGAGTATGATTGCCTTGGTCGTCTGAGAGATCTTCCATGGTAATCACAAATGGATCTATCTCTAGGCTGAATCGTCAATAGGGTCAAGCTCAACATCGCTTTATTACCCTTGTCTTCTTCATTAAAGACCCAATTACACGGATTTTTAGTGATTGGTCGATATAGAGATCTTCCATGGTAATCACAAATGGATCTATCTCCCGGTGAATCGTCAATGGGGTCAAGCTCAACTACGCTTCATTATCACTATCTTCTTCATTTGGGAGCTCAATCTCAATTGTCGATTTTAGTCATACAAGAGAGTCGATGAAGTAATTTTCTACCCTTTGAAAGGATACTTTTAGCATCAACTCTGCTGAACCCCGGATCATCAATGTATTTGAAGCGATGAAGGGTTGAGGGATGATCATGTTGGAATGGATCCAGGGCGTCAGAAGCGAGATTGTAGGTCATTTGACATCAATGACCGATGGGTCACCTCGGTCTTTAAATTCCCTATCGACAATGAGTGAATCTTTCCAAGGGAATGGCTCTTTGCTAGAGTTGAAGGCTGAGGATGGTGCGTCTTGAAGTTTGTAGGAAGGAATCCTAAAAGCTTAGAGTCTCAGAGGATGATGCTCGCTGCTTGAGCGGATCGATGTGGATCCTCGACCTTCGTCGACCCTATATATCGGTTATAGTATAAGGGTCGGTTGTGATGATGATCTTTGACAAGCATGTCCTCACAGGTGAAGGTGATGCCGACGGTGATGGCATTGATAGCATTGCTGGGACCTTCGTCTTGAGGAGGTTTGGTCATGTGGGCGAGGAAAGCCTCACTATCATTCAAGGCCTCCCTCAAAGGCTTCCCTCGTATCCTTTGACAAGCATAATGGATTAGTACAAGAATTAAATACATTGCATGAAAGTAAATTGCATGAAATTAAATTGCATGAAATTAAATTGCATGAAAGTAAATCTAAGCTACAAAGCAATAAAATGAACAAGAAAGAAAATGAAAAAGAAATAAAATAGAAACCAACAACTCTGATCTTAATCTAATCCTCCTTTTGGTCCTTGGATTAGAAGAAGAGAAAGGAAATTGAAGGTGAAACATTTCATTTATTGTGTAACAAAAGTTACAATATTTGGAAGGTCTTCTCAATTAAGAGTGACCCTCCTCTCCAAATGGAATTTTTACAAAATATTTCACACTCAAAACCCTCAGCCTTCACCCCTATTTATAGCCCAACGGAGTTGATGTGAACCATTGGATCAAACCTAGCCAAAAGGAAGAAATCCACCATTAATTGAGAATGCATTTGCAAACCGATCGGTTGGCCGACGGTTGGCCAACCGTTGGTCAACCGATTGGTTCCCAACCGAATTTGTCTTTTCTTGATTTTTCTTTACGAATTTCTCTTGGATCAATTTGGTATCTTGGGCCTTTGTTTGTCTTCAGATTTGGGCTTCAAATATTGGTAGAAATTCAGAGAATTTGAGTCATTTGGGCTTTTATTCATTATTTCTTTATTAGCCTGCAAAAATAAGATAAAAATAATTATTAGTAATATCGTTATTCATATAACATAGGTAATAAGGGTATAAAAATGTAATTAAAATATGATAATCAGCGCCTTCCGAGTTGTCCAGCTGTTTGTGGGTTGAGTATGATTGCCTTATCGGTATGTGTAATGCTGAGTATGATTGCCTTGGTCGATACAGAGATCTTCCATGGTAATCACAAATGGATCTATCTCCTAGACTGAATCGTCAATAGGGTCAAGCTCAACATCTGCTTTATTACCACTGTCTTCTTCATTAAAGACCCAATTACCTGGATTTTCGGCAGATTGGTCGATATAGAGATCTTCCATGGTAATCACAAATGGATCTATCTCCCAGACTGAATCGTCAATGGGGTCAAGCTCAACTTCTGCTTCATTATCACTATCTTCTTCATTTGGGAGCTCAATCTCAATTGTCTGATTTTCGTCATACAAGAGAGAGTCGATGAAGTAATTTTCTACCCCTTTGAAAGGATACTTTTTAGCATCAACTCTCTGCTGAACCCCCAGATCATCAATGTATTTGAAGCACTGATGAAGGGTTGAGGGGATGATCATGTTGGAATGGATCCAAGGACGTCCGAGCAGGAGATTGTAGGTCATTTCGACATCAATGACACAGTAGGTCACCTCGGTCTTTAAATTCCCTATCTGACAATGAGTCGAATCTTTCCAAGGGAATGGCTACTGCTAGAGTTGAAGTGAGGATGGTCGCTGCGTCTTGAGAGTTTGTAGGAAGGAATCCCTAAAAAGCTTAAGAGTCTCCGAGGGATGATGCTCACTGCGGAGCCCGGATCGATGTGGATCCTCTCGACCTTCGTCGACCCTATATATCCGGTATAGTATAAGGGTCAGTTGTGATGATGATCTTTGACAAGCATGTCCTCTGGAGTGAAGGTGATGCACGACGGTGATGGCATTGATAGCATTGCTCGGGACCTTCGTCTTCAGGAGGTTTGGTCATGTGGACGAGGAAAGCCTCACTATCATTCAAGGCCTCCCTCAAGGCTTCCCTCGTATCCTTTGACAAACGCAATAGTTCGTACAAAGTGATACGGGTTGGAATGTTGGCGAGCTGTGCCATAATATCATACTTGAATGGGGTCTTAGGATTACTCAGGGGACGCTGTAAAGCCTTGTCGAATCACGTCTACTTTTGTTTGGCCGGTTCAGGTTGTTTGGACGTACTTGGTGATTATAATCCTTCAAGTAGTCCTTGCGGATCTAGTCCTGTTAGAGCCATTCTTTCTTTCTCGAATCGGTAGCGAAGTGACATGCATGGACTCCTCTTCAATGATCGCAAAGATAGTATTGCACATCTTCATCTTACGCTTGTTCTTGGACTTACGATCGGTCCAATCATCGCCATAGAAGATCAAGGTGCACCCACATGATCTCTCCCTGCTTGGTGGTAAGGGGAATCAGACCTTGGTTTTGTTGATTTAGGCGATCATGGTTGATCACCTTCATTCTTGCAGTGGGAATGGGAACGACGCCATCTTGAACTTGGATTTTCAGCATGGAGCCAAATTGGAACGTCACCATGTTAGCGATGACTTTCTTCTGCTCAGATTTGAGCTTAAGAATCCCTGATTCGACAAATGTCTGAATTTTATCCTTGAGGATATAACGGTTCTTCGTCGGATGCCCTAACATCTGTGATAGAGACAATAATTGGGGTCATTAGTTTTCCTAATTTCTTGGGCGTCGAGCTTAGGGAGCTCAATCTCAATTGTCGATTTTAGTCATACAAGAGAGTCGATGAAGTAATTTTCTACCCCTTTGAAAGGATACTTTTTAGCATCAACTCTCTGCTGAACCCCCAGATCATCAATGTATTTGAAGCACTGATGAAGGGTTGAGGGGATGATCATGTTGGAATGGATCCAAGGACGTCCGAGCAGGAGATTGTAGGTCATTTCGACATCAATGACACAGTAGGTCACCTCGGTCTTTAAATTCCCTATCTGACAATGAGTCGAATCTTTCCAAGGGAATGGCTACTGCTAGAGTTGAAGCTGAGGATGGTCGCACACGTCTTCGAGAGTTTGTAGGAAGGAATCCCTAAAAAGCTTAAGAGTCTCCGAGGGATGATGCTCACTGCGGAGCCCGGATCGATGTGGATCCTCTCGACCTTCGTCGACCCTATATATCCGGTATAGTATAAGGGTCAGTTGTGATGATGATCTTTGACAAGCATGTCCTCTGGAGTGAAGGTGATGCACGGCAGCTGATGGCATTGATAGCATTGCTCGGGACCTTCGTCTTCAGGAGGTTTGGTCATGTGGACGAGGAAAGCCTCACTATCATTCAAGGCCTCCCTCAAGGCTTCCCTCGTATCCTTTGACAAACGCAATAGTTCGTACAAAGTGATACGGGTTGGAATGTTGGCGAGCTGTGCCATAATATCATACTTGAATGGGGTCTTAGGATTACTCAGGGGACGCTGTAAAGCCTTGTCGAATCACGTCTACTTTTGTTTGGCCGGTTCAGGTTGTTTGGACGTACTTGGCTGATTATAATCCTTCAAGTAGTCCTTGCCGGATCTAGTCCCTGTTAGAGCCATTCTTTCTTTCTCCGAATCGGTAAGCGAAGTGACATGCATGGACTCCTCTTCAATGATCGCAAAGATAGTATTGCACATCTTCATCTTACGCTTGTTCTTGGACTTCTGATCGGTCCAATCATCATCGCATAGAAGATCAAGGTGCACCCACATGATCTCTCCCTGCTTGGTGGTAAGGGGAATCAGACCTTGGTTTTGTTGATTTAGGCGATCATGGTTGATCACCTTCATTCTTGCAGTGGGAATGGGAACGACGCCATCTTGAACTTGGATTTTCAGCATGGAGCCAAATTGGAACGTCACCATGTTAGCGATGACTTTCTTCTGCTCAGATTTGAGCTTAAGAATCCCTGATTCGACAAATGTCTGAATTTTATCCTTGAGGATATAACAGTTCTTCGTCGGATGCCCTAACATCCTGTGATAGAGACAATAATTGGGGTCATTAGTTTTCCTAATTTCTTCAGGACGTCGAGCTTCCGGGAGCTTCAAGCGATTTCCTTTGTTAAGAACATGGAAGATGGCGACTGTATGTTCGTCTTTGAACGAATAGTTATACTGAAATTCTTCTTTGTTCTCATATCGGTTATTGTTGGAATTTTGAACTCCAACAAAGAAAGGTCTCTTTAGCTTTTGGTTGGGACGCCTTGTCGAATCCGTCTACTTTTGTTTGGCGGTTGGGTTGTTTGGGCGTGCCAGGTGATTATAATCCTTCAAGTAGTCCTTGCGGATCTAGTCCTGTTAGAGCCATTCTTTCTTTCTCCGAATCGGTAAGCGAAGTGACATGCATGGACTCCTCTTCAATGATCGCAAAGATAGTATTGCACATCTTCATCTTACGCTTGTTCTTGGACTTCTGATCGGTCCAATCATCATCGCATAGAAGATCAAGGTGCACCCACATGATCTCTCCCTGCTTGGTGGTAAGGGGAATCAGACCTTGGTTTTGTTGATTTAGGCGATCATGGTTGATCACCTTCATTCTTGCAGTGGGAATGGGAACGACGCCATCTTGAACTTGGATTTTCAGCATGGAGCCAAATTGGAACGTCACCATGTTAGCGATGACTTTCTTCTGCTCAGATTTGAGCTTAAGAATCCCTGATTCGACAAATGTCTGAATTTTATCCTTGAGGATATAACAGTTCTTCGTCGGATGCCCTAACATCCTGTGATAGAGACAATAATTGGGGTCATTAGTTTTCCTAATTTCTTCAGGACGTCGAGCTTCCGGGAGCTTCAAGCGATTTCCTTTGTTAAGAACATGGAAGATGGCGACTGTATGTTCGTCTTTGAACGAATAGTTGCGCTGGAAATTCTTCTTTTGTTCTGTTGGCTGGTTATTGTTGGAATTTTGAACTCCAACAGCAAAGGTCTCTTTAGCTTTTGGTTGGGACGTCTTCCCTTGCTTGCCTTTGTTGCCTTTGAAGTTGACGCGAGGCTCGAATTTGTTGAAGTGTTCTGCCGACTTTTTAGCTATCTCGGCTTGCTCCATCAATTCCTTCCAGGTATGAGCGGTGACAGCACCCATGTGAGCTTCTATCTTTGCTAGAAAATTGTGCCGGCAAGTTTGTAACAGCATTGGCAAAGGCATATCTCGACATCGCAATGTCAAGTTACGGTACCGTTAGATGTACTCTCGGACCGTCTCATTCCCGTTTTGTTTTTCGGAAAGAAGTTTGGCCATGGTAACATCAGATTGTTCCTCATGGAATTGTGAGAGAATTTAGATTCCAAATCTGCCCAGGACCTGATTGAGCCTTCGGGCAAATTTTGGAACCAATCAAAAGCTACCCCCCGAAGGGTGCCGATAAACAAGCGTGCCTTAATAGCATCGTTGCCTACTATATTTCCAGTTTGCTGGTGGAAATAGTAGATATATTAGTTTGGGGAACCTTTACCATCGAACGCATGTAGCGTAGGTGGTTTAAACTTCATCGGGTAAGGGACCATGTCCCATTCAACGGGATAAGGTCAGATGATCCCAACCTTCTAGAGCTCAGTTCTTTGGGAAAGAACGTTGAGCTATTTCTGTATATCTTCCAAGGCTTTTGACTCCTTGTTTGGCCTTGGGTGCGATGACGCTTCGGAATCCGCGTCGCCTTGATGATCTTGGTCTTCATCTTGGAAATTTTCATCGATTGGTCTTTTTCCCATTGACGAACTTGCTTTGAGATTGGAGCTCAGTAGGAGCTGTTGGACCATCTCTTCTAGACGTCTGATTCTATCATCCGCCTCTTTCTTTTGAATTGCCAGTTGGGTCATAATGTCTTCTCGGTCTGTCATATTCGCCTCCCATTGTCGTCCCTGACTTGAACTAGGACTTGGGTTTGATGCTATGGCCGAGTTGACGTCATTGGGGGCCGGTTGATTGGCTTGAGATGAAGATTGCGGCGTCTGAATGGAAGAGTAGTTGAAAGGGATTGCTGCCTTTCTCCTTAGCCTCGTATTTCGATATACACCCTCCGCTTCTAGAAGTATGGATCCGATGCCAGGGGAGTAAACCGGATCAGGGGAACTATCTACGTTTTGCTCATCTTCTTCAGAAGCCACACTCGTCATATTGACAGTGAAGAATTGGGTTTTGCTTCGTCGGTGGCGTCGCTCTCACTTAGTTCGAGCTGCTGAGGGTTCAAGAACAGGACTAAGATGACTGAAGACCGACGCTTTGCACCGGTAGTTTTCTTGAACTACTAAAATCATCTCTTTGAGGGTCGCACAGTGTTGACATTGGCGAGCTCTCCTTATAGTTATAAGTTCTCGTAGGTCAGTGCTTGTGCCAACTTCACTGGCTTTGGCCTTAAAATGCGAACATCGCTTATGACGACGCTAGCCAGATGCTTGTCCAGCGGAATCATCTTTGATGATTTTATTCCTATGAAGGAATTTAGATGAGGGTTTTCCCCTATTCATAGCTTCTGACGAAGAAGCATAGCGAGCATCACGGGATGCCTTAAATCGAACTCCTAAAGGAGTTGATGATTGAATCCCGAGATCAGATATGTTAACATCTTGATCTTCGCTCGAGGCGAGAGTCGGATTATGTTCACTGTTAGCGAAGTTTGTTTGGCTTTTAGCCAAACCCGAACCTCATTCAGCGAAGGTGGTTTGCATACATGCGAGGGTTATTTTAGACCGAGATTCACCTCTGGCGAATTTTGCGATAGCTGCGCCTGATTGAAGAGATTACATTATGGAAATAGATTCCTCGAACTTTGCTTGATCAAATTCAATGACAAGCGTTTTAGCAAAAGACCCGAGGGTCTGAGTGTCGGTTTGCGACACTATCTTCTCATCGGAGGAGAAGATAGTTCCCTAGCAGAGTTACCATCCTATTTCCGGTTCTTTTTATTGCAATTGACACAGATTACAATTGAAAGAAATACAATGAAACAAAGGAAAAATTTGTATTTTCCTGGGGTTCTTGTCTGCGTGCCGATGGAGCGTGAATCTTATACTCCGTTGACGAACCGATTAGACGCTGGATCTCCTGCTGATGATGAGGATTGAATTGCCTGGAAGTTAGCTCAGTCTTCTCTTAGCAATGCCTCTCTAAAATCGCTGGAGCAATATTTCTTATTTTTGCTGAAGTGTGTGCTCTCTCGCGTGTGTGTCTCTGTGTCCTTGAATTATCTTTGTACTCTCCTTTTATAGACTAAAAGAGAGAGTTAATGACCCCTTAAATGTGGGTTAATGGCCATTAAATCAGGGGATAATGGGGGCGGTTATCCCTTAAAACTAACCCTGAAACGGTTATTTGGCGGACTTCGTGACCCTAGCGAAGTTCACTGGCGTCACGTGCAAGGGTCGCTGTGTATGCGGACGAGGATCGCTGCAGACGTGGGCGAAGGATCGCTATGGACGTGGGTGCGCTTTCTTAGGGGGTGGGTGACCCAGTCCACCTTACCTATTGTGGACAGAGCTCGTTGGCTGGCGAACTTCGCTTGGTAGGAGTGGATGACTTGGTCCACTTATGTAGGCGGAGCTCATTAGCTGGTAAGCTTCGCTTGGTGGGCTTGAGTTTGACACAGAACTTGGCCTATATGGTTGAAATTGACTCGTGTCGAAGTCAGCGTGGCTTACCTTGGCGGAGTTTGTCTTCAATGTCAGTGACCTCCATCGTGGCTTGTCACGGGCTTGAATTTTGGCCTTCTTCGAAGTGTTTAGCCATTGGGTGTTCACTTCTTGGATTAAGCCCATCATTGGTCTTAGCAAAAATATATTTTGACCATCTGAGGTAAAATTAAAGAGAGTTGTAAGTGCACAACCTAACAAGTTATAGTATAAAAATTGTCGAATCCACGAGGAAGGCGTTGTAAGTTTTAGTCAAATTCGGTTCTTTTGTTATGTGCAAGACAATTAGGATAAAGCAAAATGAAAGTGGATTGTGAAAGGTAAGAGAGTGTTGGTGTTTTAGTGAAAGAGAATTAAAATGAGGAAAGAAAATGAGTGTGGAGAGATTAAGATTGTGGAGATGAATATGTGCAAACAAAACATGATTGAGAGGGAGAGGAGAAATAATCAAATAAAAATAAGATAGAGAGAGAATGATGAAAACAAGAAGGAAAACAAAGAAACTTCAAACAAAGGGAAACTCACGAGTAAAAGAAAAATCAAGAATATGGAGTATTCAATTCAAGATATGAGGAATCTAGATGAGGGTTTTCCCTATTCATAACCGGCGAAGAAGCATAGCGAGCATCACGGGATGCCTTAAATCGAACTCCTAAAGGAGTTGATGATTGAATCCCGAGATCAGATATGTTAACATCTTGATCTTCGCTCGAGGCGAGAGTCGGATTATGTTCACTGTTAGCGAAGTTTGTTTGGCTTTTAGCCAAACCCGAACCTCATTCAGCGAAGGTGGTTTGCATACATGCGAGGGTTATTTTAGACCCGAGATTCACACTACGGCGAATTTTGCGATAACTGCGCACAGTTGAAGAGATTCTGTTATTGGAAATAGATTCCTCGAACTTTGCTTGATCAAATTCAATGACAAGCGTTTTAGCAAAAGACCCGAGGGTCTGAGTGTCGGTTTGCGACACTATCTTCTCATCGGAGGAGAAGATAGTTCCCTAGCAGAGTTACCATCCTATTTCCGGTTCTTTTTATTGCAATTGACACAGATTACAATTGAAAGAAATACAATGAAACAAAGGAAAAATTTGTATTTTCCTGGGGTTCTTGTCTGCGTGCCGATGGAGCGTGAATCTTATACTCCGTTGACGAACCGATTAGACGCTGGATCTCCTGCTGATGATGAGGATTGAATTGCACGGAAGTTAGCTCGGTCTTCTCTTAGCAATGCCTCTCTAAAATCATTTGGAGCAATATTTCTTATTTTTCTTTGAAGTGTGTGCTCTCTGGCGTGTGTGTCTCGTGTCCTTGAATTATCTTTGTACTCTCCTTTTATAGACTAAAAGAGAGTTAATGACCCCTTAAATGTGGGTTAATGGCCATTAAATCAGGGGATAATGGGGGCGGTTATCCCTTAAAACTAACCCTGAAACGGTTATTTGGCGGACTTCGTGACCCTAGCGAAGTTCAGCGTCCGCGATGCAAGAATTCGTATCTTGGGGCGAGGATCGCTGCAGACGTGGGCGAGATCGCTATGGACGTGGGTGCGCTTTCTTAGGGGGTGGGTGACCCAGTCCACCTTACCTATTGTGGACAGAGCTCGTTGGCTGGCGAACTTCGCTTGGTAGGAGTGGATGACTTGGTCCACTTATGTAGGCGGAGCTCATTAGCTGGTAAGCTTCGCTTGGTGGGCTTGAGTTTGACACAGAACTTGGCCTATATGGTTGAAATTGACTCGTGTCGAAGTCAGCGTGGCTTACCTTGGCGGAGTTTGTCTTCAATGTCAGTGACCTCCATCGTGGCTTGTCACGGGCTTGAATTTTGGCCTTCTTCGAAGTGTTTAGCCATTGGGTGTTCACTTCTTGGATTAAGCCCATCATTGGTCTTAGCAAAAATATATTTTGACCATCTACAGGGTAAAATTAAAGAGAGTTGTAAGTGCACAACCTAACAAGTTATAGTATAAAAAATTGTCGAATCCCACGAGGAAGGCGTTGTAAGTTTTAGTCAAATTCGGTTCTTTTGTTATGTGCAAGACAATTAGGATAAAGCAAAATGAAAGTGGATTGTGAAAGGTAAGAGAGTGTTGGTGTTTTAGTGAAAGAGAAATTAAAATGAGGAAAGAAAATGAGTGTGGAGAGATTAAGATTGTGGAGATGAATATGTGCAAGCAAAACAAAACATGATTGAGAGGGAGAGGAGAAATAATCAAATAAAAAGGAAATAAGATAGAGAGAGAGAAGAGAATGATGAAAACAAGAAGGAAAACAAAAGAAACTTCAAACAAAAGGGAAACTCACGAGTAAAAGAAAAATCAAGAATATGGAGTATTCAATTCAAGATATGAGGAATCTAGAATTGAATCCACTAATAATCTCATTCATAAATTCATGAATCATTCTCTTTTTACATTCTGCTTTAGATTTATTAAGAATAGATTATCAAACCACTCAAGGAAAGCATAACCTATCAAATTATCATCTAAGCAAAATCAATACTCATGAAAGGATAGTCAAATAGATAGTAATCCTAGAATTCATAATCATAACCTATCAAACCACTCAAGATAAGCATAGATTATTAAATTCTTCTTCTACCGATTATTTCTCTTAGTTGATTATCCTAAACATGATCATTTTAAGCACAAGAGAAAAAGCCATGATTTATAAATAGAAATTAGATTAGTTTCATGCAATCCTAGAATTTCTACAAGGATTAGTTCCACATCTTTGAAAATGAAAGAAACAAAATGAAGGAAATAAAAAGAGAGCTTACAAAAAGGAAATAACAACAAGAAGAAAGATCAACAAAAGAGAAAAGAAATAAAGAAAATCTACACTAATTGCAAGAAAGTAAATCTACACTACAAAAAAAAGACATTGCATGAAAGTAAATTGTATGAAAGTAAATCTACTCTACCAACAAGAAAATAAAAGAAAAGAAGAGAAAAGAAATAAAAGAGAAACCTACAATTCTTAATTCATCTTCATCCTCCTTTTGGTCCTTGGACAAAGAAAAGAGAAAGGAAATTGAAGGGGTAAAAAATTTTATTTATTGTATAATAAAAGTTACAATTTTTAGAAGGTCTTCTCAATTAAGAGTAGCCCTCCTCTCCAAAAGGAGTTTTTATAAAATATTTCACACTCAAACCCCTCACCCTACCCCTCTATTTATAGCCTAACGGAGTGAACATGAACCATTGGATTAGACTTGGCCACCAAGGAGTTGAAATTAGCCATTAATTTGGAATCTGTTGAAAACCAATCGGTTGGCCAACCGATTGGCCAATCTGTCGGCCGACCGATTTATCGACCGATTGGTTTCCAACCGATTTTGTCTTTTTCTTGATATTTTTGCATGAATTCTTCTTAGATTCCTTGAGTGTCTTGGGCCTTCGTTTGTCTTCAGATTTAGGCTTTAAAAATTAGTAGAAATTCAGAGGATTTGAGTCATATGGGCTCTTATTCATTAATACTTCATTTGCCTGCAAATTAAGATAAAAATAGTTATTAGCAGGATATTTATTCATATAAAATAGGTAATGAGGGTATAAAATTATAATTAAATTGTGATTATCAAATACCTCCACACCTAAACTTTTGCTAGTCCTCTAGAAAAAAAGAAAATAAAAGAAAATTCCTAACTCACTTTCGTAGGAATCGCGGTTGTATTTAGCGCATACAACAAGCCTTTAAACCCCTAGGTTACCCCAGTGGACGAGTTGTAGTCTCGTGAGGGTTTGCAGTGAATATACCCACAAAATTTAGTCAACTTACCAATTTAAAGAAGTTAATAAAATAATTAATTCATTTGATATATTCAAACATTCCAATTGAAGTTGGCTAATACTCAAGAAAATATTTTATCATAACTCCAATGTAATTTTCTTAAGAAAATCCTTCCATTACAGCTTATACAAAACCAAGTTTAACTTAAAAATTTAATTTAAAAGTCTTGAAAAGAACATGCTAACTCTTTGTTTTAAGCAAACTTCAAGTCTTTTTATCCATTTAATTCTTCAAGAACATATACAAATATAACTATATATAAAAACATGGTTAGTATGATTTCTTTTAACTCTTTATTTCTTGGTGGTTTTGTTCTTTTTAATCGCTTTCTAAGTGACCATTTAGCGAAGTTATGGGCCAATGAATCCCAACCCAATTGGGCTTAGGTCATTAAGCATAAAAATACTCCTTGGACTTAATTACTTAGTGTTCATGGAAAAGTCGGTTCTTGATCTTCATTGTCGATGAACTCATTACGCCTTTATGCTTTTACAAATGAATTCAAAAAATAAAAGGTCATCTTTTATAAGACTTGATTACAATGAAAATCAAAGAAAAATTATAACTTTTTCCTTAAAACAAGCGCAAGACCCCATTTATCGGACTCCTGCTTGCGTGGGATCTTTGCCTGTGCCAGGGTTTATCCATGGACCGTCGCGTGATAAGATCCGGCACAAGATCTACGCGATCGAGGGGATTATTTTAGAAAGGAAATAATCACCGAAGTGAGTGAAATCGGCCAAGCAAAGTCACCACTCTTCTCAGGATCAAAACGAAGTTTGATCCAGAGGAATCGCGTGTAGATCTGATCTAAGATTTCTCGAACTAGCGCTTTATGCTTATGGGTTCGCCGAAATCTCAGATCTCAATCCTGCAGAGTCTCCCCTTCTCCAAAAGTGCAGATCTTGATCCGACAGAGCTTCAGCTTCTTTTCAAAATTCCGGATCTCAAAAAATGAGCACCCCCTCCCTTATTTATAGCCTTGTAAAGCGGGTAAAGTGGGTAAAAAGCCCACCTAGCCACCTCTTGGTGGCTAGGCCTTGGCCGAGCCACCAAGAGGTGGCTCGGCCACCCCCAAGGGTGGCTCGGCCACCGATGGCCGAGCCACGCTAGGTTGGCTCGGTTTTGGCCGAGCCACCTTGGGGTGGCTCGGTCTTCGCTGAGCCCCTAAGGGCGGTTCCGGGTTTGGTTTTCTGATTTTTCGGTGTTCCAAATCCTCAAGGTTGGGTTTATCCCATCGTTTGTATGCGATTCATTGCCTCGCTGACTTGCACACTTCGCCGACTCGCTTCATGCGTTTGGGTCGCTTCGCTGGTCATTACGTCATCGACGGTTCATTGTTACGTCATCGTATGGCTTGCCGATGGTCAACTCATTGTCACGAGCTATGTTCGTGGACTTATAGGTAATTTTCAACGCCTACAGATACCCCCTCCAAAGTGTTTCGGTCTCGCTCTTTTATAGAAGAAGCTAAAATACTTTGGATATGATAGGCCTAAACCTTTAATCGGCATAATTGGACACGAAAACATCTTTATCATAACTCCAATGTAATTTTCTTAAGAAAATCCTTCCATTCTGATTATACAAAACCAAGTTTAACTTAAAATTTAATTTAAAAGTCTTGAAAAGAACATGCTAACTCTTTGTTTTAAGCAAACTTCAAGTCTTTTTATCCATTTAATTCTTCAAGAACATATACAAATATAACTATATATAAAAACATGGTTAGTATGATTTCTTTTAACTCTTTATTTCTTGGTGGTTTTGTTCTTTTTAATCAGGCTTTCTAAGTGACCATTTAGCGAGTTATGGGCCAATGAATCCCAACCCAATTGGGCTTAGGTCATTAAGCATAAAAATACTCCTTGGACTTAATTACTTAGTGTTCGCGGGAAAAGTCGGGTTCTTGATCTTCATTGTCGATGAACTCATTACAGCTTTATGCTTTTACAAATGAATTCAAAAAAATAAAAAGGTCATCTTTTTATAAGACTTGATTACAATGAAAATCAAAGAAAAATTATAACTTTTTCCTTAAAACAAGCGCAAGACCCCATTTATCGGACTCCTGCTTGCGTGGGATCTTTGCCTGTGCCAGGGTTTATCCATGGACCGCCGCGTGATAAGATCCGGCACAAGATCTACGCGATCGAGGGGATTATTTCAGAAAGGAAATAATCACCGAAGTGAGTGAAATCGGCCAAGCAAAGTCACCACTCTTCTCAGGATCAAAACGAAGTTTGATCCAGAGGAATCGCGTGTAGATCTGATCTAAGATTTCTCGAACTAGCTTTATGCTTATGGGTTAGCGAAATCTCGGATCTCAATCTGCGAGTCTCCCCTTCTCCAAAGTGCAGATCTTGATCCGTGAGCTTGACTTCTTTTCAAAATTCGGATCTCAAAAATGAGCACCCCTCCCTTATTTATAGCCTTGTAAAGCGGGTAAAGTGGGTAAAAGCCCACCTAGCCACCTCTTGGTGGCTAGGCCTTAACCGAGCCACCAGGTGGCTCGGCCACCAAGGTGGCTCGACCACCGATGGCGAGCCACGCTAGGTTGGCTTCGGTTTTGGCGAGCCACCTTAGAGTGGCTCGGTCTTCAATGAGCCCCTAAGAGGCGGTTCGGGTTTGGTTTTCGATTTTTCGGTGTTCCAAATCCTCAAGGTTGGGTTTATCCCATCGTTTGTATCGCGATTCATTGCCTGCGACTTGCACTTAGCCGACTTCGCTTCATGCGTTTGGGTGCCATTTGGTCATTCGTCATCGGCGGTTCATTGTTCGTCATCGTATGGCTTGCCGATGGTCAACTCATTGTCACGAGCTATGTTGGTGGACTTATAGGTAATTTTCAGCGCCTCTGAGATACCCCTCCAAAGTGTTTCGGTCTCGCTCTTTTATAGAAGAAGCTAAAATACTTTGGATATGATAGGCCTAAACCTTTAATCGGCATAATTGGACCTGAAAACATCTTCAAATCTTGATTTCTCCAATTCTTTCAAATCATCCGGTGCTTTGTAGAATGTCTGAAGGTGTCACGGTGCTGCATTTCTTATCTGACCGTTATCAAAATCTTGAACTGAGGCTGGTAATTGAATTTTTTATTTTAGCTCGTGTCGGCGAGTTGTCGTAGAACTGACCGTCAAACTTCCTGAGATTTCTCCTTTAGTCGGTGAATTCCCCATCGTGATGCTTGTCGTAGAACTGATCATAGCGGGAGGAAATTGGGGATTGTCGAGTTATCCTTAAGAATATTTTACAAAAATATTCTCTAGAAACTTCTCAACAAAAATAGGAAACAGTTTAGACTCGTATACCTTATTGGAGTAATTATGAGGTTTGAATAAACCGAACCGGATGAAAAGTGACCCTCAATGGGTGATAACCCCGCTGAATAAATATCCAGGGCCCCTCCAAATGTGTCACCTAAGCCAACAATTCCCAAAAATACTGAGGTTTGTTCCTCTAAAGGTATGGGCTCCCTCTCCCGTTAATTGTAGGACTAGCCATTTTTGACTAATACAACTACAATTTGATGAATCTGAGAAATTCATTTTGTTGCTGGCAGGAACTCCTACTGAGGCTCATCTTTCAATTCCTCATTCTGACGCTCCTCCAGAATTGGCTACCATGGCGGCTACGTGCACGATGAACATCTTGTGAGACCCGACTCTGCGGTCGGTGCATCAATGGTGATTACCCTTCTGATAGCCCCGCTAACCCATGAAGCTATACCGATGGAAACAAGTACGGGTTATCCAGCTAAGGATGTCTATGCCTGCCTTTTGACTTAAAATTCTAAAATGTCCATCCCTTTATTTTTTGCAGGGCTTACATCTCAACTCCATGATCTGGTGAGGGTGTTGGTGTCAGACGACGACCCAGATCGGATTATCATCTGTATGGAAGTCCGCTCGTTCTTTTCTTTCATAAATGTGATGATCGATAAGCTTCTCCATAGTGGGCTTTCTCTCCATCAATTCAGACCGGTCCTTGACCTTAGGACAACTCTGATAAAGGATGTTGGTTACCCAGAGTTAGCCAAGGCCATTGCTGATAATCTTGATCGTCTGAAACTCAAGCTTCAGAATTTACAGGCATTGCAAGCAGTCGGTGCCTCTTCGTATATAGCCGATCGAGCGGAATCTCGTCTGGAAGCATGGCGCGATGTTCACATTTTTATAGGACTCGAGGTTCAAATACGGTGGGACCGGTTAGATCAGGTTAAGACCTCACTTGCCGAGAAATCAACATCCCTGAGCAACATTCATTCTTGTATTGCATCAAGTGAGGCCAAGATAGCGCAACTTAGGCGGCAACTTCAGGTGGAGGAAGGGAACTTGGGTGTCTTGGAGCTAACGAGGGTTAACGAAGAGGAAGCTCAAACCGCCATATCTAAGAAACTGGAGCTCTCGGAATAAAAGCTAGCTGAAGTTGAGGAAGAAGCTGCGAAGACATTGAACGCCACTGAGGAGTCTTTCAGGGTTGAGTTGCAGAAGGAGCTCCGACAAGCTTACAACGATGAGTTGTCCCAGCTAGAATAATAAATCTTCTGCCATAAACTTGATGTTTGATTAACTGCAATTTCTTCATTGAAAGACTCGACTCGAATAAATTTCTATCCTTTGTTTATTATGATTTCTCACTTCGTTTGAAATAATCAACCATCAGCCATCAACGGATTTGATGAGCCTTTACCGATTACCGTTTGAATCGAGCTAGCGTGCAGATTACTTAAACCCGTTCCGCACATGACGTTGGGCTACAAGAATGAAACTCTTTTAGGCTTAATGCCACGATGTCGAATACGTAGACTTTGTCATCTTTTACAGGCAAGAGACTAACCGGTAACGTGTATTTGGCGTTAACTTTAGGGTTATTAGCCAACCCCCAGCCATCAACGGATTTGACGAGCCTTTACCGATTATCATTTGAATCGGGCTAGCACGCAGATTACCTGAACCCGTTCTGCATGTGACATTGTGCTAAAAGAATGAAACTCTTTCAGGCCTAATGCTATGATGTTGAATACATAGGCTTCGTTTTTCTCACGAGAATAGACTACCCGGCTGCATGTATTAGATGCAGGCTTATCCCTACTTAGCCTTCGGGGTAAAATTTTCCAGACTTGAATTCTGGTGTATTCTTCAATCGGTAAAAGACTAAACCGGCAACGCATGTTAGGCGTTGACTTATCCCTACCTAGGATTCGGGATAAAATTTCCCACAAGTGTAAGGTGTGGATTGTAGTGTTATTAATAATAACCTACCATAATTTTGAATATGTGGGCTTTCGTTCTCTTTACGGTTAATAACTAACCGGCAACGCGTGTTAGGCGTAGACTTATCCCTACTTAGGATTCGGGATAAAATTTCCCAAGATGAATCTTGGTATCCTTTTCGCGGAGAAAGGTTTAACCGGCCATGCGTGTTAGACGTAGACTTATCCCTACTTAGGCTTCGGGATAAAATTCCCCAGACTTGAATTCTGGTGTCTTCTTCAATTGGTAAAAGACTAAACCGGCAACGCGTGTTAAGCGTTGGCTTATCCATACTTAGAATTCGGGATAAAATTCCCAAGATGAATCCTGGAATGAAGGATTTTTAAAATTGATGTGGGAAAGAAAGAATTTTATATTCTGTCTCCCGACGCTGGAGAGGAAGAATTTTATATCCTATCTCCAGGTCTTCTTTTTAGGGTAAAGACGAACCCGAAATAAGAGAGGAAGAATTTTATATACTATCTCTTACTTCTGGAGGGGAAGAATTTTATATTCTATCTCCAGTGCAAAGGAAACTAAAAGTGGGATCTCCACTTCGAGAATCTTAGGAGGTGAAACTAAGAGCGAGATCTCCACTCCGAGAATCGAAAAGATTCAGATAACTTTCACTTTTATAGGATTCGCTACCTGATCTGGAAATGACTTTCTCGTTTATCGAGATGAAATTCTAATTTCAGCCCTAATCGTGGGAAGGCGTGACCGAAGAGGAAAGGATGGAGCCCTTCTGTTTATCACAAGGGGACCTTAACATTTGAAAGTGAACCTCTTGTTCGTGAAAGGAATCAAGAGGGGATTTTGCTAGTGGATTGGACCAGAAAGATTTTTTTTAGTGGACTCACCGTCAATGAATTTGATCAGCGAGGGAATTTACGGTGGAGGACAGATTTAGAGTTATCCTCCAGGACAATGGGTGAAATATTCCACGAGAAACTTTCCGTCAAAATGGGTTATCCTAAATATACTAAGGATAGTACTTTTTCAGGAACTTCCCATTTATCGGCATTAATTACCTATCGCCATTTTAAGTGATCAGGCGATATGCACCGTTTGAATAGGCCGTGTCTATCACAAACGGTCCTTCCCATTTGGGTTCAAACTTACCCTTTTTCTTGGAATCGAGAATTATTGGTCATCGAGCAGCGAGGACCAGATCTCCTTCCTTAAAGCTTCTCTGTCGGACTCTCTTGTTAAAAGCCTTCAATATTCTGACTTGGTAAAACTCGATGTATTGTTGAGCTTCCAGGCATATTTCATCCAGCATCTCGAGTTCTTCAAGACGTCTCCGATGTTGTTCCTCCGTCGTCATCTCAGTTGCGAGGGCGATACGAAGTGATGGGATTTGGATTTCTAATGGAAGTACAGCTTCACATCCGTATACTAGAGAATATGAGGTAGCTCCGGTAGGCGTGCGTATTGTGGTGCGATATGCCCAGAGTGCTTCTCCTAGTTTATCGTCCCAATCACGTTTATTGGTCTTTATGAGTTTCGACAAGATCTTAATGATTGTCTTGTTGAACGCCTCCGCTAATCTGTTTGCAGCGGGATTATAAGCCATTGACGAGACGTCTTGAATCTTAAACTTCTCGCAAAACTTGATGAAATCATTGCTGACGAATTGAGGACCGTTATCATGTATGATCCGTCTCGGCACGCCGTGTCTATAGATGACGTGATGCTTGATGAACCTGATGACATTGTTCGTTTTCACTTCTTTAAGCGGAATTGCTTCCGCCCACTTGGAGAAATAGTCGGTAATCACGAGAATGAACTGAACACCTTTAACTGACAGAGGAAAAATAGGACCCACAATGTCCATACCCCATATCTCGAATGGCCAAGATGTAGCCGAAGGATGGAAATGCTCCGGGGGCTGATGCATGTAATTCGCTTGTATTTGACACGCGTGGCACTTTCGAGCGTACTCGATTGCATCATTAATCATTGTTGGCCAGAAGTATCCCATTCTTCTGATACGATCATAAAGTTTGGGACCAGGTTGGTGTGTGCCGCATTCTCCTCCGTGTGCTTCCTTAAGGACTTGTTCTGTTTCTTTGTTCGAAAGGCACCGGAGCAACAAGCTGTCGTACCCGCGACGATATAACGTCTGGGTCTCTGCATTATAAAAGAATCTTGGCGCTCTTCATCGGATCGATTCCCTCTCTTTTACGTCTTCTAGCAAAATACCATGCAGGACATAGTCGATTATAGGAAAACGCCAATCCCTGGGCTCCAGTTTAACTTGGGTTGAGTGCACCTCTTTGATGACCACCTCTTTATCGTCCTCCTCCTCGTTATATATTGGTACGAATAGCTGGTGAGTTCTCACGCGACTAACCGCTCGGGCTCGTGAGGTTGCGCTTAACGATACCGTTAACGCCGCACGCGCCCGTATGCTTCCGGCGCAAAATATACTCGATGAAAATTTCTTCAAATGAGTCCGCCATCTCAACGACCGCTTCGTGATACGGAATTAAGTCTGGATTCCTGACTTCGTAGTCCCCACGGATCTGTCTGACTATGAGTTGGGAATCCCCAAAGGCTTCGAGATATTCGACCCCCGGCTCTTTGGTTAAACTGAGCCCAATAAGTAACACGTTGTATTCGGCCACATTATTGGACCACGGCTCGGTTAGCGAGTAGTCCCAAGGCATCACATGCTTCCCCAGGGAAACTAAGACGACTCCAACTCCGGAAGAAATCTTAGAACATCCAGGGGTACTTGCCACATTGGTTGCTCGAGAAGCTCCGTCAAAGTATAATTGCCATATTTCTTGATGCGATGTAGTGTTGACTTCGTGGGTTTCATCCGGCAAGTCGTCATATAATTCTGCCTCATCCGTTGTTGGACTAGTTGCTAAGAGATCGCAAATTGTCTGTCCCTTGACTGACTTCTGTTGCTTGAAGTGTAAGTCGTATTGAGACAAGAGCAAGGCCCATTTTACCAAACGCCAATTCATGAAGGCTGGTTGCGTCATGAATAGCCGGACTGGATTTACGTTGGAGATAACATAAATCGTCTGTCCAACTAAGTAGTGTCGCATCTTTTGAATCGTGAAAATCAACGCAAGGCACTCCTTCTCGATCATCGGATAGCGGGATTCAGCACCCACTAAAGTTCGGCTCAGGTAATACACCGCCTGTTCGTGATCGCTGTCATCATCTTGCGCCAATAAAGCACTTAATGAATGGTTCATCGCCTTGATGTAAATCAAGATCGATTTACCTGACTGCGGTGTAACGAGAACGGAAGGATTCGCTAGATATGCTTTGATATCCTCGAATGCCTTTTGGCAGGCGTCGTCCCAGACAAATGACACGCCTTTCTTGGTTAGCTTGGAGAACGGTTGGCACTTTCCGGAGAGGTTCGATATGAATCGCCGGATATAAGCTAATCGCCCCTGTAACCCTCTGAGTTCTTTTAGATTTCTCGGGGGTTGTAATTCATGTATCGCCTTCACTTTATTTGGGTCAATATGAATACCCTTAGTGGTGACAATGAATCCGAGGAATTTGCCGCTGGACATTCCGAGGAAGGATTTGGTGGGGTTCATCTTTAACTGATGACTCCGCATGAGATCGAACACTGTCCTCAAGCCTTTGATGTGGTCATTTTTGTTGCGGCTCTTCACGACTAAGTCATCTACGTAGCACTCGACCATTTTTCAAAGATGTTCCTGGAAAATCTTCATCATCGCTCATTGGTACATGGCGCCTGCGTTCTTTAAACCTAATGGCATGACCGTGTAGCAGAAGATACCGAGGGGAGTTCTGAACGCCGTGTGTTTTTCATCATCCGGGTGCATCTTGATTTGATTATAACCCGAAAAACCGTCCATAAAGGAAATTCTCTCGAATCCACACGTATTGTCAATGATAACGTCAGTGATTGGAAGAGGAAAGTCATCTTTTGGGCATGCAGCATTCAGATCTCTATAATCAATGCAGATTCTGATCTTTCCACTCTTCTTTAGAACCGGGACAATATTCGACACCCAATCTTGATGTTGTTCTTCCCTGATAAAACCCGACGCTATGAGCCTTCTCACCTCCACTACAATTGCTTCCATAATCTGCGGATGAAACCGCCACTGCTGTTGCTTGACAGGTTTGGCATCCGTCTTGATGTTGAGGTGGTGCGTCGCCACATTTGGGTCGAGTCCTGGCATGTCTTCGTTGTTCTAGGCAAAAACGTTGATATATTCCCTAATGAGAGCAATCAACTCTTCTTTCTCCTCTGGGGAGAGACTATTGCTAATGAATATGGGCTTAGGGTGTGCTTCGTCACCCATATTGATCTGGACCACTTCATCCTCGGTGGGGGGTTCTCTTTGCTCAAATCGATCCCCGTATTGCATATTGAGGTGATGGATCCACGGGTCATCCCACGTTGGTATCTGCTCATCGTCCTCCATTGTGGTGGGGTCGGCTGTAGTCATATTCGATATCAAACCCTTGAACATTTCACCGATGCTGATGTCAGAATCCCAAGCAGAGGAATCAGATGAATTTCCATCTCCCGAATTGGATAATCGGTTATCGATCAGCCAACAGCATTCATCTTCTGAAGAAGATACATACCCCAATCCTCTCCTAAAACTATAGTAATTATCGGGTTTCCCCTCTGGGATGTGCGCAATTTTAGGTGGGACTTGAAGACCTCGTCCGAAACAAAGACCCTCTCCTCGCGCAAAGTCATACCCCCATCTTTCCATGAGATTCTGCGCTTTTGGACTATATCTGAACAGATGAGAGCCAGGCTTATCGTCGTTAACATCCTCTCTGAGAAAGTGGTCTGGTGCTGGAATCATATCTCCTTTACCATAGACTAAATCCTTTTCATCGCTTGTTTACCCGGAATGATGAACGTTGTCCCGAGAGAGTCCCGGATGTGCTTCTGCGTTACACAAGACAACCGAATCGGCATGTGCAACTCGGGGTCATCATACTATCCTTTCATCACATCAGTAAGAGACAGCGAGTACTCTAAATCATTATTCATTTTATTATCGGTAAGTTACCAATTACAACTATCATTCGATGATTCTCCATCGTCAAGATTGACTACAAAGGGTACAATATCATTTATGACAAAACCACCATCATAATCAAGCTCGGATTCGGTATCAGCTTCCTCGCCACTGTTCGTGTCTTGGGCCGATGATTCAGTATCAGACTCATTACCGTAAAGGAGGGAGTCAGTAAAGTAGTTCTCCAACCCCTTAAACGGTTGCTTATCCACGACCACCGTCTTGACTTCATTATTCGTGTCAACATATTTTAGACACTGATGAAGGGTGGAGGGGACTATAACATTATTATGGATCCATGGCCGACCCAATAATAAGTTATAGGAAGTCTCTGCATCAATCACATAGCATGTGACTTCAGACTTCAAATCTCCCATCTGGCACTTTATCCGGATTTTACCTAGCGGCCGAGACCCACTGGTATTAAATCCATAAATCATCGTGCCTGTAGATACCAATTTACTAGCAGGAATTCCGAGGCTATACATCAAGCAGAGGGGCATGATACTCACAGCGGAACCCGGATCAACTTGGATTCGGTTGACTTCGCTGGAGCCAATGTATCCGGTAAAATATAGCGGCCTGTCGTGCTTTGAATTTTTCGTCTGCATGTCCTCCTTGGTAAAAGTAATGCAAGGGAAGTGCTTGGTTGCGAGGTTGCATTGCTGGGCTGAAGATTCTGGTTCTTCAGGACTTGGCTCGATCTGAGTGAGAAATATCTCAGAGTCGGCCAAGGCTTTCTGTAGGGCCTCCCTGGTTTCTTTTGATAACCGTAGCAGCTCATAGAGGGTTATCCTCGCTGGGATGTTAGCCAATTAGGCCATAATGTCAAAACAGCACGGGGAGCCTGAACTTCCCGGTTTGTCTCTTCCAATCGGACGATTGAATCGAGACTGCTTCGGGACTTGAGCCGCCTGATGTTGGGGTTGCTTTTCCTTTAGTCTGGCCGTGTCCTCTTCGGCAATCGCCTGCTGCTGTGATTTTTCAGCACGCATAGGAGGAGTTACTGTCACCCCTAGCTCCGTCAGCATCTTAGCACTTGGATTAGAAGCTTCGGGATACTTGTACTTGTACTCGTGCCCGCTCCTGGTGGCGAAGGCTTCATGTTCCTCTTCGGAAAGCTGGAATGTCACCATTTGTTCATCATCCTTTTCCAAGACTACTGAAATGGCATGACACAGTTTTCCCTTGCCCCTCGATTTCTTTTTAGACGAAGAGGCCGCCCACTGATCATCTTCGAGTAAGTCCGGGTGGACCCAAAGAATTTTGCTGTTCGGGGCTGTATATGGCATGAGCCCCTTTTCGCGTTGTCCGTGAGGATCATCATTCACCGTCTTCATCCCTACTTTCACAATGGGTGTCATTTGAAACCAAGTTAAAGGCACTGATTCGAAGCTGATGGATATTTCGTTCGCCCCCACTTTATTTTCTTTGGACGGCTTTGGGGTAATGACCCCTATGTCGATCAAGGCCTAGATCTTATCCTTGAGATGGTAGCATGACTTTGTCGGGTGGTGAACCGCCCTGTGGAATGCGCAGTACCTCAGATCTGTAACCTTCTTTGCCTCCTCCTGATTCACGATCGGTGGCAGCTGGATTTTATTGTTCTCCAGGAGGTATTTGAAAATACCGGGAACCTCGTCTTCCTTGAAGGAGTAGACTTTGGGGAACCTTGGTTCCGACGACTTCTGATTTTGAGGTCGCTGCTGCCATTGGGGTCACGACTGTTGTGGTACTTGCTGTTGTGGTTGTTGCTGTGGCTATAGCTAAAACGCTTGGTTTTCGTCCACCGCTTTTGCCTGGGCCTTCCCCTTGCCGCGTGGGACAAAGTTTTGTTTGTGCGCATTTGCCATTTGTTGGCCTCTTTCTACCTTTTTCCTCATAAGAAATCGCTCGGCTTGCTCCTCGCGCACCTTCAAGTCTTTCCATGTCTTCAACGGCGCCGTTCCCATCGCTTCCAACACGTCCAATGAAAGGTTGTTGTGGTAGGTTTGAAGAATGAACTCCTCAATTATTGGGTCCCGACAATTCATTGCCTTGTTTCGGAACCACTTGACGAAGTTGTCTACCGTCTCCCCGTCCTTCTGTTCTCATCCAACAACATCCCGATGGATATCTCGGTATTGTCATCGAAGAAATTAGCGAGGAACATGGTCTCCATGTCGTCCAGTTGTTAACGCTCCCCGGTTTGAGACGGCGGTACCAAACGAAGGCAGCTCCTCGAAGGGTGCCAACGAATGACCGAACCATCAAAGGCTCATTATCGGAAATAACCCCCAGGTGGGACTTGAAGTAGATCAAATGTTGAGTGGGTGAGCCCTTCCCGTCGAACGGCGTAAAGTTTATTAAATTGAATTTCGCCGGATACGGGATTGATTCACACTCCCTTGGATACGGACATGGTATAACTGTCTTCTTTACCTCCTGGGCGGAGATCAGAGTGTTGATCTTACTCTCGAGGTCTTTTATCTTCTCATTCTCACCTACGTCCCCGTTCTGGTGATTTTGAGAAGGGACGACGGTGTTGCCACTAGCGTTCTGTTCATTAGGGGGATTATCGGTGTTATGGCCTTAATCCCTGTCTGTGTCGCTGTCCGTTTGGTTGGCGTTATTGCGATGACTTGATTCACCCTGGCGATTCGTTAATGCCTGGATTTACTTGTTATGCATCTCTCTCATTTGCTGCATGGTCATCTGCATCTCGAACTGGAAGTTCTCCTTCTGCTTGGTCAAAGCTTCCTCAAGCATCTTGGCCACTTGTTCTGCACTGATCATGAGTGCTTCACGAGGTTGTCCCTCACTGGAAACCGTATTGTCGGAAGTAACTGCAGAGCCAGCGTCTGACACTTCGTCATCTGAGGGTAATCCCCTCTACACTCTGCCATAGTTAGGCCGTCTAATGGTCCCGAACCGCAACCGAGTTATTTGTTGAGATACTCCGGGAATGGCACGTGATGACGTCTCCTTGCTAGTCATGTTGATGGTGACTCTGGGCAATTCATCGCCTTGAGACACCGATCTTCTGCAGAAACGCCTCGACCTGGGTTTTGGCATTTTGGTGCCAAGCCTATCAAAGACCGACACTTTCTCCGGAGCCGCCTTGGTGTAGTTGCATTCTGACAACACCGTCCTGATCAGCTTGGGACCGAGGGCGGTGTGTGTTCTTTTACGGGAACTCCTTTTGAGATTTACCATTGCCCGGCCGCGATAGTACAACTTATCAGCATGAATACCGGAGCAACCCATCGTGTGTCGGCATGACTTCTAAGGTATAACGTCATCGTCGTCAGACAAAGACATTTCCTTCTGAGGATGCACCGAGTTATCAAAGTTTCCAAAAGTTACTCGTCTCATTGTTCGCCCTTGCGGGTGTGAAGTTTCGGCGGGCTCTTGAACTTTGATTCGCAGCCCGGTGCGAGTAGGTACAGGAATTTTCTCCTCACGACGGAGGCGGGTGCGGCCCCCAGCATTGTGAGTTGCCCGGGATCTCTTCAACGGCCCCAAACGTTCTTTAACTGGAATTTTGCCTCGATTCTCGTGCAACGGGCCGAGGCGCTCTAGCACCGTCTTCTTGCTTTGGGGTAATTCAACAAAATCGACCGAAGCGAGCTTAGATTTAGATGATGATTTGGATGCAATCGCCGGAGGTGGAATCGGTATTAGGGTGGTCTTTTCTAATTCAGGTTCCCCGGTGACGGCCGAGTCTTAGTCGAGTCAGCCTGAGGTGGCTGATCCTTAGTCGTTGCTCTGGACTTCAGCCTCCAGACTTGGCACATTTTTGGCATCTTCTTGGCCACCTCTTATTTCTTTAGTGCTTGGGCTTCTTGAACCAATGCGTGCATCGCATAGCGATCGCGTGGTGCTTCGGATCGCTCCTCGGCGTTGAGCGATTACATGCGTCTGAGACCCATTCACTTGCTAACGGCTTGGAGGAGTCGCCAATCATCTATTGTTGAGGCCTTTGACCTCTTCTAAACTTGACTTCCGTCTCATAGTGGATCCCGTCAACTGATTCGAGAGCCTTGGCGAACTGACGCGCCAGGCGTTGGCGTCACCTCTGGCGAGCTCTCTTTGAGAGAGTCGGCACGCCATCGGTGATCATCTCCTGCACAGAGGAGTTCAGATCTACAGATCCGACCATCTTTGATGCCGGAAGATGCTGCTTGCTGTGACTTTAGCAGTGGCGGGATCGGAATCCTCGCCTTGAGATTCCAGTCTAAGGACCAACGGATCTTCCTTGCAGCGAAGATCTTCCTGGACTTGCGGGGGGAGGATGATTTGGACAAGGCTGATAGGTATTCCTCAAACTTCTGTTGGTTGAACTCGTATTCGACCTCCTCTTCGACCGGGATCGCTATCCGCGATTGCGACACGACGATCTCATCAGCGAGATCGTTGGCTCCCACTGTGGTCGCCAGCTTATTCGCGGGAAAAGTCGGGTTCTTGATCTTCATTGTCGATGAACTCATTACAGCTTTATGCTTTTACAAATAAAGTCCAAAAAATAAAAAGATCGTCTTTTTATAAGACTTGATTACAATGAAAATCAAAGGAAAATTATAATTTTTTCCTTAAAACAAACGCAAGACCCCGTTTATCGGACTCCTGCTTGCGTTGGATCTTTACTGTCTTGGGGTTTATCGTGGACCGGCGTGATAGGATCACGGTACAAGATCTGCTGATCGAGGGATTATTTCACGAAGGAAATAATCACTTAAGTGATGAAATCGACCAAGCGAAATCACCACTCTTCAGGATCAAAATAAAGTTTGATTTGGAGGAATCTCGTGTAGATCGATCTAAGATTTATCGAACTAGTGCTTCTGCGTCTGAGGTTAGCGAAATCTCGGATCTCAATCTGCAGTCTCCCCTTCTCCAAAAGTCGGATCTTGATCCGTGAGTTTGACTTCTTTTCAAAATTAGAATCTCAAAAAGTGAGCACCCCCTCCCTTATTTATAGCCTTGTAAAGTGGGTAAAAAGCCCACCTAGCCACCTCTTGGTGGCTAGGCCTTGGCCAAGCCACCTTGTGGTGGCTTGGTCTTCGCCGATCCCCTAAGGGCGGTTCCGGGTTTGGTTTTCTAATTTTTCGATGTTCCAAATCCTCAAGGTTAGGTTTATCCCGTCGTTTGTGTGCGATTCATCGCCTCGCTAACTTGCACGCTTCGCCGACTCGCTTCATGTGTTTGTGCTTATTTGGTCATTCGTCATCGGCGGTTCGTTTGTTATTCGTCATTATGGCTTGCCGATGGTCAACTCATTGTCACGAGCTATGTTCGAGGACTTATAGGTAATTTTCAGCCTACACTTAGTCAACTTAGGCTTAGTAAAGTAGAACCACCGTGATTTTAAGAAAATTATTTGGTGCCCATTTTCGCACTCTTCTTTTTGTTAAGTTAGTATAATATATATATGTGTATATGTATATATATTCGAAAAATATTTGGGTCAAGACAACTTGA
Source organism: Asparagus setaceus (assembly GCA_012295165.1). Taxonomy (NCBI): domain Eukaryota; kingdom Viridiplantae; phylum Streptophyta; class Magnoliopsida; order Asparagales; family Asparagaceae; genus Asparagus; species Asparagus setaceus. The sequence goes on from CM022710.1 coordinate 24,485,552, forward strand.
AAATTTATTTTCAACTCTAAGCTAAGCATGTAAAAATTTTATTACTTTAATTAAAATCCAAGTTAAAACTTAAGTGAAGTATGCTACTTTGAACATCAATTCCTAAGAAATTTATTTAGAGTTATCATAAAAGATAAACTTGATATAAAACTAACTAAAAATTGGAAGATTTAAAATCTATCAAATAGATCAATTATTAATCAACTCTATTAAGTTGGCAAGTGATAAAAAATATTATTTTTTTAATATAAAAAGAAAATAAATGGTGAGAAAAAGAGGAAAAATGGCTAAAGCAAATAGGAAAAATGACTAAGCCCACCCCCATACCTAAATTTTGCATTGTCCTCAATGCAAATTCTAATATACACAAGGTAAAATATATAATAATTGAAGCACTTACAGGTTATTGATTAGAGCTTGAATAATGATAAAAATTGCAATTACCTTTAATATGAAGGTGATGGAGTCAAAATTTATTCTCTATATATATCCCTCTTTTTTTCAAAATTTTTTTACATATATATTTTCTTTTTGTTTTGTTTTTTTTTTGAAACAAAGAAGAATAAGAAACTCTCACATGAGAGAAGAATAAATTTTTTATTATTATGAGACAAAAAATAAAAGATCGTCTTTTATAAGACTTGATTACAATGAAAATCAAAGGAAAATTATAATTTTTTCCTTAAAACAAGCATAGACCCGTTTATCGGACTCACGCTGCGTTGGATCTTTACTGTCTTGGGGTTTATACGTGGACCGCCGCGTGATAGGATCTGGTACAAGATCTACGCGATCGAGGGGATTATTTCACGAAGGAAATAATCACTTAAGTGAGTGAAATCGACCAAGCGAAATCACCACTCTTCTCAGGATCAAAATAAAGTTTGATTTGGAGGAATCTCGTGTAGATCTGATCTAAGATTTATCGAACTAGTGCTTTACGCGTACAGGTTCGCCGAAATCTCAGATCTCAATCCTGCAGAGTCTCCCCTTCTCCAAAAGTCCAGATCTTGATCCGGCAGAGTTTCAGCTTCTTTTCAAAATTCCGGATCTCAAAAAGTGAGCACCCCCTCCCTTATTTATAGCCTTGTAAAGTGGGTAAAAAGCCCACCTAGCCACCTCTTGGTGGCTAGGCCTTGGCCGAGCCACCTTGTGGTGGCTTGGTCTTCGCCGATCCCCTAAGGGCGGTTCCGGGTTTGGTTTTCTAATTTTTCGATGTTCCAAATCCTCAAGGTTAGGTTTATCCCGTCGTTTGTGTGCGATTCATCGCCTCGCTAACTTGCACGCTTCGCCGACTCGCTTCATGTGTTTGTGCTTCGCTGGTCATTACGTCATCGACAGTTCGTTGTTACGTCGTCGTATGGCTTGCCGATGGTCAACTCATTGTCACGAGCTATGTTCGAGGACTTATAGGTAATTTTCAACGCCTACACTTAGTCAACTTAGGCTTAGTAAAGTAGAACCACCAGTGATTTTAAGAGAAAATTATTTGGTGCCCATTTTTCGCACTCTTCTTTTTGTTAAGTTAGTATAATATATATATGTGTATATGTATATATATTCTGAAAAATATTTGGGTCAAGACAACTTGAAAATTTATTTTCAACTCTAAGCTAAGCATGTAAAATTTTATTACTTTAATTAAAATCCAAGTTAAAACTTAAGTGAAGTATGCTACTTTGAACATCAATTCCTAAGAAATTTATTTAGAGTTATCATAAAAGATAAACTTGATATAAAACTAACTAAAAATTGGAAGATTTAAAATCTATCAAATAGATCAATTATTAATCAACTCTATTAAGTTGGCAAGTGATAAAAAAATATTATTTTTTAATATAAAAAGAAAATAAATGGTGAGAAAAAGAGGAAAAATGGCTAAAGCAAATAGGAAAAATGACTAAGCCCACCCCCATACCTAAATTTTGCATTGTCCTCAATGCAAATTCTAATATACACAAGGTAAAATATATAATAATTGAAGCACTACAGTTATTGATTAGACTTGAATAATGATAAAAATTCTGCAATTACCTTTAATATGAAGGTGATGGAGTCAAAATTTATTCTCTATATATATCCCTCTTTTTTTCAAAATTTTTTTACATATATATTTTCTTTTTTGTTTTGTTTTGTTTTTTTTTTGAAACAAAGAAGAATAAGAAACTCTCACATGAGAGAAGAATAAATTTTTTATTATTATGAGACAAAAAATAAAAATGTAGAATAAAAGATAAAGCAGGAGAAGCTCACATTGTACATTAAATCCTACCTTATTGCTGAAAATTCTACCCCAAAATTGAAAGAATTTCAAGATGATATAATCAATGATGTTCTCAAATTCTAAAAATTCTAAGGTTTTCAATGATTTTTCAGCAAATAAAGGTAGGTATTATTAGTGTTATGCATTTTGAACTTAGATTTTTATTAATGAAAATTTAATATTTTGGTTCTTTGTTTCAAAATCTAGGCTCATCAAAAGAGTTCCTCGAATGTTGCATTCAAGAGGAATGTATTCAACATAGTTTCCTCATTTTGAAAAACCAAATCTAATTTTTTAAGATTTCCAACTCTTCATGAAAGATTTCCTCAAAACTAAGGTCTGATTTATTCTCTTCTTCTTCAATCGAGCTTTCCTGGATGTAATTTATTTTCATTAATTGATTATCTGGTTGGTTTCCTGGGTTAAAAATATTGAGATCGTGATCAAATTAAGTAAGGGCGACTTCATTTGACCAGTTCTACAGTTGACGAGAGCATTAGAAGTGGCTAAGAATGGTCTTCCTAATATAACAGGTATTTGTCCTTTGGGATTGGAAACAGGCTGTGTTTTCAAAACTACAAAATTCACAGGAAAGATGAAATCCCCAACCTTAATCAGAACATCTGTTATTTCACCCATGGAGACGTTGACAGATCTATCAGCTAACTGTAGTGTGCATCTGGTTGGTTTGAGCTTCCCTACATCTAGTTGTTGGTAGACCAAAAATGGGAGCAAATTGATACTGGCCCCTAAGTCTAAGAGTGCCTTATCAATGAAACTATTACCAATGACACATGAGATGGTAGGGCAATCACGGATCTTTATGTTTCAAAGTGCAGTTTTGAGAGTATATCGATGATATTGGTAGCAAGAAAAACCTTCTTTGGAACTTTTATTCCTCTCTTAGAGTGCATAATTCCTTCAAAATTTTACATAAGAAGGAATTTGTTCAATTATATCTAAGAGAGGAATATTGACCTTAACACTTGAAAATTTCTAAGATCTTTTCCTCTGAGGGAGTGTTTTCTAGGCACGAGTCTATCTGGGTGAGAACAGCTGGTTTAAACCTATCAAAATCGGGCCCGAGTTAAGTTACAGTTCGGGCTACGGTTCATTGGGTGATTCTTTGAATAGAGTTATCGAAGGAGAGAGAATTTATTCTGGTTCAAGGGTTTCATCTGGAAGCGTTCTAACCTGATTATCAACCTGTTTACCTGACCGTAGTGAATGGATTGCATTCACTTGAGCTTCGTAGGATGAACTTGATCTCGTGTCCTTAGGGTTGGACACAGGTTGACTAGAAAATGTTTCTTTTTCTCTCTTAGTCACAGCACTAGCTAGTTGTCCAAATTGGATTTCTAATCTAGCTATGGCTTGAGTGTTAGAAATGAGAATTTATCCAGTTGATTGCATAAAGGTATTCAAAGTGTTGGATGTTTGAGTCAACAAGTTGGTGGTTTGTGTAGAGGCCTTAATGATGATTTCTAAACCCTTTTCCAAAATATTGGGACGTTTATCGTGTTCGGTATTTATAGGAGTGGAATTTAAGGACTGATGGTGAGGAGACTGAAATGGCAGATTCGATTGTTGAAAGTTGGGTTGAGAGCGAGCGAGCAGTGTTTTCCCTAGGAAATTGTTGATTTGAAGTGGGAGTGAAAATTTGGTTACCGGAGAAGTTTTCCAGGTTCCATGCAAGATTTGGATGATTTCTCCAACCGGGATTGTAGGTTGGAGAGAACGGATCATTCATCGAGCAGCTAGAATCTGGCGTTGACTGGCCTAGTGGTTGATTGTTTCCTAAGAGAGGACATTCCTCTGAAACATGAGATGGAGATAGACCGTTATGACAACCTAAGGCCGAAACTTGATTGATTTGAGCGAGAGCTTGTTCTTTGACTTCTAAAGCTTCTAACATATGCATGATCGTCGCCATCTTTGCTTCAAAGGCTATATTCGTTTCTAGGGAAAGACCACTGGTTCTGGTTTGGGGAACTAATGAAACTCGATCATCACAGTGTTCCCATTGCATGGTTTTCTTAGATAAGCTCTCTAAAAAGTCCCAAGCTTCATCGGCCTTTTTCTTCATGAAATCCCCTTGACACATTGATTCTAAGAAAGTTTTTGAAGAATAATCCAATCCTTCATAGATGATTTGGTATAATCGCCACTTTTCAAGACCATGGTGAGGACATTGGATAAGAAGATCTTTGAATTTATTAAAATACTTCCAAAAAGATTCTCCCGGGACAATTTTAAAGTTCATTATGCTGTTCCTAAGCTTAACCGTCTTGTGGATCGGGAAGAATGTTTTTAGAAAAACGGTAACAAATTCATCCCAAGTTGAGATGGAATTTGTGGGTAAGCTATCTGACCATTTCTAGGCCTTGTCCTTAAGGGAAAAAGGAATAAATCGAAGTTTGATTGCATCCTCGGTTAAGTCCCTCATCTTGATCATGAGGCACACTTCTTAAAACTTCGGAGATAAAGATATAAGCATCTTCGTTTGAATCCTAAAATTTGGAAGCATGTTTATAAAATGCAATCTAAATTTGAAATTGGTTCCATTTGTATAGGGAGCTTAATGCACAAAGGAATTGCATTCCTAGTTGGGTAACATACATCTTGAAGAACGGGAGAATTGGGATTGGCCATTTCATTTGGTTCAAGAGATGGATCACAATGAATTAAACAATTGGTATTATCCCTAACCCAAGTTTGCATACACCAAAATAAAAAAATATTAAGAAAAAGTAAAAGTTAGTTTTTTTAATAAAAAAGGAAAAGATAAAAAGTTAGGAAGATGATGAAAAAAGAAAAAGGAAAACCAACTAAAAACAAATCAAGGCAATCACTTTTCAACCACCCTAACTCTATGGTTAAGCCTAAACTCGACTTAGACCAGAACCTAACCAAAAATTCCTTTAATGAAATGATCAAAGTTTACTCGGTCAGTTAGCCAGGTAAGGATAGTACTAGAAGGAGATCAAAGATCAATTAAGTACCTCTTTCCTTGCGGGGAGCCTTACGCAACCCCTAAACCTTGCCTTAGACACCAACTAATCCAAATAAACTTGAACCGGTTCACTTAAGGATTTCTTGTTCCTTAATGAGCTCGAATCCTTAGGGGCCAACGTCTAATCAGTTTTAAGACGCTTGAGTATGTGTAGTGAGGAATTAGTGATTTTTAGGCTAAGGAAAGGGTGATGAAATCCCTCACCTTATCTTGATTAATGGGTTTTGCCCTTAAAAATATTTTCAAGTGAGTGTCAAATCAAGATGCTCCACTTTGGTGAATTCCTACTATTATATGAAATGCAACCCTAGAAATTAAGCATAACTAAAAGGATGCCAAAGTAAATTTTTTAATTATGGTTAGTAACAAACAATGTGAGAGAGGTGGAAATTGTTTGAGTTTATTATCTTGTTAGTCAAAGTCCAAGTGGAGGATAGATTTTATTATGGTCAACAAGAAAGAATGTCTATATTTTTTCTTTTTTATTAACCTAATTGTCTCTAGTTGTGATGAACTATCTAAAGGGTGGAATAGAGAATACTAGAAAGAAGAATTACCCATAAAAGCAATTCAAAGCTTCGTTGGAGGCAAATCTTCAATCTCGAATCTTCAACTCTTAATCTTCAAGCTCCAAGTTCCTTCACAAAGAAAAACACACAAGTTAAAAATTAAAATAGAAAAATTTCCTACTTAACACGTTCCTAGCAAGCTAAAACATGGTGGGGTAAAATTAAAGAGAGTTGCAAGTGCACAACCTATCAAGTTATAGTATAAAAGATTGTCGAATCCACGAGAAAGTTGTAAGTTTTAGTCAAATTCGGTTCTTTTGTTATGTGCAAGACAATTAGGATAAAGCAAAATGAAAGTGGATTGTGAAAGGTAAGAGAGTGTTGGTGTTTTAGTGAAAGAGAAATTAAAATGAGGAAAGAAAATGAGTGTGGAGAGATTAAGATTATGGAGATGAATATGTGCAAGCAAAACAAAACATGATTGAGAGAGAGGAGAAATAATCAAATAAAAAGGAAATAAGATAGAGAGAGAATGATGAAAACAAGAAGGCAAACAAAAGAAACTTCAAACAAAGGGGAACTCAAGAAGTAAAGAGAAAATCAAGAATATGGAGTATTCAATTCAAGATATGAGGAATCTAAAATTGAATTCACTAACTAATCTCATTCATAAATTCATGAATCATTCTCTTTTCACATTCTACTTTAGATTTATCAAGAATAGATTATCAAATCACTCAAGGAAAGCATAACCTATCAAATTATCATCTAAGCAAAATTAGTACTCATGAAAGGAGAGTCAAATAGATAGTAATCCTAGAATTCATAAGCATAACCTATTAAACCACTCAAGATAAGCATAGATTATCAAATTCTTCTTCTACCGATTAGTTCTCTTAGTTGATTATCCTAAACATGATCATTTTAAGCACAAGAGAAAAACCATGATTTATAAATAGAAATTAGATTAGTTTCATGCAATCCTAGAATTTCTACAAGGATTAGTTCCACATCTTTGAAAATGAAAGAAACAAAAATGAAGGAAATAAAAAGAGAGCTTAAAGGAAATAACAACAAGAAGAAAGATCAACAAAAGAGAAAAGAAATAAAGAAAATCTACACTAATTGCAAGAAAGTAAATCTACACTATAAAAATAAAGACATTGCAAGAAAGTAAATTGCACTATAAAAATAAAGACATTGCAAGAAAGTAAATTGCATGAAAGTAAATTGCATGAAAGTAAATCTACTCTACCAACAAGAAAATAAAGAAAAGAAGAGAAAAGAAATAAAAGGGAAACCTACAATTCTTAATCCATCTTCATCCTCCTTTTGGTCCTTGGACAAAGAGAAGAGAAAAGAAATTGAAGGGGTGAAAATTTTAATTTATTGTGTAATAAAAGTTATAATTTTTAGAAGGTCTTCTCAATTAAGAGTAACCCTCCTCTCCAAAAGGAGTTTTTATAAAATATTTCACACTTAAACCCCTCACTCTACCCCTCTATTTATAGCCCAACGGAATGAACATGAACCATTGGATTAAACTTGGCCACCAAGGAGTTGAAATTAGCCCTTAATTCAGAATCTGTTAAAAACCAATCGGTTGGCTAATCGGTCGGCCGACCGATTGGCGACCGATTGGCGACCGATTAGCCAACGATTGATTTTTAGCATTCAAATGGGGCTAATTTCAACTCCTTGCGGCCAAGTTTAATCCAATGGTTCTTGTTCATTCTCAAGGTTATAAATAGAGGGGTAGAGTGGGGTAAGTGTGAAATATTTTATAAAACTCCTTTTGGAGAGGACCTTCTGAAGACCTAAAATGTAACTTTATTATACAATAAATAAAATTTTCACCCTTTCAATTTCCTTTCTCTTCTCTTTGTCCAAGAACCAAAGGAGGATGAAGATGAATTAAGAATTGTAGGTTTCCTTTTTATTTCTTTTCTCTTCTTTTCTTTATTTTCTTGTTGGTAGAGTAGATTTACTTTCATGCAATTAACTTTCATGCAATTTACTTTCTTGCAATGTCTTTATTTTTATAGTGAAGATGAATTAAGAATTGTAGGTTTCCTTTTATTTCTTTTCTCTTCTTTTCTTTATTTTCTTGTTGGTAGAGTAGATTTTCTCTTTGTCCAAGAACCAAAGGAGGATGAAGATGAATTAAGAATTGTAGGTTTCCTTTTTATTTCTTTTCTCTTCTTTTCTTTATTTTCTTGTTGGTAGAGTAGATTTACTTTCATGCAATTAACTTTCATGCAATTTACTTTCTTGCAATGTCTTTATTTTTATAGTGTAGATTTACTTTCTTGCGGCGTTGAAATTGAAAGGAAACCTATAATTTTTAGAAGGTCTTCTCAATTAAGAGTAACCCTCCTCTCCAAAGGAGTTTTTATAAAATATTTCACACTCAAACCCCTCACTCTACCCCTCTATTTATAGCCCAACGGAATGAACATGAACCATTGGATTAAACTTGGCCACCAAGGAGTTGAAATTAGCCCTTAATTCGGACTCTGTTAAAAACCAATCGGTTGGCTAATCGGTCGGCCGACCGATTGGCGACCGATTAGCCAACCGATTGGTTTTAACGATTCCATAAGGGGCTAATTCCTAATGAATATCATCAATTATTCCGTTGGGCTATAAATAGGGGTAAATGAGAATAATGAAATATTTTATAAAACTCCTTTGAAGAGGACCTTAATGAAGATTCTAAAATTATAACTTTATTATACAATAAATAAAATTTTCACCCCTTCAATTTCTTTTCTCTTCTCTTTGTCCAAGGACCAAAGGAGGATGAAGATGAATTAAGAATTGTAGGTTTCCTTTTTATTTCTTTTCTCTTCTTTTCTTTATTTTCTTGTTGGTAGAGTAGATTTACTTTCATACAATTTACTTTCTTGCAATGTCTTTATTTTTATAGTGTAGATTTACTTTCTTGCAATTAGTGTAGATTTTCTTTATTTCTTTTCTCTTTTGTTGATCTTTCTTCTTGTTGTTATTTCCTTTAAGCTCTCTTTTTATTTCCTTCATTTTTGTTTCTTTCATTTTCAAAGATGTGGAACTAATCCTTGTAGAAATTCTAGGATTGCATGAAACTAATCTAATTTCTATTTATAAATCATGGCTTTTTCTCTTGTGCTTAAAATGATCATGTTTAGGACAATCAACTAAGAGAACTAATCGGTAGAAGAAGAATTTGATAATCTATGCTTATCTTGAGTGGTTTAATAGGTTATGCTTATGAATTCTAGGATTACTATCTATTTGACTCTCCTTTCATGAGTACTAATTTTGCTTAGATGATAATTTGATAGGTTATGCTTTCCTTGAGTGGTTTGATAATCTATTCTTGATAAATCTAAAGTAGAATGTGAAAAGAGAATGATTCATGAATTTATGAATGAGATTAGTTAGTGAATTCAATTTTAGATTCCTCATATCTTGAATTGAATACTCCATATTCTTGATTTTTCTCTTTTACTTCTTGAGTTCCCCTTTTGTTTGAAGTTTCTTTTGTTTGCCTTCTTGTTTTCATCATTCTCTTCTCTCTCTATCTTATTTCCTTTTTATTTGATTATTTCTCCTCTCTCTCTCAATCATGTTTTGTTTTGCTTGCACATATTCATCTCCACAATCTTAATCTCTCCACACTCATTTTCTTTCCTCATTTTAATTTCTCTTTCACTAAAACACCAACACTCTCTTACCTTTCACAATCCACTTTCATTTTGCTTTATCCTAATTGTCTTGCACATAACAAAAGAACCGAATTTGACTAAAACTTACAACGCCTTTCTCGTGGGATTCGACAATCTTTTATACTATAACTTGATAGGTTGTGCACTTGCAACTCTCTTTAATTTTACCCCACCATGTTTTTAGCGCCGTTGCTAGGGAACGGTGTTAAGTAGGAAATTTTTCTATTTTTAATTTTTTAACTTGTGTGTTTTTCTTTTGTGAAGGAACTTGGAGCTTGAAGATTAAGAGTTGAAGATTCGAGATTGAAGATTTGCCTCCAACGAAGCTTTGAATTGCTTTTGCGTGGGTAATTCTTCTTTCTAGTATTCTCTATTCCACCCTTTAGATAGTTCATCACAACTAGAGACAATTAGGTTAATAAAAAAGAAAAAAATATAGACAATCTTTCTTGTTGACCATAATAAAATCTATCCTCCACTTGGACTTTGACTAACAAGATAATAAACTCAAACAATTTCCACCTCTCTCACATTGTTTGTTACTAACCATAATTTAAAAAATTTACTTTGGCATCCTTTTTAGTTGCGTTTAATTTCTAGGGTTGCATTTCATATAATAGTAGGAATTCACCAAAGTGGAGCATCTTGATTTGGCACTCACTTGAAAATATTTTTAAGGGAAAAACCCATTAATCAAGATAAGGTGAGGGATTTCATCACCCTTTCCTTAGCCTAAAAATCACTAATTCCTCACTACACATACCCAAGCGTCTTAAAATTGATTAGACGTTGGCCCCTAAGGATTCGAGCTCATTAAGGAACAAGAAATCCTTAAGTGAACCGGTTCAAGTTTATTTGGATTAGTTGGTGTCTAAGGCAAGGTTTAGGGGTTGCGTAAGGCTCCCCGCAAGGAAAGAGATACTTAATTGATCTTTGGTCTCCCTCTAGTACTATCCTTACCTAGCTAACTGACCGAGTAAACTTTGATCATTTCATTAAAGGAATTTTTGGTTAGGAGCTGGTCTAAGTCGAGTTTAGGCTTAACTATAGAGTTAGGGTGGTTGAAAAGTGATTGCCTTGATTTGTTTTTAGTTGGTTTTCCTTTTTCTTTTTTCATCATCTTCCTAACTTTTTCTCTTTTCCTTTTTCATTAAAAAAACTAACTTTTATTTTTTCTTAATATTTTTTATTTTGGTGTATGCAAACTTGGGTTAGGGATAATACCAATTGTTTAATTCATTGTGATCCATCTCTTGAACCAAATGAAATGGCCAATCCCAATTCTCCCGTTCTTCAAGATGTATGTTACCCAACTAGGAATGCAATTCCTTTGTGCATTAAGCTCCCCTATACAAATGGAACCAATTTCAAATTTAGATTGCATTTTATAAACATGCTTCCGAAATTCTTAGGATTCGAAACAGAAGATGCTTATATCTTTATCTCCGAGTTTTAAGAAGTGTGCCTCATGATCAAGATGAGGGACTTAACCGAGGATGCAATCAAACTTCGATTTATTCCTTTTTCCCTTAAGGACAAGGCCTAGAAATGGCTGTATAGCTTACCCACAAATTCCATCTCAACTTGGGATGAATTTGTTACCGTTTTTCTAAAAATATTCTTCCCGATCCACAAAACGGTTAAGCTTAGGAACAGCATAATGAACTTTAAAATTGTCTCGGGAGAATCTTTTTGGAAGTATTTTAATAAATTCAAAGATCTTCTTATCCAATGTCCTTACCATGGTCTTGAAAAGTGGCGATTATACCAAATCATCTATGAAGGATTGGATTATTCTTCAAAAACTTTCTTAGAATCAATGTGTCAAGGGGATTTCATGAAGAAAAAGGTCGATGAAGCTTGGGACTTTTTAGAGAGTTTATCTAAGAAAACCATGCAATGGGAACACTGTGATGATCGAGTTTCATCAGTTCCCCAAACCAGAACCAGTGGTCTTTCCCTAGAAACGAATATAGCCTTTGAAGCAAAGATGGCGACGATCATGCATATGTTAGAAGCTTTAGAAGTCAAAGAACAAGCTCTCGCTCAAATCAATCAAGTTTCGGCCTTAGGTTGTCATAACGGTCTATCTCCATCTCATGTTTCAGAGGAATGTCCTCTCTTAGGAAACAATCAACCACTAGGCCAGGTCAACGTTGCATTCTAGCGTTCGATGAATGATCCGTTCTCTCCAACCTACAATCCCGGCTGGAAAAATCATCCAAATCTTGCATGGAACCTGGAAAACTTCTCCGGTAACCAAATTTTCACTCCCACTTCAAATCAACAATTTCCTAGGGAAAACACGGTTCCGTTCTGTTCTCAACCCAACTTTCAACAATCGAATCTGCCATTTCAGTCTCCTCACCATCAGTCCTTAAATTCCACTCCTATAAATACCGAGCACGATAAACGTCCCAATATTTAGGAAAAGGGTTTAGAAACCATCATTAAGGCCTCTACACAAACCACCAACTTGTTGACTCAAACATCCAACACTTTGAATACCTTTATGCAATCAACTGGACAAATTCTCATTTCTAACACTCAAGCCATAGCTAGATTAGAAATCCAATTTGGACAACTAGCTAGTGTTGTGACTAAGAGATAAAAAGAAACATTTTCTAGTCAACGTGACCAACCCTAAGGACACGGGATCAAGTTCATCCTATGAAGTTCAAGTGAATGCAATCCATTCACTACGGTCGAATAACAGTTGATAATCGGTTAGAGCGGCTTCGGATGAAACCCTTGAACGAATAAATTCTCTCTCCTTCGATAACTCTATTCACAATCACCCAATGAACGAGCACGAACGAACGGAACACGGGCACGATTTTGATAGGTTTAAACCGGTTGCTCCCTACCGGATAGACTCGGGCCTAGAAAACACTCCCCTCGGAGGAAAAGATCTTAGAAATTTTCAAGCGGGTTAAGGTCAATATTCCTCTCTTAGATATAATTGAACAAATTCCTTCTTATGTAAAATTTTTGAAGGAATTATGCACTCGGAAGAGGAATAAAAGTTCCAAAGAAGGTTTTCTTGCTACCAATATCAGCGATATACTCTCAAAATCCGTACCTTTAAAACATAAAGATCAGTTGCCCTACCATCTCATGTGTCATTGGTAATAGTTTCATTGATAAGACACTCTTAGACTTAGGGGCCAGTGTCAATTTGCTCTCATTTTTGGTCTACCAACAACTAGATGTAGGGAAGCTCAAACCAACCAGATGCACACTACAGTTAGCTGATAGATCTGTCAACGTCTCCATGGGTGAAATAACAGATGTTCTGATTAAGGTTGGGGATTTCATCTTTCCTGTGAATTTTGTAGGCTATAAATAGGGGTAGAGAGTGAGGGGTTAGAGTGTCAACAATTTTGTAATAATCTTTATTTGGAGAGGATGGTTACTCTTAATTGAAATGACCTTCCAAAATTATAAATATTATTTTTAATTAATAAAATAATTTTTCTCCACCTTTTAAACTTTCTTTTCTTCTTCTTTATTGATGGAGATGAAGATGAAAATTTGTTTTCAAGGAGCCACCACCTTGCAATTTAAGTTTTTATTTTTCTCTTCCATTTTCTTGCTTTAGAAATTCATGTTTTAGGATTTTATTTTCTTTTTATTTTTGTATTGGTAGAGTAGATTTATTTCATGTCTTATAGCTTAGATTTACTTTTATTCCCTTTATTTTATGCTTTCTAGCCTAGATTCTATTTTCTTATTTTATTTTCTAAAATACATAACTAAATCTTGTAAGAATTCTAGAATTGTATGAAACTAGTTTGATTTCTTTTATGTTTTGTGGATTACTTTCTTGTGCTCAAAATGATCATGCTTAGGATAATCAACTAGAGAACTAATTGGTAGAAGAAGAATTTGATAATATCATTATCGTTGAGTGGTTTGATAGGTTATATTTATGAATTTTTAAATTACTATCTAGTTGCTTGTTCTTTTATGAGTGATGATTTTACTTGGATGATAATTTGATAGGTTATATTTATGAATTTTTAAATTACTATCTAGTTGCTTGTTCTTTTATGAGTGATGATTTTACTTGGATGATAATTTGATAGGTTATGCTTTCCTTAAGTGGTTTGATAGGTTATGCTTTCCTTAAGTGGTTTGATAGGTTATGCTTTCCTTAAGTGGTTTGATAGTCTATGCTTAGTAAATCTAAAGTAAAATATGATAAAAAGAGAGTTGATCATAAGACATGTCCCACGTGCTCTAACATTGTAAACTTTTAAAAATTATGAGTATCTTGGCAACATTGATCATAGCTAATAATTGTTGTGTAATATTTGTCTTAAATAATTTGAATCACTTAACGCATTTTGTATCAGTATCCAAGATATATGATATAAATATATGATAATGAAGAAAAGCGAAACTAATATCTCATTTGTATAAGATATAAACACATGCAAAATATTAAAAACTACGTGATATACTCATTGTTTGAGAAAGAAATTACTCTCAAGACATCAACGCAATCTGGATCAAAGGTGTCATCATACCCACGAGAAGTTCCCTCCGTGCTTGATCTCTCCAAGTTCCTTCTTCTATCAACATCTCATGTTTTGAGGAATGTCCTCTCTTAGGAAACAATCAACCACTAGGCCAGTCAGCGTTGCATTCTAGCGTTCGATGAATGATCCGTTCTCTCAACCTACAATCCTTTGGAAAAATCATCCAAATCTTGCATGGAACCTGGAAAACTTCTCCGGTAACCAAATTTTCACTCCCACTTCAAATCAACAATTTCCTAGGGAAAACACGGTTCCGTTCTGTTCTCAACCCAACTTTCAACAATCGAATCTGCCATTTCAGTCTCCTCACCATCAGTCCTTAAATTCCACTCCTATAAATACCGAGCACGATAAACGTCCCAATATTTAGGAAAAGGGTTTAGAAACCATCATTAAGGCCTCTACACAAACCACCAACTTGTTGACTCAAACATCCAACACTTTGAATACCTTTATGCAATCAACTGGACAAATTCTCATTTCTAACACTCAAGCCATAGCTAGATTAGAAATCCAATTTGGACAACTAGCTAGTGTTGTGACTAAGAGATAAAAAGAAACATTTTCTAGTCAACCCGTGACCAACCCTAAGGACACGGGATCAAGTTCATCCTATGAAGTTCAAGTGAATGCAATCCATTCACTACGGTCAGGTAAACAGGTTGATAATCAGGTTAGAACGCTTCCAGATGAAACCCTTGAACCAGAATAAATTCTCTCTCCTTCTGATAACTCTATTCAGCAATCACCCAATGAACCAGAGCCTGAACCAGAACCAGAACCTGGGCCTGATTTTGATAGGTTTAAACCAGTTGCTCCCTACCCAGATAGACTCAGGCCTAGAAAACACTCCCCTCAGGAGGAAAAGATCTTAGAAATTTTCAAGCAGGTTAAGGTCAATATTCCTCTCTTAGATATAATTGAACAAATTCCTTCTTATGTAAAATTTTTGAAGGAATTATGCACTCAGAAGAGAGGAATAAAAGTTCCAAAGAAGGTTTTTCTTGCTACCAATATCACTGATATACTCTCAAAATCCGTACCTTTAAAACATAAAGATCCAGATTGCCCTACCATCTCATGTGTCATTGGTAATAGTTTCATTGATAAGACACTCTTAGACTTAGGGGCCAGTGTCAATTTGCTCTCATTTTTGGTCTACCAACAACTAGATGTAGGGAAGCTCAAACCAACCAGATGCACACTACAGTTAGCTGATAGATCTGTCAACGTCTCCATGGGTGAAATAACAGATGTTCTGATTAAGGTTGGGGATTTCATCTTTCCTGTGAATTTTGTAGGCTATAAATAGGGGTGAAGGTGAGTGTTTTGAGTGTGAAATATTTTGTAAAACTCCATTTGGAGAGGAGGGTCACTCTTAATTGAAGACCTTCCAAAATTGTAACTTTTGTTACACAATAAATGAAATGTTTCACCTTCAATTTCCTTTCTCTTCTTCTAATCCAAGGACCAAAAGGAGGATTAGATTAAGATCAAGAGTTGTTGGTTTCTATTTTATTTCTTTTTCATTTTCTTCTTTATTTTTTGTTTGTAGAATAGATTTACTTTCATGCAATTTACTTTCTTGCAATTTACTTTCTTGCAATTTACTTTCTTGCAATTTACTTTCTTGCAATTTACTTTCATGCAATGTATTTAATTCTTGTATTTACTTTCTAGAATAGATTTTTCTTTCCTTTAATTCACCTTGAGGCTAGAACCCTCTAGGGAATTACCCTTTCTAAGTATGGAGCTAATATTAGGTGGGATCCTAGAGATTGTTTGAAACTAGCTAACAAATCCAACTCATTTTCATGAGATTGAGATAAGCTAAGTGGATCTACTCTAGATTCCTCATATCTTTAATTAATCCTCCATACTTTACCTTCTTTATTTTCCTCTTATCCTTGTTTTTCATTTGTTTGTTATTTTCCTTTATTTTTGATTTCATTGATTTTTACTTCTCATATTCCCTCCATGTGCATATAATCTCAAACCTAGTTTTGTTGTTATTTGCACATAATCCACAACCCACTCTCTTTTATCTCTCCACATCCACTTTCACCATTTTCTTACTTTCATTTTATTTGAATAACTCCTAATTGTCAGCATAATTTGAGAACCAAAACTTGAGCAAAACTCTCCCTACTTCCCGTTCCTCGTGGGATCGATAATCTTTTATACTATAACTTGATAAAGGTTGTATACTTGCAATCTAGGAGGTAATCATTTATTTCCCATCAAGTTTTTGGCGCCGTTGCCGGGGAACGGTGCATAAGTAGGATTTTCATTAAGTTTGGTTTTTATTTTGTGTGTTTTCTTTTGTGTAGGAACTTGGAGCTTGAAGATCAAGAGTTGAAGACTCAAGATTGAAGAATTGCCTCCAACGAGGCTTTGCATTGCTTTTGCGTGGGTAACTTCTCTATCTAGTAGTTTCAATTCCACCCTTTAGATAGTTCATATACATTAGAGACAATTAGGATAAAAAAATAAAAAGATTTTTGTTTTTTTGCATCCTTTTAGTTGCTTTTAATTCTTAGGGTTGCATTTCATATAATAGTAGGAATTCACCAAGTGATTTGAGCATCTTGATTTGGCACACACTTGAAAATATCTTAAGGGCATAACCCATTAATCAAGATAAGGTGAGGGATTTCATCATAAGACATGTCCCGTGCTCTAACATTGTAAACTTTTAAAAATTATGAGTATCTTGGCAACATTGATCATAGCTAATAATTGTTGTGTAATATTTGTCTTAAATAATTTGAATCACTTAACGCATTTTGTATCGAAAGTATCCAAGATATATGATATAAATATATGATAATGAAGAAAAGACGAAACTAATATCTCATTTGTATAAGATATAAACACATGCAAAAATATTAAAAACTACGTGATATACTCATTGTTTGAGAAAGAAATTACTCTCAAGACATCAACGCAATCTGGATCAAAGGTGTCATCATACCCACGAGAAGTTCCCTCCGTGCTTGATCTCTCCAAGTTCCTTCTTCTATCAACATCCATATTACTCGAGTATTCATTAAAGAGAGAGAAAAGCTTGTCTTTCATATTCTTGAGCTCCGTAGAATTGTGTCCATATAGTCCACAGTAGCAAAACTCCACAAATTGCATTTTATAGCAGGAATCCAAGATGCAAGCAATAGCAAGTAGAATATTGTACTCACTCCAATAATTTTCAAATTTCTTGTACATTTTGTTTGCTATTGATTCAACATATTCATCACTATCTTTCATCCCACTCTTTAGAGTATGTTGCACAATAAACACTTGAAGAAAGTAGAGACTAGCTGCTGGATAATTTGTACCCGAGAAAAGGCAAGTGATGTTATAGAAAGTGGCTAATAACCTCTTAACCTTCTCAGCCTTATCTCATTCTTCTTGAGATGGACAAAGTCTTGAGTAATTTTAATCATTCAACTACATGTGTATAAATGCACGACGATAATTGATTATCACATTTTAATTACATTTTTATACCCTTATTACCTATGTTATATGAATAACGATATTACTAATAATCATTTTTATCTTATTTTGCAGGCTAATAAAGAAATAATGAATAAAAGCCCAAATGACTCAAATTCTCTGAATTTCTACCAATATTTGAAGCCCAAATCTGAAGACAAACAAAGGCCCAAGATACCAAATTGATCCAAGAGAAATTCGTGAAGAAAAATCAAGAAAAGACAAATTTGGTTGGGAACCAATCGGTTGACCAACGGTTGGCTATTAGGTTGGCTAAGATCAACCGTCGGTTTCTGCAGTTCAATTAATTGTGGATTTCTCTTCCTTTTGGCTAGGTTTGATCCAATGGTTCACATCAACTCCGTTGGGCTATAAATAGGGGTGAAGGTGAGTGTTTTGAGTGTGAAATATTTTGTAAAACTCCATTTGGAGAGGAGGGTCACTCTTAATTGAAGACCTTCCAAAATTGTAACTTTTGTTACACAATAAATGAAATGTTTCACCCTTCAATTTCCTTTCTCTTCTTCTAATCCAAGGACCAAAAGGAGGATTAGATTAAGATCAAGAGTTGTTGGTTTCTATTTTATTTTCTTTTTCATTTTCTTCTTTATTTTTTGTTTGTAGAATAGATTTACTTTCATGCAATTTACTTTCATGCAATTTACTTTCATGCAATTTACTTTCATGCAATTTACTTTCATGCAATGTATTTAATTCTTGTATTTACTTTCTAGAATAGATTTTTCTTTCCTTTAATTCACCTTGAGGCTAGAACCCTCTAGGAATTACCCTTTTCTAAGTATGGAGCTAATATTAGGTGGGATCCTAGAGATTGTTTGAAACTAGCTAACAAATCCAACTCATTTTCATGAGATTGAGATAAGCTAAGTGGATCTACTCTAGATTCCTCATATCTTTAATTAATCCTCCATACTTTACCTTCTTTATTTTCCTCTTATCCTTGTTTTTCATTTGTTTGTTATTTTCCTTTATTTTTGATTTCATTGATTTTTACTTCTCATATTCCCTCCATGTGCATATAATCTCAAACCTAGTTTTGTTGTTATTTGCACATAATCACAACCACATTCTCAATTTCATTTTCTCCTCCTTTGCACATAATCCACAACCCACTCTCTTTTATCTCTCCACATCCACTTTCACCATTTTCTTACTTTCATTTTATTTGAATAACTCCTAATTGTCGCATAATTTGAGAACCAAAACTTGAGCAAAACTCTCCCTACTTCCGTTCCTCGTGAGATGGACAAAGTCTTGAGTAATTTTAATCATTCAACTACATGTGTATAAATGCACGACGATAATTGATTATCACATTTTAATTACATTTTTATACCCTTATTACCTATGTTATATGAATAACGATATTACTAATAATCATTTTTATCTTATTTTGCGTGCTAATAAAGAAATAATGAATAAAAGCCCAAATGACTCAAATTCTCTGAATTTCTACCAATATTTGAAGCCCAAATCAAGACAAACAAAGGCCCAAGATACCAAATTGATCCAAGAGAAATTCGTGAAGAAAAATCAAGAAAAGACAAATTTGGTTGGGAACCAATCGGTTGACCAACGGTTGGCTAACCGGTTGGCTAACCGGTTGGCTAACCGGTTGGCTAACCGGTTGGCTAACCGGTTGGCTAACCGGTTGGCTAACCGGTTGGCTAACCGGTTGGCTAACCGGTTGGCTAACCGGTTGGCTAACCGGTTGGCTAACCGGTTGGCTAACCGGTTGGCTAACCGGTTGGCTAACCGGTTGGCTAACCGGTTGGCTAACCGGTTGGCTAACCGGTTGGCTAACCGGTTGGCTAACCGGTTGGCTAACCGGTTGGCTAACCGGTTGGCTAACCGGTTGGCTAACCGGTTGGCTAACCGGTTGGCTAACCGGTTGGCTAACCGGTTGGCTAACCGGTTGGCTAACCGGTTGGCTAACCGGTTGGCTAACCGGTTGGCTAACCGGTTGGCTAACCGGTTGGCTAACCGGTTGGCTAACCGGTTGGCTAACCGGTTGGCTAACCGGTTGGCTAACCGGTTGGCTAACCGGTTGGCTAACCGGTTGGCTAACCGGTTGGCTAACCGGTTGGCTAACCGGTTGGCTAACCGGTTGGCTAACCGGTTGGCTAACCGGTTGGCTAACCGGTTGGCTAACCGGTTGGCTAACCGGTTGGCTAACCGGTTGGCTAACCGGTTGGCTAACCGGTTGGCTAACCGGTTGGCTAACCGGTTGGCTAACCGGTTGGCTAACCGGTTGGCTAACCGGTTGGCTAACCGGTTGGCTAACCGGTTGGCTAACCGGTTGGCTAACCGGTTGGCTAACCGGTTGGCTAACCGGTTGGCTAACCGGTTGGCTAACCGGTTGGCTAACCGGTTGGCTAACCGGTTGGCTAACCGGTTGGCTAACCGGTTGGCTAACCGGTTGGCTAACCGGTTGGCTAACCGGTTGGCTAACCGGTTGGCTAACCGGTTGGCTAACCGGTTGGCTAACCGGTTGGCTAACCGGTTGGCTAACCGGTTGGCTAACCGGTTGGCTAACCGGTTGGCTAACCGGTTGGCTAACCGGTTGGCTAACCGGTTGGCTAACCGGTTGGCTAACCGGTTGGCTAACCGGTTGGCTAACCGGTTGGCTAACCGGTTGGCTAACCGGTTGGCTAACCGGTTGGCTAACCGGTTGGCTAACCGGTTGGCTAACCGGTTGGCTAACCGGTTGGCTAACCGGTTGGCTAACCGGTTGGCTAACCGGTTGGCTAACCGGTTGGCTAACCGGTTGGCTAACCGGTTGGCTAACCGGTTGGCTAACCGGTTGGCTAACCGGTTGGCTAACCGGTTGGCTAACCGGTTGGCTAACCGGTTGGCTAACCGGTTGGCTAACCGGTTGGCTAACCGGTTGGCTAACCGGTTGGCTAACCGGTTGGCTAACCGGTTGGCTAACCGGTTGGCTAACCGGTTGGCTAACCGGTTGGCTAACCGGTTGGCTAACCGGTTGGCTAACCGGTTGGCTAACCGGTTGGCTAACCGGTTGGCTAACCGGTTGGCTAACCGGTTGGCTAACCGGTTGGCTAACCGGTTGGCTAACCGGTTGGCTAACCGGTTGGCTAACCGGTTGGCTAACCGGTTGGCTAACCGGTTGGCTAACCGGTTGGCTAACCGGTTGGCTAACCGGTTGGCTAACCGGTTGGCTAACCGGTTGGCTAACCGGTTGGCTAACCGGTTGGCTAACCGGTTGGCTAACCGGTTGGCTAACCGGTTGGCTAACCGGTTGGCTAACCGGTTGGCTAACCGGTTGGCTAACCGGTTGGCTAACCGGTTGGCTAACCGGTTGGCTAACCGGTTGGCTAACCGGTTGGCTAACCGGTTGGCTAACCGGTTGGCTAACCGGTTGGCTAACCGGTTGGCTAACCGGTTGGCTAACCGGTTGGCTAACCGGTTGGCTAACCGGTTGGCTAACCGGTTGGCTAACCGGTTGGCTAACCGGTTGGCTAACCGGTTGGCTAACCGGTTGGCTAACCGGTTGGCTAACCGGTTGGCTAACCGGTTGGCTAACCGGTTGGCTAACCGGTTGGCTAACCGGTTGGCTAACCGGTTGGCTAACCGGTTGGCTAACCGGTTGGCTAACCGGTTGGCTAACCGGTTGGCTAACCGGTTGGCTAACCGGTTGGCTAACCGGTTGGCTAACCGGTTGGCTAACCGGTTGGCTAACCGGTTGGCTAACCGGTTGGCTAACCGGTTGGCTAACCGGTTGGCTAACCGGTTGGCTAACCGGTTGGCTAACCGGTTGGCTAACCGGTTGGCTAACCGGTTGGCTAACCGGTTGGCTAACCGGTTGGCTAACCGGTTGGCTAACCGGTTGGCTAACCGGTTGGCTAACCGGTTGGCTAACCGGTTGGCTAACCGGTTGGCTAACCGGTTGGCTAACCGGTTGGCTAACCGGTTGGCTAACCGGTTGGCTAACCGGTTGGCTAACCGGTTGGCTAACCGGTTGGCTAACCGGTTGGCTAACCGGTTGGCTAACCGGTTGGCTAACCGGTTGGCTAACCGGTTGGCTAACCGGTTGGCTAACCGGTTGGCTAACCGGTTGGCTAACCGGTTGGCTAACCGGTTGGCTAACCGGTTGGCTAACCGGTTGGCTAACCGGTTGGCTAACCGGTTGGCTAACCGGTTGGCTAACCGGTTGGCTAACCGGTTGGCTAACCGGTTGGCTAACCGGTTGGCTAACCGGTTGGCTAACCGGTTGGCTAACCGGTTGGCTAACCGGTTGGCTAACCGGTTGGCTAACCGGTTGGCTAACCGGTTGGCTAACCGGTTGGCTAACCGGTTGGCTAACCGGTTGGCTAACCGGTTGGCTAACCGGTTGGCTAACCGGTTGGCTAAGTATGGAGCTAATATTAGGTGGGATCCTAGAGATTGTTTGAAACTAGCTAACAAATCCAACTCATTTTCATGAGATTGAGATAAGCTAAGTGGATCTACTCTAGATTCCTCATATCTTTAATTAATCCTCCATACTTTACCTTCTTTATTTTCCTCTTATCCTTGTTTTTCATTTGTTTGTTATTTTCCTTTATTTTTGATTTCATTGATTTTTACTTCTCATATTCCCTCCATGTGCATATAATCTCAAACCTAGTTTTGTTGTTATTTGCACATAATCCTAACCATTCTCAATTTCATTTTCTCCTCCTTTGCACATAATCCACAACCCACTCTCATCTCTCCACATCCACTTTCACCATTTTCTTACTTTCATTTTATTTGAATAACTCCTAATTGTCGGCATAATTTGAGAACCAAAACTTGAGCAAAACTCTCCCTACTTCCGTTCCTCGTGGGATCGATAATCTTTTATACTATAACTTGATAAAGGTTGTATACTTGCAATCTAGGAGGTAATCATTTATTTCCCATCAAGTTTTTGGCTTGCTGTGATTGATTGCATAAGTAGGATTTTCATTAAGTTTGGTTTTATTTTGTGTGTTTTCTTTTGTGTAGGAACTTGGAGCTTGAAGATCAAGAGTTGAAGACTCAAGATTGAAGAATTGCCTCAACGAGGCTTTGCATTGCTTTTAGTGGGTAACTTCTCTATCTAGTAGTTTCAATTCCACCCTTTAGATAGTTCATATACATTAGAGACAATTAGGATAAAAAAAATAAAATAAAAATAAAAATAAAAATAAAAGGATTTTTTTCCTTATGGACCCTAATAAACTTCATTTTTTTGATTTATGGACCATAATAAAAAATAAAAGATTTTTGTTTTTTTGCATCCTTTTAGTTGCTTTTAATTCTTAGGGTTGCATTTCATATAATAGTAGGAATTCACCAAGTGATTTGAGCATCTTGATTTGGCACACACTTGAAAATATCTTAAGGGCATAACCCATTAATCAAGATAAGGTGAGGGATTTCATCACCCTTTCCTTAGCCCAAAATCACTAATTCCTCACTACACATACCCAAGCCTCTTAAAATTGATTAGGCGTTGGCCCCTAAGGATTTGAGCTCATTAAGGAACAATAATTTCTTAAGTGAACGGTCCAAGTTTATTTGGATTAATTGGTGTCTAAGGCAAGGTTTAGGGGTTGTGTAAAGAGCTCAGAAGGAAAGAGGTACTTAATTGATCTTTGATCTCCCTCTAGTACTATCCTTACGGCTAATTACCCAAGTAAACTTTGATCTTTTCACTAAGGGAATTTTGGTTGGGTGGTCTAAGTCAAGTTTAGGCTTAACCCTAGAGTTAGGGTGATTGGAAAGTGATTGCCTTGATTTATTTTTAGTTAGTTTTTCCTTATTTTTCTCATCATCTTCTTAACTTTTTCTCTTGTCCTTTTTCAAAAAAAATTTTTGATTTTGGTGTATGCAAACTTGGGTTAGGGATAATACTAATCGTTTAATTAGTTTTGATCCATCTCTTGAACCAAGAAATGGCTAATATCAACCCACGTTCTTCAAGATGTTTGTTACCCCACTAGAAATGCAATCCCCTCTTGCATAAAACTCCAGAGAAATGGAACCAATTTTGAACCCGACGCATTTCATAAACATGCTTCCCAAATTCTAGAGTCGAAATCGAGGCATACATCTTTATCTCGAATTTGAAGAAGTTTGCCTCATGATTAAGATGAGGGACTTAGCGAAGATGCGATCAAACTCCGTTTATTCCATTTGCCCTTAAGGACAAAGCCAAAAATGGTATATAAGCTTGCCAATTCCATCTCAACTTGGGGTGAATTTGTAGCAGGTTTTCGAAAAAATTCTTTCCTATCCACAAAACAATCAAGCTTAGAAGCGACATTCAAAATTTTAAAATTATCAGGAGAACCTTTTGGAAGTATTTTGACAAATTCAAAGATCTTCTTATCCAATGTCCTCACCATGGTCTTGAAAAGTGGCGATTATGCCAAATCATTTATGAAGGATTGGATTAATCTTCAAAACTTCCTTAAGTCGATGTGTCAAGGGGATTTCATGAAAAAAATGCCGATGAAGCTTGGGACGTTTTAGAGAATTTATCAGAAAAACTATGCGGTGGGAACAACGTGATTCATCGATTACCCAATCAGTTCTAGAGGTCCTTCCTTAGAGTCAAACATAGCCTCTGAAACTAAGATGGCTACAATTCTCTGTGAGTTAGAAACTTTAGAAACCAAGAGCGAGCTCGACTCAAATCAATCAAGTTTCGCCTCGAGGTTATCATAACTATCTTTCTCACCCGCCCATTGAGCAATGTCCACTCTTAGAAATACTCAATCTCTAGAGCAGATGAATCTTGCATTCCGACATCGATTAATGATCCACTTTCTCCAACCTATAATCGAGTTGGAGAAATCATCAATTTTGCATGGAATCGGGTAATTTCTCGAAATCAAAATTTCCTCCCTCTTCAAACCAACAATTCCCTAGGGGCAGCAGTTTCTTTCAGTTCTCAAACCAATTTTCCACAATCAAATCAGTCATTTCCAAATCGGTTTCCTCATCATCAATCTACAAATCATATTCCTTCAAATGTTGAGAAGCGTCTTAATGTGTTGGAAAGAGGTTTGGAAGCCTTGATTAAAACCTCACGGACTACGAACTTGTTGACTCAAACATCTAACACGATGAACTCCTTTATGCAATCAACAGGACAAATTCTCAACAACACTCAAGCCATAGCTAGATTAGAAACCCGGCTTGGTCAACTAGCTAGCTATAAGTGAGAGAGAAAGGATCATTTCGAGTCAACAGTGAGCAATCCAGAGGCAGGGTCAAGTTCAATTTTCAAGATCAAGTGAATGCAATCCATTCACAACGGTCGGAATAACGGGTTAATAATCAAGTCCTCGAGCGAGAGAATTATGTTGAATACATGCATCTTGAAGCCAACATTTGAAGAACCCTTTGTCAATGAACTTAGATTTTTAGAAAATAAAACAACAAGATTTCATTTTTGATGAAATTTTTGTTAATAACGAATCTAAGTTCAAAAAGCATACAACCATTAATACCTACCTTCCATTCTTTGCACACATCACTAAAAACCGAAATTTTTGAAATTTAACCGCATTTCATAAACATGCTTCCCAAATTCTTAGAATTCGAAACCGAAGGCATACATCTTTATCTCGAATTTGAAGAAGTTTGCCTCATGATTAAGATGAGGGACTTAACGAAGATGCGATCAAACTCCGATTTATTCCATTTGCCCTTAAGGACAAAGCCAAAAATGGTCGTATAGCTTGCCCACATTCCATCTCAACTTGGGGTGAATTTGTAGCAGTTTTTCGAAAAAATTCTTTCCTATCCACAAAACAATCAAGCTTAGAAACAACATTCAAAATTTTAAAATTATCCGGAGAACCTTTTGAAAGTATTTTGACAAATTCAAAGATCTTCTTATCCAATGTCCTCACCATGGTCTTGAAAAGTGGCGATTATGCCAAATCATTTATGAAGGATTGGATTAATCTTCAAAAACTTCCTTAGAGTCGATGTGTCAAGGGGATTTCATGAAAAAAAATGCCGATGAAGCTTGGGACGTTTTAGAGAATTTATCCGAAAAAACTATGCAGTGGGAACACTGTGATTCATCAGTTACCCAATCCAGTTCTAGAGGTCCTTCCTTAGAGTCAAACATAGCCTCTGAAACTAAGATGGCTACAATTCTGCAGTTAGAAACTTTAGAAACCAAAGAACGAGCTCAGACTCAAATCAATCAAGTTTACGCCTCGGGTTGTCATAACTATCTTTCTCTGACCCATGCTTGAGCAATGTCCACTCTTAGGAAATACTCAATCTCTAGAACGGATGAATCTTGCATTCCGACATCGATTAATGATCCACTTTCTCCAACCTATAATCCAGGTTGGAGAAATCATCCAATTTTGCATGGAATCGGGTAATTTCTCGGAAATCAAAATTTCACTCCTCTTCAAACCAACAATTCCTAGGGCAACGCAGCTTTTCAGCTTCAAACCAATTTTCCACAATCAAATCGGTCATTTCCAAATCGGTTTCCTCATCATCAATCTACAAATCATATTCCTTCAAATGTTGAGAAGCGTCTTAATGTGTTGGAAAGAGGTTTGGAAGCCTTGATTAAAACCTCTACACGCACTACTTAACTTGTTGACTCAAACATCTAACACGATGAACTCCTTTATGCAATCAACAGGACAAATTCTCAACTCCAACACTCAAGCCATAGCTAGATTAGAAACCCGGCTTGGTCAACTAGCTAGCTATAAGTGAGAGAGAAAGGATCATTTCGAGTCAACCCGTGAGCAATCCAAGGAGCGGGGTCAAGTTCAATTTTTCAAGATCAAGTGAATGCAATCCATTCACAAATGTAACTGTGTTAATAATCAAGTCCTCGAGCGAGAGAATTATGTTGAATACATGCATCTTGAAGCCAACATTTGAAGAACCCTTTGTCAATGAACTTAGATTTTTAGAAAATAAAAACAACAAGATTTCATTTTGATGAAATTTTTGTTAATAACGAATCTAAGTTCAAAAGCATACAACCATTAATACCTACCTTCCATTCTTTGCACACATCACTAAAAACCCGAAATTTTTGAAATTTAAGCACATCATTGATTATATCATTTTGAAATTCTTTAAATTTCGGGTAGAATTTTCAGCAATAAGGTAGGATTTAATGTAGAATGTGAGCTTCTCATGTTTCATCTTTTATTCTACATTTTTATTTTTTGTCCCACAATAATAATAAAAGAATTTATTCTTCTCTCATGTGAGAGTTTCTTGTTCTTTTCAAAAAAAAAAAAAGAGAGAGAATAAATTTTTGACTTCACCTTCTCATACCTAAGGTAATTCTGAAATTTTTATCATTGTTGAAGTCGACCGGACAAATGTAAGTGCTTCCATTCTTATCTGTTTTACTTTGTGCATAATAGAATTTGCATTGAGGACAATGCAAAATTTAGGTGTGGGGTGGGAATTAGTCATTTTATCTTTATCTTAGTTATTTTTTTCCTCTTTTTCTTACCATTTTTTTTTATGTCATTTTTTTCTCTCTTTTCATCATAAAAAAATAGTCACTTCCAACTTAATTGAGTTGATTAATAATTGATCAAATTGATAGAATTTAAGTCTTCTAATCCCTAGTTAGTTCTATACTCAAGTTTACCTTTTATGATAACTCCAAATAAATTTCTTAAGAAATGATTTTCAAGTAGTATACTTTACTTAAGTTTTAACTTAGATTTTTAATTAAAGTAATGAAATTTTTGCATGCCTAACTTAGAGTTGAAAATAATTTTTCAAGTTGTCTTGATCCAAATATTATTCAGAATATATATACATATACACATATATATATATATACTAACTTAACAAAAGAAGAAAAATTTCTCTTAAAATCATTGGTGGTTCTATTTTACTAAGCCTAAGTTGGTGAGTAATTAAGCAGGAGTATTTTTATACTTAATGACCTAAGCCCAATTGGGTTGGGATTCATTGGCCAAAACTCGCTAAATGGTCACTTAGAAAGCCGATTAAAAGAACAAAACCACCAAGGAATAAAGAGTTAAAAAATTTGTCATACTAATCATGTTTTTATATATAGTTATATTTGTATATGTTCTTGAAAAATTAAATGGATTTAAAGACTTGAAGTTTGTTTAAAACAAAGAGTTAGCATGTTCTTTTCAAAACTTTCAAATTAAATCTTTGAGTTAAACTTGGTTTTGTATAACTATAATGAAAGGATTTTCTTAAGAAAATTACATTGGAGTTATGATAAAACGTTTTCTTGAGTATTAACCAACTTCAATTGGAATGTTTGAAGATATCAAATGAATTAATTATTTTATTAACTTCCTTAAATTGGCAAGTTGATGAATTTTGTGGGTATATTCACTGCAAACCCTCACGAGACTACAACTCGTCCACTAGGGTAACCTAGGGGTTTAAAGACTTGTTGTATGTGCTAAATACAACCGCGATTCCTGCGAAAGTGAGTTAGGTTTTCTTTTTATTTTCTTTGCTAGAGGACTAGCAAAAGTTTAGGTGTGGGGGTATTTGATTATCACATTTTAATTACATTTTATACCCTTATTACCTATGTTATATGAATAACGATATTACTAATAATCATTTTATCTTATTTTGCAGGCTAATAAAGAAATAATGAATAAAAGCCCAAATGACTCAAATTCTCTGAATTTCTACCAATATTTGAAGCCCAAATTTGAAGACAAACAAAGGCCCAAGATACCAAATTGATCCAAGAGAAATTCGTGAAGAAAAATCAAGAAAAGACAAATTCGGTTGGGAACCAATCGGTTGACCAACGGTTGGCCAACCGGTTATTAACCGGTTATTAACCGATCGGCCAACCGATCGGTTTGCAATAGATTCAAATTAATGGTGGATTTCTCTTCCTTTTGGCTAGGTTTGATCCAATGGTTCACATCAACTCCGTTGGGCTATAAATAGGGGTGAAGGTGAGTGTTTTGAGTGTGAAATATTTTGTAAAACTCCATTTGGAGAGGAGGGTCACTCTTAATTGAGAAGACCTTCCAAAATTGTAACTTTTGTTACACAATAAATGAAATGTTTCACCTTCAATTTCCTTTCTCTTCTTCTAATCCAAGGACCAAAAGGAGGATTAGATTAAGATCAAGAGTTGTTGGTTTCTATTTTATTATCACATTTTAATTACATTTTATACCCTTATTACCTATGTTATATGAATAACGATATTACTAATAATCATTTTATCTTATTTTGCGGGCTAATAAAGAAATAATGAATAAAAGCCCAAATGACTCAAATTCTCTGAATTTCTACCAATATTTGAAGCCCAAATCTGAAGACAAACAAAGGCCCAAGATACCAAATTGATCCAAGAGAAATTCGTGAAGAAAAATCAAGAAAAGACAAATTCGGTTGGGAACCAATCGGTTGACCAACGGTTGGCCAACCGGTTATTAACCGGTTATTAACCGATCGGCCAACCGATCGGTTTGCAATAGATTCAAATTAATGGTGGATTTCTCTTCCTTTTGGCTAGGTTTGATCCAATGGTTCACATCAACTCCGTTGGGCTATAAATAGGGGTGAAGGCTGAGTGTTTTGAGTGTGAAATATTTTGTAAAAACTCCATTTGGAGAGGAGGGTCACTCTTAATTGAGAAGACCTTCCAAAATTGTAACTTTTGTTACACAATAAATGAAATGTTTCACCCCTTCAATTTCCTTTCTCTTCTTCTAATCCAAGGACCAAAAGGAGGATTAGATTAAGATCAAGAGTTGTTGGTTTCTATTTTATTTCTTTTTCATTTTCTTCTTTATTTTTTGTTTGTAGAATAGATTTACTTTCATGCAATTTACTTTCTTGCAATTTACTTTCATGCAATTTAATTCCATGCAATTTACTTTCATGCAATGTATTTAATTCTTGTATTTACTTTCTAGAATAGATTTTTCTTTCCTTTAATTCACCTTGAGGCTAGAACCCTCTAGGGAATTACCCTTTTCTAAGTATGGAGCTAATATTCGTGGGATCCCTAGAGATTGTTTGAAACTAGCTAACAAATCCAACTCATTTTCATGAGATTGAGATAAGCTAAGTGGATCTACTCTAGATTCCTCATATCTTTAATTAATCCTCCATACTTTACCTTCTTTATTTTCCTCTTATCCTTGTTTTTCATTTGTTTGTTATTTTCCTTTAGTTTTGATTTCATTGATTTTTACTTCTCTCGATCTCATATTCCCTCCATGTGCATATAATCTCAAACCTAGTTTTGTTGTTATTTGCACATAATCACAACCACATTCTCAATTTCATTTTCTCCTCCTTTGCACATAATCCACAACCCACTCTCTTTTATCTCTCCACATCCACTTTCACCATTTTCTTACTTTCATTTTTATTTGAATAACTCCTAATTGTCGCGCATAATTTGAGAACCAAAACTTGAGCAAAACTCTTCCTACTTCCCGTTCCTCGTGGGATCGATAATCTTTTATACTATAACTTGATAAAGGTTGTATACTTGCAATCTAGGAGGTAATCATTTATTTCCCATCAATATTATAAAGCATTCTCAAGTATTAGAAAAGTAGTGATCCATCTTGTCGGAATATCTTGCCTTAAACTCTTCTTCACTTCCAAAGATTCATGAGAGACACATTCCCAAAATTTTCATTTTCTAATTTGAGATCCTTTTCTATACTTGACACTTTCTCGGATTTTATCAATACAACCATGAACTTTCTTTAAATCATCTTGAACAATCAAATTAATGATATGAGTATAACATCTAATATGGAAAAATTCTCCCTTCCCAAGAAGTGCTTCTTTCAAATTAAGGTTGTTTTTCAATAAATCAACAAAACATCATTTGCGGAGGCATTATCAAGAGTGAAAGAAAATAACTTCTTTTTGAATTTCCAATCAACTAAGAAGTTATAGATCTTCTCAACAAATGGCAACACCGGAATGAGGAGGTGGCATATAAGAAAAGTTAAGAACTCAATTTTGTGATTTTCACTCATGATCAATGTAGTGTGTCGTGAGACAAATATATCCGTCGATGGCTATGGATGTTCACAAATCGGAAGTCAAGTTAATTCTACCTGAAATCGACTCACTTCTTTTAGTCTATTTTTCTCTCTCTTGTAGATTTTAAGAGCATCAGATTTAATCGTATTTCTTGAAATGGCAAGTCGTGCATAAAAATGGCCGAGACTAAGAGCTCCCTAAATTTATCCTGGTCAAAATTAAATATCGAATAACCCATTATAGAATCTTTTGAGTTAAATAGATCCTCAATATCCTTTTAGTAGCTTTCTTATAATTTTTCATGTGTCTTAACATGTTTTTTGTCCCATAGTTACCTTGTGTCTTGGATTCCATACTTCTTACATATTGAATATTTTTTAACCTCCGACTCCATTGTAACAAGATCAAACATTTTCTAAGATTTGAATGTTAAATTTCTTTTCTCTTTTTGTCAATTATTCCTTTGTGTTTTGTTGAATGGAACTAGATATCTCTTCTAATTCTTCTTCATTAGATGAACCCACTTCTAAATTATCCTATATGGGATAATAGGTAGGATTGGACTTCTTTACTGTGAAAAAAAAATATAGAACCGCATAAGTTTCATAAATCTATAATTACAATAGTTCGAATGTGCATATTTTATGTTTGTTGCTCTCAAAATAAGATCTTCTGCAAAGAAAAGTGATTACTAAGTTAAATACTAGAACTATAAACTGTTGTATTTATATATTAATTTTATCAAAAGTTTACTCACCAAATTCATATGCAACACTGTTCGATGCATAAAGTAATTCCATTCATAAATGAAAGTTAAATCATCAATCGAAACCCAAAAGGATTCCAACTTTAAGAAATTTGAAGTAATCATGCGAATCCGATGCATCTTTAACTAGAGAATTGAGGTAAAAAAAAGAACTTCAATAGAAATTTGAAGCAATCATGAGAATCGATGCATTTTAACTAGAGAATTGAGGTAAAAAAAAGAACTTCAATAGAAATTTGAAGCAATCATGAGAATCGATGCATTTTAACTAGAGAATTGAGGTAAAAAAAAGAACTTCAATAGAAATTTGAAGCAATCATGAGAATCGATGCATTTTAACTAGAGAATTGAGGTAAAAAAAAGAACTTCAATAGAAATTTGAAGTAATCATGCGAATCCGATGCATCTTTAACTAGAGAATTGAGGTAAAAAAAAGAACTTCAATAGAAATTTGAAGCAATCATGAGAATCGATGCATTTTAACTAGAGAATTGAGGTAAAAAAAAGAACTTCAATAGAAATTTGAAGTAATCATGCGAATCCGATGCATCTTTAACTAGAGAATTGAGGTAAAAAAAAGAACTTCAATAGAAATTTGAAGCAATCATGAGAATCGATGCATTTTAACTAGAGAATGGAGGTCAAAAAAAAAAGAACTTCAATAGAAATTTGAAGCAATCATGAGAATCGATGCATTTTAACTAGAGAATTGAGGTAAAAAAAAGAACTTCAATAGAAATTTGAAGCAATCATGAGAATCGATGCATTTTAACTAGAGAATGGAGGTCAAAAAAAAAAGAACTTCAATAGAAATTTGAAGCAATCATGAGAATCGATGCATTTTAACTAGAGAATTGAGGTAAAAAAAGAACTTCAATAGAAATTTGAAGCAATCATGAGAATCGATGCATTTTAACTAGAGAATTGAGGTAAAAAAAAGAACTTCAATAGAAATTTGAAGCAATCATGAGAATCGATGCATTTTAACTAGAGAATTGAGGTAAAAAAAAGAACTTCAATAGAAATTTGAAGCAATCATGAGAATCGATGCATTTTAACTAGAGAATTGAGGTAAAAAAAAGAACTTCAATAGAAATTTGAAGTAATCATGCGAATCCGATGCATCTTTAACTAGAGAATTGAGGTAAAAAAAAGAACTTCAATAGAAATTTGAAGCAATCATGAGAATCGATGCATTTTAACTAGAGAATTGAGGTAAAAAAAAGAACTTCAATAGAAATTTGAAGTAATCATGCGAATCCGATGCATCTTTAACTAGAGAATTGAGGTAAAAAAAAGAACTTCTTTTGAATTTCCAATCAACTAAGAAGTTATAGATCTTCTCAACAAATGGCAACACCGAATGAGGAGGTGGCATATAAGAAAAGTTAAGAACTCAATTTTGTGATTTTCACTCATGATCAATGTAGTGTGTCGTGAGACAAATATATCCGTCGATGGCTATGGATGTTCACAAATCGGAAGTCAAGTTAATTCTACCTGAAATCGACTCACTTCTTTTAGTCTATTTTTCTCTCTCTTGTAGATTTTAAGAGCATCAGATTTAATCGTATTTCTTGAAATGGCAAGTCGTGCATAAAAATGGCCGAGACTAAGAGCTCCCTAAATTTATCCTGGTCAAAATTAAATATCGAATAACCCATTATAGAATCTTTTGAGTTAAATAGATCCTCAATATCCTTTTAGTAGCTTTCTTATAATTTTTCATGTGTCTTAACATGTTTTTTGTCCCATAGTTACCTTCGGCGGTGTACTGGATTCCATACTTCTTACATATTGAATATTTTTTTAACCTCCCGACTCCATTGTAACAAGATCAAACATTTTCTAAGATTTGAATGTTAAATTTCTTTTCTCTTTTTGTCAATTATTCCTTTGTGTTTTGTTGAATGGAACTAGATATCTCTTCTAATTCTTCTTCATTAGATGAACCCACTTCTAAATTATCCTATATGGGATAATAGGTAGGATTGGACTTCTTTACTGTGAAAAAAAAATATAGAACCGCATAAGTTTCATAAATCTATAATTACAATAGTTGAATGTGCATATTTTATGTTTGTTGCTCTCAAAATAAGATCTTCTGCAAAGAAAAGTGATTACTAAGTTAAATACTAGAACTATAAACTGTTGTATTTATATATTAATTTTATCAAAAGTTTACTCACCAAATTCATATGCAACACTGTTCGATGCATAAAGTAATTCCATTCATAAATGAAAGTTAAATCATCAATCGAAACCCAAAAGGATTCCAACTTTAAGAAATTTGAAGTAATCATGCGAATCCGATGCATCTTTAACTAGAGAATTGAGGTAAAAAAAGAACTTCTTTTGAATTTCCAATCAACTAAGAAGTTATAGATCTTCTCAACAAATGGCAACACCGAATGAGGAGGTGGCATATAAGAAAAGTTAAGAACTCAATTTTGTGATTTTCACTCATGATCAATGTAGTGTGTCGTGAGACAAATATATCCGTCGATGGCTATGGATGTTCACAAATCGGAAGTCAAGTTAATTCTACCGAAATCGACTCACTTCTTTTAGTCTATTTTTCTCTCTTGTAGATTTTAAGAGCATCGATTTAATCGTATTTCTTGAAATGGCAAGTCGTGCATAAAATGGCCGAGACTAAGAGCTCCCTAAATTTATCCCGGTCAAAATTAAATATCGAATAACCCATTATAGAATCTTTGAGTTAAATAGATCCTCAATATCCTTTTAGTAGCTTTCTTATAATTTTTCATGTGTCTTAACATGTTTTTGTCCCATAGTTACCTTCCGGTGTCTTGGATTCCATACTTCTTACATATTGAATATTTTTTAACCTCCGACTCCATTGTAACAAGATCAAACATTTTCTAAGATTTGAATGTTAAATTTCTTTTCTCTTTTGTCAATTATTCCTTTGTGTTTTGTTGAATGGAACTAGATATCTCTTCTAATTCTTCTTCATTAGATGAACCCACTTCTAAATTATCCTATATGGGATAATAGGTAGGATTGGACTTCTTTACTGTGAAAAAAAAATATATAGAACCGCATAAGTTTCATAAATCTATAATTACAATAGTTCAATGTGCATATTTTATGTTTGTTGCTCTCAAAATAAGATCTTACTGCAAAAGAAAAGTGATTACTAAGTTAAATACTAGAACTATAAACTGTTGTATTTATATATTAATTTTATCAAAAGTTTACTCACCAAATTCATATGCAACACTGTTCGATGCATAAAGTAATTCCATTCATAAATGAAAGTTAAATCATCAATCGAAACCCAAAAGGATTCCAACTTTAACAGAAATTTGAAGTAATCATGCGAATCCGATGCATCTTTAACTAGAGAATTGAGGTAAAAAAAAAAAAGAACTTCAATAGAAATTTGAAGCAATCATGAGAATCTGATGCATTTTTAACTAGAGAATGGAGGTCAAAAAAAAAAAGAAAATTAGAGAAAGAGAAAAGAAAAGAATAGACATAAGAAAAGGAGAGTTTTTTTGAAGGAAAAAAATAGGCGAAAGTTAAATGAAGACTTACAGCAAAGTTTCAAGCTCTCACCGCCGTCGCTCGTCGCTCGCCTCTCGTCGCCGCTCTCTGACTCTTGCCGCCTCTCTCTGCTTGCTGTCGCTTGCCTATCTTTGTCGCTTGCTGCCGATTGCCACTTTATCAACCTCCATTGATGATTGAGGATGAAAGTCTAGGGTTTCATTTTTTTTTCTTTTTTTTTCTCAAAGCGTTTCTGAGAGTCGCTCACACTTTTGTATAAATAGGTCAATGTTGAGTTATACGGGTCAGTTCGGATCAACTAGAACTGACCCATTTAATAAATGGGCAAATTTGGGTTGACCCATTTATGACCCGACCCATATAACTCGACTCATACCCATTATAAATAGGTCAGGTCGGATTAATGGGTCTAGTCATAAATTGCCACTCCTACCTCATACCCATTATTTCCTCTATTTAGTACATATCCACGAAATTGTCCAAAACCAGGATACATCTGGGATAATAGGTAGGATTGGACTTCTTTACTGTGAAAAAAAAATATATAGAACATTATAGCAATCTGTTGATAGAAGTAGACACCTGGTGACCGGGGCTGCCAAGCAGAAGCTTAAGCAGGCTTTTTTCCCATCCCTGAGAAGTTCTTCAGCAGCAAAAAGACAGCACACTGCACTAACGTGATCACTTGGAGCACTTCCCTTGTCAAGGACCAGACCATGATAGTGATATGCTGCTGCCTGATGATTTATTTGAAGAGTGAGAATTCAAATAGACAAGTTTGCCTAATAACGGACTTCAGGACTTCAGAGTACTCTGATCTAGACAAGGGAATAGCACCTTAGCCTCAAGATACTTCCATATTGTACTCTTTTGGCAAATGTATGAAGTTGAGGAATTAAAAGTGAAAGTTATGCACTTCAAAGACTTCGGCATCAAATTAAGTTACAAGAATAAAGAAAATGGCTAAATAAATCATAAAGAAACAATTAAAACAAAAGAACGAAGCAAAGAATTGCAGTCATATCATCAATTTCATCTCTCTAACTTCTAAATAGTACATCAACAAAAAAGTTGCGAACACAAGCTTTAACATAACATTTTCCATATTTAACATAACATTTTCCATATTTAACTATCAAGCTGGAAATCAGCCGAGTTTTGCATAGATATATAACACAGGCTGTGATAACAATTTTACATACAACGATACAATATAACTTGCTTCATTAAACAAAGCAATAAGAGGCAAAAGTAGGATTTTCCAAAATACAGAAAATGGATAGATTTTTATTCCTGTGGCATATATATAGTTATCTCATCAAGTTTCTACAACTTCATCTTCATCTTTGAGATGCTCCTTGAGAGATTGAATCTGAGGCTCAAAATTCTCATTATCCCATGATGCATCAATATCTGGTAGATTGTAATCATCGGGTTTTAATGAGAGCTGGAACTCTGGAAGGTCAGGAAAGGATTGACAACCTCTGCACCAAAAGTAGAGGGATATAAAAATGTTAAAAAAAGGAAACAATAAAGAGAAAATATCACACCTTGCAAAATTAATTCATCTAACTCAAATACATCTGAGATTAGGTTGAAACCAAATTACAATGGCAAGAAAGATGTTAAAACGTTTGCTAAACCGAATCGAACCCAAGTCAAGTGTCAAAAACATCTGGACGATATGAGCTATGAGTGACATCATAATAGAGTGAGGCATTAAGGTTTATCACAACATTCATAATATAATAAAGGGTAAATGCGAACAGACCCCCTGTAGTATCACCCAATTGCGAATAGACCCCTAGCCCCAATTCTTTTTACTGTTAAAATAGTTAAAAAGGTTTTGAGGAGGCGTGTAGTTCAATTGGTGACGATAGACCCTCAATTGCTTTTTTTTTTTAAAGAGTCGAAAAAGTTCAATAAGCAGGTGTATTCACACCTACACCTGGGCCAATAGTCCAGGGAGACTATTCGCCAAAAATAGTACAGACGGTCTGTTTGCAATTGGGTGATACTACAGGGGGTTTATTCGCAATTAACCCTATAGCAAATTAATATGCATATTGTTGAATATAGTGTAATTATATTCATTGATACAGGTTTCTAATAGGTAGTTCAAGAGTTCTGCCACTTATTTCATTTTTAACTAACAAATAACAGAACAATCATTTATGAATTCG
Organism: Asparagus setaceus; assembly: GCA_012295165.1. Classification (NCBI taxonomy): domain Eukaryota; kingdom Viridiplantae; phylum Streptophyta; class Magnoliopsida; order Asparagales; family Asparagaceae; genus Asparagus; species Asparagus setaceus. The sequence goes on from CM022710.1 coordinate 24,522,598, forward strand.
AATTAAGCAACTAGTCATGTTTTTCGTCATTTTCCTCTTTATAACGTGACTTGTAACTTTAGTTTTGTTTGTTGATGATTTTACTGAAGTTTATTTCATCCTATATGAAGCATCAAACAGAATGTTCTGACAGGAGTGTTTCCAAAATGGGTCATACAAAAGCTAGCCGAGTAGTTTGACATTTATCAAGCATAGGTCAATAGATGTTGAATTGGGTGTCTATTGCAAAGAACCTGCCTTCCCAAATAGAGGACAAGGTCTTAGGTGAAGGCAATGGACAGATTTGAGTTGGAAAAAACCAATATAATCCTGATATTTATTGGAAGCACCAGAATATGTCTTGTATATGAGGCAAAAAGGTTGAAGATCTGAAGTCATATAATGTATAATTCATCATCTTGATCAACTGCTAAAGATATAGTCAAAAGAGTGTATATTTCATTCAAATTTCACACCGGAGCCTAGGATATTTCACTCTAGTTTCAGAATGGATTCAATGCAGATTTCAGGGTGTGTGGATGGAGATAATAAAGTTAAAAAACCATTTGGAGGCTTCGTACTCGATTATGAGTGGTAAACAAGTTTTTATTCTCAGCACAATTATGACAACCTGCATTTCAAGCACTTGTGTCATGTTCAGGAATAAATAGAAACTCTTCACCAAATATCTACTTGATAGGGCGGTTAATGATGGTGATGGATTCACAATGTTTCGTTCAGTTTAGAGATCATACCTGTCTTGCTCAAAAAGATAGCCATACATCTGAGCCTTCTTGGATGCCGTTTCAGGGATTTTCTTGTTCACATGTTTCATGACACCCCAAACAGGAGGAACCCTGAGAAGAAAAAGGCATCAAAAAGATTTGGATCCCTAAAGAACTAAAAACATTAAAATATATAGAACATTATAGCAATCTGTTGATAGAAGTAGACACCTGGTGACCGGGGCTGCCAAGCAGAAGCTTAAGCAGGCTTTTTTCCCATCCCTGAGAAGTTCTTCAGCAGCAAAAAGACAGCACACTGCACTAACGTGATCACTTGGAGCACTTCCCTTGTCAAGGACCAGACCATGATAGTGATATGCTGCTGCCTGATGATTTATTTGAAGAGTGAGAATTCAAATAGACAAGTTTGCCTAATAACGGACTTCAGGACTTCAGAGTACTCTGATCTAGACAAGGGAATAGCACCTTAGCCTCAAGATACTTCCATTGTATGAACAAGAGTAGTTTCTTTCCATAGCCATCATTGGTATAGCATCCTGTCAAGCAGGAGTGAGCCTGATTGACAGAAGGAACTCAAATTAGCAAGGTGAGTATACAAGATATTGTTTAATTCTAATTTGTGAGTACTTTGTAGAGCTTGTATAGCTGATAGATGCAGAATGTCTTTCTCGCTTAACATCCCAGGAGAGGGATAGTTGGCTTCTTTATGAAAGGTGATTAAGGATAACCAAACTCTTTTCATTCACATGTACCCTATGAGGTTTCAAGCTTGTTCCGAGTAGGCCTCCAATTGGATGCCTGCTTAACCCTCAATAGCCCTGAGACACCTCTGTATAGCGCAACCTGGAACTATCAGACTAAACCAAATTTGGGACTAATTGTTTCCTAAAGGAAGTAATTTTAATGTTTGGAGTTTTTAGGTTTTTGGATTTTGGGTTTATGCTTTTCTTCAAATATAATCTAAGACTAAATTCTTAATATGAAATCCAAATATGGTGTATAACACCTAGCTTTGAATTTTCTAGTAGCTAATATATCTTTCATCAACAGCCAATAGAAACAGGGAAGGTTTCCATCATGTTTGTAGACACCACAACGGTATGTGACCTAAACTGTTGTTGTATTCTCTGTAAAGGCTAATATTTGCAGCTATTTACAATGCTAATAGAAGCTATGCTTGCTACATAATGGCTAGCAGCATATAGGTACATGATAATTTCGTCTCTTGTAATGCCTATTTATATTAATAAAAGATACATAAGATGCACTTAGATACTAAATATGTGACCAAAGTCATTAGTGACAATTTGCAAAAGAATCAACAATCAAGCAGACTTTTCTAAAAAATTTTAGTAAGAAAGATAATTTTGCGCAATTGAAGCCCTAAAAAAATATGCATTGCTAACATGATGTATTGATGTGTAGTGTAGAGGCAATTCTGATTTTTATTTTTATTTTTATTTTTTATTTTTATTTTTTTTTTTTTGTCCCACAGTAGTATATAAGCAAGTTGAACAGCATATTTCTATATCTGGGGAGCTTAAGTTCTCTATCGAGGTGAAAGGACCTGACTAATTCAAGTTTCCTAAGTATATACAACATTGCTTGAGAAAAAATTCTGAAAGAGAGCTCAAAGCACACTGACTTGAGCAAAGTAGCTGACCGCCTCACACGCCAACCTCCTTTTCACGGACAAAGTAGCCTTTTCACATTCAAGAGCCAATCCTAGTTGCATTTCTACTCCCTGGAATTGAAACATAAAAGAAAACTAGTCTATTAGTGATTCCGTAATGCTAAAGGAGACAGTAGTTATCTTCAAAGCGTAGAAGTTTACAGAGTGAACCAATAATAATTCTTTGTCTCAACTTTCATATAGCAAAATTAACTCAAAGTACATTAACAGCTAGAAGAGAACAGATGTGCTGGAGCTTCATATTGTTTAATCCTTAATAAGTTCATGTTACCATGTCAACAGCTTTTTTTGCTGGGTCTTTGGCTTTCCTCTTCCACTATACTGACATTCTTCAATTTTATACTGTTACAGAATGGATTCTTAATAGCATATACATTTGCGCCCTATATTCCAAAGGCAAGATAAAGACGGAGCTATACTTTCAGTAACCATGCAGCTAAATGTTGTAGAAGATTAGCCAATCTTTAAGCTTTCTCAACTTCTGCATCCTGCTCCATAACCACCCCCAATTTCAACGGTCATACAAGTTTAGATAACAATTCAAAATGATTGCTTTTAGTGTACTAGTATCAAAACTTCTCCTGTAATCCTACCGATAGGAGCTAGAGCTATATCTTGTTCAATAGTTACAAATGAATAAGGTTAATCATTTCCTTAAAGACTGTATAATAAGCAATGTCATCATTTTTACCAAATTCTATAAATTGCAGTCACCAATGATGTTAAGACACAGATACATACCTGTGCCAGTGCTTGAGTTGACATGCACTCCAACATGCCCTCTTGCAAGCCATGTGGCAAATTCTTCCTAGAATTGTATATAGAACAATTCAGATAAAAGTTCACACCCAGTTACATGGATCAAAAAGGAACTGGAATGAAAAAGAAAAAGATAACCAACAAAAGATTCCATAAAGTTACTAACAAGACAGAAGCAGCTTCTTAGGCATTAAATATCACCTGAGGTGCAGGGGCAAATTGACCATAACATCACGAAGACAATAATCAAGGCATCCTGATGCCTTTAGCAACAAATCAACAGCAAACTTCTTTGAATCTAATAAAATATGCAATTTTTATCAGCTATATATAAATTTCATAACATAGCAATAGATGCATAGAGCAATAAGGAGGCTGCAAGTTTATTTTATCGTTTCCGTATGTTATCATTTTTATCAAAACAAACTAACCTTCAGATACCTCCCTTTCACACTCATCAGAAGATTTGCTAGGTACCAGCATAAGGTTTGCTTGCAACATCGACAATGTGGCCATCAAGTGAACCACAGACAGCACTTCATACCAAGCACTATCTATGCAAGTTTCCTACACATTTTTTATTGTAAATTTTTTACCACACATGAACAAATAAAAACTAGAATTATAAGTCACATTCTTACTTCTTCATCTTCACAGAGAACCCTCCACTTGAACTCCACCAAAGATTCAAGATTGTGTTCTACGAAATACAAACTTATATAGATTACAAGACCTTATTAAATTGCCAACAAAAAACCCGAGTGCAAAGACAATACCTTTTACAGTCAAACCAAGAAGAATGGGCAAGTACTCTTCAAGAGCTTGCTGGAGTGCAGCAACATCATTTACATCTGCAAGATCTAACAGGGTTTCAGATTGCAACATAAAATATAATACTTAAGGTCTATCAACTATATACCATTTTCTTCTGACAATGATACAATCCGATTTCGGAGTGAAGATAGTTTATCAATGAGCTCTCGAGACAGTAATCCCCTTAGAGGATGAAGGAAATCAACAGGCATTGGAACTTGAAGCATTGGGACAAAAACCACAACCTCATCAACACTACTTCTGTTCTTTCTGTTCTTTCTGTTCTTTCTCTTCTTTCTACCTCCAGAAGGTAGTGTCTTCGGGATGGAGGAAGCACAACCCATCCTTTGGATTGAAACAATTCTCTCCCTCGAGCATCCTACAACAAAAATAAGTCCAAAAATCAGCTAAATAAGATAACCGTGAAACAAGACGTAAACAAAATCGATTTCAGCCAAAGTTCTGATTGGTTTTCAACAAAATTACTCATTTTCCCCTCAACTTCTCTTTTCTCTTCTCCAATTTCTCTCTTTAACTTAAAAAACTACAGAAGTTACACAGATTTCAACAAAATCAAGAGAATTCGAGATCACAAAATGAGGCATAAATTTGAACAAAATTCCTCCTTTTCCCCTCAATTTCTCCTCTTCCTTCTCCAATTTCTCAATTTAGCCTAAAAAATTAAAAAAAAATGCACAAATTTCACACGAACCAAAGGCAAGCCCTAGATCAACAGAAGCTGAATTCTGAGGCGAAATTCACAAATTGAAAACACCACAATTGACCGATCAGAGGATGAAAGATCATTACAGAACAGTAAAAACTCGATTTTGACCTCGAAAGCAGTAAAATTGAGGACGAGGAAACTAAACTAGGGTTAGGGTTTGCGTACGAGTGGGAAGAGGGAAAGAGGGAGAAGAAGCTTCGAGGAGAAGCAATTAGGGGGGACGAATCTCTCTCGAGCGCAAACCATGGTGATCTGTTCACTGCTGACTGAGATCGCTTCGCTGTTCTCGAGGAGGAGCTCACATGGCGATGGCGAAGGATCAGCGGCCATTGATGAGTAAATTACACGACTCTCGCTCCTCAGTTTTCATGCTGAGGCTTTTTGCAAAGTAGTTCGTTGTAATCTTGGAAATTATATTTTTCCCCCATTCATTTGAATGAACGCTCTTCAAGTTTGGCGTTTAAAATTTTGAAAAAACTCCCATCAACTATGAGTGTCACACAAAGCCACTTGACTTTTACGCTTAGAAAACCCACCATGATTTACTTTGAAATTGTGAAATAATCTAAATATCCATTTGGGAAAAACATAGATTTCAATTAAAGTAAATCTCCCGCCTGTAAAAAGTGACCATGAGCCATTTATGATGCTTTTTCACTCCCTTCTCTATTCTCTCATCTTGCGAGAATCTAGCCTAATTTTTTTATGGTTGAAGAGCATCTTAGTCGTTTTTAGTCATGTACGTGTCATGTGTCACATTCAAATTATTGGTGTTAGTTGGGGGGTTAGGTGAAAAAGAAATTCAAGGAGATTTTGTTGAGAAGTTTATCTACAATGCCCTCAAACTTGATAGGATTTACTCAAATTAAAATAGTTGAGGGGTTCCATAAAAAAAATTTGAGGGGTTTTTTTAAGATGTGCCCTATCATTGAGGAGGGTTCTAAAAAAAATTAGCCCTATTTGCAATATAGTAACTACATTTATGGTCTTAACATAAATATTTAGCATTCGCATCTTTTTATATTTACTCTGTTTTAGGTCTTCTTTGAGTTAATTTGAGGAGAAATTTGGTTGTTTCTACCTTTATAATAAGACTCCCATATTGATAATGACATAGAACAGATAATGCGGCGACCAAAGACAAATCTTTCCTTTATCCTCTACAAACCGAAACAAAAATATAAAATAAGCTAATTTGCTCTTCGTTTGGATGCTAATAAGTAAACTAGTCTCTTTTTCTCTATTTTCCCCCCTCAGAAGCGAGTAGAATAGAGGTTTTGTTTTGTTTTTTGTTTTTCCTTGTACAATAAACATAACAACTTATACCTCTAGACATTTAGAACAAACTAACATTAAGCCTTAATTTGCATTTAACACCATATCATGGGAAGATTCTTTTCTATTGATGCTGCATTAAGTATATAATACAAGGACTGATATGCAATTAGTTGTCGCATTGTACAATTGCACTAAACAAATACTGAGTTGCTAAAAATTTTTGGAAGAAGGAGAAGTCACATGAAGAACAAATAGCAGACATCTTTCTTGTGCTACGTGTTTCCCTTGGGTTGAGAGCACCGTCCAAGTTGCATGTATTATTAAATTATTATTAGTCCAAACTAAACTAGAAATTGGAGAATAATCAGATTAGCTTAATTAAGATTAGCTCGAGACCAGTCTAATCCATACTAGTTCTGGACTAGGAACTTGGTTTGCTCCTGACCCGGTTATTCGGCAAAATGTGGCCTAATAAAAAACCAATTAAATTTAGTGTTTAGGTTTTGTCAAATTGGGATTATTTTTATTCCGATGTTTCACTTAATACAGTTAACTCAGTTTGTCAAACACTACCACTACCTAGATGTTAGGTGTTTGAAATTATAAGTAAAAATGGTAAAAAGAGCTTGTACATGAATATGTCATCTGAGAGAGAGACGCATACAAAGAACAGCAAGTAGAAAAATTCAATAATGAGGTGTTATTGGTTTAGGATTGTTGGTCAGGACTAGGATAATTGTTTACTAATCGTAATTTCTAGGAGTTAGACTAGGACTGGGATTTTATAGTTGGATTCTTGGATTCAAATTTAGATTCGTGGACAGTTTATTAGGGTTCTTGGATTGAGTTAGGATTTTGATAACCTTTTTTTTTGGTAATAAAGAAAAAGAACTATGTTAGAGGAACTTATCTCGAAGAGAAATTCCTCTAGCATCGTCTTCAAGCATTCTCCTCAACTCGGAAGGAGGAAAGAGAAAATCTGGAACTTCAATCAGTCAACCCGTGCCTCGCCAAGATTTCACACATCGATTACCCTCTCTCCAAATATGGTAAATCTTGCACTGCCACTGCCGCTTCAAAAAGTTTGAATTTTCTAAAAAATAAGTTTAATACAAAACATTAAATAATCAAATAAGCACAGCTAAAGTGATCTTACAGCCCTTTGATTTTGCAAACCGTTTTCCTTAATGATAATAGCGAAGCTCTGAGAAGAACGACGATGATGATGAAGTCCAAGGCGGCACTTCCTAAAGATTAACAATCGGATGATAAAGAACCACGTCGAGTAGGCTTTCTGAGAAACCTAAGCAAGATCCTTTCTCCTAGATTGAAACTCTAGCTCTCTCTCTCTCTCTTCCTCTTTTTTTTTCTCTCTTTGAATTAGGTCAGGAACTTCTGATGAAAAATGTGAGGAAAGAGCCTATATAGCCCTAGAAATGAACGGCTCAAATTAAAACAAAAAACATATCAAAATTCTAAAATTTGGTAATCAACCATCGATGGTCAGCCTTCACCATTGATGGTTAAGTTATCAACATCGATGTTTAAGTTGTCATCATCGATGATTTAAACCTCTCTGGATATTTGCATCATGTCTCTTCAAGCATTGATAGTCTATAAATCATATCGACAGTTTTCAAAAACTATTATAATAGCAATTCCAATAATCGAGTTAAAGTTATGGCTTGTGCAAATTTCACCTCCATGTATATGTCTAGCTTGCTGATTGTTTTGACGTTATCTCCTCAAAATATTCATATTTCAATCTATGCATCTGAATTGAGTTCTATTTGTTCTTGTAGATTTGTGACAAAGAGACGGACACTTTCATATACTCAAATTTGATTTTCACTCTTGATTTTTTCGAATTAGGATTATTTTTATTCCGATGTTTCACTTAATACAGTTAACTCAGTTTGTCAAACACTACCTAGATGTTAGGTGTTTGAAATTATAAGTACAAATGGTAAAAGAGCTTGTACATGAATATGTCATCTGAGAGAGAGACGCATACACAGAACAGCAAGTAGAAAAATTCAATAATGAGGTGTTATTGGTTTAGGATTGTTGGTCAGGACTAGGATAATTGTTTACTAATCGTAATTTCTAGGAGTTAGACTAGGACTGGGATTTTATAGTTGGATTCTTGGATTCAAATTTAGATTCGTGGACAGTTTATTAGGGTTCTTTGATTGAGTTAGGATTTTGATAACCTTTTTTTTTTTGGTAATAAAGAAAAAGAACTATGTTAGAGGAACTTATCTCAGAAGAGAAATTCCTCTAGCATCGTCTTCAAGCATTCTCCTCAACTCGGAAGGAGGGAAAGAGAAAATCTGGAACTTCAATCAGTCAACCCCGCACCTCGCCAAGATTTCAGCACATCGATTACCCTCTCTCCAAATATGGTAAATCTTGCACTGCCACTGCCGCTTCAAAAAGTTTGAATTTTCTAAAAAATAAGTTTAATACAAAAATTAAATAATCAAATAAGCACAGCTAAAGTGATCTTACAGCCCTTTGATTTTGCAAACCGTTTTCCTTAATGATAATAGCGAAGCTCTGAGAAGAACGACGATGATGATGAAGTCCAAGGCGGCACTTCCTAAAGATTAACAATCGGATGACAAAGAACCACGTCAAGTAGGCTTTCTGAGAAACCTAAGCAAGATCATTTCTCCTAGATTGAAACTCTAGCTCTCTCTCTCTCTCTCTCTCTCTCTCTCTCTCTCTCTTCTGAATTAGGTCGAACTTTTGATGAAAAATGTGAGGAAAGAGTCTATATAGCCCTAGAAATGAACGGCTCAAATTAAAACAAAAAACATATCAAAATTCTAAAATTTGGCAATCAACCATCGATGGTTAGCCTTCACCATTGATGGTTAAGATATCAAAATCGATGTTTAAGTTGTCATCATCGATGATTTAAACCTCTCTGGATATTTGCATCATGTCTCTTCAAGCATTGATAGTCTATAAATCATATCGACAGTTTTTCGAAAAACTATTATAATAGCAATTCCAATAATCGAGTTAAAGTTATGGCTTGTGCAAATTTCAGCCTCCATGTATATGTCTAGCCTGTTGCTGATTGTTTTGACGTTATCTCCTCAAAATATTCATATTTCAATCTATGCATCTCTGAATTGAGTTCTATTTGTTCTTGTAGATTTGTGACAAAGAGACAGACACTTTCATATACTCAAATTTGATTTTCACTCTTGATTTTTTTCAGAATTAGCAATGATTAACTTATCATCTTGCTCCATTCACTTTGAACTTGATTCTCACTTCTTATAACATGTATACAACATCTCAAACATATATTAGACCAGTATGAAAGTTTGTTATTCATCAAACTAAGTCGATTGCACGGACGTGGTTCTAATAGGGTCAATACCAAGTAGCTATAGCTTTGGGTTGAAATAGGTTCCTATAGTCTCTGTTTAAGACTCATTAGCTCAAGAGAAGACCAAATAAAAAAGCTAATTTTATTTACTATATTTTAGTGTAAGATCAACAGAGGGTAACTAATTGATTTTGGGGATTTTTTATTTTAATAATATCAAGTTTTTAGGATCATCTTTCAAAATAGATGAGATTTAAGAGCCAATATTTCAAAATCTTTTTAATTCTAATTGAACCAAGTTTTCTCGAGTTAGGGTAGACAAATAGTACTGAAGATAATGTGGACTTTTTGCCCTTCATATTAACGTTCTCGGCAATTTCAAATAGTTCACATGATTTGCATATATGTTTTAATTTAGTGGGGTTTTTCCGATTCATAACATGTAGGGGTTTGTTTAAAACACCCCAAAGTTCAGAGGGGTTTGTGAAATTTACCGTCATATAATGTAATTGTGCCTCATTTGATATGCAGGAATCAAGTCAATGAGAACAGAATGAAGTAAAAAATATAATGGAATTAATATGGGAATGAAATGCTCATTCTCATTTTTATGTTTTGATGAAATGAAGTGAGAATTATAATATTTTAATTTTTGGTATTGGATAATTAATAAGAAATCATGCATATTTGGAAGTTATTTTATTCACTACTGTCTCATTGCGTATACTCATTTCTACAAAATGTGTGAATAGATGAGAAGTGAGAATGGTCATTCTAGCTTTAAAAAAGGCCTCGTGTTTGTTAACTATGAATGAGAAGTGAGAATCGACATTCCATTCCTACCCATTCCCACGTACCAAAATGAGGCGTTAGAGTTATGGCTAGGATTATGGTTATGGTTAGGGTTACAACAAAAATTAATTGACTATTGAGAGTTATAACAATGAAACTTTACTCAATTATCTTTGCTATGACATTAACTCTGATGCCAACTAAAATCCCAGTCCTAACAAAAAATCTATTCATCATCCTAACACTAACTAACTAACAAAAAATAACTGACTATTGAGAGTTATAACAATGAAACTTTAGTCAATTATCTTTGCTATGACATTAACTCTAATGCCAACCAAAATCTCATTCCTAACCAAAAATCTACTCATCATCCTAACACTAACTAACATCCAACAAAAAAAAAGGTGTTAACATGCTCTACTTCAGGTTCCGGTAGGGTCACCTATATAGATACGCAGACTTCAAGTCACTCGTACAATTACATCATACCTTATGGTACCCAAATGTAATTAATCCTTTATTTTTTTCTATTTGTTTTCTTTGAACTGTGTGATCCAGTTACATTACAAAGTATTAAAATTAAAATACCCAATAATGATTTTATTTGTAAAAAGATATTACCTGCGGATTCAGATCCTCTCCACTATTAAAAAGTAGTGGAGAGACCACTACTTTATCAAGATTGTTGATTGTCTAGTTGTTAGTTATGATTTGTTTTTTAGTACAAATTAGGAATGAGCGTCATACATAGGGATATGATGGGTGCTAAATTTAAAATGAATCGCACTAGCTCACTAAATAATTAACGGTTAGGATAAAAAGAGTGGTCTCTCCATTACTTGCCAATATATTAAAGCATGTCAGTGCAATGGTAGACAAATTAAGTGAAGACATTTTCCTTTTCAAGAGAAATTTGGGATATAAAATGTCTTTTTTATTTTATTAAAGAGCAAACAATAAAAGAAAGTGGAAAACATGAACACAACAAGGAGTCATGAGTTACACATCATAGGTAACTTGTTGGCAGCAGCCAATATATTAGAGAAGGGTCGAATTGATGTGATCAAGATTAGATGTCTTGGGACTGCATGGAGATGGACAGAAACTCTGTTTGTTTGTTTTTTTTGGTAAGTAAAATTAATTTTCTTTTCCAGTGAATCAATGAGGTCCGTAACTATAACTGATTACAAAATCGTAGCCACTCAAACATATAGAGAGCCAACAATAACACAAGCATAACAAATAATCAAGGAAACAAAAGTCTATACTCTCATAATAGAGAGAACACTCGGTCAACAAAAAAAAAAAGACACACAGTCACACTAGCACCTCATCTTTGAAGGAAACTCAGGCTTAATGAGCATTGCACTCGCCCATTGCCTATTAAAAAGTGTATCTTTGAACCTTGATATCGTGCTGCACTGAAATATATCTTATGGGACGACCATAGAATGAAGATGGAGTCATTCTATGCCATAAGTGATACCTAGAAACTGATGGTTGTGTCCATCAAACTTGAGCACATTGTCAAAGAACATCCCGATGCCAACCAACCCCCGCATTTGCAAATCCAGCTTAGAGCCCTTGGAAAAGATCCAGCTTGTGAATGAGGCTAAATAGTGTGCATTGGGAGGCACCAACATTTTTTATTTTTTATTTTCCTTAAGTCATGAACAATGGTAATAAATAGAGCTAAGTATGTAGTATATAAGAGAGAGAGAGAGGAGAAGATGCGCATGTGTCCAGACTCCAGAGACCCTCAATAATGAAAGAAGATCACGGGTATACAACAAACAAAATCTCACATGATGGGCACAAGTATTGCCATGTACTGTCTGAATTCTGATGCACATAGATTCTATGGCAAATGCCTATTGATTTTAAGTCCTTTCTTCTCAGAGAAGAGGCAGAGCAAGGTTTCATTTTCTTCTCTTTTTTCTTAAAAATTACTCTCAGCTTTTTTTATTATTAAATAAAGATGTTATTTTACAGATCACGATCCTCCTTTTTAATCTAAGGAACATGAATAATTTGAAATGTAACTAGTATCATAATCCTCTAGAAGTGTACTCATTTTGAGTTTTTACTTAAAATTATAATCATACACTAAATAATAAATAGTTGTGGTTGAACAAATAAATTAATTCACATTGCTACCTATTTGACTACATAGAAAATTTTGACTTTCGGTCTCCTCCTTCTCTTACCTCAAAACTATATTAAATTAGCTAGTGAGTAATGAAAATCACATTATTATCCTCTTCCAATTGTGCCATTCTAGTTAATGGCAATCCTTCCTCTTACTTCAAGTGTAAAAGGGGCCTCAAGCAGGGTGACCCTCTGTCACCTATGCTTTTTAACCTGGCAGTTGATGTGCTTAGTCGAATGATTATGATCAATGCTAATGAGGGCATTTTATCAAATCTTAATCTCAAGGAACCCTTGAATCACATTAGATGCCTACAATTTGCTGATGACACCTTGCTCTTTGTCAAGAGCTCTATTGGGGACATCTCTCATCTCAAAGTTATCCTATATATTTTTGAAGAGCTCTCAGGTCTGGGAATCAACTATACTAAGTCTTCGCTCATTTACTTTGGCAAATGTTCGATTAGAGGCAATAATCTGGCCTTATCCCTTAACTGCAAGCTAGATAAACTTCCAATTAAATACCTTGGCTTACCTCTCAATTGCGGCAAATTGACTAAAGCCGAGTAGCAACCTGTATTGGATAAGCTTCACAGGAAATTAGCCTCATGGAAGAGTCACTCTTTATCTTTTGGTGGTAGATTGGTCATATTGAACTCAGTTTTAACCTCCATTCCTCTATACTTTGTCTTTTTACAAACTGCCTAAATGGCTTATAAAAGAGATTGACAAAAATCGTAGGGGCTTTCTGTGGTCAGGCAAACTAGACTCAGGATTTTTCAAATGTCTAGTTAACTGGAAAATGGTGTGTCTGAGTATGAGAGAAGGGGGGTTGGGGGTCAAAGATTTAGCCTCTTTTAATCTTTCTCTTCTCACCAAATGGCTATGGAAATGTTTGCGCAGAGATTCATATGTTGGCGAGTTTCTCCATCAACTCTACACTAGTAGTAGACTTAGTCTTCAAACCAAGACCACAACTATATCCAATTCTGCTTTTTGGAATGCAATCATTGGTCAGAAAGATGTTTTTTTATATAACATTGCATGGATTTTAGGCTCAGGAGACAATATTCATTTTGGGAGGATAAATGGCTAGGAAGGAATTCTTTAGCTAGCCTATATCCATCGTTATACTCCCTCTCCTTTTCTCCAAATGTCTCTATTAATAGTCAAGGCTACATGCAAAGTAATCAATGGCATTGGCACCCCTTGTTAAGAAGAGGTATTCCTTCAATAACTAATGTAGAAAAAACATCTCTCATGGAAATGTTGAGCTCATCTTCTGTCACAAATCAAGATGATCAACTTTATTGGTCTCTCACTCTCAATGGTGTTTATTCCGTCAAGTCATTATACACTTTCCTTAGCTCTAGAGGAGTTAGATCATGCATCTTCAAGACTATATGGAATTCCATTCTCCCAAGTAAAGTCCAATTTTTTACATGATTGCTCTCTAAAGATCGTTTACACACCAAATAGAACTTATCAAAGAAGGGTTGGACAAGAGATTCTTCATGCTCCTTTTGTCATTCCCCCTTAGAATCAAGGGATCATTTGTTCTTTGATTGTCCCACATCTCTACAAATCTGGTTGCATTTTAGACACTATGGCCCTCATCTTCAATGGCCATCTTCTCTTGACCTATTTTTAAACTCTCTGGAGACCATGAAGGGCCATAAAGGTCATCTATGGCGCACTATTTTCTCTTCGATTTGCTGGAACATATGGCTTGTAAGGAATAAACATATATTTGATCACACATCTCCATCTTATGTTTCTGTTACAAACTCAGCTATCATTTGTCTTAATGAATGGACAGGATCATTTTGATGGAGCTGCTGCTGCAGGGGTTTCTCGACATCTTGAAGCTAAACCCATACCCCACATCAGTGGATAAGAAGTGCTCAGGAGCAATGTGGGGAGCAAGGAGGTTGATACTCATGCATACAATTGAAGAAAGTTAACTTAGTTTCAGTTATGTTCATGGTTTTGTAGACTGTTTTTTTTCCAGTTTTTGTATATGTAATACTTGGGGGTTGTTTTGATTTTGAACAGTTGGACTTTAGAAATCTTAGAATCTGTCTTATATATACATGGCTGGCTTTGGTTCTTTTCTATATCTATGCATGTGGTGAATGACGGCAAGGCCCAATCTTCACCCTCATGGATGTTTAAAAGAAGAAGGTTGTGTATCCCTAAAGACAGATTCAGGAATTTCTTTTTTCTAACTATAGGACACTGTTCGTGTCCGCTTTTGTACATGTTATATACATCTTTTATAAATGAACGAGGCTTGCTCTCTGTTTTTATTCTCAAAAAAAAAAAAAAATCACATTATTATCTTTTCCACTTTGATTGGATTAGTGAAAAAAAAAATTCATACCAATTGTCTTATAATTTAATACAAATTTTTTTGCTAGTCATTTCATAGAAGGGTTTTTGAGATATTTCTCTCACATGCTCGTCTATTTTGAAATAATTAAGTTGCTAATCTAATAATATGAAATAATTAAGTTCTCCAAAACTCATTGGCTACTTCAAATTAAGCTTCATTGAGTTTAAATATGCTATTTAATCCAGAAAACTAAGTGGCTACTACTAGGTCTTCTACTAACAAATATGAAAGCGTTGACTCCTTTAAAACTTATTAAAACTCGCTATTTGTTTATATGCTTTTATTTGTAAACTTTATGCCCAATGTGAGAATTTCAGCTGGTTCTGGAGTAGTCTTCACTACTGCATGCTAGAAGCAGGGTTGAAGACAGAGATATAATAGGAAAACTAAAAAGCTAATAATAAATTTGTGCTCACAGATTGTTTTTTTTAATTTATATTTATACATGTGGAATACATCTTTTTGGTATAAAAGAACCAGATGAATTGAACTGCCATTTAGAAAAAGAAAGTATGATTTTTCTCTATTTGTCTTCTTTGAGCTGCGAGATCTGGCTAAAATACCCAATATTGATTCTACTTGTAATTATATTAGTTGCCAGTATATTAGTACATGTGAGTGCAATGGTAAACAAAGTGAAGACATTTTTTTCAAGAGAAACTTGGATAAAAATGTTTGTTTTATTTTATTAAAGAGTAATGAAAATAAAAGAAAGGGGAAAACATGAACACAACAAGGAGTCATGAGTTGCACACCATGAATAACTTATTGCTAGCAGTTAATATGCTAGAGCGTATGCTGATTGATTTAAGGTGATCAAGATCTAGCTGACAAATGTTGTTCATACTTGATGGAGTGCTGAGGAGGGATATCTTATAGGTTCTATGATATTGAAGACCCTCATGATTTTTGACCAAGTTCTTCCTGAATACTGGCATGATATGGGACACTGGAGAATGCGCTGATACGCTATTGTGGATCTAGAGATAACCCACAAAGTGACGGATTGTATCATCATGAGCCACATTGTATAAGAACATCCCGATGCCATCCAACCCCTATGCGACCATATATTTGCAATTCCAGCTAAACGTTGGTAGGATAGTTGTGTAGGAGGCTACATAGAGTGAATAGGAAGACACAAAACTTTTTTATTTTTTGTGCAATGTCATGAGCAATGAAAATGCATAAGGCGAGTATATATGTAGTATATATAGAAAGAGAGTAGAGGAGAGGAGATCAATATTGCGCATGGACTCCACGAACCTCAATAATGAAAGGAGATCACGGGTAAATAGCAAAAGAATCTCACATGATGTATTGAAGTACTGTTACTGTGTGCCCTCGATGAACAGAGATTCTATGGCGAATGCATATTGAAGGTCTCGTGCTTGGTTCTCAGACTAGAGGTAGAGCAAGCTTTCATTTTCATGTCCTTTTTCTTTAAATTTATTCACCAACTTTTTATTTGATAGTAAAGATGTTACTTCACAAATCATGGTCCTCCTTTTGTATCTTAAATGAACATAAATAATTCGAAATGTAACTATAAATATCATAATCCTAGTGAATTATACACATTTCAAGTTTTGGTTATTTGAAACAAACATTTTTTTTTGAGAAATAGATTTTGCAGTGCTACCTGTCTGTCTATATGGAAAAAAATGGACTTTAGCTCTCCTCCTGGTCACTGTAGCTCAAGCTATATTAAACTAGTGAGCAGTGAAAATCACATTCTTATTTTGCCCACTTTGATTGGATTAATTAGTAAAGAAAATATTTTCTTCATACCACTTGTCTTATAATTTAATAGAAAGTTTTGTTGTTAAGTCATTTCATAGAATAATGTTTTTTTAAGATATTTCTCTCACATCTCATCTATTTTGAAATAGTTAGGACGTTGTCCATACAATATCTCTTATTTGAGTAATAACAAACTCTCATTTGGTACTACTATTAGTTTGAGATGGTTTAGTATAGGTAAATACAGTGAGACAAGTATGAGGCGAAACAACGTGAAAATCAGCTGTTTGTTTTTTTATGAAAAAATAGAAAAGAAAAAAAATCTAAAAACAACCCTAAAAGAAAGGAAAAATCAAGAAAAAATAGGGGAAATAAAAACAAATTATATAATGCACAAATGTAAGGGTCATAGAATTTACCTTTACTTATCCCTTTGAGAATATTTGATGAAATAAATATTTATGCAAGTTGTGCTTTTGCAATAAATCCTTGCTTGCATAATGAGATTCTCTTTGCATGTATCAGCAACTTCTCATCCCTTTCTTCTTCTTGATTAGGCTAAGAAATAGATTCTTATCTTCTGAATATGCATTCAGCAACCCCACCAGATGTTGTCTTACTCCTTAGTCTTCCTGCACACCTACAGAGAAGTAAAAATGTGTGATCTAAGTGTCCATATAGGTCCATGTTGGTTAGTAATTGCACCTTTAGGTACCTAAATCTTCTTGACTATTTTAAACCTATATTGCATTCGACAACTCAATATTGAAACATGATCCATTCTACTACATAAAGTATAAATAGTAGAAGATGCATTTGAGATGAATGCAAAAGGAGTTAAATTGTTTACTTTTACAAAAGAAAGTTGAAACTTTTTATATTTTTCTAATATGAATAACCAAGTCTAGTTTTCGCTTTTGCAAATCGTTGATTGGAAATGACAATGTTTAAACCTTTAGAACCCAAAGACAATTTTTTCATGACCTTTTATAAATCAATATTTTTGAACTTTAATACTATCTTTAGCCATGAGACAACAGTGTGCTCTTTTATCATCATCGTTCAAGCTACTCTCCAAGTCGTTCTATGTAGTCACTTTAGAATTTTTGCCCTTTCCGTTATAATTATTTTTATTTAGTGGGCAACTCTTCCTTAAGTGACAGAGTTTCCTGCACCGAAA
Organism: Asparagus setaceus; assembly: GCA_012295165.1. Taxonomy (NCBI): domain Eukaryota; kingdom Viridiplantae; phylum Streptophyta; class Magnoliopsida; order Asparagales; family Asparagaceae; genus Asparagus; species Asparagus setaceus. Next base: position 24,540,200 of record CM022710.1, read on the forward strand.
ATAAATTGGTTTAGTATCAGAATCATAAGAATTGTATTTATTTACCTTGCTTGTGTAATGATCCCGTTTGTCTTGCATGAATTTCTGACTATCCTTTGATTTGAGGAAGGATTTGTAGCCTTTAACCATTTTATCAACATGACAATTTTTATCCTCAGAACTTGAGCTTTGGGATTTCTCCTTTTTAGCTTTCAGGGCTAACAACTTCTTTTTTTAATCATCTTCAGAAGCATCTCCTCTCTCTCTCTCACTCTCTCTCTCTCACTCTCTCACTCTCTCAATTAAACTTCATATGTGAGAAGATTACATACAAGATCTTCAAATTGAAAAACTCTCTCTCTCTCTCTCTCAATTAAACTTCATATGTGAGAAGATTACATACAAGATCTTCAAATTGAAAAAAATTGCAATTCTTCAATACACAGTACCTTTGGTTCCCAATCCCTAGAAAGAGAACAAAGAATTTTTCTACAAATCTCTTTGCTATCGTACTCTTTTCCCAAAGCTTTAGATTTATTTACAATATTCGTGAATCGAGTGAACATATCATGAATACTCTCCGAGGCCTTCATCTTGAAATTTTCATACTTAATCACAAGCATTATAAGTTTCGCATCTTTCACCTGTAAAGTTCGCTCGTGTGTAACTTCCAGAGTTTTTTAGATTTCATGCACAGTAATGCAATTTAAAACACAGTTAAATTCTTTAGCAATTAAGGAACAATAAAGAGCATTCATAGCTTTGACATTCAAAAATAAATTTTTTTGTCATGAGCGGTCCACTTATCTCTAGGAGTAACAACGGTGACCTCTTTTACAACAATAGTGTGTTCACTATAGCCATTCTCTACACTAAATGTTATAATCGGTGGACAACAGATAGACTCTCATACGTGCTTTTCAATAGGTATAGTTTGTCTCATCAAAAATTGGGGGTCGATTCACAGGGTGTCCTAGGAAATGTCGTTGCGGCGGTCAAAATAGATATCTCTACCCTAGGTTGTGAATCCCACATATGGGTAACGAGGCTCTGATATCACTTGTTGAATCTAAAATGCAAGCCTAGAGGGGGCGTGAATAAGTTTGCTAGAGTTTCTCACTAAAACACAGAATATGCAGTGGAAATTTAGAAAAATAAAAGTGAACAACTAAACCAAAAACCAACTAACGAACACGCAAGATTTTATAGTGGTTCGGATAACAATTCTATGTCCACTCTTCTTTCTCATGAAGGGGCTTCCGAGTTCTCCTGAATCACAACATGATTCAGTAGGCTTATAAAGACCGCACCCAAGAATCTACCTAAAACCGATCGTCTAATCTAACTCTTCATAACGAGTAACACCTAGCTCTAGCTAGTCCCAACCCTCAATTATCACCGATTTGAGTATGTCGTAAACTCTCAATTAACACCGGCTTCAGCACACCATTAACCCTCAATTAACACCGGCTTGAGCACACCATAAACCCTCTTTTCACCCTGGCTTGATTGTGCTATAAAAAAAGTTTGATACAAAGAAATAAATTTAAGCACAACTAGAAAGATCTTACAGCCTTTTTTATTAGCAAACCATCCTTCAAAAGATTGAAGTGAACCTTGATGAAGAATGGTGTAGATGATGAAGTCTAAGGGTAGCACTCCTAGAAGGTTGATGATCGGATAATGAAAAACAATGTCGAAGATGCTTTTTGAGAAGCTTGCGTAAAATCCTTTCACCAACTTGAAACCTTAGCTCTCTCTTCCTCTTCCTTTTTCTCTCTCTCTATTAGGCTAGAAATTTCTCTAGAAATCATGAGGAAAGAGCCTATACACCATCGGCAATGAACGACTAAGATTGAGCCTAAAAAACATAAAAAATCGCAAATCCGGCACTCAACCATCGATGGCCGGACTTAAGCATCGATGGGTTACCATTTACCATCAATGGTTACTGTTTTACTCTCGGGAAAACGTCAATGTGTAATTGTAGACCATCGATGAGTCATTATAGACCATCTATGATCTCAACCTACTATCGATGATTACATAGATCAGATTGAAAACTTTCCTAAAAGTTATTATAATAGTGATTTGGATAACTATCAAAAATTATGGCTCGTGTATATTTCAGCATCGGTGTATATTTTAATCTTGCTGATGACTGTGTTGACGTTGTTTAACTAAAATATTCATATCTCGAGCTAACACCTCTGAATTGAGTTTTGTTTGTTCTTGTAGATTCGTGACAATGAAACAAATACTCCCATTTACTCAAAAATAATTTTTAACTCTTGATATTTTTCCATAATCAGCTGTGATTAATTTATCGTCTTACTCTTTTCAATATCGAACTTGATTCTAATTTATTATAATATGTATAAAACATCTTAAACATATATTAGACCAATATGATGGTTTGTTATTCATCAAATAAAGTCGATTGCATGGACACAATCCTAACACTTATCGAACAAGCTCACTTCTTTTGAGATTTTCATCATGAAACTCCTATTATCATCAACCTAAGCAAAGTATCCACATCCGTTGTATGATGAATTCCTATATTGTGTTCTCCACTTGTGTGCAAGTCCTAATCCTACATTGTAACCCACAAAAACACCTCGTGTTAGCCCCCTTCATACCAACTCCATGGCCAGCTGAAGTGGAACTTGAGAACTCCATTCTCAAATTGCCAGTACACTAGGGCTTTGGGTCTAAGTTAGAGGAGGAGAGGAGAGAAAGAGATGATATCGGGAGTGTCTATGGCCTTTTAAAGACACCTCTAATGAAAAAGCCGTTGCTTTTAATGGGTTCACAGCAACATTACCATTGGAGGAAGAAGAGGAGGGAATTGTGTTTCTTAATGGGTCGGGTACAATAAGTGCGGTTTGGGTTTGGGGCTAGTTAGGTAAGGGCATAACTATTCAATGATGTTCAATGTCAAAGAAAATGGAATATTCCTTTGCATTAATAACATCAACTAACTATAGGGGCTTATATCAACATATCACAGCCATTTGAGGGGCTAATATCAAAATATGAAGATTTAAGGGGCTAATATCAACTTTTCTATGATTTAAGGGGCTAATATCTAAAAAACTCTTAACAAAAGCCTAGCCCAGATTCTATATTAAAGAAAAACAATTAGACCAAATGCTATAAATACAATTATACTACCACTAATTACTTTTATGACATTTATTAACTGTCTCCGAATACATAAAACTAAATTAAAATGATCGTAAGGAATCATTATGTTACTATTACACATAAAATACATATATAAATGCAGTGCTCAGTTAGTTATACAAATTGTTGAATTGACAAATCAATTTTAGTTGTATTATAAAACTATTTACAGTTTATGAATGGAAATCTACTATCCATTCTACTAACTTAATGATAATACATTATTATTTTGTATCATATTTCATAAAATTACTATAATTCTATTCAACCAAGGATTAAAAAGTATAAAGTCGATTGCATTATTTGTTACTAGCTCTAATTACACTGAACAAAAATAAAAACTTTAAAGTGGTGCCCGATTTATACAGGACAAGTAGTACCATTTTCTCGACACGTGTCGAGATCATAAAACTATAAATGTTGCGGATTTTATCGACTGTTCCAATGGTGAAGGGTTAAATGGGACTTAAATAAAAAAGAGAAAATTGAATAAAAATTAAAAAATGGTAAAAAAACACACGGGCTGGCTCGCTGTGAGCAAGGTTTGGCTCGGCCTAATCCGAAGCGAGTTGTGGGCCAGTCTGGGTCTAGTCCCAGATCTGTGGTTAGAGCCATAGGGTCGATCTATTCAGACCCGCCTAGGCCTGGGTCGGACCTGGCCCGACTAAAAAACTGACAGAGCATGTTCATGGATCGACCCTGCCCGGCCCAAGCCCACCCTTTCAGATCCACTCTTTCTAATCAACCTTGTGTTGCTTTTTATGAGTCCATATGATCTTTGATCACTTCCACATCAAGCACATTGACAGAACATGCTTTTCGGAATTATTTATTGCCGTCTTTCCCTATCCAACCTAATCAAGGTCCTAATAATAGACAACATTGTCACTAATTTTTGTAGAAATCTCAGCGAAGTTGTGCTATAATCCAAGTGGGCCACTTATTTGTGGAAAAAGGAAATCAGAGAGAAGTCCAAATAGAAAATCATATGCGAGTCAGGTGCTTGTTTATGTAGAAGAAAAACTCAGAGTATATCAAACAGAAAACTACACATAAAAAAGAAAATTGAATAAAAATTAAAAAATGGTAAAAAACACCTTCGGCTGTGAGCAAGGTTTGGCTCGGCCTAATCAAGCGAGTTGTGGGCGATCGGAGTCTAGTCGAATCGTGGTTAGAGCCATAGGGTCGATCTATTGAGACCGCTAGGCCCGGATCGGACTGGCCCGACTAAAAACTGACAGAGCATGTTCATGGATCGACCGCGGCCCAAGCCCACCCTTTCAGATCCACTCTTTCTAATCAACCTTGTGTTGCTTTTATGAGTCCATATGATCTTTGATCACTTCCACATCAAGCACATTGACAGAACATGCTTTTCGGAATTATTTATTGCCGTCTTTCCCTATCCAACCTAATCAAGGTCCTAATAATAGACAACATTGTCACTAATTTTTGTAGAAATCTCAGCGAAGTTGTGCTATAATCCAAGTGGGCCACTTATTTGTGGAAAAAGGAAATCAGAGAGAAGTCCAAATAGAAAATCATATGCGAGTCAGGTGCTTGTTTATGTAGAAGAAAAACTCAGAGTATATCAAACAGAAAACTACACATAAAAAAGAAAATTGAATAAAAATTAAAAAATGGTAAAAAACACCTTCGGCTGTGAGCAAGGTTTGGCTCGGCCTAATCAAGCGAGTTGTGGGCGATCAGTCTAGTCGAATCGTGGTTAGAGCCATAGGGTCGATCTATTGAGACCGCTAGGCCCGGATCGGACTGGCCCGACTAAAAACTGACAGAGCATGTTCATGGATCGATACCCAAGCCCACCCTTTCAGATCCACTCTTTCTAATCAACCTTGTGTTGCTTTTATGAGTCCATATGATCTTTGATCACTTCCACATCAAGCACATTGACAGAACATGCTTTTCGGAACTTGTAATCCTAATTTGTATTCTCTTTCTATTAGTGAAAATCCCCCTCCTTACCCGTGGGCGTAGGTAACTTGAACCACGTAAATCTCGTCTTTCTTGTTTTCTTTGTGTTTTGGCTTTCCGTTTGTGGTGGTTTCTCTCGACGGTTCCGCGGTCCGCGCGCCCAACAATTGGTATCAGAGCTATTGTTCAGATTGGAAGTGGTGTAATTTCTAATTTGAGGGGGTGTTCGGTGATTCCTGAGAGAAGCGGATTCACGAAGACAAACAGAGGATGGCGCCAACCAAGAATCACCAAAGTGGGAAAATTCGAGATTGAAAAGTTCAATGGGAAGAACGACTTTTCCTATTGGAGGATGCGATGAAAAACTTTCTAATTTACATAAAAATTGCACAAGGCTTTGGATGGAAAGGAGAAGAAGAACAAGGATATGTCTAGTGAGGATTGGGAGGAGTTGGATCTGGAAACGCAGTCGATTATCCTATGCCTTGAGAGGGATGTAGCTTTCTTGGTAGATGGAGAATGGCTAGCGTGTGGAAGAAGTTAGAGGGTACCTTCATGACGAAGAGTCTAACTAACCGGATCTACTTTTCTATGATTTAAGGGGCTAATATCTAAAAACTCTTAACAAAAGCCTAGCCCAGATTCTATATTAAAGAAAAACAATTAGACCAAATGCTATAAATACAATTATACTACCACTAATTACTTTTATTACATTTATTAACTGTCTCGAATACATAAAACTAAATTAAAATGATCGTAAGGAATCATTATGTTACTATTACACATAAAATACATATATAAATGCAGTGCTCAGTTAGTTATACAAATTGTTGAATTGACAAATCAATTTTAGTTGTATTATAAAACTATTTACAGTTTATGAATGGAAATCTACTATCCATTCTACTAACTTAATGATAATACATTATTATTTTGTATCATATTTCATAAAATTACTATAATTCTATTCAACCAAGGATTAAAAGTATAAAGTCGATTGCATTATTTGTTACTAGCTCTAATTACACTGAACAAAAATAAAAACTTTAAAGTGGTGCCCGATTTATACAGGACAAGTAGTACCATTTTCTCGACCGTGTCGAGATCATAAAACTATAAATGCTTTGGATTTTATCGATCGTTCCAATGGTGAAGGGTTAAATGGGACTTAAATAAAAAGAAAATTGAATAAAAATTAAAAAATGGTAAAAAAACACGGCTGTGGCAGTTTATTTCGCCCCTGTCAAAGGCGAGTTGTGGGCCGTCACAGTCCCAGAATCCGTGGTTAGAGCCATAGGGTCGATCTATTGATCCCGCCTAGGCCCGGATCGACTGGCCCGACTAAAAGCCCGTGAGCATGTTCATGGATCGACCCTGCCCGGCCCAAGCCCACCCTTTCAGATCCACTCTTTCTAATCAACCTTGTGTTGCTTTTTATGAGTCCATATGATCTTTGATCACTTCCACATCAAGCACATTGACAGAACATGCTTTTCGGAATTATTTATTGCCGTCTTTCCCTATCCAACCTAATCAAGGTCCTAATAATAGACAACATTGTCACTAATTTTTTGTAGAAATCTCAGCGAAGTTGTGCTATAATCCAAGTGGGCCACTTATTTGTGGAAAAAGGAAATCAGAGAGAAGTCCAAATAGAAAATCATATGCGAGTCAGGTGCTTGTTTATGTAGAAGAAAAACTCAGAGTATATCAAACAGAAAACTACACATAAAAAAAGAAAACTATAAATATTTTCTCTTTGCCTTACTAGTTTAATATTCTGTTCTTGAAAGCTAACATATCCAATTAATATATAAAATTAGAGATTCATCCAACTTTTTAGCCTTTGAAGAGTTGATGCATTAAGATCTAGTATCTCTCCTTCCCCATTCTATCCATCTTAGTCACCAACGGTCGTTTATCGACGGTCATTGAAGTTAACGATCATTCACTGACAGTCCTTGATAGAGGCGGTCGGTAATCATCGGAGACATTACCGATGACATTTCAATGATGATCACCGATAGCTACGTCCTCTCATTTCGATGCCGGGTTGCATCATTGACCAAACCTACAAACAGATCGTTGTTCGATCTGGGAGAGGGCGAAACTAAAACCTAGTCCACTGATTGCAACCAAAATCAATGAGCCGTGAGAAAAACTCCTCATGGTTGTGCAACCCGGCGATGATTTGTCATTTGATCTAGCCAGGCATGCTGACCACTTCACCAAACAACATGTTTTTCGTTCATCTGGCAAATGGACTTCTCCTGAATCCATTAATCTGATACTGGACAAGAACATCCTGATGCCATCCAACCCCTACAAGTAGCCATATACTCGTGATTCCAGCTCAAACGTTGGTGGGAAGAGAGTTGTGGAGAAGGCTAAATAGTGTGAATAAGGTATATTCTAAAGCAAAATATTTTTCATTAAACCTTCCCAGAGCTTGTCGTGTCAGCTTCTCTCTTCTCAAATTAATTCGCCATCTGTAATCCATCGCAACCATCCATTGTCTTCTAAAATCTATTCTGAATCATCATAATATCATAATATTATATCATATATATGAAAATCTTAAAATCTATTACTAGCTAATATATCATCATTTAGTAACAGATTATCTTCCAAAATATCTTCTGAAAATCACTACGAAAAATTCTCTTCCGAAATCTTTTCTAAAATCATCATAATCTTTATATTTGGAAAATATTGTTAACTAATTTATTCAGAAATCTTTCGGATAAAAATATATGAATTATATAAAAAATCCTACAGTATTGTGCGGATATAGCACTAGTGTAAGTAATAATAATAATAAATAATTCTAATTTCAAGAATATAGTTTACGCTGCCAGCTGTTTGTCATGTTAACTCAACTAACATTATGCTAGTGAAAATTAGATTTTCATCTTTTCTCTTGGTGACTTTCTTGATCTCAATTGTCATAAATATATATAATTTAATTGAATCATTTGATGACCTAATTTCCTTTTAATTTAATATCGGTTAATAAATGTTAGAAATAAAAATTAAAAAAATTATAGGTTTTATGCTTATAACCCAAATTTCATGATTGGGTTATCCAGACCACATCATGACCCTAACTTGATTCAGTCAACCAGGTAATAGCTCTAAATCCACTAAAAGTACGGGATATCCATACATAGCATGCAACTCGATCATGGCTAGTGGACCTAACCTAAAAGCCTGAATATGATGATTGCAGTCCATAACAATCAAGCTTATCAGTTTTGTTACTATGCTTTATCCCAACCCGGCCTGGTTTATGGCATCTAATTGGAGATGATGGATTCGAATCATATAATATCTTTAACATGTCATGTGATGAGATATTGATTGGATACTCAATCTAATTACCAACTATCATAACATATATGATCTATACATACGTCGGCTGTAACATCCTACTCCAATGACGTACTGCCACGTGGACTTACTTGCAAGCCAAGTATGTAGTAGAACCACATTGGCTGTTAGGATGGTAATACGTGTAGAGGTTGATCTACCCTAGGCAATCTGTATAAATATCCCTCCTATCTAAGGTAAATGGACGAATCATCTTAACCTTTGGCTCAACCGCCAACCTTGGTTTTCATGATAATTCTTTTCTAAACCCTAACCTCATGTACCTACTACTTTGACTTTTATCATCAAGAGTCTAACTTAGGCATCAGAGGGGCATTGGTGGATAGCCCACCATCATCAATCTGATGCATTCTCCATGTATCTCAGGTCATCCTCAACATTAGCCTATCATCACATCAAAGAAGGTCGTGGGCTCCTGATCATTGATTCCAATCCTGCAAACCCAATCCAGTAAGTTTGTTTCCCTAGACCATGATGAAGACTCTAAATTTAAGGAATGTTTGGCAACTTCAAAACAAGACAGGACCTTAACTAGGCCAGGATTGGTCCATATAAGAGTTGCCCCACAGAAGAATTAGTTCGGGACTAGATTTTGTACTAGAAAAAACTAGTTCAACTTGAGCTTAATTTTTGCCAAATTAAAAGTAAGATTTTAGACCAAAGTTGTACCACCTAAAACAAGTTTATAGTTGCCAAACGCACACCTAGTTTGTTTAGCAATTCTTTCAAACTAGACAATGATTGATCCTAGCCTAGTTATTTGTCACTTTGAGTTACGGCTACAATTCTTTAAAATACTTAAGAGGGTTATCTAAAACACGGCCAAACTTAAAGGGATTTTGTGATTTACCCTAGAATATAAAACATATCCTAAATTTGGCAATTCTTTAAAGTACTAGGGTTGCCAAACACACCCCTAATTTGTTTAGCAGTTCTTTAAAATACTTAAAGGGGATTATCTTAAAACACGGCCAAACTTAAGGAATTTTGTGAAATTTACCTAGAATATAAAACGTTGAATCCAATAAAAAATAAACAATGCATTAAGACTAAAACTACAGTACACGATATCCAAATTAGAATCCTTCTTTGGATCCATTTCCCTAAATTTCATCGATAAATATCTAATCGAATTGTGTAAAAACGTCCCTGCCATCCAATCCCTATGTAGCCGTATATTTGCAATTCCAGCTCAAACTCTGATGGGAAGGGAGGAAGAGAGTTGTGAAGAGATATAGCTTGACGCAGTATTTCTTTTTTTTTTTTCTTTTTGCGAAGTCAGGAGCAACGGAATCGAACAACGCAAACATGGACAATATATAGTAAGAGAGGTGGAGGAGGGAGATGCAATGTTCATGGACCCCATGAAAGAACCTCAATAATGCAAGGAGATCACGGGCAAGAAATGAAAATGAACATGATGCATTCAAGTGATGATGGTACTCTCTGATGCAAAGAATCTATATCAAATGCCTACTGATGTTTTGTCCCTGGGGACTGTAAATAGTGCCAATGCAATCTTTAGTGTTTGGGGTTTTAATTAGATATTAGTTCCTTAAATCTTCAATAATTGCATATTAGTTCCTCAAAGCTTGAAAATTGCATATTAGTCCCTCAAATCCTATAGGGTCTTGAAATGGTGCCTCTATTAGTATTTTTGTTAAAAATCTAACTAAGATCAGGTTAATTCGACACAACATTTATAAACACTAATCTACCACTTTATATAATGTTTCAAACCTTTGTGAAGTGCAACTTTGGGTTAGGATTCCTTTCTAACCATTCGAGAAGAGGAACTCAAGTGTGCTTGAGTTTTCTTACTGAGCATTGGGTTTAAACCCATTAAGAAATGAGTTTGGGCACATAGCAAGAGGGCAAAAGGTAATTTTGCCTCTAACCATTAGATTTGTGGGATATTCCTATTAAATCAATGTGTGTTAACTAGAAGGACCATTTCAAGACCCTATAGGATTTAAGGGAATAATATGCAATTTTCAAAATTTGAGGGACTAACATGCAATTATTGAATATTTAAGGACTAATATCTTTGAAAAACCTTAATTTTTGTCCTTTTCATTGAATTTTGATACTCTCAACTACTTATTTGATTGAAGAGATATCACACAGCTTACAGGTCATTGATTATCCAGTTATATAGTAGGAGTAATCATCTTATCGAAACCTCTCGCGATGCTGGGAGGTTCCGAGCCATATGTTAACAAAGCAGAGGCGATGAGGTAATTTCACTGCTTGTATAACTTCAGAACTGCCGTCTTAGGGTTCGATAGGATGATTACTGTATAGTAGATGAGATGATTAATTGTCTTATCATTTAGTAGTGTTAATATATATATATATATATATATATATATATATATATATATATATATATATATATATATATATATATATATATATATATATAAAATAGAAGTTGAGAAAAGAATTTATAGGATTATAGAAGGGTAAATTACACTAAACCCCAAGAACTTTCAATACGATTCAGTAAATCCCCAATAAGTTTCAAAATCATATTAACCCCACCCCCAAAAAAAAAAAAAAAGAAAAAAAAAAGAAAAGAACTTTCAAAAATCACCACAAACCCCCAATAACTTTCAAAATCACACCAAACCTCCAATAACATTTTTATAATTCTTTGAAAACCCTAATTTTGCATATAATCCCCATAAATTAGAATAAAAATATATAAAAAGACATTTTGAAGGATAATTTCAGCAAAAGAAAAAACAAAAGGTTTTAGACCCCAACACGGGCCAATGAGGAGGAAAGCGAATGATAAAAAGAGATTTATGTTTTAGGATTGAAAATATAAAAGGTCATAGAGGGTTTTAATAATTTACGGGTATTTTGGTCTTTTAAGTCACATTGGTTGCACTTGCCATGTCGATGTAATGGTGTTAACTTTGGGAGTTTGCTGCAAAAGTTATTGGGGTCTAGTGTGATTTGAAAGTTATTGGGTTTAGTGTGATTTCTTAAAGTTCTTGAGGGTTTAATTAGTGCAAAACAATGAAATTTCATGGTATTTTAGGGTAAATTACCCATTGTAGAAATAATTATAGTTTGAAACGCGCCGTTACTATTTTAGATAAGGGATGTAGAGACAGGGCAAAAATTCAAAGCAGACGGCATATTGTATATATAATTCAAAAACTAAATGAGATTTGATATTTCTATTAAAAAATAAATTAGATTTGATATGTTATGTTGGTAAAACTTCAAATAAATTAGATTTGATATGTTATGCCGCTAAAAAATTAAATTAGATTTGATATTTTTATTTGCTAGCAATGTACTCAGTTTCATCCTTGAAATGCTATTAAACTCAATTTGTATTTGTGTAAAAACATATACTTACAATAGTTTTTGCAAGAAGAAAAGTTACTCTTTGGCTTATTTTTCGTAAACTGGTTTAGATTTGGTGTTGACCGCTATAAATTGCATTTTTCTGACTGTTCTGTATGAAGTATTTGCCATATAGATATAGTTGACCTATTTTGCACATTGAGAGGCGACAAGGTCCGCTCCTCATTCTCATAGAACTCTATGGTGGGAGTTGTTCATTTCACTGAAAACAAATATAGGAGCACAAAGTTGATCGCAATGTCTATTGTGTTTGTAATTACCTTGTTAAATTTTGTTTGGAGCATCTTGCCCTGCTTTTGTCCTTTAAAAAGAATAAGAAAAGTTGCTAATTTCATGTTTGAGTCATAGGCTAATGACGCGTAAGCTATGATGCTTTATATATCACCAACTATTAAAGAGGGTAAAATAATACTCCATTTAAAAGTATGAGTTTGAGAAAAGTGTTCTATGGTCAATATTACTCTTTACTATTTTAAATATTACATTTTAATCATAATCTATCCTAATATCATTCTAAAATATTATTATCCTACCTAATTAATATCATTCTAAAATCTATCAAAAGAAGGCATCGGGGTTATCCATAACCTAGGCATAATCCCAAATATATGTGTATATTATTTACCTTTTGGATTAGATACTTGCTCACATCAACAATTTAAATAATCCTCATTATCCTATCATCACTATGTATTTGTCCTCTTGGGCTTTTAATGGCCCATGAGAAAATTCAATTGTATATCTATAGAACTCTACTACTAATATACACATATATAGACAATTATTATTCATCAATAGTATTATCACGTACTAATAATTTCAAAGGGCGGAGAAGGACCAAAACCAGAGAAAGCAGTTTAAGAAATTATACAATAGTTATTTAAATAGAACTATATTTATAATTGTTATCCTCTCACATGCAATATCACATGCCTATATATATAAGCCAAGAAATTGCAACAATTTTCATACCACTTTCGTCTCCTTCAACAGGTATGTGCATTTATTATTTTCTTCTTATTAGATTAGATTATTAGATTAGATTAGATTGTTTAAAAGTAGTTAATTATATTGTATGTTTGATCTTTTTTTAGATCAAGAAATTACAACAATTTTCATAGCACTTTCGTCTCCACGGTATGTGCCTTTGTAATTTTCTTCTTATTAGATTAGTGTTGATAGTCTAAATCACACCTGATCCTTGATTATGAGTTTGAAGATGATGGGAATTCGCTAACTTTCTCAGAATATCTGGTTTTGAGAGGGGTGCATCACGCACAAGTGAAAACTCGTAAGAGGGCTGGTCTATTTCCGGTGGTTCCTCCGAACAATCAAGTCACCGGTGCTTGTGTGGAGGAATAAAATGAACTAGCTGAGTTAAGTGTTTAGGGTTGAAGAGGATGTTGAGTCCTTACTTGAAATTAGCTTACCTTGATATTTAGAATAGTTTAGTCTTTATAGCAAGAATGTGGGGTAATTCGGTCCGGTCGGTGTGAGTCAGCCCTTCTGAAGTGTCATTTCTAGCAAGTGGAAGGGGTCACTTCGATCGGGCATGAGTCGTACTAGTCATTTGCCTTTACAAGTGTCGCCGGTGAGTGGATGGAGTCGTGTCGGTATTTAATGGGATTTGGCCGGTGTCTTGTCGGCATGGTCCGATGTGCCTTAAAGACTTGGGGATGGAGTAATGATGACACCGATCATGCATTTAATGTGATGGTGATGACTGTCGATGGGAACTCGAGGTAACGGTCGACTGCGAGTGCCGAGTGGGGTGTCGAGAAGTACCTTCAGTCGACTCAGAGGAGTCGGCCAAGCGTCGGTTGGGCAATTGGTTTGTCGAGTAGACTCGTCGAAGTTAACCTAATGGGGAGGCGACTCGTGCAGCTTCGAGTCGACTTTGGGAGGTGTCGACTTGTTGAGTAGTCTGAACTCAAGGCGGTCCCCTCGATGCGGCCTGCGGTTGGATTATGCCTAATGTGGGATACTTATGCGCTACTAATTGGGGTTTAGTACTTTAGTGATTGAAGCACCATAACAATTAGATTATTAGATTAGATTAGATTATTTAAAAGAAATGAATTATATTGTGTGTTTGATCTTTTTTTAGACTGTTTAAATATTGATAGTAATAAGTTTTAGATCTCTATTATTTTCTTCTTATTAAATTATTTACGTGCAGTGAGTTTTTGACTATTTTTAGTTTATTTCTTAAGCATTATAGTGTTTTTGCCTTCTCAACAAATTAATTTTTTATTTCTCAAGCATTATAGTGTCTATGTTTATATTTTTAACAAAAGTAAGATTGTGCTTAATCTATCTTTAGACATGCTAAGAAATTGACATACCAGTCACTACAATAATAAAAGGACCCACGAACAAACATGATTATAATTTTCTTCAACCTTTGAGACTTCACTACATGTTCTTTTATATTACGGTATAGCTTAGAATATTTATTTAGATGACTATGAAAGTTAATTCCGATTTTATCCGTGTAGAATGTTAAATAGAACACATACATATATCCATAACTGTCAAAATACAGATATGAAGTAGAATCTGGATCGGTTTTGTGGTAGCTATTTACATTTACATCCCTAATGTTATGTAATGTTTTGAATACCCAGTTTGATATTTCACATAAAAGCGAGTGTTGTCCACATTTAATTTGTTCAAGTATATCTATAGGCTCTTGCAATTTCAAAGGAATTAGAAGAATAGTGGTGGGACCTCTTTGAATCTCTATACCCTACCAATCAAATACAACTTGATCAAACCTGACCAAATATTATAGCAAACTGCTTCAATTGGATCTAAAGATACATTGGCATTCACAGCAACCGAGACTAAATGTGTTAAAGTGTCCTTTTAGCACCTGCAAATAAATCCAAAATAGTTACCAGGTAATGGATTCATAGCAATACTATAACTCATTGTCTCATTTCCATCAAAATCACAACAAATGAAGCACAACTCTAAAAGCATCCTGCAGAAGACTCAATTCTGCAACCAGGTACATTGGCATAAAAACCATGGGACTAGCTCAAACTCTAGCTGAGGTGAAGAAGTTTTCCCCCATCCCTCCTCCAGAGACTCCACATAAATATAAACTGAATGTTAATTGCGCACATACCCCTTGTAGTATTGTTGTTTTGAACTCACTCCCCCTGGTTAATTTTTGTGGCTCTTTTACCCTTGGTGAAATTTTGGTTAATATTGCCCCGTGATGAAATTAATGAGTCAATGTCAAAGTAAAAGAGTGAAAAACTTAACCCAAGGTTCTATCAGTAGCTGTTGAACAATGAAACTACAATGGTAGTCGGTGGAGAACAGCTATACTATAAGGGGATATACATGCAAAAACCCTGTAAACTAACCTCTGAATAAAAGATGTCTAGCAATGTGTTGATCCCATTTACAAGTTGTTAGGGAGATCACATAACACAGATGTGGAATAAAAATATTGACACATCATATATACAATCATGGGTATGTAGCATCCAAGCATGCACATGAAGCATTCATGCACATGTACACACAAATATATCACACACATACTCACAAAAATGCACTCATGCAAACACATGCAACGATAACATTTAAGAGGATATTGTAAGGGAAAACGACGTAAATGTTGGCAAAAATTATGCAAGAGATCTAAGTATGGTATAAGACAATATATTCACTGTTTGAATCGTAGAGTAGAAAGTCAATCTTGGCACCGAGCTATTTTTAAGATTAGTAACACAAGCTTATCAGTTCCAGTATTTCAAAACAAAAGCCCTATTTGCCAGGAAAAAAATAGAACAAGAGATCATAACTTGAAAAAACTTAACCTCGAGGGCTACATTCTTTATACGGATATATTCAAACTTTACTTTTCATGAGACGAGGAAAGATGTTTTGGACAAAACATAGGGATAATTTATCCCATAAGTAAGTAACCTAATAGTCATAGTGACTTTTGCCAAAGGGCAGAATAAAAGGAACATTGTTTGCTTTGTGGTGACTGCCTTATATATGTATTATAAATTTATAATATTAAGAGTACTGTCTGATTACTCGACTATATAGTAGTGAAGGAGAAGTTATGATAAATAATCCCTCTCTTTCTTTTCCAGGAAAAAATAGAACAAGAGATCATAACTTGTAAATACTTAATCTCCCATAAGTAAGTAACCTAACAGTCATAGTGCCTTCTGCCAAAGGGCAGAATAAATAGAACATTGTTTGCTTTGTAGTGACTACCTTATTTATGTATTATAAATTTATAATATTCATGGAACAGTCTGATTACTTAACTATATAGTAGCAAAGGAGAAGAAGAACAAGGATATGTCTAGTGAGGATTGGGAGGAGTTGGATCTGGAAACGCAGTCGATTATCCTATGCCTTGAGAGGGATGTAGCTTTCTTGGTAGATGGAGAGGAAATGGCTGAGCGTGTGGAAGAAGTTAGAGGGTACCTTCATGACGAAGAGTCTAACTAACGGATCTACTTAAAATCCAAATTGTATACTTGCAAGATGGAGGAGGGCTCATCAATCAGGAACACATCAACAAGTTTGATAGGATCATATCAGTTGAAAGACATAGATGTTAAAGTAGGAGGCGAGGATCAGGCTTCTACTACGTCTCCTGAAAGTCTTATGAGAACACAGTGCAAACACCGATGCTTGTGGGAGAAAATTTGAAGATGGATGAGACTAGAACGGCACTTCTAGCGGACGATCTTGAAAGATTGCAACTAGTGACATGGCCAGGTGGTAACAAGGAACAAGCGCAGGGATTGTTTGCAAGAGGAAGAAGCAATGAGCGAGGAAAAGGCAAGGGAGGAAAGTCTAGATCTAAATCAAGACCTCTTGCGGAAAAGGATGTTTCAAGTCGCGGTGAAGCCGGGCATTTCAAAGTCGGTATCCAAATAAGAGAGTAGGTGGAAAGAAGAACAACAACAAGGCCGAGAGGAGAGGGCAAGGAAGAAGCGAGCTACGTTTGAGGAAGGGCGATAAGGAGTGCTATGTCGTCACGGTGGCGAGGATATCTCAGGAAGTGGATACTTGATCACGGTTGCTCTTACCATATGTGTCCAAATAGGAAGTGGTTTACTACCTCACAGGCATTGATGGTGGAACTGTATTGATGGGGAATAACCATGCTTGTAAAACAGTGGGGCTAGGTAATATCAAAATCAAGATGCATGATGGAGTGGTTCGAACCTTGGCGGATGTGAGGCATGTTCCCGACTTGCGGAAGAATCTTATCTCGGTTGGTGCTTTGGACTCCGGTGGTTGCGGATTGTGGCGGAAGCGGAGTGAAGAAGGTTGTTCGTGGTTCCTTAGTAGTGATGAAGGGTGTTCGTCACGGTAATCTATATACTCTCGAATGCAGCGGTGGCAGGGAGATCTGGCCGGTTGGTGAAGTGGTGGAGACCCATGTGAGCACACGGTTATGGCATAGGCGGCTTGGGCATATGTCGAGAAGGGTCTAGTTCGCTTGGTAAAGAGGGTCTGGCGAAGAATCGAAGGAACCTAGCATGGATTTTTGTGAGGATTGTGTGTATGGAAAGTCACACAGGTCAAGTTTCAACAAAGAAGTCTAAGAGCGAGGGATACTAGATTATGTGCACACGGATGTTTGGGGTCCGCTCGGACAACTTCAAGGGTGGTTCAGTATTATGTCTCGTTTATAGATGATTATTCTAGGTATGCTTGGATTTACTTTCAAGCACAAGAATGAGGTGTTGAGACATTCAAGAAGTGGAGAACAATGGTTGAAACAGACAGAAAGAAATTGAAGACGCCGAGATCGATAGCAGTGCAGTATCTGAGATGGTGCTTTCAAGGAGTTCTGTGATCGAGGAGAATTGTTCGACCTTGCCAGTCCTACAATAGCGGAATGGGGTCAGCGGAGGAGACGGGCTAAGGGGAGAAAGTGAGTATCACGATCTTATCGAGGATTGGGCAGCGAATGGTGGGCGAATCGGTGGCTCTGACTTGTTACATTATGAACCGTTCACCACATTCGACATTGGATGGTGATACACCCTATAGGGTGTGGTCGTGGGAGCATGCGATTATGATAGGCTCGAAATTTTTGGATGTACGCCTACTATCCGTCAACGAGGGAAAGCTTGAGCGATGGCCAAGAAGGCAATATTCTTGGGATATGCAAAGGCGTAAAGGCTATCGCCTTTGGTGTCTGAAGATTCAAAGTTCGTGGTCGGCGGGGATGTTACCTTTGATGAGAAATCCATGATTGCTAGGGCGTCCAAGGATGATGGTGTTATGGTGGTGAGACTTCTAAGTCTCGGGTTATTGAAATAGAACCTAAAGACCAACTAGATTCTAATCGTGCTCAAGTGGGAAGTCGGGTAGATGATGAGCTTGGCGGGGAGGAGGTTCAGCGAGGAAAATACAGGCACTACAACAACAGCGGCTCGAGGATAATTTGGCTTCCACTAGGCCAGCGAGCATACAAGCGTTCTAAGGCGGGGGCTGATCAACCTGAAGCACTATGGGCGAGCTAATATGGTTGAATACGCACTCGGTGGAGGAGGACGAGCGGTCTCCTTCAAGGAAGCTATTCGGGACAAGGATAGTGAGAGTTGGTTGGCTGCGATGGAGGAAGAGATGGAATCTCTTGGAAGAATCATATATGGGAGGTGGTCCCATTGCCCATAGGAAGAAAAGCTATTGGTTGTAAGTGGGTGTATAAAAGAAAGGAAGATCTTTGAGCTTCGGTGGTGTAAGATATAAAGCGAGGCTAGTGGCTAAGGGTTTTGCCTGAGAAAGAGGGTGTGGATTACAATGAGATATTTTCTCCGGTGGTGAAACACACATCTATTCGGTGCTATTGAGTATTGTTGCTTATGGTGATTTTGAGTCGGATCAACTTCGATGTTAAAACGACCTTCTTGCGGAGACTTGGATGAAGAGATCTACATGCATCAACCCGAGGGCTACAAGGTTGAGGATAAGTAGAATCATGTGTGTCGTTTGAGGAAGTCCTTTGTATGGATTAAAGCAATCTCCCGGCAGTGGTACAAGCGATTTGACTCCTTCATCTTTGAAGCATGGGTTTTCGGCGATCATGATTGTTGTGTTTACATTGAAGCTTGCGGAGGTAATTTTATCTATCTTTTTGTATGTGGATGACATGCTTATTGCTTCTAAGAGCAGGGTGGAGATAGATAGGTTAAAATCTCAACTTGGTGAAGAGTTCGAGATGAAGGACATGGGTGCTGCTAGGAAAATCGGGTATGGAGATTAGAAGAGAGGCGAATCGGCGATTGTTCTTAGTCGGAAGGGCTACATAGAGCGGGTGATCGCGAGGTTCGGGATGCAAAGTGCTAAGTCGGTGGTGACTCCATTGGCTCCACACTTTAGGCTTTCGGTAATCAATCTCCCACTGTGGAAGAAGGCACATGGGCGTGTTCCCTATGCTAGTGCAGTTGGCGGTTTAATGTATGCAATGGTGTGTACACCGGATATTTCACAGGCGGTTAGTGTGGTCAGTAGATTCATGGCGAATCCGGGAAAGGCGCGGGAAGCGGTGAAGTAGGTCCTCAGTACTTAAAGGGTACCGTTGATACGGTCGTGTTTTGGTGGAGAAACATGTCGATTGATGGGTTTGTGGACTCGATTATGCGGGCGATCTAGATAGACGGCGATCTACTCTGGTTATGTATTTAAGATACATGGAGCTCCGATTAGTTGGCGATCGATGTTACGAACTCTGATGGCACTTTCTACTCTGAGGTGAGTACATGACCATGACAGAGGGAGTGAAGGAAGCACGTGGTTATGGGGTCTTCTAGGCGATTTGGGGATTGGCGGAAAATGTGAACTTGTGGTGTGACAGTCGAGTGCAATTCACTTGGCGAAGAATCGGGTTCAACATGCTCGTACCAAGTATATCGATGTCGGTATCATTTTGTGCGGGATGTCATAGAGGAAGGTGATATTTCTCTCATGAAGGTGCACACGAATGAGAATCCCATGGACATGTTAACCAAGGTGGTCACGGTAGTAAGTTTAAGCATTGCTTAGACTTGCTTCATATCAACCGTGTTGATCCGCCTAAGAGGGCATGGCCCTTGGTATTAATGGGTAAGGTGGAGATGATTTGAGGTGAACTACGATGAGCTTGATCCCTGGAAGTGCGTAGGCACCCTGCTGTGCAGTGGCAATTTGGATTGGCTGGATTGGTGATGGAGATCTCTCTAGATGTTCTTGGTGTTCTTCGGTGTTAGTCCAAAATTTGAGGTAAATCAAATGATATGCGAGGTGGAGAATTGTAGAACATGCACAAAACATGCACAAGACAGCTGAGTTCAAGAGTCGACTACTAGGCATTGTAGTCGACTAATATGAGTTGTAGTCGACTAATATGAGTTGTAGTCGACTAATATGAGTTGTAGTCGACTAATATGAGTTATAGTCGACTAATGCAGGCGGTCCAGCGGGTCTGATTAGGAATTTGTTTCAAACCCATTCGCTTAGAGGCTATAAATAACCCCTAACCCGATTGTTAGGGTAAGTTTCAAGCACGTTTTGGAGCGACCTTTGAGAGGGTTTTGTGCATCTTTGGAGAGGAGATCTTTTGAGAGATTGAGAGGTTTGTTTTAGGGTTTCTTTGTGAGAACTTGTAATCCTAATTTGTATTCTCTCTTTCTATTAGTGAAAATCCCCTCCTTACCCGTGGGCGTAGGCAACTTGCCGAACCACGTAAATCTCGTGTCTTTCTTGTTTTCTTTGTGTTTTGGCTTTCCGTTTGTGGTGGTTTCTCTCAACGGTTCAGCGGTCCGTAGCGTGAAGCGAGTTTTGGTGGGAGCGAGTAGTCGACTAATATGAGTTGTAGTCGACTAATGCAGGCGGTCCAGCGGGTCTGATTAGGAATTTGTTTCAAACCCAATTCGCTTAGAGGCTATAAATAACCCCTAACGATTGTTAGGGTAAGTTTCAAGCACATTTTGGAGCGACCTTTGAGAGGGTTTTGTGCATCTTTGGAGAGGAGATCTTTTGAGAGATTGAGAGGTTTGTTTTAGGGTTTCTTTGTGAGAACTTGTAATCCTAATTTGTATTCTCTTTCTATTAGTGAAAATCCCCTCCTTACCCGTGGGCGTAGGCAACTTGCCGAACCACGTAAATCTCGTGTCTTTCTTGTTTTCTTTGTGTTTTGGCTTTCCGTTTGTGGTGGTTTCTCTCAACGGTTCAGCGGTCCGCTGACGAGCGAGTTTTCGGTGGGAGCGAGTAGTCGACTAATATGAGTTGTAGTCGACTAATGCAGGCGATTCAGCGGGTCTGATTAGGAATTTGTTTCAAACCCAATTCGCTTAGAGGCTATAAATAACCCCTAACCCGATTGTTAGGGTAAGTTTCAAGCACATTTTGGAGCGACCTTTGAGAGGGTTTTGTGCATCTTTGGAGAGGAGATCTTTTGAGAGATTGAGAGGTTTGTTTTAGGGTTTCTTTGTGAGAACTTGTAATCCTAATTTGTATTCTCTCTTTCTATTAGTGAAAATCCCCTCCTTACCCGTGGGCGTAGGCAACTTGCCGAACCACGTAAATCTCGTGTCTTCTTGTTTTCTTTGTGTTTTGGCTTTCCGTTTGTGGTGGTTTCTCTTGGCGGTTCGGTGATGTATTGGCAGGTTTTGGTGAGAACAGTAGTCGACTAATATGAGTTGTAGTCGACTAATGCAGGCGGATTCAGCGGGTCTGATAGGAATTGGTTTCAAACCCATTGGCTTAGAGGCTATAAATAACCCCTAACGATTGTTAGGGTAAGTTTCAAGCACGTTTTGGAGCGACCTTTGAGAGGGTTTTGTGCATCTTTGGAGAGGAGATCTTTTGAGAGATTGAGAGGTTTTAGGATTTCTTTGTGAGAACTTGTAATCCTAATTTGTATTCTCTCTTTCTATTAGTGAAAATCCCCTCCTTACCCGTGGGCGTAGGCAACTTGCGAACCACGTAAATCTCGTGTCTTTCTTGTTTTCTTTGTGTTTTGGCTTTCCGTTTGTGGTGGTTTCTCTTGGCGGTTCGGTCCGCATGACGAAGCGAGTTTTGGTCGGAGCGAGTAGTCGACTAATATGAGTTGTAGTCGACTAATGCAGGCATTCAAACGGGTCTGATAGGAATTGGTTTCAAACCCATTGGCTTAGAGGTATAAATAACCCCTAACCGATTGTTAGGGTAAGTTTCAAGCACGTTTTGGAGCGACCTTTGAGAGGGTTTTGTGCATCTTTGGAGAGGAGATCTTTTGAGAGATTGAGAGGTTTGTTTTAGGGTTTCTTTGTGAGAACTTGTAATCCTAATTTGTATTCTCTCTTTCTATTAGTGAAAATCCCCTCCTTACCCGTGGGCGTAGGCAACTTGCCGAACCACGTAAATCTCGTGTCTTTCTTGTTTTCTTTGTGTTTTGGCTTTCCGTTTGTGGTGGTTTCTCTTGACGGTTCGGGCGTCCGCTACGTAAAGCGCAAGTTTTCGGCCGGAACGCAGTAGTCGACTAATATGAGTTGTAGTCGACTAATGCAGGCATTCAAACGGGTCTGATAGGAATTGGTTTCAAACCCATTGGCTTAGAGGTATAAATAACCCCTAACCGATTGTTAGGGTAAGTTTCAAGCACGTTTTGGAGCGACCTTTGAGAGGGTTTTGTGCATCTTTGGAGAGGAGATCTTTTGAGAGATTGAGAGGTTTTAGGATTTCTTTGTGAGAACTTGTAATCCTAATTTGTATTCTCTTTCTATTAGTGAAAATCCCCTCCTTACCCGTGGGCGTAGGCAACTTGCCGAACCACGTAAATCTCGTGTCTTTCTTGTTTTCTTTGTGTTTTGGCTTTCCGTTTGTGGTGGTTTCTCTCGACGGTTCCGCGGTCCGCGCGCCCAACAAGGTCCTAATAATAGACAACATTGTCACTAATTTTTTGTAGAAATCTCAGCGAAGTTGTGCTATAATCCAAGTGGGCCACTTATTTGTGGAAAAAGGAAATCAGAGAGAAGTCCAAATAGAAAATCATATGCGAGTCAGGTCCTTGTTTATGTAGAAGAAAAACTCAGAGTATATCAAACAGAAAACTACACATAAAAAAAAGAGAAAACTATAAATATTTTCTCTTTGCCTTACTAGTTTAATACTCTGTTCTTGAAAGCTAACATATCCAATTAATATATAAAATTAGAGATTCATCCAACTTTTTGGCCTTTGAAGAGTTGATGCATTAAGATCTAGTATCTCTCCTTCCCCATTCTATCCATCTTAGTCACCAACGGTCGTTTATCGACGGTCATTGAAGTTAACGATCATTCACTGACAGTCCTTGATAGAGGCGGTCGGTAATCATCGGAGACATTACCGATGACATTTCAATGATGATCACCGGCGGCTACGTCCTCTCATTTCGATGCCGGGTTGCATCATTGACCAAACCTACAAACAGATCGTTGTTCGATCTGGGAGAGGGGCGAAACTAAAACCTGGTCCATTGATTGCAACCAAAATCAATGAGCCGTGAGGAAAACTCCTCATGGTTGTGCAACCCGGCGATGGTTTGTCATTTGATCTAGCCAGCCATGCTGACCACTTCACCAAACAACATATTTTTCGTTCATCTGGCAATGGACTTCTTCTCCTGAATCCATTAATCTGATACTGGACAAGAACATCCTGATGCCATCCAACCCCTACAAGTAGCCATATACTCGTGATTCCAGCTCAAACGTTGGTGGGAAGAGAGTTGTGGAGAAGGCTAAATAGTGTGAATAAGGTATATTCTAAAGCAAAATATTTTTCATTAAACCTTCCCAAAGCTTGTCATGTCAGCTTCTCTCTTCTCAAATTAATTCGCCACCTGTGATCCATCGCAACCATCCATTGTCTTCTAAAATCTATTCTGAATCATCATAATATCATAAAATTATATCATATATATGAAAATCTTAAAATCTATTACTAGCTAATATATCATCATTTAGTAACAGATTATCTTCCAAAATCTCTTCTGAAAATCACTACGAAAAATTCTCTTCCGAAATCTTTTCTAAAATCATCATAATCTTTATATTTGGAAAATATTGTTAACTAATTTATTCAGAAATCTTTCGGATAAAAATATATGAATTATATAAAAAAATCCTACAGTATTGTGCGGATATAGCACTAGTGTAAGTAATAATATTAATAAATAATTCTAATTGTAAGAATATAGTTTACGTACCCATTTGTTTGTCATGTTAACTCAACTAACATTATGCTAGTGAAAATTAGATTTTCCTCTTTTTCTCTTGGTGACTTTCTTGATCTCAATTGTCATACATATATATAATTTAATTGAATCATTTGATGACCTAATTTCCTTTTAATTTAATATCGGTTAATAAATGTTAGAAATAAAAATTAAAAATTATAGGTTTTATGCTTATAACCCAAATTTCATGATTGGGTTATCCGACCACATCATGAACCTAACTTGATTGATCAACGGTAATAGCTCTAAATCCACTAAAAGTACGGGATATCCATACATAGCATGCAACTCGATCATGGCGGTGGACCTAACCTAAAAGCTCGAAAATTGCATATTAGTTCCTCAAAGCTTGAAAATTGCATATTAGTTCCTCAAAGCTTGAAAATTGCATATTAGTTCCTCAAAGCTTGAAAATTGCATATTAGTTCCTCAAAGCTTGAAAATTGCATATTAGTTCCTCAAAGCTTGAAAATTGCATATTAGTTCCTCAAAGCTTGAAAATTGCATATTAGTTCCTCAAAGCTTGAAAATTGCATATTAGTTCCTCAAAGCTTGAAAATTGCATATTAGTTCCTCAAAGCTTGAAAATTGCATATTAGTTCCTCAAAGCTTGAAAATTGCATATTAGTTCCTCAAAGCTTGAAAATTGCATATTAGTTCCTCAAAGCTTGAAAATTGCATATTAGTTCCTCAAAGCTTGAAAATTGCATATTAGTTCCTCAAAGCTTGAAAATTGCATATTAGTTCCTCAAAGCTTGAAAATTGCATATTAGTTCCTCAAAGCTTGAAAATTGCATATTAGTTCCTCAAAGCTTGAAAATTGCATATTAGTTCCTCAAAGCTTGAAAATTGCATATTAGTTCCTCAAAGCTTGAAAATTGCATATTAGTTCCTCAAAGCTTGAAAATTGCATATTAGTTCCTCAAAGCTTGAAAATTGCATATTAGTTCCTCAAAGCTTGAAAATTGCATATTAGTTCCTCAAAGCTTGAAAATTGCATATTAGTTCCTCAAAGCTTGAAAATTGCATATTAGTTCCTCAAAGCTTGAAAATTGCATATTAGTTCCTCAAAGCTTGAAAATTGCATATTAGTTCCTCAAAGCTTGAAAATTGCATATTAGTTCCTCAAAGCTTGAAAATTGCATATTAGTTCCTCAAAGCTTGAAAATTGCATATTAGTTCCTCAAAGCTTGAAAATTGCATATTAGTTCCTCAAAGCTTGAAAATTGCATATTAGTTCCTCAAAGCTTGAAAATTGCATATTAGTTCCTCAAAGCTTGAAAATTGCATATTAGTTCCTCAAAGCTTGAAAATTGCATATTAGTTCCTCAAAGCTTGAAAATTGCATATTAGTTCCTCAAAGCTTGAAAATTGCATATTAGTTCCTCAAAGCTTGAAAATTGCATATTAGTTCCTCAAAGCTTGAAAATTGCATATTAGTTCCTCAAAGCTTGAAAATTGCATATTAGTTCCTCAAAGCTTGAAAATTGCATATTAGTTCCTCAAAGCTTGAAAATTGCATATTAGTTCCTCAAAGCTTGAAAATTGCATATTAGTTCCTCAAAGCTTGAAAATTGCATATTAGTTCCTCAAAGCTTGAAAATTGCATATTAGTTCCTCAAAGCTTGAAAATTGCATATTAGTTCCTCAAAGCTTGAAAATTGCATATTAGTTCCTCAAAGCTTGAAAATTGCATATTAGTTCCTCAAAGCTTGAAAATTGCATATTAGTTCCTCAAAGCTTGAAAATTGCATATTAGTTCCTCAAAGCTTGAAAATTGCATATTAGTTCCTCAAAGCTTGAAAATTGCATATTAGTTCCTCAAAGCTTGAAAATTGCATATTAGTTCCTCAAAGCTTGAAAATTGCATATTAGTTCCTCAAAGCTTGAAAATTGCATATTAGTTCCTCAAAGCTTGAAAATTGCATATTAGTTCCTCAAAGCTTGAAAATTGCATATTAGTTCCTCAAAGCTTGAAAATTGCATATTAGTTCCTCAAAGCTTGAAAATTGCATATTAGTTCCTCAAAGCTTGAAAATTGCATATTAGTTCCTCAAAGCTTGAAAATTGCATATTAGTTCCTCAAAGCTTGAAAATTGCATATTAGTTCCTCAAAGCTTGAAAATTGCATATTAGTTCCTCAAAGCTTGAAAATTGCATATTAGTTCCTCAAAGCTTGAAAATTGCATATTAGTTCCTCAAAGCTTGAAAATTGCATATTAGTTCCTCAAAGCTTGAAAATTGCATATTAGTTCCTCAAAGCTTGAAAATTGCATATTAGTTCCTCAAAGCTTGAATAATTGCATATTAGTCCCTCAAATCCTATAGGGTCTTGCGAAATGGTGCCTCTATTAGTATTTTGTTAAAAATCTAACTAAGATCAGGTTAATTCCTGACACAACATTTATAAACACTAATCTACCACTTTATATAATGTTTCAAACCTTTGTGAAGTGCAACTTTGGGTTAGGATTCCTTTCTAACCATTCGAGAAGAGGAACTCAAGTGTGCTTGAGTTTTCTTAAGCAAGCATTGGGTTTAAACCCATTAAGAAATGAGTTTGGGCACATAGCAGTAGGGCAAAAAGGTAATTTTGCCTCTAACCATTAGATTTGTGGGATATTCCTATTAAATCGAATGTGTGTTAACTAGAAGGACCATTTCAAGACCCTATAGGATTTAAGGGAATAATATGCAATTTTCAAAATTTGAGGGACTAACATGCAATTATTGAATATTTAAGGACTAATATCTTTGAAAAACCTTAATTTTTGTCCTTTTTCATTGAATTTTGATACTCTCAACTACTTATTTGATTGAAGAGATATCACTTTACGACTTCTGGTCATTGATTATCCAGTTATATAGTAGGAGTAATCATCTTATCGAACCTCTCGCGGTGCGGGAGGTTCGGAGTCTATGGTAACAAGCGAGAGGCGGTGAGGTAATTTCACTGGCCCATGTAACTTCGAGAACCACGGTCGTTACGATAGGATGATTACTGTATAGTAGATGAGATGATTAATTGTCTTATCATTTAGTAGCTGTTAATATATATATATATATCAAATAGAAGTTGAGAAAAGAATTTATAGGATTATAGAAGGGTAAATTACACTAAACCCCAAGAACTTTCAATACGTTTCAAGAAATCCCCAATAACTTTCAAAATCACACCAAACCTCCAATAACATTTTTATAATTCTTTGAAAACCCTAATTTTGCATATAATCCCCATAAATTAGAATAAAAATATATAAAAAGACATTTTGAAGGATAATTTCAGCAAAAGAAAAAACAAAAGAACTTTCAAAATCACCACAAAACCCCCAATAACTTTCAAAATCACACCAAACCTCCAATAACATTTTTATAATTCTTTGAAAACCCTAATTTTGCATATAATCCCCATAAATTAGAATAAAAATATATAAAAAGACATTTTGAAGGATAATTTCAGCAAAAGAAAAAACAAAAGAACTTTCAAAATCACCACAAAACCCCCAATAACTTTCAAAATCACACCAAACCTCCAATAACATTTTTATAATTCTTTGAAAACCCTAATTTTGCATATAATCCCCATAAATTAGAATAAAAATATATAAAAAGACATTTTGAAGGATAATTTCAGCAAAAGAAAAAACAAAAGAACTTTCAAAATCACACCAAACCTCCAATAACATTTTTATAATTCTTTGAAAACCCTAATTTTGCATATAATCCCCATAAATTAGAATAAAAATATATAAAAAGACATTTTGAAGGATAATTTCAGCAAAAGAAAAAACAAAAGAACTTTCAAAATCACACCAAACCTCCAATAACATTTTTATAATTCTTTGAAAACCCTAATTTTGCATATAATCCCCATAAATTAGAATAAAAATATATAATCGAATTGTGTAAAACGTCCCTGCCATCCAATCCCTATGTAGCCGTATATTTGCAATTCCAGCTCAAACTCTGATGGGAAGGGAGGAAGAGAGTTGTGAAGAGATATAGCTTGACGCAGTATTTCTTTTTTTTTTTTCTTTTTGCGAAGTCAGGAGCAACGGAATCGAACAACGCAAACATGGACAATATATAGTAAGAGAGGTGGAGGAGGGAGATGCAATGTTCATGGACCCCATGAAAGAACCTCAATAATGCAAGGAGATCACGGGCAAGAAATGAAAATGAACATGATGCATTCAAGTGATGATGGTACTCTCTGATGCAAAGAATCTATATCAAATGCCTACTGATGTTTTTGTCCCTGGGGACTGTAAATAGTGCCAATGCAATCTTTAGTGTTTGGGGTTTTTAATTAGATATTAGTTCCTTAAATCTTCAATAATTGCATATTAGTTCCTCAAAGCTTGAAAATTGCATATTAGTCCCTCAAATCCTATAGGGTCTTGCGAAATGGTGCCTCTATTAGTATTTTTGTTAAAAAATCTAACTAAGATCAGGTTAATTCCTGACACAACATTTATAAACACTAATCTACCACTTTATATAATGTTTCAAACCTTTGTGAAGTGCAACTTTGGGTTAGGATTCCTTTCTAACCATTCGAGAAGAGGAACTCAAGTGTGCTTGAGTTTTCTTAAGCAGGCATTGGGTTTAAACCCATTAAGAAATGAGTTTGGGCACATAGCAGTAGGGCAAAAAGGTAATTTTGCCTCTAACCATTAGATTTGACGGGATATTCCTATTAAATCGAATGTGTGTTAACTAGAAGGACCATTTCGCAAGACCCTATAGGATTTAAGGGAATAATATGCAATTTTCAAAATTTGAGGGACTAACATGCAATTATTGAATATTTAAGGACTAATATCTTTGAAAAAACCTTAATTTTTTGTCCTTTTTCATTGAATTTTGATACTCTCAGCTACTTATTTGATTGAAGAGATATCACTTTACAGCTTACAGGTCATTGATTATCCAGTTATATAGTAGGAGTAATCATCTTATCAGAACCTCTCGCACGGTGCGGGAGGTTCGAGTCATCATGGTAACAAGCGAGAGGCGGTGAGGTAATTTCACTGGCCATAGCTTTGAACCACGTCTTGGGGTTACGATAGGATGATTACTCGTATAGTAGATGAGATGATTAATTGTCTTATCATTTAGTAGCTGTTAATATATATATATATCAAATAGAAGTTGAGAAAAGAATTTATAGGATTATAGAAGGGTAAATTACACTAAACCCCAAGAACTTTCAATACGTTTCAAGAAATCCCCAATAACTTTCAAAATCATATTAACCCCCAAAAAAAAGAAAAACAAAAGAACTTTCAAAATCACCACAAAACCCCAATAACTTTCAAAATCACACCAAACCTCCAATAACATTTTTATAATTCTTTGAAAACCCTAATTTTGCATATAATCCCCATAAATTAGAATAAAAATATATAAAAAGACATTTTGAAGGATAATTTCAGCAAAAGAAAAAAAAAACAAAAGAACTTTCAAAATCACCACAAAACCCCAATAACTTTCAAAATCACACCAAACCTCCAATAACATTTTTATAATTGCTGAAAACCCCTAATTTTGCATATAATCCCCATAAATTAGAATAAAAATATATAAAAAAGACATTTTGAAGGATAATTTCAGCAAAAGAAAAAACAAAAAGGTTTTAGACCCCAACCTGGGAGCCAGTAGGAGGAAAACGAATGATAAAAAAAAGAGATTTATGTTTTTAGGATTGAAAATATAAAAGGTCATAGAGGGTTTTTTTAATAATTTACGGGTATTTTGGTCTTTTTAAGTCACATTGGTTGCACTTGCCATGTCAGATGTAATGGTGTTAACTTTGGGAGTTTGCTGCAAAAGTTATTGGGGGTCTAGTGTGATTTGAAAGTTATTGGGTTTAGTGTGATTTCTTAAAGTTCTTGAGGGTTTAATTAGTGCAAAACAATGAAATTTCATGGTATTTTAGGGTAAATTACCCATTGTAGAAATAATTATAGTTTGAAACGCGCCGTCACTATTTTAGATAAGGGATGTAGAGACAGGGCAAAAATTCAAAGCAGACGGCATATTGTATGCATAATTCAAAAAACTAAATGAGATTTGATATTTCTATTAAAAAAATAAATTAGATTTGATATGTTATGTTGGTAAAACTTCAAATAAATTAGATTTGATATGTTATGCCGCTAAAAAATTAAATTAGATTTGATATTTTTATTTGCTAGCAATGTACTCAGTTTCATCCTTGAAATGCTATTAAACTCAATTTGTATTTGTGTAAAAAACATATACTTACAATAGTTTTTGCAAGAAGAAAAGTTACTCTTTGGCTTATTTTTCGTAAACTGGTTTAGATTTGGTGTTGACCGCTATAAATTGCATTTTTCTATGACTGTTCTGTATGAAGTATTTGCCATATAGATATAGTTGACCTATTTTGCACATTGAGAGGCGACAAGGTCCGCTCCTCATTCTCATAGAACTCTATGGTGGGAGTTGTTCATTTCACTGAAAACAAATATAGGAGCACAAAGTTGATCGCAATGTCTATTGTGTTTGTAATTACCTTGTTAAATTTTGTTTGGAGCATCTTGCCCTGCTTTTGTCCTTTAAAAAAAAGAATAAGAAAAGTTGCTAATTTCATGTTTGAGTCATAGGCTAATGACGCGTAAGCTATGATGCTTTATATATCACCAACTATTAAAGAGGGTAAAATAATACTCCATTTAAAAGTATGAGTTTGAGAAAAGCGTTCTATGGTCAATATTATTTTTACTATTTTAAATATTACATTTTAATCATAATCTATCCTAATATCATTCTAAAATATTATTATCCTACCTAATTAATATCATTCTAAAATCTATCAAAAGAAGGCATCGGGGTTATCCATAACCTAGGCATAATCCCAAATATATGTGTATATTATTTACCTTTTGGATTAGATACTTGCTCACATCAACAATTTAAATAATCCTCATTATCCTATCATCACTATGTATTTGTCCTCTTGGACGTTTAATGGCCCATGAGAAAATTCAATTGTATATCTATAGAACTCTACTATTAATATATACCTATATAGACAATTATTATTTATCAATAGTATTATCACGTACTAATAATTTCAAAGGGCGGAGAAGGACCAAAACCAGAGAAAGCAGTTTAAGAAATTATACAATAGTTATTTAAATAGAACTACATTTATAATTGTTATCCTCTCACATGCAATATCTCATGCCTATATATATAAGCCAAGAAATTGCAACAATTTTCATACCACTTTCGTCTCCTTCAACAGGTATGTGCATTTATTATTTTCTTCTTATTAGATTAGATTATTAGATTAGATTAGATTGTTTAAAAGTAGTTAATTATATTGTATGTTTGATCTTTTTTTTAGATCAAGAAATTACAACAATTTTCATAGCACTTTCGTCTCCACAGGTATGTGCCTTTGTAATTTTCTTCTTATTAGATTAGTGTTGATAGTCTAAATCACACAGTCACTTGATTATGAGTTTGAAGATGATGGGAATTCGCTAACTTTCTCCAAATATCTGGTTTTGAGAGGGGTTGTTCTGTCCTGCACAAGTGAAAACTCGTAAGAGGGCGGGGTCTATTTCCCCGGTGGTTCCTCCGACAATCAAGTCAGCTGGTGCTTGTGTGGAGGAATAAAAATGAACTGCTGGAGTTCTGAAGTGTCGAGGGTTGAAGAGGATGTTGAGTCCTTACTTGAAATTAGCTTACCTTGATATTTGGAATAGTTTCGTCTTTTATAGCAAGAATGTGGGGGGTAATTCGGTCCTTAGAGGCCGAGGTAGCGGTCGCTGCTTCTACAAGTGTCGGTGCAGTGGAAGGGTCACCGATCAGGCATGAGTCGGCGGCTAAGTCAGATTTGCCTTTACAAGTATCGCCAGCTGAGTGGATGGAGTCGTGTCGGTATTTAATGGGATTTGACGGCGGGTGTGCGGCGTCGGCATGGTCCGATGTGCCTTAAAGACTTGGGGATGGAGTAATGATGACACTGATCATGCATTTAATGTGATGGTGATGACCTGTCAGTGGGGAACTCGGGGTAACAGTCGGCTTGCGAGTTGCTGAGTGGGGTGTCGAGAAGTACCGCCTTTCGAGTCGACTCCGAGAGGAGTCGACTGAAGCGTCGGTTGGGCAATTGGTTTGTCGAGTAGACCCATGCCGAGTTAACCTAATGGGGAGGGCGACTCGTGCCGCCTTTCGAGTCGACTTTGGGAGGTGTCGACTTGTTGAGTAGTCTGAACTCTGGAACTGGTCCCCTCGATGCGGCGCACTGGTTGGATTATGCCTAATGTGGGATACTTGTCTGCTACTAATTGGGGGGTTTAGTACTTTAGTGATTGAAGCACCATAACAATTAGATTATTAGATTAGATTAGATTATTTAAAAGAAATGAATTATATTGTGTGTTTGATCTTTTTTAGACTGTTTAAATATTGATAGTAATAAGTTTTAGATCTCTATTATTTTCTTCTTATTAAATTATTTAAGTGCAGTGAGTTTTGACTATTTTTAGTTTATTTCTTAAGCATTATAGTGTTTATTTTGCCTTCTCAACAAATTAATTTTTTATTTCTCAAGCATTATAGCGTCTATGTTTAGATTTTTAACAAAAGTAAGATTGTATTTAATCTATCTGTAGATATGCTAAGAAATTGACATACCAGTCACTACAATAATAAAAGGACCCACAAACAAACATGATTATAATTTTCTTCAACCTTTGAGACTTCACTACATGTTCTTTTATATTGCGGTATAGCTTAGAATATTTATTTAGATGACTATGAAAGTTAATTCCGATTTTATCCGTGTAGAATGTTAAATAGAACACATACATATATCCATAACTGTCAAAATACAGATATGAAGTAGAATCTGGATCGGTTTTGTGGTAGCTATTTACATTTACATCCCTAATGTTATGTAATGTTTTGAATACCCAGTTTGATATTTCACATAAAAGCGAGTGTTGTCCACATTTAGTTCAAGTATATCTATAGGCTCTTGCAATTTCAAAGGAATTAGAAGAATATTGGTGGGACCTCTTTGAATCTCTATACCCTACCAATCAAATACAACTTGATCAAACCTGACCAAATATTATAGCAAACTGCTTCAACTGGATCTAAAGATACATTGGCATTCATAGCAACCGAGACTACATGTGTTTAGTGTCCTTTTAGCACCTGCAAATAAATCCAAAATAGTTACCAGGTAATGGATTCATAGCAATACTATAACTCATTGTCTCATTTCCATCAAAATTACAACAAATGAAGCACAACTCTAAAAGCATCCTGCAGAAGACTCAATTCTGCAACCAGGTACATTGGCATAAAAACCATGGAACTAGCTCAAACTCTAGCTGAGGTGAAGAAGTTTTCCTCCACTTCCTCCAGAGACTCCACATAAATATAAACTGAATGTTAATTGCGCACAGACCCCTTGTAGTATTGTTGTTTTGAACTCACTCCCCCTGGTTAATTTTTGTGGCTCTTTTACCCTTGGTGAAATTTTGGTTAATATTGCCCCGTGATGAAATTAATGAGTCAATGTCAAAGTAAAAGAGTGAAAAACTTAACCCAAGGTTCTATCTGTAGCTGTTGAACAATGAAACTACAATGGTAGTCGGTGGAGAACAGCTATACTATAAGGGGATATATATGCAAAAACCCTGTAAACTAACCTCTGAATAAAATATGTCTAGCAATGTGTTGATCCCATTTACAAGTTGTTAGGGAGATCACATAACAAAGATGTGGAATAAAAATATTGACACATCATATATACAATCATGGGTATGTAGCATCCAAGCATGCACATGAAGCATTCATGCACATGTACACACAAATATATCACACACATACTCACAAAAATGCACTCATGCAGACACATGCAACGATAACATTTAAGAGGATATTGTAAGGGAAAACGACGTAAATGTTGGCAAAATTTATGCAAGAGATCTAAGTATGGTATAAGACAATATATTCACTGTTTGAATCGTAGAGTAGAAAGTCAATCTTGGCACCGAGCTATTTTTAAGATTAGTAACACAAGCTTATCAGTTCCAGTATTTCAAAACAAAACCCTATTTGCCAGGAAAAAAATAGACCAAGAGATCATAACTTGAAAAACTTAACCTCGAGGGCTACATTCTTTATACGGATATATTCAAACTTTACTTTTCATGAGACGAGGAAAGATGTTTTGGACAAAACATAGGGATAATTTATCCCATAAGTAAGTAACCTAATAGTCATAGTGACTTTTGCCAAATGGCAGAATAAATGGAACATTGTTTGCTTTGTGGTGACTGCCTTATATATGTATTATAAATTTATAATATTCAGAGTACTGTCTGATTACTCGACTATATAGTAGTGAAGGAGAAGTTATGATAAATAATCCCTCTCTTTCTTTTTCCAGGAAAAAATAGAACAAGAGATCATAACTTGTAAATACTTAATCTCCCATAAGTAAGTAACCTAGCAGTCATAGTGCCTTCTGCCAAAGGGCAGAATAAATAGAACATTGTTTGCTTTGTAGTGACTACCTTATTTATGTATTATAAATCTATAATATTCATGGAACAGTCTGATTACTCAACTATATAATAGCGAAGGAGAAGTTATAACAAATAATCTCTCTCATTCTTTTTCTTTTCAAGTTCATAGTAATAATCCTTCACTTCTTTTCTTTTTCTTTTCTTTTCTTTTCTTTCTTGCTTGTTCTATTATCCTCATTCCTATTTTCTCTTCTTCTTTTAACACTGAAAGTTGCAATCAAAGTGGTCCGTGGTCTAAATAAAGGATAATATTTTTGAATATGTTATGAGTAAAATTAGGAATTTTTAGGAGGGATTTTCATGCAAATTTTTTAGTGTTTTGCATGCTTATGTGAATGCTTTCATCATATTAAATTATACTATAATTACCATTAATCTTTATTTTTTTCTTTTTTATTTTAAGTCTATCAAATGATGTAGGTGAGATCTCATATATATCATGTTTGTCGTACTTCTTTTTATTTATGTTTGCTTTTGAGATTGTTTATTATAAAATATGAGCTTATAATGTCCCAAAGTGATGTGCAATTCTATTTTCAATGCAATAAGAAATGCGGTTTCATTATTGCTAGAACTATAGTTCATAATAATATTGTTATTGATGCTGGACTCCATATTATAGGTTGGGATTAGTAGAGTTTGGAATATGACATGTAGTATCAATTTAACTTATTTTCTTTTAATCTTACCTTGAAGATATTATTATGTCAATTGATATCTTTGTCCTAGGGATAGTTAAGTATATTGATCCCAGTTTAGCACAAAATCCATTTCATCAATTTTTTAAAATATGTAAATAAAAATGATAGCAAATCTAATAATCCAAGTTCTGATTTGAACTCAAAATGAATCGACTTATTTATAGTAATGAAATAAACTAAAAAATAAATAATTTTGATATTTAACTACGTGCATTGCACGTGCATAAAAACTAGTATGATAAAATGTGTATATTTCTCCTGGCGAGTCTATAATTTTTTGTACAAGATATACGTCACCTTTTTCCTCGTATGCTTCTATAGAGCGCTCTTTGAAGGAAATTTTTTTTCATGTTGGCCTAGTATTGGGCCTGATTGACTAGGCTTTTATCAGCTTGATGCCTCACCATGTTGTATGGGTCTACATTCTAGCAGGAGACAGCCTCCAGTATATATTGGGCCACAGCCCATGCAGCAAAGCACACTCCCCATTTATTTCTTTTGCGCATAATTCAATTAATAATCAGCCGAGATAATTTCTACAAATACATTCATTTTTATCTGATTTTTAATCATTTATCCACTTATCAATTGTAACACTCTCTTTTCTGCTATGCTTATATAGCTTAATAATTGTAAAAGTGTCTCAAATACTAATTATTCCCAAGTTAAAGAATGAAGACATAGTTTTCCAATCCAGATTAAAGTTATATTTACTGAAGAGATTTTAAATTAGACTCAAATCCAGTCGCTTCTAATCAAACATGTTGACAGGATTATGTGGGATGTGGTGAACTTCAAAGTTCCAACCTCATACAGGTTGGAATTATTTATTGCTCTCTTTCTCTTTCCAACCTAATCAAGCTCCTAATGATGGACAAAAATCATCACCGACCTATTGCACCCCAAGAGTCTCACCGCGGATTGTACTATAGACCATGGGGACCCCTCATTTATGGGGTAAAGTGTATTCATTAAAGAATCAGATGGAATGTAGCTGTGAACAATCAAGACTTCAATCTTGGGGCCTATTTATTTAGCAATTCTTTAAAGCCGGGCAAAGACTGATCCCGACTTTAGTTTTTATATATTTAGGCAGTTGTTATTTAAATTTTAGGCTTAAAACACTGTTCTTTTCCGACCTAATGACCCCCCATGGAACAACTCTATCACAACTTAGAATGGAACTGAGTCAAGATTAGTTTTGGCCTAGTTTCGAAGGATTTGCCAAACCGACTCTTAGGAGTATTCATTAGTCGGCTATTCTAACACATCCTCTTCTAGATTTAACTTCTTTTAATGAATCAAAAACTAGATTCACAAAGAAGTAACCTCTGCAATCTACTTTAAATTTGTCACAGATGAAATTTAAACTCAGTATTGCTCTGGAATTAAACATTTCTTTTAGTGCAACAAACATTTCGATGTCAACACGCTATAATTTTGTGCTCTCACATAAAATGATATGTATTGTTATGAAGTTCGAAGTTGATGATTGCAGTTATTTCTATATTATTTACACTAGTTTAGTATTTTGTTTGAACTAAAATGTATTTTAGTTGTTTGAACAAATTCAACATGTCAATGTAGTTTTTTTTCCCAGATATTACATATTAGCCCTCAATTCTTTGAAACCGATTATTAATCCCTTAAATTCTATGAGGTCTTACAAATTGGTTCCTCTGGTTAATTCACATTAGATCGAGGGGATAGTCCGCTCAAATCTAACAGGTTAAAGGGGAAATTCTCATTTAAAAACGCATTATTCGATGGATTTGAACTAAATATCACGTTAAAAAGCCCAATCCCAATATGATCATCATCTTTTACTGAACCGTTTGACTAACCATTCTAACTCATTTATGAGATTCCCAGTTCCAAAATCTGTTTAATCATCTAATTGAGAGGTAATTTTGTAATTGAGAACGTTGTGTGATGAGCCAACCAAACCCTTTTTCATTTTTGGCAAGGAAAATTCCCAGACCCTTTGGACCACTTGTATCAAACTTCTGGATGTGGCTACGGGGCACCCCCTAACGCACAATCTCGGGTATTTCAGGAAATTAAAAATCTGTGGATACTTTTCAAAAAGAGTGAATATGAGATATTCGAGTACTATTCATAGACAGCTTACTGCCTCAGCTAGACCGTATTGGATATCTTAAAAAAAGAAAAATAAATAAATAAAACCTTTATGTATCATTGCTTATTGCTTAATCCACAAGGAGACGCGTATGGCTGTTGCTATCGTGGTCTGCTTTTCTATTATTTGCGGTTCTTTTCTACGGTCCCTGTTACGCCATAAAAGTAAATATACACGGGCAAAAAGAAGACCCACCCAGATTGAAGTGGGACCCATCTCACTTTCATTACATTTTTATTTCCCTCGCTCCCTCCCTCCTTCCCTCCCTCACTTGCTTCTGCTCTCTCCTGATCGACCCTCTTCCTCCGTTCTCCCCCCCGTTCCCGCCATGAAATTACAAGAAACCCAGCCCGTCGCTGGCCTCCTCTCCTCCCTCTCCGCCTCAATCTCCACCGTCCAATTCTCCCGCGGCCGCTGGTCAGCCGTCCAATCCACCGTCCACCGCCTCTCCCTCTCCCTCCCCTCCCTTTCGCTCCCCTCCCCCTCCCCTCTCCTCACCGACCTCCTCTCCTCTCTCTCCCAGACCCTAACCCTAACCC
The DNA here is from genome assembly GCA_012295165.1 of Asparagus setaceus. Taxonomy (NCBI): domain Eukaryota; kingdom Viridiplantae; phylum Streptophyta; class Magnoliopsida; order Asparagales; family Asparagaceae; genus Asparagus; species Asparagus setaceus. The sequence goes on from CM022710.1 coordinate 24,578,284, forward strand.
TAGCCCTAGCCTCCGAGTCCCAAAACCCTAACCCCATCAACGGCAAGCTCCGCACTCAGTCCGACATCGCCGCCGCCGGCGCCGCCCTTGACCGCATCGCCGCCGACCTCGACCTCGTGTTGAAGTCTCCCTCCGCCCTTCTTGAAGGTTCTGGAATCAAGAACCTCGTCGCCAGGCTCCAGATTGGCTCTCCGAGCTCCAAAGTCGCCGCCTTGGACTCTCTAATCAAAGAAGACGACAAGAATCTAAAGGTCGCCGTTGACCTCAATGCCGTCGCCGCTATCGTGCGCCTGTTGGATTCTCACGAGACCAGAGAGCCGGCGGTGGCGGCGATCGCTAGGGTCTCGGCGGCAGACAGCTGTCGAGATGCCCTGATGGCTGAGAGCTCGGCGATCTTGAATCAGCTGGCTAGGGTTTTGGAGTCCGAGAGTGGATTCAGCAAGGAGAATGCTTGTGTTGCCCTGAAAAACCTAACTTTGGTTAAAGAGAATGCGATCTTTATCAGTTTGAGAGGCGGAATCGCTTCTCTCCTCGAAATTTGCGGGTCGGGGACGCCTTTTGCGGTCGCGGCTGCTGCCGGAGTCTTGAGGAATCTCGCCGGAGTTCAAGAACTCAGGCAGAGTTTTCTAGAAGAGAATGCGGTTCCTGTCTTGATTAGGGTTTTGAAGTCTGGGACTTTGATTGCTCAAGAGAATTCGATGGGTTGTTTGTGTAATTTGGCTGCAGGGGTTGATGATGATTACTCGATCAAAATTGCGATTTTTAAAGAAGGGGTTTTAGATTGTATGATGGACTATATGGAAGGTGATCGAAATTCGCAGCCAGCGATTGGGTTATTGAAAAATCTAGCTTCTTTAAAGTATATCTCAGAGATCATTCAATCATCTGAACTATTGGTAAGAGTAATTCTAGCATTGGATAGTTCTAGCCCAGGTACAAGAACAGAGGCAGCAAGGGCCATTACTGAGCTCAATTCAAAGTCAAGAAAAGAGATTGTAAATGCAATTCCTAAACTTGTGAGGATGATGGAAGCAAAAGGGTCGGAGGAAAAGGAAGCAGCCGTGGAGGCTTTGGCTTCGATATTGAAGTCTTCATCGGGAATGAAGAGAGTTTAGGAAAGAGGAGAAGGGGATTGTGAATGCTGTGATGCTTCTTGATCCTCTGGTGAACGATGTTGAGAAGAAGTATGTGATTGAAGTTTTGCTCTCGGTTTCTCAGTCGAGGAAGTCTAGAAGGCAAATGGTGGCTCTCGGGGCTTGTGTGTTCTTGAAAAGGCTTGTCAGGATGGAGGTTGAGGGAGCTAAAAAGCTTCTTGAATGCTTGGAGAAAGGAAAGTTTCTGGGGGTTTTTCCACGAAATTGATGGCTGACAATTGAATTCAGAGGCCTTCAACGAACTGTATGTGCAAATAACCACTGTTTCGATTCTTACCCTCTTGTTGTTTTGTGTAGAATACTATAGATACGTTTGATTTTGTACATGTTTTGCATGTTAATTATGTGTAGAGAGATGAAAAAAAGATTTGTAGTGGCTCATGGGCTTTTGAATATCCTGTTAACACTTTGAATAAGTAGGAGAATGTTCTGAAATTGTTTCTCTTGATTGTTGTAATGTGTTTATATCTTATGTATTATTTGATTCATTATACGTATATCATACATGCAATGTGCACTTTATCTTTATTCCTCTCTTGTTAATTTTCTGCAGTAATAATCTTCCAAATGCGAGAACAAAAACCTATTCAATGACAGGAGTGTCGTGGTCCTTTAGTTTCTGGTTGATACCAGTACTATGCAACTTGGTTTACTTATCATGCGTTTGGTTAAATTATACAATTGATGGATACACAATAGTAGGGGAAGAAGCTGAATAGATAGGTTTTGCTAATGTTATTTCATCAATCAACTGGATTTTTGTAGTGCATATCTTCATCTCATTTAATGAGAATTGAACCTAATTGTCTCACTGTCACCACAAAATCAGTTTGTCATTGTTAGTACAGATATGAGCAACTGTCAAGTGCTTGAGTTGAGCATACAGGATATTTTGGAGATAATTTTTCTTTTTGAAAGTAAATGTTGTGTATGGACATCCTGTTTTTGCCAGGAATAGGTTTGTATCTTTTATAAATTTAATATTTCACTTTTTGTTCCCTATTTTGGTCATTGTTACTAGTCATGAGCCTGTAGTTTCCTCTTTCCAGATAGAATATTAGGATTTGATTGAACTGATGAATTCTGCAATAGATAGAACAGTTACATATGTTCTCTGAAAAATTGTTTGTTGATAAAAAGATGCAGGCGATTCTAGTAACTGTCAAGGCAATAGAACTATTAGGCTATTCATCTAGTTAGCAAAGCTTTTACTCTTTTAGCAGGGAATTAAAAAGAAAATGCCTTATAAGGCTTAAATTTTCTGCTGCTTGGAATGGTTGTGAATGATCAAACCCTATTCATAGTCTTGATATCCTTGTCCGTGGAGTTCTATACCTTCTTATATATTCTTGCTGCTAGACCTGCACATCTTTCTTCTTCTTCTTCGTCTTTTCAAATTTTAGTCATCTTATTAACTTTTTCCAGTAATACATTAGTTATTATTTTTACCCTCTGGCAGCAACAATAGGAATAAACAGAATTTATACGATATATTTTAGTTTTGTCTGAAAACAAAATTGAGTGTGACTATGATTGTATGAACTATGAACTAATGATAAATCCTGGAAAGGGAAAATGGAAAGGGATATTTTCTTCTTGATAGATAATGTTTGAATGTAGGGAGGTGATTACAGCTCAGTATGCATGTAGAAAAGGTCTTAAGAGACTAAATAATTCATTATTGTTGGATGTAATTGGAATCAAAGTAGGCAGAAGCACATGGCATAGAAAGGCTAGCATTCCTTGTAAGAAGATTCCTCACGCTGACTTAATGAAGTTTTAATAGCAGCCCTGGGGCACATTCCCTGTTTGAGTATCTTTAAATTGAGAGCCTCAATCTTTATCATATCTCTCTTCTTTATTCTTCAATGGTGGTGAGTTATGGACCACTGAGTTATTGCAAGAACTTGAAACTTTGAAAGGTACAACCTAGCTAACAGTCTCTTGATCCCTTTCAATTCTTTTCTAGTTTTGTTAGAGCAGTTATTCCTTTTGTCATAATCATAGGTTTCCACCAGCTAGATCACTAACCAAGGCATTTAGCTACTCACAAAAACTTACATAGAGCTCATAGGTTCAAGAAATGATGGGGGCTAAAAAAATTGAAAGAGATGAAATTTGCAAGTCACTCTAGCTGAGCCTCCTAAACTAATGTTGGCTAATCCTTAGGCTAAATGCTCAATTTCCATCAAAATTACAACAAATGAAGCACAACTCTAAAAGCATCCTGCAGAAGACTCAATTCTGCAACCAGGTACATTGGCATAAAACCATGGAACTAGCTCAAACTCTAGCTGAGGTGAAGAAGTTTTCCTCCACTTCCTCCAGAGACTCCACATGGGTTTTGGAGTCCGAGAGTGGATTCAGCAAGGAGAATGCTTGTGTTGCCCTGAAAAACCTAACTTTGGTTAAAGAGAATGCGATCTTTATCAGTTTGAGAGGCGGAATCGCTTCTCTCCTCGAAATTTGCGGGTCGGGGACGCCTTTTGCGGTCGCGGCTGCTGCCGGAGTCTTGAGGAATCTCGCCGGAGTTCAAGAACTCAGGCAGAGTTTTCTAGAAGAGAATGCGGTTCCTGTCTTGATTAGGGTTTTGAAGTCTGGGACTTTGATTGCTCAAGAGAATTCGATGGGTTGTTTGTGTAATTTGGCTGCAGGGGTTGATGATGATTACTCGATCAAAATTGCGATTTTTAAAGAAGGGGTTTTAGATTGTATGATGGACTATATGGAAGGTGATCGAAATTCACAGCCAGCGATTGGGTTATTGAAAAATCTAGCTTCTTTAAAGTATATCTCAGAGATCATTCAATCATCTGAACTATTGGTAAGAGTAATTCTAGCATTGGATAGTTCTAGCCCAGGTACAAGAACAGAGGCAGCAAGGGCCATTACTGAGCTCAATTCAAAGTCAAGAAAAGAGATTGTAAATGCAATTCCTAAACTTGTGAGGATGATGGAAGCAAAAGGGTCGGAGGAAAAGGAAGCAGCCGTGGAGGCTTTGGCTTCGATATTGAAGTCTTCATCGGGAATGAAGAGAGAGTTTAGGAAAGAGGAGAAGGGGATTGTGAATGCTGTGATGCTTCTTGATCCTCTGGTGAACGATGTTGAGAAGAAGTATGTGATTGAAGTTTTGCTCTCGGTTTCTCAGTCGAGGAAGTCTAGAAGGCAAATGGTGGCTCTCGGGGCTTGTGTGTTCTTGAAAAGGCTTGTCGGGATGGAGGTTGAGGGAGCTAAAAAGCTTCTTGAATGCTTGGAGAAAGGAAAGTTTCTGGGGGTTTTTCCACGAAATTGATGGCTGACAATTGAATTCAGAGGCCTTCAACGAACTGTATGTGCAAATAACCACTGTTTCGATTCTTACCCTCTTGTTGATTTGTGTAGAATACTATAGATATGTTTGATTTTGTACATGTTTTGCATGTTAATTATGTGTAGAGATGAAAAAGATTTGTAGTGGCTCATGGGCTTTTGAATATCCTGTTAACACTTTGAATAAGTAGGAGAATGTTCTGAAATTGTTTCTCTTGATTGTTGTAATGTGTTTATATCTTATGTATTATTTGATTCATTATAATGATATCATACATGCAATGTGCACTTTATCTTTATTCCTCTCTTGTTAATTTTCTGCAGTAATAATCTTCCAAATGCGAGAACAAAACCTATTCAATGACAGGAGTGTCGTGGTCCTTTAGTTTCTGGTTGATACCAGTACTATGCAACTTGGTTTACTTATCATGCGTTTGGTTAAATTATACAATTGATGGATACACAATAGTAGGGAAGAAGCTGAATAGATAGGTTTTGCTAATGTTATTTCATCAATCAACTGGATTTTTGTAGTGCATATCTTCATCTCATTTAATGAGAATTGAACCTAATTGTCTCACTGTCACCACAAAATCAGTTTGTCATTGTTAGTACAGATATGAGCAACTGTCAAGTGCTTGAGTTGAGCATACAGGATATTTTGGAGATAATTTTTCTTTTTGAAAGTAAATGTTGTGTATGGACATCCTGTTTTGCCAGGAATAGGTTTGTATCTTTTATAAATTTAATATTTCACTTTTTGTTCCCTATTTTGGTCATTGTTACTAGTCATGAGCCTGTAGTTTCCTCTTTCCAGATAGAATATTAGGATTTGATTGAACTGATGAATTCTGCAATAGATAGAACAGTTACATATGTTCTCTGAAAAATTGTTTGTTGATAAAAAGATGCAGGCGATTCTAGTAACTGTCAAGGCAATAGAACTATTAGGCTATTCATCTAGTTAGCAAAGCTTTTACTCTTTTAGCAGGGAATTAAAAAGAAAATGCCTTATAAGGCTTAAATTTTCTGCTGCTTGGAATGGTTGTGAATGATCAAACCCTATTCATAGTCTTCGATATCCTTGTCCCGTGGAGTTCTATACCTTCTTATATATTCTTGCTGCTAGACCTGCACATCTTTCTTCTTCTTCTTCGTCTTTTCAAATTTTCGTCATCTTATTAACTTTTTCCAGTAATACATTAGTTATTATTTTTACCCTCTGGCAGCAACAATAGGAATAAACAGAATTTATACGATATATTTTAGTTTTGTCTGAAAACAAAATTGAGTGTGACTATGATTGTATGAACTATGAACTAATGATAAATCCTGGAAAGGGAAAATGGAAAGGGATATTTTCTTCTTGATAGATAATGTTTGAATGTAGGGAGGTGATTACAGCTCAGTATGCATGTAGAAAAGGTCTTAAGAGACTAAATAATTCATTATTGTTGGATGTAATTGGAATCAAAGTAGGCAGAAGCACATGGCATAGAAAGGCTAGCATTCCTTGTAAGAAGATTCCTCACGCTGACTTAATGAAGTTTTAATAGCAGCCCTGGGGCACATTCCCTGTTTGAGTATCTTTAAATTGAGAGCCTCAATCTTTATCATATCTCTTCTTTATTCTTCAATGGTGGTGAGTTATGGACCACTGAGTTATTGCAAGAACTTGAAACTTTGAAAGGTACAACCTAGCTAACAGTCTCTTGATCCCTTTCAATTCTTTTCTAGTTTTGTTAGAGCAGTTATTCCTTTTGTCATAATCATAGGTTTCCACCAGCTAGATCACTAACCAAGGCATTTAGCTACTCACAAAAACTTACATAGAGCTCATAGGTTCAAGAAATGATGGGGGCTAAAAAAATTGAAAGAGATGAAATTTGCAAGTCACTCTAGCTGAGCCTCCTAAACTAATGTTGGCTAATCCTTAGGCTAAATGCTCAATTTCCATCAAAATAAAACAAAAGCAAAAGATACGCAAACAATTTTTATTAAATTATATAAAAAAAAATGTTGTGCTAATAGGGCTAATGGTGTGTTCTTATGGTCATGTGGGCTGCATGGATTGTTCATCAATCTTGAGTAATCAATCAAAACTCAAAAGACAACCTTTTTAGGCACTCATGTGCCGGACATGCCACTGCCAGGTAGAGAACTAGACAAACAATACAAGAGAACTAGACAAACAATACAGTGATGCAATTAGCCAAGATTCAGATGAGATATCATTGCTAAATGTACCAATCATTAAAGATGTGGGTACCTTTTACAACTTCTAATGAAAACAGGTAGACTTTCAACCACATGCACAATAGAGAATTTTTCCTACAAAGCTTCTGGGGATGGCCCTACTTAGTTTGGGTCAATGCCCTAACAGTGAGTTGTTATAATTAATCACGATTTGGTCTTTCCTTGTGCTATAACTTCGAAGTTGTGAAGAGGAATGAGAATTATAATTTCATATTCTAATATGTTTTCGAAGGTCGAATGTCCTTGGTATGCATCAAAACCTTGTTTTCTTTATGTTCATATTTTTAGAATCTGTTCTAAATATGTTTGGTGTAACCTTAATTTAGGAGTGCTTTGATACTATCTAGAAGTCTCTTATGCTGTATCAAACTTCGAAGTTACGTTGAAGAATGAGGATTATGATTTGGATTAATTGCTAGAAGACAGTTTCATTGTGCAGATAGACTCATGTACTATTGCCCAAGTGTAGATAAACTCCCGGAGTGAATAATTTTTTGACTCGTTTACCTTTAGGAGGTCTATTTGTCAAAAAAAAAATTTCTTTTAGGATAAAAGAGTCAAAAAATAAAAATAAAAACTCAGGGGACCATCTACAACAATAGAACTACAAGGGTCATCTGGAATTGGGTGATACTAGGGGGTCTATCATCAATTAACCCTTATAATTTTTATATATCCTACCAATTTCTTAAAATCAGTTAAGAGTTTTACTAAGACCAGTCTAAAATGTGTGGCCATGCGTGTGCAATGCAATCTTCTAAAATTTGCTACGTCTTACCTGTTCCAAGATCTCCAGAACCTCTACTATGTAAACTTGCTATTACTTTTCATATCTAGCCCATAGTTGATTAGCATAAATGGTATGAAATTTGGATCCTTTTCACTATAAAAAATATAGTAAAATACTTTAGTTCAACTTGGCTTTGTTAAATATAGATTCACTTCACTGAAGTTAGTAAGGATACTAATCATAATTATCTTATCATTTTAAAATAAAATATTATGGCCTGTTTAGTTGTAATTTTATATATGCAGTTATTTCCTTATAATTTGTATCATGTGCCTAAAGTTGACTCGAGTACTTAGCATTACCTAGAAACTGAATTAAGATCATGGACAAGTAAATAAAAGATGATGACTACAAGCATGCAAACAAACAAAAAAAAAAAAAAAAAGAATTCAACCTTCGTTGCTTTGAAAAGAATTAAGCTTTATAAATGGTGCACTAGCATCAAGGCTCACAGTTATACCAGTGAAGAGAATTTTATGGGGGTCTGGTTGTTTAATAGATATAAGATCAGATTTTTACCAATATTAAAACGTTTAGATGTCTGGTTGTTTAATAGATCTAAGATCAGATTTTGACCAACAATAAAACGTTTAAATGTCATAATTTTTTTATGAAGCAGACTTTGCAATCACGCTCGCTTCTTTACCAACATACACTTGCTTCTACTTGTTACTTTTCTCCATAAAAGATAGCAGGAGAGGCTAATCAACGATTATGATCAAAAGTAGTGGTCTCTACTATTTTTTTATAGCAGAGAGGATCCAAATTCCTATGGTTGCGTTTGGGAAATGGAATTTGGATTTAATGAGTATATTTGAAATCAATAGATTTTAAATCTAGATTTGAAATCCATAGATTTTATAAATCATGCATTTAGATACTTTATGAAATGAAGGAAGTTTAAATCTTACATTTTAAATCTATTTTTGAATACACAAATTATATCCAAAAGGGATTAATAAGCTTTTGCTTGATCACAACTCTGGAGCACACTCCAGATTTCTTGTTCAATTTTCACGACAAAAAGAATATTATTTTCATTCAATGAGCACATTAAAAAACACACCACTTTGTTTTTCCATAGATACAAACAAAAATGTTGAGATATGATCATATATTCATAAAACAAGTGACCTTGATTCTTAATTACATACATGAAGTCATGAACAAAGTCAGTAAGGCTTCATAAAGATTATTATGGTATAATATTTGCAAAATATCAAGAAAAGAGATGATTCTACGCAGACAAAATTCCACAGCACAAAATAATCAAACAAGATGGATATCATGCTAAATTTAAGCATTAAAATATAATGCATAAATGGGCATAACAATTCTACCAAAATAGCTCCTTTCAGAATTAAACTACTAAAAAAATTCTAACCTTGGCAAAATTCATTCTAATACTCTGTGTAAAAAAGGAACAAAAACTCGAAAGACGACCTTTTTAGGCACTCATGTGCTCTAAGAGGAAAGGACACGCCACTGCCAGGTAGAGAACTAGACAAACAATACAAGAGAACTAGACAAACAAAGACAAACAATACAGTGATGCAATTAGCCAAGATTCAGATGAGATATCATTGCTAAATGTACCAATCATTAAAGATGTGGGTACCTTTTATGACTTCTAATGAAAACAGGTAGACTTTCAACCACATGCACAATAGGGAATTTTTCCTACAAAGCTTCTAGGGATGGCCGTACTTAGTTTGGGTCAATGCCCTAACAGTGAGTTGTTATAATTAATCACCATTTGGTCTGAGCAACTAGATGCTACTTACTACTTAGTTTTCTGCCCTAATAGTATCCTTAATACTGGAGTTGACTTGTCTTAAAAACTGGTCTTTCCTTGTGCTATAACTTCGAAGTCGTGAAGAGGAATGAGAATTATAATTTCATATTCTAATATGTTTTCGAAGGTCGAATGTCCTTGGTATGCATCAAAACCTTGTTTTCTTTATGTTCCTTAATTTAGGAGTGCTTTGATACTATCTAGAAGTCTCTTATGCTGTATCAAACTTTGAAGTTACACTGAAGAATGAGGATTATGATTTGGATTAATTGCTAGTAGACAGTTTCATTGTGCAGATAGACTCATGTACTATTGCCCAAGTGTAGATAAACTCCCGGAGTGAATAATTTTTTGACTCATTTACCTTTAGGAGGTCTATTTGTCAAAAAAAAATCTCTTTCTTTTAGGATAAAAGAGTCAAAAAAAATAAAAATAAAAACTCAGGGGACCATCTACAACAATAGAACTACAAGGGTCATCTGGAATTGGGCGATACTAGGGGGTCTATCATCAATTAACCCTTCTAATTTTTATATATCCTACCAGTTTCTTAAAAAAACAGTTAAGAGTTCTACTAAGACCAGTCTAAAATGCGTGACCATGCATGTGCAATGCAATCTTCTAAAATTTGCTACATCTTACCTGTTCCAAGATCTCCAGAACCTCTACTATGTAAAATTGCTACTACTTTTCATATCTAGCCCATAGTTGATTAGCATAAATGGTATGAAATTTGGATCCTTTTCACTATAAAAAATATAGTAAAATACTTTAGTTCAACTTGGCTTTGTTAAATATAGATTCACTTCACTGAAGTTAGTAAGGATACTAATCATAATTATCTTATCATTTTAAAATAAAATATTATGGCCTGTTTAGTTGTAATTTTATATATGCAGTTATTTCCTTATAATTTGTATCATGTGCCTAAAGTTGACTCGAGTACTTAGCATTACCTAGAAACTCAATTAAGATCATGGACAAGTAAATAAAAGATGATGACTACAAGCATGCAAAAAAAAAAAAAAAAGGAATTCAACCTTCGTTGCGTTGAAAAGAATTAAGCTTTTATAAATGGTGCACTAGCATCAAGGCTCACAGTTATACCAGTGAAGAGAATTTTATGGGGATCTGGTTGTTTAATAGATCTAAGATCAGATTTTTACCAATATTAAAACATTTAAATGGCTGGTTGTTTAATAGATCTAAGATCAGATTTGACCAACAATAAAACGTTTAAATGTCATAATTTTTTTATGAAGCAGACTTTGCGATCAAGCTCGCTTCTTTACCGACATACACTTGCTTCTACTTATTACTTTTCTCCATAAAAGATAAGCAGGAGAGGCTAATCAACGATTATGATCAAATGTAGTGATCTCTCTACTACTTTTTTATAGCAGAGAGGATCCAAATTCCTATGGTTGTGTTTGGGAATTGGAATTTGGATTTAATAAGTATATTTGAAATCAATAGATTTTAAATCTAGATTTGAAATCCATAGATTTTATAAATCATGCATTTGGATACTTTATGAAACTAGTATAGTGTGCGTCGTTGCTGCGTAGATATATTTATTTTATATTCTATATTTTTCATAATCATTAATTATGGATCATATTGTTAGTTTGGGTTATTTCAATATTTTTTTCTTAGTTATAAATCAATATAAAATCCATGAAATTTGATGAGTACATCTCTTCTTTTTCTCAAGAAAATAATATATCTCCACCGTAAATATCAGAATTGTGTGTCCATTAGAAAATTGGTTTGATAACCAATATTCTTTCCTCATGAGAAAATAATATGTCTCAACTGTCCCTCCAGCACCAGCATGCTGCTTCAATCCCTCTATACTATTCCCAATCGCTTAAACTTCATATGCTGACCAAACAAAATAAACAACAAATCTTTCTAATCCAGAAAATGACATCAAATAAATTAATGCAGAGAAAATATTTCGGTTGTTGATTTATGCAAATTTCTTATTTGCCTCATCGTTCTCTTATTCTTATCAAAATGATACTTCAATGGGAGCTTCAGGTTAGAATTGAAAACCCAAACAAAATTTTCATAAATAATCAAGCATTTTAAAATAGGATATTTTGTTTACAAACCCAAAATTCTATCTTTATTTGATGTCATTTTGAGGGTGTGTGGTAGGGCTTTTTTTAATCTTATAAGTTATGCTAACTTTTAGCTTTTATGATAAAAATATTATAAAATTGTTTGGATAGAATAGTATTTTTTATTGTTTGTCAAACCTAACTTATGTAGGTGAGCTTATAAGCTAGTTTTTGAAAAGCTGGGTTATACCGACTTTTCAAAATGAGACCTATAAATTAACTTATTTTGTAATTTACCAAATGAATAGATATGGAAAAGCTAGTTATTTAAGTCGTGTTTATGAATCCAAAGTTCTATCCTCATTTACTTTTAAACCCCACTCATTTTCACAATTATTCTTACAACCAAATGTCCATATGAAATTATTTTTAACACATTAATTTTTATTTTTATCGATTTCATATACATAACTATAGCAAAATATAACTATAGCTAGACACTAAGTGGTGAAATACAGAAACTGTGTTCAAAATAGTTCCAATTGGAGTTTTAGAATGATTTTTAGATTGAGTGTGTGGGTTTAGAACTAAATCAATATAATGCTCTTGGTTCACAAAGAATTTTTTTTTTTTTTGAAATGATGCAATGTTACCTATAAGCTTGTTTGATCCGCTTGCAACTTGAAGCGTATCGAAATAATTCCTCCTAAAAAGAGAGGGGGGAGGGGAGGGGGATCTTAGATTCATTTTCCCACTAATTACAAATAGAGTGTCAGATAGAACGAAGATGAAAAGCAGCAAAGTTTAAAACATCATGGAGGATTACATCTAATAATTCAATAGCTTAACAAACTACATCCATCATAAGAGCGACAACTCTCCAACCTTTACATAAAAAATAAAGTTATCAAAACTAACCTACAAGTAACTCCATAAATATATAATTAGTATCAAAACTTCTTCCCAATTTTGAAAAGTTCATTCAAATCATTGGAAATGGCTTTTGATATCTACACAAGCTCCAAATATGATACTATGCTCTTCTCCGTCGTCCTCAGCCTCGTCCTCATCGCCTCCACCCTCATTTGCAAAACACTCACAATCACGATTTATAGAACAAGTGATTGGGATTTCTTTTTCTAATTTTCAGTCAAAAGAGATGGAATGCTCCTCCTTTTTCATTGTTTGCGTCTTATATTGCGAGGGTTTCTAAAGTCCTTGTAACGAAGCATTAAGAGGTGGGAGGAGATTGAAAGGTTAGTGGGGAAATTAATAAGCTAATAATGGAGATTAATTGATAGAATTAAGGGTATTAAAGCTGTAGATCATGGGAGAAATGAGCAAGTAATGGATTTAATTAGGTATTTGGTGGGCTTTTCTTCAATAAATAATTAAAATAGTAATAATAATTTATTTCAAATACAATTAAAAATATATTTACTTCAGTAAATAATTATAGGTATTTGATGGGATAAATTAAGAAACCGATGAATTTAATAGTATAGCTTTTCTGAGAAAAAATCCTTCCTAAGATTTGGTGATTATAATGTTGTAAAATGTTCCAATGGCGTCCTCCATCATACGGATGTGGCAATATCAAACTCGAGATTATCAACATCTAATTTAAAGCTATACAAAGTTATGCCAGTATATATATAATCTTCATTTATTCCATACTACCACCAAGTCTATATATATATATATATATATATATATATATATATATATATATATATATATATATATATATATATATATATATATATATATATATATATATATATATATATATATATATATATATATATATATATATATATATATATATATATATATATATATATATATATATATGAAAGAATTGATTTTAATAATTTAATAAATAATGAAATCTGGTGCTTATACACTAACATTGAAGGCATTTAATAAATGGTATTGAGTATGTATATGAATGAGTGTTTATACATGTATGTGTATTTGAGGGCATTTAATAAATGATATTCACTATGTTTATGTATGTGTTTATGCATGTATGCATGTATGTTAAAGGGCACTTTAGGAATAAATGTTTTAACATAGCAACACACATTTATAATAGTATTAGATTAGATGAAGGGATTTTAAATCTTACATTTTAAATCTATTTGTTGAATACACAAATTATATCCAAAAGGATTAAGCTTTTGCTTGATCACAACTCTCCGGATTTCTTGTTCAATTTTCACGACAAAAAGAATATTATTTTCATTCAATGAGCACACTTTAAAAACACATCACTTTGTTTTCCTTAGATACAAACAAAAATGTTGAGATATGGTCATATATTCATAAAACAAGTGACCTTGGTTCGTAATTACATACATGAAGTCATGAACAAAGTCAGTAAATTTTCATAAATAATCAAGCATTTTAAAATAGGATATTTTGTTTACAAACCCAAAATTCTATCTTTATTTGATGTCATTTTGAGGGTGTGTGGTAGGGCTTTTTTTAATCTTATAAGTTATGCTAACTTTTAGCTTTTATGATAAAAATATTATAAAATTGTTTGGATAGAATAGTATTTTTTATTGTTTGTCAAACCTAACTTATGTAGGTGAGCTTATAAGCTAGTTTTGAAAAGCTGGGTTATACCGACTTTTCAAAATGAGACCTATAAATTAACTTATTTTGTAATTTACCAAATGAATAGATATGGAAAAGCTAGTTATTTAAGTCGTGTTTATGAATCCAAAGTTCTATCCTCATTTACTTTTAAACCCCACTCATTTTCACAATTATTCTTACAACCAAATGTCCATATGAAATTATTTTTAACACATTAATTTTTATTTTTATCGATTTCATATACATAACTATAGCAAAATATAACTATAGCTAGACACTAAGTGGTGAAATCTGACTGTGTTCAAAATAGTTCCAATTGGAGTTTTAGAATGATTTTTAGATTGAGTGTGTGGGTTTAGAACTAAATCAATATAATGCTCTTGGTTCACAAAGAATTTTTTTTTGAAATGATGCAATGTTACCTATAAGCTTGTTTGATCCGCTTGCAACTTGAAGCGTGTCGAAATAATTCCTCCTAAAAGAGAGGGGAGGGATCTTAGATTCATTTTCCCACTAATTACAAATAGAGTGTCAGATAGAACGAAGATGAAAAGCGACAAAGTTTAAAACATCATGGAGGATTACATCTAATAATTCAATAGCTTAACAAACTACATCCATCATAAGGCGACAACTCTCCAACCTTTACATAAAAATAAAGTTATCAAAACTAACCTACAAGTAACTCCATAAATATATAATTAGTATCAAAACTTCTTCCCAATTTTGAAAAGTTCATTCAAATCATTGGAAATGGCTTTTGATATCTACACAAGCTCCAAATATGATACTATGCTCTTCTCCGTCGTCCTCAGCCTCGTCCTCATCGCCTCCACCCTCATTTGCAAAACACTCACAATCACGATTTATAGAACAAGTGATTGGGATTTCTTTTTCTAATTTTCAGTCAAAAGAGATGGAATGCTCCTCCTTTTTCATTGTTTGCGTCTTATATTGCGAGGGTTTCTAAAGTCCTTGTAACGGAAGCATTAAGAGGTGGGAGGGAGATTGAAAGGTTAGTGGGGAAATTAATAAGCTAATAATGGAGATTAATTGATAGAATTAAGGGTATTAAAACTGTAGATCATGGGAGAAATGAGCAAGTAATGGATTTAATTAGGTATTTGGTGGGCTTTTCTTCAATAAATAATTAAAATAGTAATAATAATTTATTTCAAATACAATTAAAAATATATTTACTTCAGTAAATAATTATAGGTATTTGATGGGATAAATTAAGAAAGATGAATTTAATAGTATAGCTTTTCTGAGAAAAAATCCTTCCTAAGATTTGGTGATTATAATGTTGTAAAAATGTTCCAATGGCGTCCTCCATCATACGGATGTGGCAATATCAAACTCGAGATTATCAACATCTAATTTAAAGCTATACAAAGTTATGCCAGTATATATATAATCTTCATTTATTCCATACTACCACCAAGTCTATATATATATATATATAATCTTCATTTATTCCATACTACCACCAAGTCTATATATATATATAATCCATCTATTACAAACACCATTAGCTACTAAAATGTAATTATTCTATTAACACATTCTCTCAATTGCAATTAATAAGATAAAGTAAATAAGTGGCTAAAAGTGATGGTCTCTTTAGAATTTTTAGAACAGTCTCTTTTTGAAGAATAAACTAATCAGCTATCTCTTTTGCTAGTCAACTAATAATGAGTTAAGTTGCATGGTATCATCTAAGAGGTCCGTAGGAGTTGAGCTAGCATAAATAGTCTTGTGAATCTTGGGTTCGACTTCTTTGCGAGCACTTAATTTTTAAAATAATTGAGGTCATGCATAGGGAGTGCCCTTAGCCATGTCTAGGGTTTGATACTCATTCTGATCATGATGAAGTTCCCAAAAAAAAAAAAAAAAAAAAAATAAAAAGTCGCATGGTACCAATTTAATAGTATAGCTTTTCTGAGAAAAAATCCTTCCTAAGATTTGGTGATTATAATGTTGTAAAAATGTTCCAATGGCGTCCTCCATCATACGGATGTGGCAATATCAAACTCGAGATTATCAACATCTAATTTAAAGCTATACAAAGTTATGCCAGTATATATATATAATCTTCATTTATTCCATACTACCACCAAGTCTATATATATATATATATATATATATATATATATATATATATATATATATATATATATATATATATATATATATATATATATATATATATATATATATATATATATATATATATATATATATATATATATATATATATATATATATATATATATATATATATGAAAGAATTGGATTTTAATAATTTAATAAATAATGAAATCTGGTGCTTATACATAACATTGAAGGCATTTAATAAATGGTATTGAGTATGTATATGAATGAGTGTTTATACATGTATGTGTATTTGAGGGCATTTAATAAATGATATTCACTATGTTTATGTATGTGTTTATGCATGTATGCATGTATGTTAAAGGGCACTTTAGGAATAAATGTTTTAACATAGCAACACACATTTATAATAGTATTAGATTAGATGAAGGGATTTTAAATCTTACATTTTAAATCTATTTGTTGAATACACAAATTATATCCAAAAGGATTAAGCTTTTGCTTGATCACAACTCTCCGGATTTCTTGTTCAATTTTCACGACAAAAAGAATATTATTTTCATTCAATGAGCACACTTTAAAAACACATCACTTTGTTTTCCTTAGATACAAACAAAAATGTTGAGATATGGTCATATATTCATAAAACAAGTGACCTTGGTTCGTAATTACATACATGAAGTCATGAACAAAGTCAGTAAATTTTCATAAAATTATTATGGTATAATATTTGCAAAATATCAAGTAAAGAGATGATTCTACATGGACAAAATTCTACATCACAAAATAATCAAACAAGATCGATATCATGCTAAATTTAAGCACTAAAATATAATGCATAAATGGGCATAATAATTCTACCAAAATTGCTTCTTTCAGAATTAAACCACTAGAAAATTCTAACCTTGGCAAAATTCATTCTAATACTCTGTGTAAAAAAGGAACAAAAATCACAACTTCCCAAAATAAAAAAACTCATATCAGTGACCAATAAGCATGATGATCTTCCAAACAAATCAGGCCTAAAGGACGATGCAAGCTCTCTAACAGCCGTCGAAGATTGTCCGCGTAGATATTACTCTCGATACGAAAGCCCTCGAGGATTATAGAAGATGTAGGATGAAACCCTCAGAGCGTTGACTGCCTCTCGTAGTGGTTGAGATCAAGATCGAGAGTTTGAGGGTGATGACTGGGGGTGGTGATCGGCCGGATATAAGGAGGGAGGGAGGATAAATAGCCGGAGATGAGGTACGGACTTTGAGGTGAGGCGCTGGCGGGGGGCGGTGATCAACTAGGGCTATGTTTAGGGAGGGGGGATCAAGATTTGACGAATCATAGGTGTTGGGGTAAAATTTGAAATCCACGATATTGTGCTTTAAAATCCAAATATGCAAAATTAGCTGATTTAAAATTCAAGTAGTAATGGAAGCCCAAAAAAGAAAACTGGTTTTAAAATACCCTAAATTTTAAATTCAAGGCTCAAATCTAAGGGTCCATTTGGCAACAGAGTGAAATATGGGCCAGATCTGAACCTGGCCTAGTTCTATTCTAAACTGGTTCTAGTTTGGACCAAAGAGGGGTGGTCCAAACTAAGACCAGTATAAAGGCCAAATTTTGGCTTAAGAAAACAAGGCCAACTGTGGCCCAAAACTTTGCCAAACACAAAAGCCCAGGTTTGAACATGGCCCAGTTTTGCAAGATTGCTAAACACAGCCTATAGTTTCCAAATATAGCCGTAGTATTTCACCGGAATTCAAAAACTTTTGTTCTCTCTACTTCTTCTTACTAGTGTGAAGATGGAGCATGGACGTTTTCATGCTTCATTTTTGCGTGTCCAGTCTGCCTTCTTGCTGGTATCCGAATGTTGCACCGTTATTTAGATGAAAAGATGGTAATAGTTTTGATTCGCCAGCACGGGCTGGTAAGGTCTCTGCAGTTACGCGGTCAATTTCTGTGCTTAAGCTAGCTATTAAAATAGAGAATCCATCTATTACAAACACCATTAGCTACTAAAATGTAATTATTCTATTAACACATTCTCTCAATTGCAATTAATAAGATAAAGTAAATAACACAACTGTGGCTAAAAGTGATGGTCTCTTTAGAATTTTTTAGAACAGTCTCTTTTTGAAGAATAAACTAATCAGCTATCTCTTTTTGCTAGTCAACTAATAATGAGTTAAGTTGCATGGTATCATCTAAGAGGGTCCAGCCGAGTTGGTAAGCTGCCTATAAATAGTGCACAAAGATCTTAGGTTCGACTCTCTTGCAGAGCACCCACACGAAATTAATTTCTTAAAATAATTGAGGTCATGCATAGGGAGTGCCCCTTAGCCATGTCTAGGGTTTGATACTCATTCTGATCATGATGAAGTTCCCAAAAAAAAAATAAAAAAATAAAAAAAATAAAAAAAAAAGTCGCATGGTACCAATTTATATGAGTTAGATTTCAAGCCGAGCCCAACCGTTGCTTAACAATTTGTTGGCTGGACCAAAAGCCCAATTAGCCCATTAGTCCTCTTGACCCTCTGCAAAATGATCAGTTCTACGAACTTTGAGATCTGATCTCTGCGAATCTCCGGAGAAAAACCCTAGCTAAACAATGGCGAGATCTCGATCGAGCTTTCTCCTCTCTCCCCTCCTCATCTCTCTCCTTCTCGTCGTCTCCCCATCGCTTGCGATCTCCGATGGCCCTTTCATCGTCGCCCACAAAAAGGTCAGCCTCGCCCGCCAAAAGTCCGGGACGGAGCGCGTCTCAGTCTCCGTCGACATCTACAACCAAGGATCTGAGTGAGTTCTTCGATTGAGTTTGGATCGATTCCAGGCAATTCCTTTTAAATTGTTACATATTTAAAATGCGTGGCCTCGATTGAGTTCAAATGGATCTTAACCTTTTATTTAATCTGAATCAAACTACTCTTGTTGTTGATGTGGGATTAGTGAACCTTATTTTTTAAACAGTGGATGTGTTGTTGATGTGTATATTTTGTCGCCTTTACCGTTGTTTATCATCTGGCTTCATAGCATGTTGCAAATTGTAAGTATTTATTGTGAAGTTCCGACCTATACTTGGGTGGGCTACATGAAAACATTAGAGATGTTCATTGTATTTAATAGTAATCAAAATGAAGAGAGCGCATAAAAGTGTTTGTGATTTTGTAAGTTGCTATTTATGTTCCTGTATTTGCTTATGTAAAGGTAAAACTAGATATTTTTAAACATGGAGGCCACATGTTCGCTGCAAGCTGAAATTTGATGAGTTTGATAAGTTTGGCACCGAATAATACTTCTTCATAAGTTTGATAAGTTTTTTCTTTTTTCATTGAAAGTTCCACAAGCATATTAGATGATTTAGTAGTTGATCGCAAGCAATGTGCTTTGATTAAGTAAAATGATCTGTTGAAGGGCAAGGAGTTAAAAAATTGAGTCAATGAAGTGGTTTTAAATTTCTCTAAAAATGTTTTTTTGTGATTCCTTTCTATTATTTTGTTGTGTGTTGTAACTATAAATCTACATGTTCAGAAGGTTTTATGAGAAGCAAAGTATTTTTTACGGATACCTTTATTCTTATTGTTGTATCTAGTGAATTTATTGATGCATGTAGCTTCTAGGTGAAAATAGATGGAGCATTAAGCTTTATATTTTCCTAGTGGTCGAGTACATCAAAGAAGAAGCTATAGGTCTGGGCTGGTTTGGTTTTGACAATAGGGGATCTCCTTGAATGTGTTACTTGGTAGTTCATTTAGGGATTGCGTCCATTCAACAAAAGGAAATATAGCGAGCATCAATACTGCCATATTAACAAATATTAGGGTATTGATGTTAAAGATCAAAATATTAGCTAGCCCAACAAATAGAGAATATGAGATTGCTCTTGGATTATAGTTGAGATTGAGAATGAGGTTCATTATGGTAACAGATGGCTAATATATCTCTTGGGTTAATGCACTTAACTGGGGCTATAGAGTTAGAGGTGGCATCTGTGTAATACTCAAAAAGAAGGAAGAAGAAATGATGGTCTTGAGACACAAGTTCCTTCTTATGGTGAAACTTATGGCTTGCAATTATAGAGTTCTAATTGAATATTGCTCCTCAATTTGATGGATGCGTTGCGACTTCTTGTGGTAAATAATGATGGGCTTCAATGGTCACTTAATATTACTATATTACTAATTTTGTGTATAGAACTTCATTGTCTAAAATGATCAAACCTTGATCTGCGAGGAATGGATTAACTAGGCAGGTGCCTGCTGAGCATCCTCTTGGCTTGAAGGCTATGCACGGGATGTCTTGGAAACTGTCATGTGCTATCTAAGGAAGTGACAATGAGTAGTTTGCAAATTAAGAAGCTTTTCTATGAATAGGTAGGTTATATATGTGCTCATTTGTCTCCTACAAGTAAATTCAGTCGCAATGTGTTATCTTCTAGGATGCAGAGGAAGTTTAGAAATTGAATATAGTGTTGACATTCAAGCATGTGATTTAGAATTCGGAAATAGATACTTTTCTAGGTTCTAGTGTATTTATTAGTGTTCTTTTAGGAAAAAATAAGGAAAGATGCCCTATTCAAAATTATACTAATAACAAAGTAACTATAAGGAGTATAGATGTTGCTATGAAGTATGATTTTTCAGTTCATGTAATTGTCTTAAGTGAAATGAACATTTGCTGCCACAGAGATCCATGAGGATGAGAAGCAGGCCTTGTCGTCAATCACCGCATAGCGTAGATCAACTATGTGGCAAATATATTTTATTAGTGATATTGATATAGTCCACATTGTTGCCCATAAATCGTAATACAGCATTGCGCTTTCTAGCAAGGGCTCTCGTCCTCTGGTCTGCCTTTGTCCTTGACTGGAATACAATAGCACTCACTGTTAGAATATTAAAGATGTTGACGATAACGAAGCATGCAATTAGAAGTTTTAGAAATAATTTTTTTGTCCATTTAGTGTAATAAAATATTTCTTATTGATATATATCTAATCTGTATTGTTTCTCATGATTAATAATAAATTGTAGAAAAGCCCTGTGAGGTTTGTAAAAGTGGTAGAAGATCCCCGAGGTTTGAAAACGAACACTTTCACCCCCTCTTTGTAGATTCTGTTGCATGTGACCCTTATAACCCCAAAAATACCCCTAGATCCTTCCAAACTTCTTCTCCTACCCCCAACCTCCACATTGTCAGTGCATATATCCTCTTCGTATTTCCCCCTTTACAGAAAAACTTGTCCACCAAAGAGAAGCGAATACACGTGGATCTGTGTTTTCGCTTCTATCTGGTTACAGATATTTAGAGAGATCTATGTGTTCAACTCCACTTCTTAATCTAGAAGGATTATATCTCCTTTTAGACCATCTTCGGATATGCAAAATAGAGGACAAGAATAATTAATCATCTTAGTATGGTTTGCAAAGGACAATGATTGTGTATGAACTGTTGAACTCTGTCAATTTGATTGATCAATTATGTGCTCTTATACTTCTGCAAATTAGTCAACCAGGAAAAGACCTTGCTGGTTTTTTCGTTAGAAGAAGATTCATGGGTATTTTGTGTATTGCAGAATATTGCATGGAAAATCTTAGTAGTGGGGGGTGAAAGTGTTAGTTTTGAAACCTCAGGGCGATTTTCTGTAATTTCTACGACACTCATGGGGATTTTCTGTAATTTACCCATTACTTCATTTAGACTCCAACAGATATTGTTGCTGTATTGAGTTTATTTGAACACTGATACATATGTTCTTTGTTGCATCTTTAGACTGTACTGATTCTACTTTGTATTGTTGTGTATTGAGTTTATTTGAACACTGATACATATGTTCTTTGTTGCATCTTTAGACTGTACTGATTCTACTTTGTAGTGCTTCTGTACTATTTACTTATTAATGAGTTGATAGTAGTTTCATGTTTTAAGTAGGATCCTCGACATGTTTCCATTTTCATTTAAAGTGATCTTCTTAATTCGTAATGTTCTTTTTCTACTTCTAGGACGGCATATGATGTGAGCCTCAGTGACGATAGCTGGGGCCATGACAGATTTGATATCATCTCTGGCAGTACCTCAGAAACATGGGAAAGGCTTGATGCGTAAGTTCTGCTCCCAAAATTTTTCCCCATTTGTACACTGCCATCTTATCTTTCTAACTATTTGGCGACAATATTCCTATGTTTGGTTCAGCGGTGCCACTGTCTCGCATTCATTTGTCCTGGATTCCCAAGTAAAAGGCTTGTTCCATGGCTCCCCTGCTGTTATCAAATTCCGTATTCCAACAAAAGCTGCACTTCAGGTTCTTTTTCTTTGTCCTCCTTACCATAGTTGCAAACAACTATTCAACATAATGTAGGAAGATTCAAGTGGTTGATTTCGATGATTCCACTTGTGTTCAATCTAGAAACCTCGTAGATTGTTATTGTGTTAATTGCGGATAGACCTCCGGTACTATCACCATATTGTACTTACTATCCCTATAGTTCAATTTGCAGATAGACCCTCTGATAGAGATATACTGTTGCAGACAGAGCCCCAAAAATGGTCAAAAGAGTTTCACTCAGGGGGAACAATAGAACTATAGGCGTGTAGTAAGTTCAATTTGGCGATAGTAAAGAGTGTCTGTCTGCAATTATCCCATTGTTACGCATGATGTATTATAGGCTGATATATCGCTATATGAGCCGATATATTGATTTTAAGGCCCTCCCGTAACGATATTTATTGCGTTTCCGTTTTCTCACAAATTTTCCTGATACATTGGGATATATCGGAAATATCGGCCAATATTTCCTTGAGCAAATATTGGTTGATATTGGCTAATTTTTTATGAAAGGGTTATTGGATTTGGTTTTGGTTCCCACCCGACCCAAAAACACGCAAATACCCAAATACCCTAATCGATCACAGATTCTCATCTCAAAATCCCTTGAGTTCCTCTTCGTTCAGCGGTGCTTCTGCTCAAAAACCCTAATCGATCTCTCTATGCGCCCCCTCTCTCTCCTTCTCCCGGTATGACTCCCCCTCTCTCTACACTCTCTTATCCTCAGAACACCCCCTCCTCCTCCTCCTCCTCTAATCTTTCTAATGTCTATCGAGGAGTAAGTTTCTACAACCGGTTAGTCATCCTAAACGTAAATCACTATTCATGATGCAATTTCTAATGTTTATAATACATTAAATATGTTTAGATTACATGTTACAATGTTATGTTATGTATGAACATCATCCGATATGACACCCCACTATTTTTTGCATATCCCCTATTTTCGCAATCTGATATGGACTTTGGCCGTCCGATATTTCCGCAATATCTGATATTTAATACATTGGTTGTATGTAGTTTGGATCGTAGACAAACTTGGATTCAAAGTGACTATCTATTTTCAGATTTTACTGATAGTACAAATACTGGGAAGACTGTCAATGAGATTATATTTTGTCTAATTTTGTCGTTAATGTTCTCTCGTGTCTTGGTTATTATATAGGAGGCATTCTCAACCCCCATTCAGCCACTAGATATTCTCGCTGACCAACCTGCAGAGAAGAAGTTTGAATGGGTAAACTTTATGTTTATTTACTAGAAATGCTAATTTCACATTCTTGTGTTATTTTCCGATTCTGACTTCCCTTCTTTTGTGCTCATATTCTGGGTAACTGAACGGAAACTTCTTCAGGCAAAGGTATATTGTTTCACATTTCTGTAACCTGAGAGTTCCTGAAACAACAATTTCCCTTGTTTGATACTGAATAGTTTAAACATTTGCATGCAGAGGTTATTAGCGAAGTATGGATCACTGGTTTCAGTTCTTGGGTTTATCGGCCTGTTCGTCTACATGGTTGCCAGCCCGTCAAAATCTAGCGGTGGAAAAGGAAGCAAGAAGAAGCGCTGATTGCTTTAAGATTCCCGCTAGTGACCAGTTTTTTTTCATCTTTGAAAATTGTAGCTGAGATTTTTATTATTCTCCTGATGATCTGAGAGGAAAGTGTAATAGTTGAGCCCTTGTGGGCCAGTCAATCGATACTAGCGTTTGTAGAATTAATTTGAGAAATGTAGTTTAGACTGTTATGGCAATGTTAAAAAACATTATTGAAGAATCCTACAGTTTTCTATTTCAGTTTGTGTTTTGCTTTTTGTTTTTCTTCCTTGTCTTTCCTCTTTATTATTATTATTATTATTATTTTGTTTGAAATGTATGATCGGTTATTAAGTTCGTTGGCAATCATTGCATGGCATCATTCATTCTTGCAGGTATTTATGTATTGCTCGTATATTTAAGCTCCTTTTCAGTAGTAAAAGCAATGCTACTTCAATATATAATTTTGCTGTGGTTCTAAATTTATATTTTGCATATTTTGCAGCATTATCATTATTATTTCTTTTTGCATAGCAACTTATGCACATTCTCCATTCCCTTGTGGTTTATGCGCTCGAGTCTTTGTATCTATGATGGAAAATTGGATCTACGGTGACCGGTCATGTAACGATTCACTTCATAAAATTTCTACTAAAAGGGTTCGTAAATGTGAAAATACAGAATTTTGACCCAAAAAAAAAACCCGCATGTTGCTATGCAGAACTTGGTCAAAAAGCTAACGGAGTACCTTCTCTAGGTAATGTAATGTTCTATTGACATAAATATTTTTTATTTTTCATTTTCAACCACAATGTTTTACCCAACCCCAAGTGGAGCACGTAAGAACTAAGGTTATCAAAGGGGTGGTTTGGGGTAGGTTTCAGTTGGGTCATAAATGGGTGTGCACATTTATGCCTCCATTATGACCCATTTAGCATTTGCTAAATGTGTCACTTCTCACCCACCCATTTACTAAATGGGTGGTTCATGGTGACCCAATAACCCATTTAGCTATGGTGATTTTTGTGTGTGTGTGTGTGTATATATATATATATATATATATATATATATATATATATATATATATATATATATATATATATATATATATAAGCTCTATCAACTTAAATGGATAGGAGCTCTTGTCCACCAAACTTTTATCCACTCATCTTGTGTTTAGATTTGTGATGAGATGCACAAATTTCAAAAGACTCTTCATATCTTTCATGGATCCCAAGACAACATCAATGGATAAAAAGTTGGTGAATACTATTTCCTATCCACTTAAGTTTATGGGAGCTTTCCTCTCTCTCTCTATATATATATATATATATATATATATATATATATATATATATATATATATATATATATATATATATATATATATATATATATAAGCTCTATCAACTTAAATGGATAGGAGCTCTTGTCCACCAAACTTTTATCCACTCATCTTGTGTTTAGATTTGTGATGAGATGCACAAATTTCAAAAGACTCTTCATATCTTTCATGGATCCCAAGACAACATCAATGGATAAAAAGTTGGTGAATACTATTTCCTATCCACTTAAGTTTATGGGAGCTTTCCTCTCTCTCTCTCTCTCTCTATATATATATATATATATATATATATATATATATATATATATATATATATATATGAAAAAAGAATATGAGGTGGCGGCCCATTTAGTAAAATGAGCAACCCACTAATGGGTATAGTCTTTAAATGCTTTAGTTGTCACATCAGGTGAGTGTGGGGTATTGTGTAAGTGAGTGGTAGCTCACTTTCTAAATGAGTCTAGCTCATATTCCTTAATCCCATATATATATATATATATATATATATATATATATATATATATATATATATATATATATATATATATATATATATATATATAAGTTTCAAGGTTCTTTTTTCAAATGTGAGGGCATACTTGCAAATTTTTGAGGAGATATTTGCAAATTTTGGGGGCTTTTTACAAACATTAGGTAGGCTTTCTGCAGTGCAAACTCAGGTGCTTTTCTGCAAATTGGAGAGTTTTTCTGCAGACTATTGAGGGCTTTCTGCAAACTTTCATGGGGTTTCTGTAAACTTTCAGAGGGTTTCTGTAAACTTTATTAAGGGTGGCAATCTTGACCCAAATCTAATAATCCACAAACTAAATTGTCCAACTATACCCACCCATTTTAACTAAATGGGTACTAAATGGATGGGTATGATTTCTATCCAACATAAATGGTCCATAACCATACCCGCCCCAAACCCACGTATTCCTCTTTCCTCTCTTTCTCAAATGCTATTCTGGGATCAGAAGTACTCTCGAGCCCTGGTTCCTCTCTCTCCTCTCGAGCGCTCGAGTTCTCCTCTCTCCATCGAGCCATAGTTCCTCCTCTCTCTCTCTCTCCATCGAGCCATAGTTCCTCTTGATCAACAGAAGGAATCAGAGCTCAAATAGCAATGCTTTGAATTTGTGGAGGCAACGAATTAGGGTTTCATTCTAGTTCGAGCTTCTCTCCTGCTTAAATTCAGGCCTTCGATCGAGCAATTTCAACATTCAGGTCTTCAGTCGAGCTAATCACTGGATTTTGAGGTACATTCTTAACTAGGGTTTCTTGAGCTTGCCTTCTTTCAATTTTGGGATTTTCTCGAGTCTTTATTTTTATGGGCGTTATTGTTATGAATTGAGGAGCTTTGTAGTATGTTTTAGTCTTAGAGATCATATTGGTATTGATAAATTTTGCTGAAATTTTGGTTTAATTTAAAAAGTTTGAATTTTTACTACATTTCATATTCCTATAGATTGAATTCTCACTTTGGATAGAATTGACGTGTGCATCCGTAGTCAATTACCTCCAATCTCATGAATTATCAATCCAAGTACACTCATAAATATATCAGATAGTTTATATTTCAGATAGTTATTAATAATAAAAATTCAACTGTTATGTAACATTCAATGATGTACTAAAAACTTTGCTTATAGTTTGAAGTTTGATGAAATAGTTTGTATATGCAGTATATGACTACTAGAGGTTATCTTCTTAACTCAGTTTTTGATTATGCACACAAGAAGAAGTCATGCTTACATAGATCTCAAAATTCTCAATAAGTCCTCCTACTAACTGGATAAAAATTTTCTTTTTGTTTCTTTGACTCTCTTCTTGTTAATTCTTACAAGATCTCTCTAGCCTTATTCTTAATTTATGAAGGTTTTGACAAAAATTCCAGTGGCTGATATGATCAACTTAGTCACTGTTAAATAGCAGATCCATAGCTATTAATAGTTTATCTTTGATCCAAATAGATTTGCTACCCACTAACCTTTTGATTACTTGGGTTATATGAAGTCATAGATATATTAGATAGTTTATATATAAGAATGAAGAACTCTATCTTGTAGATAGACTAATTTGTAGAAGGTTCAAAATTAGCATTTGCTTTGATCTTAAAAGGTTTCCATATGTATCAGATAGTTTATATATGTGAATGTAACATATACAAAAGCTATTTTATTAACTTTCAATATTTGATTTGATATTAAATAGTTATTTTTCTTGTTTTAGTTACTATGTCTTTGAATGAATTTACTGCATGCGATGATGGTAGTGATAATGAAACTGTATCTAAACGTAAAAGAAGAGCAAAATCAAAAGTTTGGGAGTATTTTACTGAGTTGCCTGCTAATAGTGATGGGAAAGCTAAGGTTCAGTGCAAGAAATCTGACCAAGTTTATGTTAGTGGTCATGGTACCACAAATATGTTGAGGCATATTCATTCTTGCCCAAAACGGGATATAGATGAGGCCGATTCATCAAGGAAAAACATGCCATTAGATCAAGATAATTACAGAGAAATGTTGGCTAGGGTAATTGCATTGCATGGTTATCCATTCCGTTTTGTAGAACATCGAGGGATCCGCGAGTTACATACATTTTTAAATCCTGAAGTCAAGCATATCTCGAGGAACACCACTAAAGCTGATTTGCTTAAGTTGTACAAGAAAGAGAGAGAAATTCTTAAACAAACTTTGAAGCTAGTTCGTAGCAGAATCAGTCTAACTACAGACTTGTGGACATCTTCAACCTCAGATTACTACATGTCTCTTACTGCACATTATATTGATGACTAATGGATCTTGCAAAATAAAATATTAGCTTTGTCTCATGTTTCACCCCCATATAGTGGGGGCAATTTTAGTAGAGAAGCTATTTCATTTATTGAAGGAGTGGGGCATAGAAAAAAGAATATTTCACTGTTACATTGGATAATGCATCATATAATGATGCTTTTATGAAAATTTTAAAAGACCAACCTGCTTTAAAGGAGCATTTTGTCTCCAATGGTGAATTTTTGCATGTACAATGTTGTGCTCACATTTTAAATCTTGTTGTGCAAGATGGCTTAAAAATAATTGATAAATCTTTATCCACTTTTAGAGAATGCATTAAATATGTGAAGAGTCCCCCTAGAAGGAAGAGGAAGTTTGCAGAGTGTATCGAACAAACTTGTTCAATTAGTGCAAAGAAAATTCAGCAAGATGTGTCCAATAGGTGGAATTTCACCTTTTTAATGTTGGAGAGTGTTTTACCTTTTCGTCGGGCATTTGAGCAGTTGAAGATAATCGATTCAAATTTTACATTTTGTCCATCAACTGAAGAATGGGTAAAGGTTGAAAAAATAGCAAAGTTCTTGAAACATTTTTATGAAGTGTCCACTCTTTTTTCTGGAAGTAAATACCCAACTTCTAACTTGTATTTTGGTGGAGTGTGGAAGACACAAAAATGCATAAATGAGGAGATGAGAAGTGAAGATGAAGACATAAAATCCATGGCAAAGGATATGGAGAAAAAGTTTAATAAATATTGGAAGTGTTATAGCAAGATTTTGTCCTTTGCAATCATCTTAGATCCCAGTTATAAAGTGAAGTATGTAGAGTTCTATTTTGAAAAAGTGGGTCTTGGTTCTAATCATGTGGTGACTATCTTGGATAAGCTAAAGCTTCATTATAAAGAATATGAGAGAGCATCAAATGATATATGCATGGCTGATAGTAGTTCGGAAGAGGTCTTTGGAGATGTTCGTGATGATGAGATGCTTGAGTTTGAACAGTTTGAGAGTCAACTAGTTTCAGTCAGTAGGACCAAGTCTGAATTAGAAGAGTATTTAGATGAAAAGATGCTTTGTTGGAAGAAAAATGAGAATTTGAATGTTCTAGAATATTGGAAAGCAGAATCTGAGAAGCGTCCTCAGTTGTTCATGATGGCTCGTGATATACTCAGTATCCCTGTTACTTCAGTGGCCTCTGAATCTGCTTTCAGCATAGCTGGTCGTGTGCTTGATAAGTATCACAATCGTCTTCTTCCGGAGAATGTCGAAGCTCAAATATGCAAAGAAGCTTTGCCACAGTTCTACAGTCTATAACTTAATATTTCATTATTGAGCTCAGATACTATCTATTAGGACCAAATTTTCTCTCTCTGTCTTCTAATAATCATCAAAACACACCCAAAAAAACTTGATGTCTTCTGAACTCAGTAAGCCTAGTATAAGCTATAAAAACACTATATAAGTAAATCAACACCAAATACCCATCCAAAAAAAACCCCAATTTATTAAAAGAAAAAAGCTGGGTATATAATTTAGAAGCCCTCGAATTGTTTGGGATCGCGAAAGAGAATTTGAACAAATAAATCGAATAAAAAGAATTTGAACAGAAAATTAAAGAGAGATCACTCACGGAGAGATTTTGAGAGGTCTTTTGTATTCTTTTTCCGCCCTCGGGTTTCGATTACAGAGAGAAGAGGGAGAAAAGGGAATTGGGACTTTTCAACAAAAGCTTGGGTCGGTGGTCTTGGTGGTCGAACCATGACCACTGTATCTCAGGTTCGGCCGGTCATATTACGAAACCGATTATGATTCTTAGTTAGGGGTGGCAATCTTGACCCAAACCTAATAATCCACCCATACCCACACACTAAATAGTCTAACTATACCCACCCATTTACCTAAATGGGTCCTAAATGGGTGGGTATGGTTTCTATTCAAAATAAATGGTCCATAACCGGACCCGCCCATGACCCGACCATTACGATCCGCCCCAAACCCACGTATTCCTCTCTCCTCTCTTTTCTCAAAGGCGATTCTGGATCAGAAGTACTCTCGAGCCCTGGTTCCTCTCTCTCCTCTCGAGCGCATCAAATGATAAATGCATGGCTGATAGTAGTTCGGAAGAGGCCTTTGGAGATGTTAGTGATGATGAGATGCTTGAGTTTGAACAGTTTGAGAGTCAACTAGTTTCGGTCAGTAGGACTAAGTCTGAATTAGAAGAGTATTTAGATGAAAAGATGCTTTGTTGGAAGAAAAATGAGAATTTGAATGTTCTAGAATATTGGAAAGTAGAATCTGAGAAGCGTCCTTAGTTGTCCATGATGGCTCGTGATATACTCAGTATCCCTGTTACTTTAGTGGCCTCTAAATCTGCTTTTAGCATAGCTGGTCGTGTGCTTGATAAGTATCACGAACATCTCCAAAGGCCTCTTCCCGAACTACTAAACTTTGACAGAGGATAGGGCCATTAGTATGACCTAATAAACTTTGATAGGGAAAAATGATTGTTGAGATTAGGGCAATACAGGGGAAAGTCATTTAAGGCGGTGGAAACTTTAGCATGTGGGTAGGAGGAGTAATGCTAAATATTTGAAGGTGTAGAGTTGGGTGCAGACTGAAGTTAACCTGGGTGTTAAAAAGGTTTTATATTAGTTATTGCTATGATAGAAGAGAGGGCCCTTAGTATGAGCTAACACTACAAATTTGGGTGTAAAAGTTAAAATGGTGTGTCCTGTGGTGGTAGTCATCTTAAGTATTTTACATTATTTACATTGTAACATTGGATAACCAAGAGTTTCTGCAATTCTGAGTGTTTCATGTGTAAAGGAATTTTTTTACTGTTATGATTATATAAATATGGAGAAAATGATGTGGAATCGAATTTAATGAGATGTATTGGGCCTTGAGATTAAGACAAAAGTAGAGAAAAGACTGGAAAAGCGAGTGTCTATTTGTATAGGGCGTACCCATATGAAACAATTTACTCTTTCAGACAGAAATTGTCAAGGAACTTTCTTTCTCTAAAGTGGAATTGCTTTCATTTATTTCTTAGTATCAGGTACATAACTATGTGATTTCTCACACATGAGCCTTTCAAGAAGAATGATCGGATGAATACCAATACATCAGAGGGGAAATCACTTCATTTGTTTTCGGGATTGGGTATATAGTTATTTGAAGGTCAATTTATTGCTAGTATTGTCAACTAAATTTGACAAGGGAACAAAGTTTGTGAATGTTGGAGTAAGATTGTCTACTTTGGAAAATAATGACATACTGCTAATAATTTGTATGTGATTCTGCACTTTTTAAGTAGCTTGTTTCCTTACTCCAGGACTTCTGCTTTTACTTCTGTTTTTGTGCTGCTGCAGATTATTTTGAAACTGCATTTCTTCTTCTGCTGTTTTACATTTGAAGTGAATTAACAGTACATATTTCTTGCAGAACTCTATTTTAAATGTGATGTCTTTTGGGTTCATCGGACAATATGGATGATGAGGACGAGGATAATGTTTTGTTGAGCAGTTTGGGTATCACATCTGTAAATCCAGAAGATATTGAGCGCAAAATACTTTCAGAGGTATGTCTATAGATGACAGTATGGCACATTTTGTTTCTCCCTATCCATGTTAAGTTTTCTTCGTGGAGATTCTCTTCGGTGGCTTTAGAAGTCAGTTTCTCATTCTATGTGGGATACCTATTAGGAAATTCTAGAAAACACCAACTTGACAACTTCAAAATTTGCAGTTGGATTGTTCCTGATTTGTTGAATTGTTGTGAATTTGGACACAAAAGATTGGTGAAGCTTTGAGAAGAAACTATATGTACCCACCAGAATCAGA
Organism: Asparagus setaceus; assembly: GCA_012295165.1. Classification (NCBI taxonomy): domain Eukaryota; kingdom Viridiplantae; phylum Streptophyta; class Magnoliopsida; order Asparagales; family Asparagaceae; genus Asparagus; species Asparagus setaceus. The sequence goes on from CM022710.1 coordinate 24,610,186, forward strand.
TAGTGTCTTTTGTTTTGTCATCTTAAAGTTGGATTGTTCCTGATTTGTTGAATTGTTGTGAATTTGGACACAAAAGATTGGTGAAGCTTTGAGAAGAAACTATATGTACCCACCAGAATCAGATAGTGTCTTTTGTTTTGTCATCTTAAAGTTGGATTGTTCCTGATTTGTTGAATTGTTGTGAATTTGGACACAAAAGATTGGTGAAGCTTTGAGAAGAAACTATATGTACCCACCAGAATCAGATAGTGTCTTTTGTTTTTGTCATCTTAAAGTTGGTTCATCTGAGCTTGTTTATATTATAGAATCGTGCTCAAGTTTGTTAGTAGATTTAATATAACCACAGAAAGAAGATCACATCAGGATTCACATGTCATGTGCATGCTTATGTATTAGACCATAGTAGGCTCTGGTAGTTAATTTAAATGACATGAAGAAAAAGAGAAAAAAGACATACAGTTTGTTAGAAAGCCAGTTCTCAGGATTCTATTTGGAGCTGTCTCTCTTTTCTTTTTAGTTGGCGAAAGACAATGCATTTAAAATATATTTTTGTTAAGCAAGATACTGCTTCCCTTTTAAAAGGAGCTGTACATGCAGGTGAAAACTGATGCTGGACGTGAGAGCGAACATGTGGAGAACTCTGAATACAACAGCCTTGATGGAGAACACGGAACCGATACATCATCTACTAGCCAAATCAATCTCTTCAACAAGTTGCGAGCTGTGGAAGTTGAAATTAATGCTGTTGCTTCTACCATCGAAAAGGGTAAAGCTGTTGCAGAAAATGAGAATGAAAATTCAGGCATTGCAGATTTCGAGGAAGATAAAGATGTGAGAAATAAGGATTCAGTTCAAGTTAATCCTGATGGATTTACTCTTCAGCAGGCATTAGCCACTGATCGTTTAAAGAGCCTTAAGAAAACAAAAGTACAGCTTGAAAAGAAATTTCTAAAGTCAGCAAGCATGCTCCAATTAATGGAAGTGGACATGAGGTTCTTCTTGATTTAGTTAAGGAAAATCCAAAACATAAGCAGAGGCTAAAACCAGTAGATATTGGCATAAAATACTTTCAGAGGTATGTCTATAGATGACAGTATGGCACATTTTGTTTCTCCCTATCCATGTTAAGTTTTCTTCGTGGAGATTCTCTTCGGTTGCTTTAGAAGTCAGTTTCTCATTCTATGTGGGATACCTATTAGGAAATTCTAGAAAACACCAACTTGACAACTTCAAAATTTGCAGTTGGATTGTTCCTGATTTGTTGAATTGTTGTGAATTTGGACACAAAAGATTGGTGAAGCTTTGAGAAGAAACTATATGTACCCACCAGAATCAGATAGTGTCTTTTGTTTTTGTCATCTTCAAGTTGGATTGTTCCTGATTTGTTGAATTGTTGTGAATTTGGACACAAAAGATTGGTGAAGCTTTGAGAAGAAACTATATGTACCCACCAGAATCAGATAGTGTCTTTTGTTTTGTCATCTTAAAGTTGGATTGTTCCTGATTTGTTGAATTGTTGTGAATTTGGACACAAAAGATTGGTGAAGCTTTGAGAAGAAACTATATGTACCCACCAGAATCAGATAGTGTCTTTTGTTTTGTCATCTTAAAGTTGGTTCATCTGAGCTTGTTTATATTATAGAATCGTGCTCAAGTTTGTTAGTAGATTTAATATAACCACAGAAAGAAGATCACATCAGGATTCACATGTCATGTGCATGCTTATGTATTAGACCATAGTAGGCTCTGGTAGTTAATTTAAATGACATGAAGAAAAAGAAAAAAGACATACAGTTTGTTAGAAAGCCAGTTCTCAGTTCTATTTGGAGCTGTCTCTCTTTTCTTTTAGTTGGCGAAAGACAATGCATTTAAAATATATTTTTGTTAAGCAAGATACTGCTTCCCTTTTAAAAGGAGCTGTACATGCAGGTGAAAACTGATGCTGGACGTGAGAGCGAATATGTGGAGAACTCTGAATACAACAGCCTTGATGGAGAACACGGAACCGATACATCATCTACTAGCCAAATCAATCTCTTCAACAAGTTGCGAGCTGTGGAAGTTGAAATTAATGCTGTTGCTTCTACCATCGAAAAGGGTAAAGCTGTTGCAGAAAATGAGAATGAAAATTCAGGCATTGCAGATTTCGAGGAAGATAAAGATGTGAGAAATAAGGATTCAGTTCAAGTTAATCCTGATGGATTTACTCTTCAGCAGGCATTAGCCACTGATCGTTTAAAGAGCCTTAAGAAAACAAAAGTACAGCTTGAAAAAGAAATTTCTAAAGTTAGCAAGCATGCTCCAATTAATGGAAGTGGACATGAGGTTCTTCTTGATTTAGTTAAGGAAAATCCAAAGCATAAGCAGAGGCTAAAACCAGTAGATAAGGACAACAAGGATTCTAAACGTCATCTAAAAACAGTATCCTATAATGAAGATACTGATTTTGATGCGGTGCTGGATGCAGCTTCTGCTGGTTTTGTAGAAACTGTAAGTATGTGCTTATATGTTCATGGAAAGGAAGTGATTTAAAGTTGATTTCCCTTATCACAGCAACCTATGCATCAATATGAATATGAACAAACGAAAACACACACAAACATACCGGGTATTTTCTCCTATTTTTCACCTACGATATTGAGAATAAGCAAGTACTTTCTTTTTTTGTCCCAAATTTCTTTCTGTTCCTTTGAAATAAGCTAAAGATATTTTTCACTTTTCCAGAGGAGTCAAAATAGCTTCTCTCCATGTTCGAAAAAGGCATTGGAACTTCATGTCATGCATTTACTTTTTACGCGTGAAAATTGCAATCCTTAATGCTGATTTTCAGCTATTTTACCTCTTAGGAAAGAGATGAGTTGGTACGAAAGGGTATATTAACCCCATTTCATAAACTTAAAGGCTTTGAGCGTCGTGTTCAACATCCTGAGCCATCAAACAGGCACAATGCTCCCGACGAAGGCTCAACTGGAAACTTTGCTTCATCCAGCATTTCTAGACTTGCTCAATCTATGTCAGAAATTGCACAGGCTCGACCAACAACAAAGTTACTAGATCCTGAGGCATTACCTGAACTTGATCCACCTACTCGACCTTTTCAAAAACTTAAGACACCTATAAAACTTCCAGTGTCTCCAAGTGCAGAGAAATCAGAGAAGAAAAAGCGTAAGCTTAGAAAGACAAAGAGGCCTCTACCGGATAAGAAATGGAGAAAAGATTATTCTACTGAAAAACTCTTGGATGCAAGTGGTATGTTTTTAATGTTGATTTTCAGCATAACTCTTTCTTTCTATAATTTCTGGTTGATCAGTGGAACAAATTGACCTCTCAGTGGTCTCGTCGGATTTATTCTATATTTGGAGTCCACATTCTCATATTTTCATGTTAACACAGGCATATGTAGCTATTGTTACTTCAACTGATGTTTCTTTCGTGCCATAAATGCATCTAGATTTTAGACAGCACCTTTACAAATGAGATGGACTGTAGTGTTAGACTTTAGACAGCAATTCAGAACTGATATTCATCTGTTTTAATACTCTCGTGAGTGGAGATTCAGTTGCAAACCTATCTGATATTGTTAAACATCAATCCTACATCTAAGTTTTTATGAAATGCTAGTTTTTTGACATATCCCATGATGTATGAAGTGATTTTGTAGGTGGTCATGGATATTTTTGTTCCATGATGCACATCCTTGATCTTATGTTCCACTTGTGCACTGCACTCTCATGATCTTAAAAGAAACCAAAGAGTCTTCCTGTTGCCTCTTTCTTTGCATGGCATCATCTCATAGGACACAATATGGTCATTAACATAGGAGATAGTGAGACGTTTATGCAAAAATCATGTATAGTATTGAGAGATTATGAGATAATGTGGATGGGAGTAGTACTAGATTCCACGTTCTTCCATACGCTATTGAAAATTTAGGCATTTTCAATAACAAAGCCTTTATCCGAATTTTTTTGGGGTCAGCTACGTGAATCCTATGTCCCATTCAGTTGTATCACGGGCTATCTCCACTCCTAATTTAACTGTCATTTCTTCTTGATTGCTTCCAGCAAAGTTCTGTTAGACTTACTCTGGTCCTTCTTTCTCCATTAATTACAATCTTATCACTTTACCTAACTGGTGGCGGATGCATGCTATATATAAAAACTAAGTTAGGAGTAAGATTATCATATGAAAATATTCTCAATGTTTCAGAATGCGTAATTCCTGGAGCTATATATTTAACCATAAGTACATATTCTCTGATTCTTGATCTGCTATCATCTAAAGATGAACTTTGATTTATATTTTTTTTCCCTTCACAAATTCCACTCATTGTCCTTTTAAAAAAAAAAAAAATTCCAGATGGACATGCAACCAGAGACCCAACTGCCTCTGATTATGATGAAGAAAATGAAGAGGAAGAGGCCAATGGAGATGACATTGAGCAATCTCCAGTAATCCTTGAAGGAGGATTGAGAATTCCCGACTCAATTTATTCACAGCTTTTTGATTATCAAAAAGTGGGAGTACAGTGGTTGTGGGAATTACACTGCCAAAGAGCTGGTGGTATAATTGGAGATGAAATGGGTCTGGGTAAAACTATTCAGGTGATCTCTTTTCTCGCTGCTCTCCATTTCAGCAAGTTGTATAAACCCAGCATCGTCATTTGTCCTGTCACTCTTCTTCGTCAATGGCAAAGGGAAGCCAATAAATGGTACCCTGCTTTCCACATCGAGATACTTCATGATTCTGCCCATGGTGCACAAAACCAAACACGTAAAAGATCCAGTGAAAGTGATTATGATAGTGAAGCTTCACTCAGTAGTGATAACGATAAACCTCGACCATCCAAGCCAAAATGGAATGAATTGATCGATCAAGTGCTGAGATCAGAGTCAGGGCTTCTCCTTACCACTTACGAGCAACTTCGCATTCATGGGGATAAATTGCTCGATATAGAATGGGGCTATGCTATTTTAGACGAGGGCCATCGTATAAGAAACCCTAATGCTGATGTCACTCTCGTTTGCAAACAACTTCAAACTGTGCATCGGATAATTATGACTGGTGCACCGATCCAGAACAAACTTGCAGAACTTTGGTCGCTCTTTGATTTCGTCTTTCCAGGCAAACTCGGGGTTTTGCCCGTGTTTGAACTGAGTTTGCAGTTCCCATAACGGTCGGTGGTTATGCCAATGCCACACCGTTGCAAGTTTCCACAGCTTACCGGTGTGCAATAGTCTTAAGAGATTTAATCATGCCTTACCTTCTTCGGAGAATGAAAGCTGATGTGAATGCTCAACTTCCGAAGAAAACAGAGCATGTTCTTTTCTGTAGCTTGACTTCTGATCAGAGGTCTGTTTACCGAGCTTTTCTTGCTAGCTCTGAAGTGGAGCAGATCTTTGATGGGAGTAGGAACTCACTTTATGGGATCGATGTCATGAGAAAAATCTGCAATCATCCTGATCTTTTAGAAAGAGAATACTCAGCCCAAAATCCCGATTATGGAAATCTAGAGAGGAGTGGAAAAATGAAAGTTGTTGCGCAAGTACTTAAGGTCTGGAAGGAACAAGGGCATCGGGTTCTGCTCTTTACACAGACTCAACAAATGCTTGACATTCTTCAGAACTTTCTTGGTTCGAGTGGGTATAGTTACCGGAGAATGGATGGGCTTACTCCTGTGAAGCAAAGGATGGCACTCATTGATGAATTTAATAATTCAAGTGAAGTTTTTGTTTTCATCTTGACTACTAAGGTTGGCGGTTTGGGCACTAACTTGACTGGTGCTAACCGGGTTATTATATATGATCCTGACTGGAATCCTTCTACTGACATGCAGGTATTTTCCTAAATTTTTACTCCAAGATATCAGAGATTCATTATTTGCTCTCTCTGGACTCAAATTTAAGGCTCCCAGTTCTACTGGGGGTATCTTTATTGAAATGGTGCTATATTGTGGGATAGCATCTACCCTTTGATTTGTGCTAGTCCCATGGCAGTCTATGAGCAGTCAGCAGTTAATGCTTCATAATTTTGTAAACTTGTTGGGGGGCACTAAGTAGTTTGCAGATTTAGATATGTTCTGAGTTTACATCCCACTTTATTTTTATTGATTTCTTGATATTTTGTTCAGGCCTTTCTCAACCCTTTAACAGGCACTTACACTAATACTTTCAGCGGCGCTTTACGGGTTGAATTTTTTCCTTAAAGAGCTATAAAAATGGCGATGAGGATAACTTGTCATTGTTATGCTGTAGAATATCATTGCTTTTTTACATTATCGGTAAAAATGATAAACATATGGAATCGTGAGACTGTGTAAGATCTATCTTCAGATTGTAGAGGAGCTCTTAATGTCAAAAGAGGCACGGGTTAGTCCCTACCTCAGAAGATTGCATAACTTAATTGGATATAACGGTAAATAGGAAAGTTCCTATAGTTTTTATGTGACTGTCCTTGTAATTTTTATTAATCTTAATCCTCATGCATGCTTACATTTTTTACTGGAAACTCATATTAAAAAATACACGGGTAAATTGCAGATAACCTCTTCATCTAGACCTTAAGTAGCACTTATCATCTTTATACTAAACATTAGCATTTATCACCCTAGGGTTGACATTTTCAGAAGGCTAAACTGCAGATAATCCCGTTTATCCCTGGAATTTGAGTGGTGATGAGTGCTAATGATTTAATGAACTTGTTGAGGGATGATAAGTGCTACTTAGATGGGAGTTATCTGCAATTTACTAAAAATGTATTATATACTTTTTACTATTATCTTGCATCCCTTCTTCTTAGTTCTTATGGTAATATAATATAGGACAAAATAACAAACTCATCCTTAAAAGTATTGGTGAAGTCTCAACTTCCCCTTAAAGTATCAATATGCCTATTTTTCCTTAAAGAGCTATAAAAATGGCGATGAGGATAACTTGTCATTGTTATGTTGTAGAATATCATTGCTTTTTACATTATCGGTAAAATGATAAACATATGGAATCGTGAGACTGTGTAAGATCTATCTTCAGATTGTAGAGGAGCTCTTAATGTCAAAAGAGGCACGGGTTAGTCCCTACCTCAGAAGATTGCATAACTTAATTGGATATAACGGTAAATAGGAAAGTTCCTATAGTTTTTATGTGACTGTCCTTGTAATTTTTATTAATCTTAATCCTCATGCATGCTCACATTTTTTACTGGAAACTCATATTAAAAAATACAGATGGACATGCAACCAGAGACCCAACTGCCTCTGATTATGATGAAGAAAATGAAGAGGAAGAGGCCAATGGAGATGACATTGAGCAATCTCCAGTAATCCTTGAAGGAGGATTGAGAATTCCCGACTCAATTTATTCACAGCTTTTTGATTATCAAAAAGTGGGAGTACAGTGGTTGTGGGAATTACACTGCCAAAGAGCTGGTGGTATAATTGGAGATGAAATGGGTCTGGGTAAAACTATTCAGGTGATCTCTTTTCTCGCTGCTCTCCATTTCAGCAAGTTGTATAAACCCAGCATCGTCATTTGTCCTGTCACTCTTCTTCGTCAATGGCAAAGGGAGGCCGATAAATGGTACCCTGCTTTCCACATCGAGATACTTCATGATTCTGCCCATGGTGCACAAAACCAAACACGTAAAAGATCCAGTGAAAGTGATTATGATAGTGAAGCTTCACTCAGTAGTGATAACGATAAACCTCGACCATCCAAGCCAAAATGGAATGAATTGATCGATCAAGTGCTGAGATCAGAGTCAGGGCTTCTCCTTACCACTTACGAGCAACTTCGCATTCATGGGGATAAATTGCTCGATATAGAATGGGGCTATGCTATTTTAGACGAGGGCCATCGTATAAGAAACCCTAATGCTGATGTCACTCTCGTTTGCAAACAACTTCAAACTGTGCATCGGATAATTATGACTGGTGCACCGATCCAGAACAAACTTGCAGAACTTTGGTCGCTCTTTGATTTCGTCTTTCCAGGCAAACTCGGGGTTTTGCCCGTGTTTGAGACTGAGTTTGCAGTTCCCATAACGGTCGGTGGTTATGCCAATGCCACACCGTTGCAAGTTTCCACAGCTTACCGGTGTGCAATAGTCTTAAGAGATTTAATCATGCCTTACCTTCTTCGGAGAATGAAAGCTGATGTGAATGCTCAACTTCCGAAGAAAACAGAGCATGTTCTTTTCTGTAGCTTGACTTCTGATCAGAGGTCTGTTTACCGAGCTTTTCTTGCTAGCTCTGAAGTGGAGCAGATCTTTGATGGGAGTAGGAACTCACTTTATGGGATCGATGTCATGAGAAAAATCTGCAATCATCCTGATCTTTTAGAAAGAGAATACTCAGCCCAAAATCCCGATTATGGAAATCTAGAGAGGAGTGGAAAAATGAAAGTTGTTGCGCAAGTATTTAAGGTCTGGAAGGAACAAGGGCATCGGGTTCTGCTCTTTACACAGACTCAACAAATGCTTGACATTCTTCAGAACTTTCTTGGTTCGAGTGGGTATAGTTACCGGAGAATGGATGGGCTTACTCCTGTGAAGCAAAGGATGGCACTCATTGATGAATTTAATAATTCAAGTGAAGTTTTTGTTTTCATCTTGACTACTAAGGTTGGCGGTTTGGGCACTAACTTGACTGGTGCTAACCGGGTTATTATATATGATCCTGACTGGAATCCTTCTACTGACATGCAGGTATTTTCCTAAATTTTTACTCCAAGATATCAGAGATTCATTATTTGCTCTCTCTGGACTCAAATTTAAGGCTCCCAGTTCTACTGGGGGTATCTTTATTGAAATGGTGCTATATTGTGGGATAGCATCTACCCTTTGATTTGTGCTAGTCCCATGGCAGTCTATGAGCAGTCAGCAGTTAATGCTTCATAATTTTGTAAACTTGTTGGGGGGCACTAAGTAGTTTGCAGATTTAGATATGTTCTGAGTTTACATCCCACTTTATTTTTATTGATTTCTTGATATTTTGTTCAGGCCTTTCTCAACCCTTTAACACGCGCGCGCGCACACACCCCAATGCACTCGCGCGCACACGGGTTGAATTTTTTCCTTAAAGAGCTATAAAAATGGCGATGAGGATAACTTGTCATTGTTATGCTGTAGAATATCATTGCTTTTTTACATTATCGGTAAAAATGATAAACATATGGAATCGTGAGACTGTGTAAGATCTATCTTCAGATTGTAGAGGAGCTCTTAATGTCAAAAGAGGCACGGGTTAGTCCCTACCTCAGAAGATTGCATAACTTAATTGGATATAACGGTAAATAGGAAAGTTCCTATAGTTTTTATGTGACTGTCCTTGTAATTTTTATTAATCTTAATCCTCATGCATGCTCACATTTTTTTACTGGAAACTCATATTAAAAAAAATACACGGGTAAATTGCAGATAACCTCTTCATCTAGACCTTAAGTAGCACTTATCATCTTCATACTCGCTTATTAGCATTTATCACCCTAGGGTTGACATTTTCAGAAGGCTAAACTGCAGATAATCCCGTTTATCCCTGGAATTTGAGTGGTGATGAGTGCTAATGATTTAATGAACTTGTTGAGGGATGATAAGTGCTACTTAGATGGGAGTTATCTGCAATTTACCCAAAAATGTATTATATACTTTTTTACTATTATCTTGCATCCCTTCTTCTTAGTTCTTATGGTAATATAATATAGGACAAAATAACAAACTCATCCTTAAAAGTATTGGTGAAGTCTCAACTTCCCCCTTAAAGTATCAATATGCCTATTTTTCCCTTAAACTATGTGTATGTGTTCAATGTGGTCATTTTGTGAGCCCACAATCAAATATTTAATAGATCAATGATGTGACAGTGTCTTTTTTGCATTTTTTTTTTCATGAGTTTTTATCAGTTTGTCTCCTTTTTTCCCAACCCAAAAACATTTTCCAACTACTTTCCTCCAAGAATTTTTACACTCTATCTATTTTTAGGAATTGAACAATCATATTTTTGAATTGCAAAAAATACAACAAATATAAACACAATATCATGTCTTCAATTTGCCAAATATTTGACCGTGAGCTAAGAAAATGGCCATACTGGGCATATACAAATAGTTTAAGAGGAAAAAAGGCAAATCGATACTTTTTTGGGGAGGATTTAGAGTTCATCAATACTTTAAGGGGAGTTTCTTATAATATAATGTCATTGTTACAGTTAGCAAGTGCCATGGTAAAGGTGTTCTAAAAAAATATACCTCTTTGTGCTTCTTAGAGGAAATTTTATCACTCAGTTGATATTATACTGTCTGGTGTTTCTAAAATTTAACTTATTCTTGGAGCCTTTTGCACTCTTTGTATAAAGGAGAGACCTAGTTCACTTACATAAACCCATTTGGCTATATATATATATATATATATATATATATATATATACAAGGCTTATGAACTTAAGTTCATAATGAATAGTGGTGCACCAACTTTTCTAACCACTCATCTTGCTTTGGGATCCGTGAAAGATATAAAGCACTTTGAGATTTGTGCATCACAAATCTCAAGGCAAGATAGTGGATAAAAAGTTGGTGCACCTATTCATTATGAACTTAAGTTCATATATATATATATATATATATATATATATATATATATATATATATATATATATATATAATGTTGTTCTGGTGTATTGAATGTCTATATGATGAAATCTAAGTGAACCATTATACGAACAGGCAAGAGAGCGAGCTTGGAGGATTGGGCAACAACGGGATGTAACGGTGTATAGACTTATCACACGCGGGACTATAGAGGAGAAGGTGTACCACAGGCAGATATACAAACATTTCTTAACCAACAAGATCTTGAAGAACCCTCAGCAGAGGAGATTCTTCAAAGCCAAGGACATGAGAGATCTTTTCACTTTAAAAGATGACACCGATGTTGGCTCTACTGAGACATCAAATATCTTTGGCCAGCTATCTGAAGAGATAAATCTTGGGGTTGGCAATGATAACCAAGATAAACAAGGCTCCTCATCAGTAACTTGTGAGCCTGTTAGAATAGAGCAAACACATTCACAGAGGAGTAACTGCTCAGGTTCAACTAGTAATGGAGAAGAATGTGGCGACCAAAAGAACCGTGAGATTGATGAAGAAACAAACATTTTGAAGAGTTTGTTTGATGCCCAAGGGATCCATGTAAGTTCGTCTTTGTTCTTTTTAAGCATTGTTTTTTTTGTAATTTTGTTGTTTAAATTGTAGGGTTTTGTTGGTTTGAACTTACTATCTATACAGTCTCGTTTTGGTAGATTAACCCCCCTGGGTTAAACCTTTTTGACTCTTTGACCGTAAGATAGACTCACTGCTTCACTCAGGGGCAAAGTCTGCCAAAATTTCATCCAGGGTAAAGGAGTCAATAAATAATTCAATCAAATAACCCAAGGGTTCTATCTGCCAAAATGAGAGTACAATTGTGTTGTAAGTTCAAAACAAACGATACTACAGGCGGGGTCTATGTGCAATTAACTAAAAATGTATTATATACTTTTTACTATTATCTTGCATCCCTTCTTCTTAGTTCTTATGGTAATATAATATAGGACAAAATAACAAACTCATCCTTAAAAGTATTGGTGAAGTCTCAACTTCCCCTTAAAGTATCAATATGCCTATTTTTCCTTAAACTATGTGTATGTGTTCAATGTGGTCATTTTGTGAGCCCACAATCAAATATTTAATAGATCAATGATGTGACAGTGTCTTTTTGCATTTTTTTTCATGAGTTTTTATCAGTTTGTCTCCTTTTTCCCAACCCAAAACATTTTCCAACTACTTTCCTCCAAGAATTTTTACACTCTATCTATTTTTAGGAATTGAACAATCATATTTTTGAATTGCAAAAAATACAACAAATATAAACACAATATCATGTCTTCAATTTGCCAAATATTTGACCGTGAGCTAAGAAAATGGCCATACTGGGCATATACAAATAGTTTAAGAGGAAAAAGGCAAATCGATACTTTTTTGGGGAGGATTTAGAGTTCATCAATACTTTAAGGGAGTTTCTTATAATATAATGTCATTGTTACAGTTAGCAAGTGCCATGGTAAAGGTGTTCTAAAAAATATACCTCTTTGTGCTTCTTAGAGAAATTTTATCACTCAGTTGATATTATACTGTCTGGTGTTTCTAAAATTTAACTTATTCTTGGAGCCTTTTGCACTCTTTGTATAAAGGAGAGACCTAGTTCACTTACATAAACCCATTTGGCTATATATATATATATATATATATATATATATATATAGAGAAGGCTATGAACTTAAGTTCATAATGAATAGTGGTGCACCAACTTTTCTAACCACTCATCTTGCTTTGGGATCCGTGAAAGATATAGCACTTTGAGATTTGTGCATCACAAATCTCAAGGCAAGATAGTGGATATATTCATATATATATATATATATATATATATATATATATATATATATATATATATATATATATAATGTTGTTCTGGTGTATTGAATGTCTATATGATGAAATCTAAGTGAACCATTATACGAACAGGCAAGAGAGCGAGCTTGGAGGATTGGGCAACAACGGGATGTAACGGTGTATAGACTTATCACACGCGGGACTATAGAGGAGAAGGTGTACCACAGGCAGATATACAAACATTTCTTAACCAACAAGATCTTGAAGAACCCTCAGCAGAGGAGATTCTTCAAAGCCAAGGACATGAGAGATCTTTTCACTTTAAAAGATGACACCGATGTTGGCTCTACTGAGACATCAAATATCTTTGGCCAGCTATCTGAAGAGATAAATCTTGGGGTTGGCAATGATAACCAAGATAAACAAGGCTCCTCATCAGTAACTTGTGAGCCTGTTAGAATAGAGCAAACACATTCACAGAGGAGTAACTGCTCAGGTTCAACTAGTAATGGAGAAGAATGTGGCGACCAAAAGCACCGTGAGATTGATGAAGAAACAAACATTTTGAAGAGTTTGTTTGATGCCCAAGGGATCCATGTAAGTTCATCTTTGTTCTTTTAACGCATTTTTTTTTTTGTAATTTTGTTGTTTAAATTGTAGGGTTTTGTTGGTTTGAACTTACTATCTATACAGTCTCGTTTTGGTAGATTAACCCCCCTGGGTTAAACCTTTTTGACTCTTTGACCGTAAGATAGACTCACTGCTTCACTCAGGGGCAAAGTCTGCCAAAATTTCATCCAGGGTAAAGGAGTCAATAAATAATTCAATCAAATAACCCAAGGGTTCTATCTGCCAAAATGAGAGTACAATTGTGTTGTAAGTTCAAAACAAACGATACGACAGGCGGGGTCTATGTGCAATTAACGCTTTAAATTACTAGAAAGTGAAACTTAGCACTTGATGCAGTTTAAATGTCCATCCTTTCTTTTCCATTATCGGCTATATGGGTGGAAACTAGGGAACAAGTCTACTGAACAACTAATGCCTGGAAGGGACTTTTAAATCAGTACATTCAAGTATTCAATCCAAACATCATGTTTTGCACTGATCTGAGGAAAGACAGTTTCTAACCACCAAGCGTCCAAAGACAGTTTCTAACCACCAAGCGTCCAAAGACAGTTTCTAACCACCAAACGTCCAAAGACAGTTTCTAACCACCAAACGTCCAAAGACAGTTTCTAACCACCAAATGTCCAGTGAACATGTTCCACTTTTCTTCAACCTAATGAATTTACAACACAAAAAATACACGAAACTACTCTCTGATCATGTAATCTTCTCACAGAGTGCAGTAAATCACGACGCAATCATGAACGCCAACGACGATGACAAGTTGCGAATGGAGGAGCAAGCGTCCCGAGTTGCACGAAGAGCAGCTGAAGCCCTCCGTGAGTCTCGAATGCTCCGAGGTAAAGAAAGCTTCGCCGTCCCAACATGGACAGGACGATCCGGTGCAGCTGGAGCTCCATCCTCCATCCATCGAAAGTTCGGTACAACTGTAAATACCAAACTAACAGCTTCCTCTCCAAACAGGTCCCATGGGCTTTCTATTGGGCCTTCAACAGGAAGGCCCTATCTTCTGCTGAACTCTTGGCAAGAATTCGAGGAACACAAGAGAAGCGTCGATGATGCTTTAGAACAGGATTTGGATTTGGTGTCAAGTTCGAGGGAGAAAAGGAAGTATACAAGAAACTCATCGGACATCGAGAAGTTCAAATAAGCTTGCGGTTGCTCAGCCTGAAGTGTTGATACGGCAGTTGTGTACTTTTATACAGCAGAGGGCGTGCTGATTCTAAGTATAACACAACATTTTAAGGATAGGATACAGTCAAAAGATTTGCCGCTTTTAAGAATTTATTGAAGGAAATAGCAACGTTGGAGAGAGGGCATGAGGGGACGAGGTGGGTATTGAAGCCTGAGTATCGGTAGCAATGTGCACATACATATGATACATTGATTTAGTTTCATGGTTGATTGTGGGTTTGAAGTGTATCGCTTGTGTGAAAGCTGATGAGAAGAATGCATTGAATAGATTTTGCAGACCACAAATGATAGTCTATATCAAAAGATCCTGATAGTCTATATCAAAAGATCCTGATAGTCTATATCAAAAGATCCTGATAGTCTATATCAAAAGATCCTGATAGTCTATATCAAAAGATCCTGATAGTCTATATCAAAAGATCCTGATAGTCTATATCAAAAGATCCTGATAGTCTATATCAAAAGATCCTGATAGTCTATATCAAAAGATCCTGATAGTCTATATCAAAAGATCCTGATAGTCTATATCAAAAGATCCTGATAGTCTATATCAAAAGATCCTGATAGTCTATATCAAAAGATCCTGATAGTCTATATCAAAAGATCCTGATAGTCTATATCAAAAGATCCTGATAGTCTATATCAAAAGATCCTGATAGTCTATATCAAAAGATCCTGATAGTCTATATCAAAAGATCCTGATAGTCTATATCAAAAGATCCTGATAGTCTATATCAAAAGATCCTGATAGTCTATATCAAAAGATCCTGATAGTCTATATCAAAAGATCCTGATAGTCTATATCAAAAGATCCTGATAGTCTATATCAAAAGATCCTGATAGTCTATATCAAAAGATCCTGATAGTCTATATCAAAAGATCCTGATAGTCTATATCAAAAGATCCTGATAGTCTATATCAAAAGATCCTGATAGTCTATATCAAAAGATCCTGATAGTCTATATCAAAAGATCCTTTTGGTCTCTTTTTTTTTTGGTAGAGGTGATTCAATTGATAGGGATATTTTGATATTGAATACAAATCTTTTGATGTACAGAGCAAAACACCAATTACAGTTAGAATTTATTCTATGCATATGCTTATATTCTCATAATTGTTTCTCCCTCCTGGTATTAGATTGTTTGTACCATATTTTAATGGTTTGTACTAATTTTTAACTGCTTATGTAAATAAGTTAGTTACACCATATCGGTGTTGTCACACAACACAGAAATTATAGTTACATAGAATTTATTCTATGCATATGCTTATATTCTCATAATTGTTTCTCCCTCCTGGTATTAGATTGTTTGTACCATATTTTAATGGTTTGTACTAATTTTTAACTGCTTATGTAAATAAGTTAGTTACACCATATCGGTGTTGTCACACAACACAGAAATTATAGTTACATAGAATTTATTCTATGCATATGCTTATATTCTCATAATTGTTTCTCCCTCCTGGTATTAGATTGTTTGTACCATATTTTAATGGTTTGTACTAATTTTTAACTGCTTATGTAAATAAGTTAGTTACACCATATCGGTGTTGTCACACAACACAGAAATTATAGTTACATAGAATTTATTCTATGCATATGCTTATATTCTCATAATTGTTTCTCCCTCCTGGTATTAGATTGTTTGTACCATATTTTAATGGTTTGTACTAATTTTTAACTGCTTATGTAAATAAGTTAGTTACACCATATCGGTGTTGTCACACAACACAGAAATTATAGTTACATAGAATTTATTCTATGCATATGCTTATATTCTCATAATTGTTTCTCCCTCCTGGTATTAGATTGTTTGTACCATATTTTAATGGTTTGTACTAATTTTTAACTTACTATCTATACAGTCTCGTTTTGGTAGATTAACCCCTGGGTTAAACCTTTTGACTCTTTGACAGTAAGATAGACTCACTGCTTCACTCAGGGGCAAAGTCTGCCAAAATTTCATCCAGGGTAAAGGAGTCAATAAATAATTCAATCAAATAACCCAAGGGTTCTATCTGCCAAAATGAGAGTACAATTGTGTTGTAAGTTCAAAACAAACGATACTACAGGCGGGGTCTATGTGCAATTAACGCTTTAAATTACTAGAAAGTGAAACTTAGCACTTGATGCAGTTTAAATGTCCATCCTTTCTTTTCCATTATCGGCTATATGGGTGGAAACTAGGGAACAAGTCTACTGAACAACTAATGCCTGGAAGGGACTTTTAAATCAGTACATTCAAGTATTCAATCCAAACATCATGTTTTGCACTGATCTGAGGAAAGACAGTTTCTAACCACCAAACGTCCAAAGACAGTTTCTAACCACCAAATGTCCAGTGAACATGTTCCACTTTTCTTCAACCTAATGAATTTACAACACAAAAAATACACGAAACTACTCTCTGATCATGTAATCTTCTCACAGAGTGCAGTAAATCACGACGCAATCATGAACGCCAACGACGATGACAAGTTGCGAATGGAGGAGCAAGCGTCCCGAGTTGCACGAAGAGCAGCTGAAGCCCTCCGTGAGTCTCGAATGCTCCGAAGTAAAGAAAGCTTCGCCGTCCCAACATGGACAGGACGATCCGGTGCAGCTGGAGCTCCATCCTCCATCCATCGAAAGTTCGGTACAACTGTAAATACCAAACTAACAGCTTCCTCTCCAAACAGGTCCCATGGGCTTTCTATTGGGCCTTCAACAGGGAAGGCCCTATCTTCTGCTGAACTCTTGGCAAGAATTCGAGGAACACAAGAGAGAGCGATCGATGATGCTTTAGAACAGGATTTGGATTTGGTGTCAAGTTCGAGGGAGAGAAAAGGAAGTATACAAGAAACTCATCGGACATCGAGAAGTTCAAATAAGCTTGCGGTTGCTCAGCCTGAAGTGTTGATACGGCAGTTGTGTACTTTTATACAGCAGAGGGGCGGGCGTGCTGATTCTGCAAGTATAACACAACATTTTAAGGATAGGATACAGTCAAAAGATTTGCCGCTTTTTAAGAATTTGTTGAAGGAAATAGCGACGTTGGAGAGAAGCGCTGAGGGGACGAGGTGGGTATTGAAGCCTGAGTATCGGTAGCAATGTGCACATACATATGATACATTGATTTGGTTTCATGGTTGATTGTGGGTTTGAAGTGTATCGCTTGTGTGAAAGCTGATGAGAAGAATGCATTGAATAGATTTTGCAGACCACAAATGATAGTCTATATCAAAAGATCCTGATAGTCTATATCAAAAGATCCTTTTGTTTTCCTTTTTTTTGGTAGAGAGGTGATTCAATTGATAGGGATATTTTGATATTGAATACAAATCTTTTGATGTACAGAGCAAAACACCAATTACAGTTAGAATTTATTCTATGCATATGCTTATATTCTCATAATTGTTTCTCCCTCCTGGTATTAGATTGTTTGTACCATATTTTAATGGTTTGTACTAATTTTTAACTGCTTATGTAAATAAGTTAGTTACACCATATCGGTGTTGTCACACAACACAGAAATTATAGTTACATAGAATTTATTCTATGCATCTGCTTATATTCTATTAATTGTTTCTCGCTCCTGTGTTTATATTTTTCAGTTTGACAAGAGAACTTCTCCATAATCCTTCGGACTATGGGTATCAAACCCTAGGGCACATGCTCCGGGGCACCCCCCAAACGTATGGCCTCAGATATTTTAGGAAATTAAATTCATGTGGTTTACCAACTCGGCTAGAGTCTCTTGGGTCTCCTGCTCTTACATTATTTGTACCATATTTTAATTGTGGGAAAATTGTTTCTAGCCCTCAAAATCCCAAGGAGTGTGCTCCCCCCACCCAAGACTTTTTCATAGTTCTCCAAACCCTCAAAAGTAAATCTCATGTGCTATGAGCCCTCAAAAGTCATATCCCAACACTTTAATATATGTGAAGACCATAATACCCTTCTCTCCCTCTCTTTTTTTTGTCATGATTTCACAGTAAGCTTTTAAAATGGGTTTTGGGGAGAAATTTTTTAGTTCCTCAAAATTTTGTATATTGTTGTAATTTTTATTATTTTATATATTATTATAATTTTTAAATCGATGACTTGAAATTTTATATAATGCTATATTTTTGTTATTTTATATATTATAGTAAATCCATAATTTTGTTATTTTATATATTATTATTTTATATATTGTTATAATTTTTTTATTATTTTATATATTGTAGTAAATCCGTAATGCTATATTTTTATTATTCTATATATTGTTGTAATTTTTAAAATCGATGTCTTATTATAATTTTTAAATCGATGACTTGAAATTTTATATAATGCTATATTTTTATTATTTTATATATTATAGTAAATCCATAATTTTGTTATTTTATATATTTTATTTTATATATTATTTTAATTTTATTTATTATTTTATATATTGTAGTAAATCCATAATGCTATATTTTTATTATTCTATATATTGTTGTAATTTTTAAAATCGATGACTTAACAACCAACTCGTAACCTTGACAACCAACTCGTAACCTTGACAACCAACTCGTAACCTTGACAACCAACTCGTAACCTTGACAACCAACTCGTAACCTTGACAACCAACTCGTAATCTTAACAACCAACCCATAACCTTGACAATCAGCGTAACCTTAACAATCAACTCGTAACCTCAACAACCAACTCGTAACCTTGACAACCAACTCGTAAACTTTTGTATATTGTTCTAATTTTTATTATTTTATATATTATTGTAATTTTTTAAATCGATGACTTGAAATTTTATATAATGCTATATTTTTGTTATTTTATATATTATAGTAAATCCATAATTTTGTTATTTTATATATTTTGATTTTATATATTATTTTAATTTTATTTATTATTTTATATATTGTAGTAAATCCGTAATGCTATATTTTTATTATTCTATATATTATTGTAATTTTTAAAATCGATGACTTAACAACCAACTCGTAACCTTGACAACCAACTCGTAACCTTGACAACCAACTCGTAATCTTAACAACCAACCCATAACCTTGACAATCAGCGTAATCTTAGCGAGTTGGTTGTCAAGGTCAAGGTTATGTTACTTATTGGTTGCTGTCATCGATTTTAATAAAATTACAACAATATATAGAATAATAAAAATATATAGCATTATGGATTTACTACAATATATAAAATAATAAAAATTATAACAATATATTAAATAACAAAATTATGGATTTACTATAATATATAAAATAACAAAAATATAGCATTATATAAAATTTCAAGTCATCGATTTAAAAAATATAATAATATATAAAATAACCCAAGGGTTCTATCTGCCAAAATGAGAGTACAATTGTGTTGTAAGTTCAAAACAAACGATACGACAGGCGGGTCTATGTGCAATTAACGCTTTAAATTACTAGAAAGTGAAACTTAGCACTTGATGCAGTTTAAATGTCCATCCTTTCTTTTCCATTATCGGCTATATGGGTGGAAACTAGGGAACAAGTCTACTGAACAACTAATGCCTGGAAGGGACTTTTAAATCAGTACATTCAAGTATTCAATCCAAACATCATGTTTTGCACTGATCTGGAAAGACAGTTTCTAACCACCAAACGCCCAAAGACAGTTTCTAACCACCAAATGTCCAGGAACATGTTCCACTTTTCTTCAACCTAATGAATTTACAACACAAAAATACACGAAACTACTATCTGATCATGTAATCTTTCACAGAGTGCAGTAAATCACGACTAATCATGAACGCCAACGACGATGACAAGTTGCGAATGGAGGAGCAAGCGTCGAGTTGCACGAAGAGCAGCTGAAGCCCTCCGTGAGTCTCAATGCCCAGTAAAGAAAGCCCGTCCCAACATGGACAGGGCGATCCGGTGCAGCTGGAGCTCCATCCTCCATCCATCGAAAGTTCGGTACAACTGTAAATACCAAACTAACAGCTTCCTCTCCAAACAGGTCCCATGGGCTTTCTATTGGGCCTTCAACAGGGAAGGCCCTATCTTCTGCTGAACTCTTGGCAAGAATTCGAGGAACACAAGAGAGAGCGATCGATGATGCTTTAGAACAGGATTTGGATTTGGTGTCAAGTTCGAGGGAGAGAAAGGAAGTATACAAGAAACTCATCGGACATCGAGAAGTTCAAATAAGCTTGCGGTTGCTCAGCCTGAAGTGTTGATACGGCAGTTGTGTACTTTTATACAGCAGAGGGGCGGGCGTGCTGATTCTGCAAGTATAACACAACATTTTAAGGATAGGATACAGTCAAAAGATTTGCCGCTTTTTAAGAATTTGTTGAAGGAAATAGCGACGTTGGAGAGAAGCGCTGAGGGGACGAGGTGGGTATTGAAGCCTGAGTATCGGTAGCAATGTGCACATACATATGATACATTGATTTGGTTTCATGGTTGATTGTGGGTTTGAAGTGTATCGCTTGTGTGAAAGCTGATGAGAAGAATGCATTGAATAGATTTTGCAGACCACAAATGATAGTCTATATCAAAAGATCCTTTTGTTTTCCTTTTTTTTGGTAGAGAGGTGATTCAATTGATAGGGATATTTTGATATTGAATACAAATCTTTTGATGTACAGAGCAAAACACCAATTACAGTTAGAATTTATTCTATGCATATGCTTATATTCTCATAATTGTTTCTCCCTCCTGGTATTAGATTGTTTGTACCATATTTTAATGGTTTGTACTAATTTTTAACTGCTTATGTAAATAAGTTAGTTACACCATATCGGTGTTGTCACACAACACAGAAATTATAGTTACATAGAATTTATTCTATGCATCTGCTTATATTCTATTAATTGTTTCTTGCTCCTGTGTTTATATTTTCAGTTTGACAAGAGAACTTCTCCATAATCCTTCGGACTATGGGTATCAAACCCTAGGGCACATGCTCCGGGCACCCCCAAACGTATGGCCTCGGATATTTTAGGAAATTAAATTCATGTATTTACCAACTCGCTAGAGTCTCTTGGGTCTCCTGCTCTTACATTATTTGTACCATATTTTAATTGTGGGAAAATTGTTTCTAGCCCTCAAAATCCCAAGGAGTGCTCCCCACCCAAGACTTTTTCATAGTTCTCCAAACCCTCAAAGTAAATCTCATGTGCTATGAGCCCTCAAAAGTCATATCCCAACACTTTAATATATGTGAAGACCATAATACCCTTCTCTCCCTCTCTTTTTGTCATGATTTCACAAGTAAGCTTTTAAAATGGGTTTTGGGGAGAAATTTTTTAGTTCCTCCAAAATTTTGTATATTGTTGTAATTTTTATTATTTTATATATTATTATAATTTTTAAAATCGATGACTTGATATTTTATATAATGCTATATTTTTGTTATTTTATATATTATAGTAAATCCATAATTTTGTTATTTTATATATTATTATTTTATATATTGTTATAATTTTTTTATTATTTTATATATTGTAGTAAACTGTAATGCTATATTTTTATTATTCTATATATTGTTGTAATTTTTAAAATCGATGTCTTATTATAATTTTTAAAATCGATGACGGATATTTTATATAATGCTATATTTTTATTATTTTATATATTATAGTAAATCCATAATTTTGTTATTTTATATATTTTATTTTATATATTATTTTAATTTTATTTATTATTTTATATATTGTAGTAAATCCATAATGCTATATTTTTGTTATTTTATATATTATTGTAATTTTTAAAATCGATGACTTAACAACCAACTCGTAACCTTGACAACCAACTCGTAACCTTAACAACCAACCCGTAACCTTGGCAACCAATATGTAACTTTAACAACCAACCAGTAACCTTGACAACCAACTCGTAATCTTAACAACCAACCCATAACCTTGACAATCAACGCGTAACCTTAACAATCAACTCGTAACCTCAACAACCAACCCGTAACCTCAACAACCAACTCGTAAACTTTTGTATATTGTTCTAATTTTTATTATTTTATATATTATTGTAATTTTTTAAATCGATGACTTGAAATTTTATATAATGCTATATTTTTGTTATTTTATATATTATAGTAAATCCATAATTTTGTTATTTTATATATTTTGATTTTATATATTATTTTAATTTTATTTATTATTTTATATATTGTAGTAAACCCATAATGCTATATTTTTGTTATTTTATATATTATTGTAATTTTTAAAATCGATGACTTAGCAACCAACTCGTAACCTTGACAACCAACTCTTAACGTTAACAACCAACCCATAACCTTGACAACCAACTCGTAACCTTGACAATCAACCCGTAATCTTAACGAGTTGGTTGTCAAGGTTACATGTTGGTTGTTAAGGTTACTAGTTGGTTGCTAAGTCATCGATTTTAATAAAATTACAACAATATATAGAATAATAAAAAATATATAGCATTATGGATTTACTACAATATATAAAATAATAAAAATTATAACAATATATTAAATAACAAAATTATGGATTTACTATAATATATAAAATAACAAAAATATAGCATTATATAAAATTTCAAGTCATCGATTTTAAAAAATATAATAATATATAAAATAACAAAAATTACAAAGAATATACAAAAGTTTACGAGTTGGTTGTTGAGGTTACGGATTGGTTGTCAAGGTTACGGGTTGGTTGTCAAGGTTACATGTTGGTTGTTAAGGTTACATGTTGGTTGTCAAGGTTACGGGTTGGTTATTAAGGTTACATGTTGGTTGTTAAGGTTACATGTTGGTTGTCAAGGTTACGGGTTGGTTGTCAAGGTTACATGTTGGTTGTTAAGGTTACTAGTTGGTTGCTAAGTCATCGATTTTAAAAATTACAACAATATATAGAATAATAAAAAATATAGCATTATGGATTTACTATAATATATAAAATAATAAAAATTACAATAATATATAAAATAACAAAATTATGGATTACTATAATATATAAAATAATAAAAAATATAGCATTATATAAAATATTACGTCATCGATTTATAAAATTACAATAAGTCATCGATTTAAAAATTAGAATAATATATAAAATAATAAAAATTACAACAATATACAAAAATTTGGAGGGAACTGAAAATTTTCCTCCCAAAACCCATTTCAAAAGCTCACTGTGAGAACATGACAAAAAAGAGAGAGAGAAGGGTATTATGGTCTTCACATATATTAAAGTGTTGGGATTTGACTTTTGGGGGCTCAGAGCACATAAGATTTACTTTTGGGGGTTTGGAGAATGTTGAAAAAGTCTTGGGTGGGAGTAGCACACTCCTTGGAATTTTGGGGGCTAGAAGCAATTTTCCCTTTCATTGTTTATGCTAATTTTTTAGCTGCTTATACTGTTGTACATCATATCTGTATTGTCACCATGCCCTTTATGTAATATTTGCAATGATTTAAAATAGATCATAATTTTTTTTTATTGAGAACCCTGATATACATTTTTCCATGTACTTTAGGAAGTTACCAATATATCCGTCCCAAACTGGCCCTGCTCTAAACTGCTCCCCCGTCTTTCTTTCAGAATCTTTCCTTTCTCTATAAATCTCCCTTACCCAACTCCCATACTCTCCCAAACCTATTCAAATTATTGTGAATTTTGACATGCCTTGTTTAAAATGTAACATTCTTAAATTGTGCAGTAGAAAGACCTAATATGCTAGTTTTTAAAGGCAATTTTGCAAATACCAGAATTTGATGGACAATTTTGCAAACACCGAAGATTTGAGGGGCATGTATGCAGAAAACCCTCGAGGTAAGTATAATCGGACTGTTGTCTTCTCGTTATTTGTTGGGAACACCATGTCATTGAATCCAGTGATAGAGACGATCCACTGGATACTTTCTCCTCAGGACCCCTTTATTCCCTTTCACAGTCTCCAAGAGCCTGTATCTTTTAAAATTTCTCTCATAATGTCTCATTATCAGTTGCACAAATCACATACACTCATTTTCAAAAGCATTCACATAAATCCAAAACAAAATAAATCCCATTGATAATTAAGTAAACCTTTGACCACAAATTTGAGAACGAACAAGTCCAGCTGGAGTCAATGGCAGAGACCTAACAGGTTGGCAGAGACGAACAAGAGTCCATACGAATCAGAATCTTAACCAGTCACCCTCACAACCTTCTCTTCACTACAAGACAAACCAGAGCCGGGACACACAGTTATCCCACATTTGAATTATCCTTTACATTGTTAAAAGGTGTAAGTATACTGTACACATATACACCAACTGTACTTTGAAGGGTTAATTAGTCATTTACTATTTCTAAACTTGTTCATGAACATTCAGAGCTAGTTAATATCATATCACATCAGTTTGTAGTATAGAAATTTTTTGATATTTCAATGTATTGCAGAAAGAACCTCTATTCTCAGTACATGTTGAACGCACAATCTTGATTTGCATAACAAATACAGATAACAAAGAGACAATTCCATATAGGCATTAGATGGTCTATGCATTAATAAGAAAGTTTAGGGAACATTAATGCACGTATATGCATTTAACGTTGACGAGAATGTGACAAAAAAAAAAAAAAGGGTTTCCCGCCCGTTTCAGTCGAAAACCTGAAATTGTTAAACTGGGTCAGTGGCGGCCGAGGTGGAGGAGGAGGTGGCCGCATTTGGGGCAGGCGGAGTCCTTCTTGGGAACCATGAAGTACATGAAGCATGACTTGCAGCCTGCAGCGACTAACACTTGATTGTCCGAGGAAGTCACTTTCGGGGATTTGTGAGCTGAAGTCACTTCCTGGAAGTTGGCGGAGGTGGTGGAAGAGGATGAAGAGTTGTCGGAAGTGAGATCACCGATGAAATAGTTGTCGATGCTTCCTTCGTTTGAGCTATCTTCGTCTGAGCTGTCATCGTCAGAGGAGGAGATAGAGGAGGAGAGTTCGGAGATGCGAGGGTCTTCACTTGTTATTTTTCCTGTAGTCCAGTTTCTGAAGTAAACCTCCCCAGTCTGCACTTAAAAACAAGTGCAAAATTTTGTATAGGATCAATTAACTGAGAAGATAACTCTAAATATTCAATGTAAAAAATTTATTCGGAATATAACATTTAATATCATATCTAAACTCATGTATCAATCCCCAAACATTTGATTAGAGAGTGTAGATCAGAATTTCTTTTTCCTGTAAATCATAAATAGTGCTCTCATGTTATAATTAAAATATGATACTTGTAAGTAAATCGAGAAGACAACTCTAAATTCAAGCATAGACTCCAAACTTTTGTTTGGCATTAAATATCTTTTTTCAAACTCATGTAGCTCATTCCAAATATTTGACTGAAAACTGCTCATATGTAGATATAAAATGATAAGTAATCGAATTCATTTCAGATAAGAGTATGTAATGGAGAAAATCCACTTTTGGAACAAAATGTTGTAAAAGAAAAATATTTGTATTTAAAGACAAGATGAGAACAAAGATCTCTGTGAGTTACAAACAGAGCTAGCTGAATCACTTGAATGATCTCAAAACAAAAGAGGACCTTCCCCTGTTTTCACAAATCATAAATAAGACACAAGAACTGCAACGACCCATTATCATTAAAGCAAAAAAGATTGGATTTTTAAACATAGGTTGTTGCATTTATGATCAATGATTGAAAGAAGAACAAAAATAGCTACAGGGGCATTTAAGGAAGAAAGAAAGAGGAGTTTCACACTCTCATGTCAAGGCACTGCTCCCAATGGTAAGGCAGCGCAGCCTCAGAGTGGAGCTCCACCGCCACCTCCACTCTCCTCTCCGGCAGCGGTGAGTTCACCGCTGGTGAGAAGACTCCCCTGCCTCCTCCTCTTCCATTCAAAGAGCAGCTCTTGAGAGAGTTTGATATCATCCCAATACTGGGAGCAGGCATTACCAGATAAAATTATACAAAAAAAAAACAATGTGCATAAAATGCACCTAATAAGAGAGAGGAGGAGGGTGAAGATTGGGAGAGTATGGGAGTTGGGTAAGGGGAGATTTATAGAGAAAGGAAAGATTCTGAATGAAAGACAGGGGAGCAGTTTAGAGCAGGGCCAGTTTGGGACGGATATATTGGTAACTTCCTAAAGTACATGGAAAAATGTATATAAGGGTTCTCAATAAAAAAAAATGGCAAATCTTCACTGTAGGTCCCTAATGATACCTAAATATCATTTGGATCCTTAACGTTTCAGTGTCATCAACAGAGGCTCTCTAACGTCTGGCCATCAATTGATCCTTTCAAATTTTCCATCTCCTCACATGCTATGACCTGACTATTTTTATCTATTCTTTTGCACATAACCCTATAAGTTTTAAAATTACAAATAACACCTTAAACATTTTTAAAATTACAAATAACACCCTATGTCATCATTTGTAGCTTTTAAAATTTTAGGGGATATTGTGATGTTCCAACTAAAAGGTTGTTATTTATAATTTTAAAAACTTTTAGGGTGTTATTTATAATTTTTAAAATTTTAAGGGTTGGTTGTAATTTTTTTTACCAAACCACTTGTACCTTTTGAAAATTTTAGGGATATTTTTGAGTATTTTACTATAATATATAAAATAATAAAATAAAATAAAATAATAATAAAATAAAATAAAATAATAATAAAATAAAATAAAATAAAATAATAATAAAATAAAATAATAATAAAATAAAATAATAATAAAATAAAATAAAATAATAATAAAATAAAATAAAAATAAAAATAAAATAAAATAAAATAATAAAAAATTACAACAATATACAAAAATTGAGGAACTGAAAATTTTCCTCCCAAAACCCATTTCAAAAGCTCACCTGGAGAACATGACAAAAGAGAGGGGTATATCTTCACATATATTAAAGTGTTGGGATGACTTTTGGGGGCTCGTGAGCACATAAGATTTACTTTTTGGGGTTTGGAGAATGTTGAAAAGTCTTGGGTGGGAGTAGCACACCTTGGAATTTTGGGGCTAGAAGCAATTTTCCCTTTCATTGTTTATGCTAATTTTTAGCTGCTTATACTGTTGTACATCATATCTGTATTGTCACCATGCCCTTTATGTAATATTTGCAATGATTTAAAATAGATCATAATTTTTTTTTATTGAGAACCCTGATATACATTTTTCCATGTACTTTAGGAAGTTACCAATATATCCGTCCCAAACTGGCCCTGCTCTAAACTGCTCCCCCGTCTTTCTTTCAGAATCTTTCCTTTCTCTATAAATCTCCCCTTACCCAACTCCCATACTCTCCCAATCTTCACCCTCCTCCTCTCTCTTATTAGGTGCATTTTATGCACATTGTTTTTTTTTGTATAATTTTATCTGGTAATGCCTGCTCCCAGTATTGGGATGATATCAAACTCTCTCAAGAGCTGCTCTTTGAATGGAAGAGGAGGAGGCAGGGGAGTCTTCTCACCAGCGGTGAGCTCACCGCTGCCGGAGAGGAGAGTGGAGGTGGCGGTGGAGCTCCACTCTGAGGATGCGCTGCCTTACCATTGGGAGCAGTGCCTTGACATGAGAGTGTGAAACTCCTCTTTCTTTCTTCCTTAAATGCCCCTGTAGCTATTTTTGTTCTTCTTTCAATCATTGATCATAAATGCAACAACCTATGTTTAAAAATCCAATCTTTTTTGCTTTAATGATAATGGGTCGTTGCAGTTCTTGTATCTTATTTATGATTTGTGAAAACAGGGGAAGGTCCTCTTTTGTTTTGAGATCATTCAAGTGATTCAGCTAGCTTTGTTTGTAACTCACAGAGATCTTTGTTCTCATCTTGTCTTTAAATACAAATATTTTTCTTTTACAACATTTTGTTCCAAAAGTGGATTTTCTCCATTACATACTCTTATCTGAAATGAATTCGATTACTTATCATTTTATATCTACATATGAGCAGTTTTCAGTCAAATATTTGGAATGAGCTACATGAGTTTGAAAAATATATTTAATGCCAAACAAAAGTTTGGAGTCTATGCTAGAATTTAGAGTTGTCTTCTCGATTTACTTACAAGTATCATATTTTAATTATAACATGAGAGCACTATTTATGATTTACAAGAAAAGAAATTCTGATCTACACTCTCTAATCAAATGTTTGGGGATTGATACATGAGTTTAGATATGATATTAAATGTTATATTCCGAATAAATTTTTTACATTGAATATTTAGAGTTATCTTCTTAGTTAAATTGATCCTATACAAAATTTTGCACTTGTTTTTAAGTGCAGACTGGGAGGTTTACTTCAGAAACTGGACTACAGGAAAAATAACAAGTGAAGACCCTCGCATCTCCGAACTCTCCTCCTCTATCTCCTCCTCTGACGATGACAGCTCAGACGAAGATAGCTCAAACGAAGGAAGCATCGACAACTATTTCATCGGTGATCTCACTTCCGACAACTCTTCATCCTCTTCCACCACCTCCGCCTACTTCCAGGAAGTGACTTCAGCCCACAAATCCCGAAAGTGACTTCCTCGGACAATCAAGTGTTAGTCGCTGCAGGCTGCAAGTCATGCTTCATGTACTTCATGGTTCCCAAGAAGGACTCCGCCTGCCCCAAATGCGCCACCTCCTCCTCCACCTCGGCCGCCACTGACCCAGTTTAACAATTTCAGGTTTTCGACTGAAACGGGCGGGAAACCCTTTTTTTGTCACATTCTCGTCAACGTTAAATGCATATACGTGCATTAATGTTCCTAAACTTTCTTATTAATGCATAGACCATCTAATGTCTATATGGAACTATCTCTTTGTTATCTGTATCTGTTATGCAAATCAAGATTGTGCGTTCAATATGTACTGAGAATAGAGGGTCTTTCTGCAATACATTGAAATATCAAGACATTTCTATACTACAAACTGATGTGATATGATATCAACTAGCTCTAAATGTTCATGAACAAGTTTAGAAATAGTAAATGACTAATTAACCCTTCGAAGTACAGTTGGTGTATATGTGTACAGTATACTTGCACCTTTTAACAATGTAAAGGATAATTCAAATGTGGGATAACTGTGTGTCCCGGCTCTGGTTTGTCTTGTAGTGAAGAGAAGGTTGTGAGGGTGACTGGTTAAGATTCTGATTCGTATGGACTCTTGTTCGTCTCTGCCAACCTGTTAGGTCTCTGCCATTGACTCCAGCTGGACTTGTTCGTTCTCAAATTTGTGGTCAAAGGTTTACTTAATTATCAATGGGATTTATTTTGTTTTGGATTTATGTGAATGCTTTTGTCTGAAATGAATTCGATTACTTATCATTTTATATCTACATATGAGCAGTTTTCAGTCAAATATTTGGAATGAGCTACATGAGTTTGAAAAATATATTTAATGCCAAACAAAAGTTTGGAGTCTATGCTAGAATTTAGAGTTGTCTTCTCGATTTACTTACAAGTATCATATTTTAATTATAACATGAGAGCACTATTTATGATTTACAAGAAAAAGAAATTCTGATCTACACTCTCTAATCAAATGTTTGGGGATTGATACATGAGTTTAGATATGATATTAAATGTTATATTCCGAATAAATTTTTTACATTGAATATTTAGAGTTATCTTCTTAGTTAAATTGATCCTATACAAAATTTTGCACTTGTTTTTTTAAGTGCAGACTGGGGAGGTTTACTTCAGAAACTGGACTACAGGAAAAATAACAAGTGAAGACCCTCGCATCTCCGAACTCTCCTCCTCTATCTCCTCCTCTGACGATGACAGCTCAGACGAAGATAGCTCAAACGAAGGAAGCATCGACAACTATTTCATCGGTGATCTCACTTCCGACAACTCTTCATCCTCTTCCACCACCTCCGCCTACTTCCAGGAAGTGACTTCAGCCCACAAATCCCCGAAAGTGACTTCCTCGGACAATCAAGTGTTAGTCGCTGCAGGCTGCAAGTCATGCTTCATGTACTTCATGGTTCCCAAGAAGGACTCCGCCTGCCCCAAATGCGGCCACCTCCTCCTCCACCTCGGCCGCCACTGACCCAGTTTAACAATTTCAGGTTTTCGACTGAAACGGGCGGGAAACCCTTTTTTTTTTTTGTCACATTCTCGTCAACGTTAAATGCATATACGTGCATTAATGTTCCCTAAACTTTCTTATTAATGCATAGACCATCTAATGTCTATATGGAACTATCTCTTTGTTATCTGTATCTGTTATGCAAATCAAGATTGTGCGTTCAATATGTACTGAGAATAGAGGGTCTTTCTGCAATACATTGAAATATCAAGACATTTCTATACTACAAACTGATGTGATATGATATCAACTAGCTCTAAATGTTCATGAACAAGTTTAGAAATAGTAAATGACTAATTAACCCTTCGAAGTACAGTTGGTGTATATGTGTACAGTATACTTGCACCTTTTAACAATGTAAAGGATAATTCAAATGTGGGATAACTGTGTGTCCCGGCTCTGGTTTGTCTTGTAGTGAAGAGAAGGTTGTGAGGGTGACTGGTTAAGATTCTGATTCGTATGGACTCTTGTTCGTCTCTGCCAACCTGTTAGGTCTCTGCCATTGACTCCAGCTGGACTTGTTCGTTCTCAAATTTGTGGTCAAAGGTTTACTTAATTATCAATGGGATTTATTTTGTTTTGGATTTATGTGAATGCTTTTGTTTACTTAGAAAATGAGTGTATGTGATTTGTGCAACTGATAATGAGACATTAAGAGAGAAATTTTAAAAGATACAGGCTCTTGGAGACTGTGAAAGGGAATAAAGGGGTCCAGAGGAGAAAGTATCCAGTGGATCGTCTCTATCACTGGATTCAATGACCTGGTGTTCCCAACAAATAACGAGAAGACAACTGTCCCATTATACTTCCCTCGAGGGTTTTCTGCATACATGCCCCTCAAATCTTCAGTGTTTGCGAAATTATCCATCACATTCTGGTATTTGCAAAATCGCCTTTAAAAACTAGCATATTAGATCTTTCTACTGCACCAATTTAAGAATGTTACATTTTAAACAAGGCATGCCAAAATTCACAATAATTCCGAATAGGTTTGCAACGGTTTGGCGTTTAAAAACTAAAATTGGTAAGCGGAAGGGGTAGAAAAATTAAACGTGAGGGAATTGGAGGGGAAGTTTGCAAATATTAAAGATGTGGAGGCTAATGTTATAAATATGAAAGATTTGAGGGTATATATACAGAAACCAGTTCCCTCAGTATTAATTTACAATTTTATTCTCTAATCCCCCACTGCCGCTCCCTCTTCCTCTCCCGCTCTGCTGTCACCCTCGCCAATGCCACAACGGCAGCCACAAGCTTCCAGCTGATAAATATAACATAACAATTGTAGGGTGAGGGGTTATTTGCAAACCAATAAAATAGTTGTAGAGATGAGACTAATGAAGGACGAATTTTGTTCGCCTGACGCCGATTTTTCGGCTGATTTGTGGCATTTTGGTGCCTTATCCACTCTCATCTACACACTAAGGTTTCTTAAATTTTTGATCAGTTAGAGGCCAATCTTAAATTCCTCACCCAATTTCTCATCAACCAACTCAAAGATTATGAATTGGTACACAATTTTAAGAATCAGATTCAATTTTTGGGTAATGTAGGCAATAGCTGAGGGGTTCTTGTTTGAGCACCCTTTTTCTCCACAAAAAAAAAAAAAAATTTAAAAATTAAAAAAAATAATAAAAATAATAAAAATAATAAAAAAATAAAAAACGGTCCGAAAAACTTAAATCTCAATGTTTAAACAACATGATTGTGTTTGGCAAACCCTTAAAACTAGGTTAGCAGTGGACCTGACCTAGTTTTGAGTTTGTTTTTGGTTAGTAAAAGCTGTGCGGTTTTGATTTTCTTTGGTAGAAAATGATGCTTTAAACCCGTTCTTTTCTATAGCACCCCTCCATTGGTTCAAAAATCTATTTACTTCAAATTTGGGCCAGGACTGATCATGACCCAGTATTGAGGGTTTTGCCAGACACACCCTAATACCATTAGATCTAAGAGTCATTTTGGTGTATGTTTAAAAGCAAACGGGGTTAAATTTTAAGTTTATATGCAAAAATCCTCTAAATTATACTTAGTTTATTATATTATATTATTATTTATACTATTTTATTAAAGTTGATGTATATGTGTACAGTATACTTGCACCTTTTAACAATGTAAAGGATAATTCAAATGTGGGATAACTGTGTGTCCCGGCTCTGGTTTGTCTTGTAGTGAAGAGAAGGTTGTGAGGGTGACTGGTTAAGATTCTGATTCGTATGGACTCTTGTTCGTCTCTGCCAACCTGTTAGGTCTCTGCCATTGACTCCAGCTGGACTTGTTCGTTCTCAAATTTGTGGTCAAAGGTTTACTTAATTATCAATGGGATTTATTTTGTTTTGGATTTATGTGAATGCTTTTGTTTACTTAGAAAATGAGTGTATGTGATTTGTGCAACTGATAATGAGACATTAAGAGAGAAATTTTAAAAGATACAGGCTCTTGGAGACTGTGAAAGGGAATAAAGGGGTCCAGAGGAGAAAGTATCCAGTGGATCGTCTCTATCACTGGATTCAATGACCTGGTGTTCCCAACAAATAACGAGAAGACAACTGTCCCATTATACTTCCCTCGAGGGTTTTCTGCATACATGCCCCTCAAATCTTCAGTGTTTGCGAAATTATCCATCACATTCTGGTATTTGCAAAATCGCCTTTAAAACTAGCATATTAGATCTTTCTACTGCACCAATTTAAGAATGTTACATTTTAAACAAGGCATGCCAAAATTCACAATAATTCGAATAGGTTTGCAACGGTTTGGCGTTTAAAACTAAAATTGGTAAGCGGAAGGGTAGAAAAATTAAACGTGAGGGAATTGGAGGAAGTTTGCAAATATTAAAGATGTGGAGGCTAATGTTATAAATATGAAAGATTTGAGGGTATATATACAGAAACCAGTTCCCTCAGTATTAATTTACAATTTTATTCTCTAATCCCCCACTGCCGCTCCCTCTTCCTCTCCCGCTCTGCTGTCACCCTCGCCAATGCCACAACGGCAGCCACAAGCTTCCAGCTGATAAATATAACATAACAATTGTAGGGTGAGGGGTTATTTGCAAACCAATAAAATAGTTGTAGAGATGAGACTAATGAAGGACGAATTTTGTTCGCCTGACGCCGATTTTTCGGCTGATTTGTGGCATTTTGGTGCCTTATCCACTCTCATCTACACACTAAGGTTTCTTAAATTTTTGATCAGTTAGAGGCCAATCTTAAATTCCTCACCCAATTTCTCATCAACCAACTCAAAGATTATGAATTGGTACACAATTTTAAGAATCAGATTCAATTTTTGGGTAATGTAGGCAATAGCTGAGGGGTTCTTGTTTGAGCACCCTTTTTCTCCACAAAAAAAAAAAAAATTTAAAATTAAAAAAATAATAAAAATAATAAAAATAATAAAAAAATAAAAAACGGTCCGAAAAACTTAAATCTCAATGTTTAAACAACATGATTGTGTTTGGCAAACCCTTAAAACTAGGTTAGCACTGGACCTGACCTAGTTTTGAGTTTGTTTTTTGGTTAGTAAAACTGTGCCAGTTTTGGCCCAATTTTTCTTTGGCCGAAAATGATGCTTTAAACCGGTTCTTTTCTATAGCACCCCTCCATTGGTTCAAAAACCTATTTACTTCAAATCTGGGTCAGGACTGATCATGACCCAGTAGTGAGGGTTTTGCCAAACACACCCTAATACCATTGGATCTAAGAGTCATTTTGGTGTATGTTTAAAAGCAAACGGGGGTTAAATTTTAAGTTTATATGCAAAAATCCTCTAAATTATACTTAGTTTATTATATTATATTATTATTTATACTATTTTATTAAAGTTGATGGAATATTTGGGTCTATGAGTGATTTTAAAAGTGAGTGGGCTTATAAAGAAATTTGGCTAAAAGTTTGGGCTTATTGGCTCTTTTTCATACATAGTAAGTTAATGAGACTTCCACTATAGTTATGAATAGTAAAAATAATAAAAACTCACAAATAAAAGTTCAAGTATTTGGTTTAAAATATACAATGCACTTAACCACTCAGAAAAAAATATATAGCAAGTTATAATAAAATATAGAAAGTTATAACAAACTATAACAAATTACACCATATATTAAACTGTTAAAGTACAAATTAGCTTTAAAATTAATTTGTTAGACTTTTGGTTTTAAAAGTGATTTGGAAGTGATTGGGTTTAAAAGCAATATGGGATAAAACTTTCAGATTTTAGGCAAAAATTCTTATGGGAAGTGAGTGGATTTCAAATAAACCGAGTTAAAACTTTGGGTTTATAGACATTATTGCAACATTAGAGGGAAAAAGGTAAAATTAACGTTTTAATCATTTCACTTAACCACTTAGAATAAAAATGCAGTGACTTAAAAAAATATAGCATTTGACATTGCATACATTTGGTTTGAATATACACATACGCTTTATTGGAGATATTATTTGTAATTATGTGGTGATAATTATTGTATATTAGATAATATCTTTAGAGATTTAGATAGATATTAGATACTATCCTTAGAGATTTAGATAGATACTTCCATATCTTGTAACCTCAATATATATACACACTCTCCATGTATATTGATTATTGTGAAATACAGAGATTATTATTCTCTAAAACAAAATGGTATCAGAGCTTTGAAACCCTAGCCACCAAGAAACCCTAGCAGCCGTCAGTCCTTCTTTTTGACCATCTTCAAACAATTTTTCCGCCACCGAAATTACAGGTTTCTTGGCCATCGTGAGTCGTCGCTGAGCACCTTCGTGCCACCTTCACCCGTACTTGCACGTAAGACCGAAAATCTTTCTCCTCTTTCTCCTTCTTTGCTTTGTTCTCCACCATGTCTCAATCATCATCTACCTCCCCCACCGTTGTGTTTCCCAACCCACCACCACCACCACCCATTGTTCAAAACGCCACTACCTCTCCATCAAACTTAAACCCCACAACTATCTGTATTGGAAAATGCAAATCACTCCTTTCTTGTGTAGCCACTCCCTAATGGGAAACATTGCGGATCCTTTTTTGCTAGTTACATAAAAACAAAGCAACGTAGACCCTATAGTAAACTATTAAATACAAAATGAGTTTAAAAATAATATAAGTTGGGCTAAAACTTTGGGTTTATATGCAAAAACCTCAGAAACAATTTTAGTAGTATAATAATTTTGGGTCAAAAAGTAATTTCGGAAGTAAGTTTTAAAATAAATGGGAGTAATACTTTGCGTTTATATGCAAAAATCCTTTATCTAATACTTAATTTATTATATTGCTGTATTATTTTGCTAAAGTTGATGAGTATTAGAAAGTTGATAGAGTATCTGGGTTTATGAGTCATCTTGTAAGTGAGAGGCTTAAAAGAAATTGAGGTAGAACTTTTGGCAAAGAAACCCTTATATATATATATATATATATATATATATATATATATATATATATATATATATATATATATATATAGAAGGCTCCTATAAACTTAAGTTGATAGAGAGGAGTGTCCACCAACTTTTATATCCATTGTCTTGCCTTGAGATCCTGAAATCAAGATGCACACAAATCTCAAAGTGAGCTTTATATCTTTCACGGATCCCAATGCAACATCAATGGATAGAAAAGTGGATGACTATTTCCTATCAACTTAAGTTTATAGGAGCTCTATATATATATATATGTGAAAAATGGAAAAACTTGGTACCAAGTTTCTCCATATTCCTCTATATATATATATATAAAAGCTAATGGGGCTTCCACTGTAGCTGAACAACACAGAACCATTAGTTTTAATTAGTGTACAGATAAATGTAAAAATTAAGTCAACACAGAACCATTAGTTTTAATTAGTATACAGATAAATGTAAAAATTAAGTCAACACAGAACCATTAGTTTTAATTAGTGTACAGATAAATGTAAAAATTAAGTCAACACAGAACCATTAGTTTTAATTAGTATACAGATAAATGTAAAAATTAAGTCAACACAGAACCATTAGTTTTAATTAGTATACAGATAAATGTAAAAATTAAGTCAACACAGAACCATTAGTTTTAATTAGTATACAGATAAATGTAAAAATTAAGTCAACACAGAACCATTAGTTTTAATTAGTGTACAGATAAATGTAAAAATTAAGTCAACACAGAACCATTAGTTTTAATTAGTATACAGATAAATGTAAAAATTAAGTCAACACAGAACCATTAGTTTTAATTAGTATACAGATAAATGTAAAAATTAAGTCAACACAGAACCATTAGTTTTAATTAGTGTACAGATAAATGTAAAAATTAAGTCAACACAGAACCATTAGTTTTAATTAGTATACAGATAAATGTAAAAATTAAGTCAACACAGAACCATTAGTTTTAATTAGTATACAGATAAATGTAAAAATTAAGTCAACACAGAACCATTAGTTTTAATTAGTATACAGATAAATGTAAAAATTAAGTCAACACAGAACCATTAGTTTTAATTAGTGTACAGATAAATGTAAAAATTAAGTCAACACAGAACCATTAGTTTTAATTAGTGTACAGATAAATGTAAAAATTAAGTCAACACAGAACCATTAGTTTTAATTAGTGTACAGATAAATGTAAAAATTAAGTCAACACAGAACCATTAGTTTTAATTAGTATACAGATAAATGTAAAAATTAAGTCAACACAGAACCATTAGTTTTAATTAGTGTACAGATAAATGTAAAAATTAAGTCAACACAGAACCATTAGTTTTAATTAGTATACAGATAAATGTAAAAATTAAGTCAACACAGAACCATTAGTTTTAATTAGTATACAGATAAATGTAAAAATTAAGTCAACACAGAACCATTAGTTTTAATTAGTATACAGATAAATGTAAAATTTGAATAGATTTTAACTGCTTCTTTAACACTGAAATTGTATTGAAAAAATAATGTTAAGATTTTCTTAATAAGTCGTCAAACTTGAAGAAAGTTTCATGATAGTTAACCCTATTTTGATGCATCCACCATCCATGACTCTTTAGAATTGGCAATAAATAGATCCACCTCATTTATGTGAGTTCATTTTCAAGGGAGACCATCATGCAACCATACATAGTGACATGAGCGCGTTCACAACCTGGTTATTATTTTTTTGTGGGGTCTGTTTCTTAATTTGTGTATACTCTGTGCCTGTCATGTGTGTACTACAAGGTTTTGAAGTACTTCAATACAAAAAAGAAACAAAGGGCAGATGCCAACAAGTTGGAATTCAGGCTAAATTACATTTAACTATTGTTTCCCGAAAAAAAAAACTTATATACCTAAGTTACAAAATAAAGCAAATATATACCGTAAGTTATCAAAAAGATACACGTTGTTATCTTCTATTAACCAATCGTGAGAATTCTCCAGAATATTCCTACGTGTTGGTCACATTACCGTTTTAGATGCTATATATCTACTCTCATTGATCGTATTAGTTTCAACTTTACCTATCCCTTTCTCCTTATCAAATACCATTCATTCTCTTCTCCTTCTTCTTCTTTTATTCTCAAGGAACCATCTTTGCAATTTTAGGATTTTTACAGGAAAAAGGGCTATATGAAGTCCTCCTCATGGGTTTTAGAGAAAGAATTTATGAGGGTTATGTTTGAAAAAAGGTAATCTCGTCCTTTTGAGTAAAACTTTAACAGCGTTTAACAAATTCACATGGCAGGAAACTAGGGCATATATTTGCTCTGTTTTGTAAATTAGGGTATATAAGTGCTTTTGGAGAACAGTAGGATATTTAAGTGCAATTTTGTTCTTATTGGAGCTTTGGAGAAATTGACAGAGCTTAAAACTTTAACGTATGCAAACATTTCTTTTAGAGATGAGGTTAACCTATATTGTGTTTTCAGTAGATAACAAGCAAAATTGACTCGCATGATGCCGCAACATTAGTGTGAAAACAACTAGAAAAATGGTTTAACCATTTGGTTTAAAAGTACATTGTACATCTAACCAATTAGAACAAAAATATAGCAAATAGCTATGAAATATAAAGACTTATACTATACCAAGCAGTTAAAATACAAAATGATATAAAAATTGTGTGATTTAGAATTTTGTGTCAAGGGTGATCTTGAAAGTAGGTGAGTTTAAAATAAATGGGTGGAAACTTTGGGTTTATAGGTAAAGAAAATATTTTTGGTCTACTAGTTATTTGGAAGTGGTGGGTTCAAAAGTAAATGAGGAAAATCTTGGGTTTATAAGCAAATTTTTTTCTGGAAGTAGCTAGGTGAGTCAAAAATCAATTAGAGTAGAAGTTCAGGTGGAATATTTTGGGTTTAAGAGTAATTTTAGAAGTGTGGGTTAAAAATAAATGGGACTTCGGATTTATTGGAGAAAAACTCATCTATTTCGTGATAATGCAACACTTACATGAATATCCCTTCTCCTGTACTAGAATTTCTCATATGCATTGCAAGGAACTTTTGGGAAAATTTGAAGCAAAAATCAATACCTAGGGAGCTTATAAACTATCATATGCATGTAGGACTGAGTTGATTAAATCAGTCGTTTTTAGTATGCATGTTTTCTGGAGTGGAAGAGATTGATAGAATTTGTTGTAACTTCATTTGGGGTAGTAGACCAGGAACTCAAAAGATTCATTTGATTGCATGGGATAAAATGTGTTGGCCAAAGAATCAAGGAGGTTTAATTAGGGCCTTATTAAAGCTGAGCTTAATTTGGAATGAAGTTGCCACGCTCAAGATTATTTTGGGCTATTCATGCTAAGGAGGATCATTTATGGATCAGAGAGATCCACGTACAGCACCTCAAGCAGAGCTCTATTTAGGATATGTGCACGCTAGAAGAGGGTGTTTCTGCACTCGCTGCTGCTGTATATGCGATATGGAAGGAGAGGAATTCCAAAATTTTCCAGCGCACTCCTATTTCTCATTCTGTTTTGGTTAGAATGGTTACGGTAGAAGCACTTATTCATATATATATATATATATATATATATATATATATATATATATATATATATATGTTGATCAAATGAGAACTCCTCACAAATATGAGAACTATTAACCAAATTCACCCTAGATCTTTAACCAATCAACGGTTATGATTATATATCTATTAAATTCAAAAGGGTTCATTAGGTATAAAAGCACAATCTACCTTCCTCGGGATTCTCTCTTCTTTTCTCTCAATCATCTCTTTTTTTCAAATTTTTATATTCTATTAGTTTACATTTTGTAAGCTCTCCTTTTTCTCAGATTCTCTCTCTCTCTCTTCTCTCTCTCTCTCATCCGATATCATCTCCTACTCCATATATTATATTATATATATGATATATTATATTTCCCACTTATCCTCCGTTCATATTGGCTTCTTCATTGCCCTTTATTGCCCGCCACCCTACGCTTCCTTCCTCATTGTCCTTTCCTCCCATTGGCGTCCAATCTCATAGCCCTTTGCCCCACGTTCACCTCATGGCGTCTCTCGCTTCTCAAGGCTACTTTCCCCGGCAAGATAAACTCAAATTTACAACTAATATATATATATCAATAGATTTTATAACTATTATAGAGATTCTGTCAATACAACTTCATGATTACGTACAAAACACTAAGAGATTCTGTGAGTTAGACTATGAGATTCGTAAAGATAAATGCTCGATTCTCGTGAATTAGGCTATGAAATTCGTAAATAAAACAACTGATTGACCAATAAACATGCATTCTCAGAAATGTCTAAGG
This sequence comes from Asparagus setaceus, assembly GCA_012295165.1. Classification (NCBI taxonomy): domain Eukaryota; kingdom Viridiplantae; phylum Streptophyta; class Magnoliopsida; order Asparagales; family Asparagaceae; genus Asparagus; species Asparagus setaceus. The sequence continues at coordinate 24,650,175 of CM022710.1, forward strand.
AGATCAATATATAACTTGCATTCAGTAAATATCACCGAGATCACAATACAACTTCATGATTACGTACAAAACACTAAGAGATTTTGTGAGTTAGACTATGAGATCACAGAAGATAACCGTTCGATTCGAGAGTTAGACTATGAGATTCGAAATAAAATACTCAGATTCAATAATAAAAACTATAGATTCTCAGTCAAGTGAGATTCGTTCCATAAACATCAGATTCTCAAAAATCACTTAGAGATTCTGTCAATACACACATTAGATTCTTAAAAACACTAATAGATTCCCTTAAGTTAGACTATGATTAGGCCGCCCCGCTCCCTGCCTTCATCCCCGCCTCCTCCCTCGCTCCCCCGCCTTCATCCCCGCCTCCTCCCTGTAGTCCCGCCTTCATCCCCGCCTCCACCAAGATTTGCCCCTTTCCTAACAATGAAGGCTAAAAAGCTTATAAACTCAGGAGTTTTGATAGAATTGAAGTGCTAACATCTGACTGTATCCTTGATGATGAAATTTTTGTGTTTCACTAGAATATTTTATTGACAGAATCTCACTTAGACATTTACAGAATCTGCATGTTTTGTTGACAGAATCTCAGTATTTTATTTACAGAATCTCATAGTCTAACTCACAGAATCTCGTAGTGTTTTTAAGAATCAATGTTGTATTGACAGAATCTCTAAGTGATTTTACGAATCTGAATGTTTTATTGAGAATCTCACTTAGATATTTACGAAAATATAGTTTTATTTGGTGAGTTTAAAATAAATGGGTGGAAACTTTGGGTTTATAGGTAAAGAAATTTTTTTGGTCTAATAGTTATTTGGAAGTGGTGGATTCAAAAGTAAATGAGGAAAATCTTGGGTTTATAAGCAAATTTTTTTCTGGAAGTAGCTAGGTGAGTCTAAAAATCAATTAGAGTAGAAGTTCAGTTGGAATATTTTGGGTTTAAGAGTAATTTTAGAAGTGTGGGTTAAAAATAAATGGGACTTTGGATTTATTGGAGAAAAACTGGATTTATTGGAGAAAAACTCATCTATTTCGTGATAATGCAACACTTACATGAATATTCCTCAATAAAAAAAAACATTTACATGAATATTCTTTCTCCAGTACTAGAATTTCTCATATGCATTGCAAGGAACTTTTGGGAAAATTTGAAGCAAAAATCAATACCTAGGGAGCTTATAAACTATCATATGCATGTAGGACTGAGTTGATTAAATCAGTCGTTTTTAGTATGCATGTTTTCTGGAGTGGAAGAGATTGATAGAATTTGTTGTAACTTCATTTGGGGTAGTAGACCAGGAACTCAAAAGATTCATTTGATTGCATGGGATAAAATGTGTTGGCCAAAGAATCAAGGAGGTTTAATTAGGGCCTTATTAAAGCTGAGCTTAATTTGGAATGAAGTTGCCACGCTCAAGATTATTTTGGGCTATTCATGCTAAGGAGGATCATTTATGGATCAGAGAGATCCACGTACAGCACCTCAAGCAGAGCTCTATTTAGGATATGTGCACGCTAGAAGAGGGTGTTTCTGCACTCGCTGCTGCTGTATATGCGATATGGAAGGAGAGGAATTCCAAAATTTTCCAGCGCACTCCTATTTCTCATTCTGTTTTGGTTAGAATGGTTACGGTAGAAGCAGTGGCGTAGCCAGGAACTGGAGCTAGGGGGGGCACCCTTTCTTGTCCTGAAATTATTTTAATAATCACATTCGATAATATCAAGGTTTTTTTTAGAGTGAAGGATATATGGTCTCAAACTTGAACAACCCCAACCAAATATTATACATGAAATGTTTTAAAAGAAAGGGGGTTTTTTTTTGTATTAATCCCCCAACTCTTTCATGTTTTAAAATTAGTCCCCCAAATCTTCATATTTTAAACTAATCGCTCAAATCGTCTTATAAGTGTTTTGAAATTAGTCCCTCATCTTTATATTTTGGAATAAGTCCCCAAAATCTGATTAACATATATTTTGGTTTTCGTCCTCCAAATCTTGTAATTATCCTCTAGCTTGTGGCACTAAGTTCAAATTGATAAGAATAGAGCTTTTGGGAGAAAAAAGGAAGAAAATCTTTATTAAATCAAGGTGTTTATATACAAGTGTGAGAGCAAGGGATGTAGTATCCTAGCAGATGTGAGACTAAAAGGAAGTGGAGTGCAAGTATGCATATTAACAATATTTAACACAAATGATTTAAAAGACTCGGAGGAATAGTCTCAAAATATGAAGATTTGGGGGGCTAGTTTTAAAAGATGAATATTTGGGGTACTAATTTCAAAATATGAACGATTTGAGGGACTAATTTGGCAAAATCAGATCCTATAAAATAATTTTCTGAGTTAGAATGTATCAGCAAGCTAACTTGGAAAAGAATGAGAAATGAAATAAACTTGGATACTTGGATGGTCACAAGATGAAGTAATATTAGTGAGACGTGACCCCGTGGAAGTTATTGCTAGAGTTCGATACTCCCATGCTTGTAGCGTCCAGGCATGAATGGAGGGTTTGCTATGAGTTATTGCTCAGTGACTGCAATTCTGTAAGTGGTTTGTCCTTGTGCTGTTGATTTTTGTGCTCTTGGATTCCTCAGGATGAGTATGTACACAAAGCCCATTTGGTAATGAAATAAATTATTCGGTTACCAAAAGAAAAGACATATATGAATAAAATAAAAATTAAAAATTAAAAATAATAAATAACATAATAAAATAAAATAAAATCAAATAAAGGGTTTTTTCCTAGAAACCACCTTAATAATAGGGTAATTATCACGAAACCACCTTTTATTTTCAATTTATACATAAACCACCTTTAAAGTTGGTTTTTGTTGCAATCAACCGCCTCCCAGTCAAATTCTTCACTTAAAACCCAAAATTACCCTTTAAAACTCACATTCAATGTACATGACTCATTTTTTAGTATTTGGGTCTTATTAGGATACAACTTATGTACCTTGAACTTGAATATTTTAAGCTTATTTTCCGCTTTTAGTGAAAATTTGACTAGGAGATGGTTGATTGCAACAAAACCAACTTTAAAGGTGGTTCATGTATAAATTGAAAATGAAAGGCGGTTTTCAGATAATTACTCTATTATTAAGGTGGTTTCTAGGAAAACCCTAAAATAAAATAAAATAAAGAAAATAAAATAAATTATGTTACATTTATATGATTTTGTAGCAAATACGATTGTAGCTGAAGTAATGGTCTAAACAAGGAAATTTGCATAGAAATGTATGCTAGTTCATTTATCATGTGTGGTCTCTTCATAGCAATGCGTTATGTATGTATGTGAGGATATAAACTATAGATATGAATTAAGGCACAAAACTCATTGACTTAGTTAAAGTAGCATTTTTTTCCAGGAGAAGCTTGGTCTTAAGACTTTGTATTATTTTTATCTGCCCTTTAAACCTATAATTTTAACTCTTCATCCAAAGTAAATTTATGTAGATTAAAATTTATGGGTTGCCTGAAACATTCTTCAATAAGCCAGTAATAGTCAACATCACATTAGCTTTCATTGACTTCCCCAATTTTTAGATTACTAAAACCCGAAATGTCAATACAGTATTAGTATTAGATGTGACATTGGAGGAAATTGAAGTTAATAACTCCGGCAACGTTCCCCTTTAGTGTCTCTGTGGCGCAAGGATAAACTCAGGTTGTCGGTGTTCAACAACATTATTCTTGACGATTGGGAGGTTATGCAGCATTGGCTGAACAAAATATGTACTAAGTTGTGTTTGATATTGATCTATTTTCGGAGAATGATGGTGACAAGTGATAACATTAGGGTTCTGGTTAGAGAAAAGGGGTACAAAAGTGGACCATTGCTCAGGGTTATAGAATTATTGACTTATAGACTAGTTCTTACTACTAGATCTTGCACGCATTCAATAAGTCTTACCTTTTTTTAAATTCACTTTCAGTGTCTTGAGTTATAAGTTGATAGTTTTGGCGTCTATATGTTTCATGAATTTTATATTTAGCTTATTTTGAATGAAATTGTTGTAAAAGATATTCATGCTGATAGCTCGGTTTTTGTATTTCAATTTTTTGAAGGGATTATATATTGTTTTGTGTATTGCTTAGTGGATAGATTTTGGTTTCTATTTGTTTCAAGAATTCTAAATTTAGCTGATTATTTCGTGATTCTCGTATCTTTTCGTGTTTTGAAATTAGACCCTCATCTTTATATTTTGGAATTAGTCCCCAAAATCTGATTAACATATATTTTGGTTTTCGTCCTCCAAATCTTGTAATTATCCTCTAGCTTGTGGCACTAAGTTCAAATTGATAAGAATAGAGCTTTTGGGAGAAAAAGGAAGAAAATCTTTATTAAATCAAGGTGTTTATATACAAGTGTGAGAGCAAGGGATGTAGTATCCTAGCAGATGTGAGACTAAAAGAAGTGGAGTGCAAGTATGCATATTAACAATATTTAACACAAATGATTTAAAAGACTCGGAGGAATAGTCTCAAAATATGAAGATTTGGGGGGCTAGCTTTAAAAGATGAATATTTGGGGTACTAAGTTCAAAATATGAAAGATTTGAGGGACTAATTTGGCAAAATCAGATCCTATAAAATAATTTTCTGAGTTAGAATGTATCAGCAAGCTAACTTGGAAAAGAATGAGAAATGAAATAAACTTAGATACTTGGATGGTCACAAGATGAAGTAATATAAGTGAGACGTGACCCCGTGGAAGTTTTTGCTGGAGTTCGATACTCCAGTGCTTCTAGCGTCCAGGCATGAATGGAGGGTTTGCTATGAGTTAATGTGTGAGCGTGTTTGTTGCAGTTACTGCTGAGTGACTGCAATTTTGTAAGGTGTTTGTCCTTGTGCTGTTGATTTTTGTGCTCTTGGGATTCCCCAGGATGAGTATGTACCTAAAGCCCATTTGGTAAATGAAATAAATTATTCGGTTACCAAAAGAAAAGACATATATGAATAAAATAAAAATTAAAAATTAAAAATAATAAATAACATAATAAAATAAAATAAAATCAAATAAAGGGTTTTTTCCTAGAAACCACCTTAATAATAGGGTAATTATCACGAAACCACCTTTTATTTTCAATTTATACATAAACCATCTTTAAAGTTGGTTTTGTTGCAATCAACCGCCTCAGTCAAATTCTTCACTTAAAACCCAAAATTACCCTTTAAAACTCACATTCAATGTACATGACTCATTTTTTAGTATTTGGGTCTTATTAGGATACAACTTATGTACCTTGAACTTGAATATTTTAAGCTTATTTTCCGTTTTTAGTGAAAATTTGACTAGGAGATGGTTGATTGCAACAAAACCAACTTTAAAGGTGGTTCATGTATAAATTAAAAATGAAAGGCGGTTTCAGATAATTACTCTATTATTAAGGTGGTTTCTAAAACCCTAAAATAAAATAAAATAAAGAAAATAAAATAAATTATGTTACATTTATATGATTTTGTAGCAAATACGATTGTAGCTGAAGTAATGGTCTAAACAAGGAAATTTGCATAGAAATGTATGCTAGTTCATTTATCATGTGTGGTCTCTTCATAGCAATGCGTTATGTATGTATGTGAGGATATAAACTATAGATATGAATTAAGGCACAAAACTCATTGACTTAGTTAAAGTAGCATTTTTTTTCCAGGAGAAGCTTGGTCTTAAGACTTTGTATTATTTTTATCTGCCCTTTAAACCTATAATTTTAACTCTTCATCCAAAGTAAATTTATGTAGATTAAAATTTATGGGTTGCCTGAAACATTCTTCAATAAGCCAGTAATAGTCAACATCACATTAGCTTTCATTGACTTCCCCAATTTTTAGATTACTAAAACCCGAAATGTCAATACAGTATTAGTATTAGATGTGACATTGGAGGAAATTGAAGTTAATAACTCCGGCAACGTTCCCCTTTTAGTGTCTCTGTGGCGCAAGGATAAACTCAGGTTGTCGGTGTTCAACAACATTATTCTTGACGATTGGGAGGTTATGCAGCATTGGCTGAACAAAATATGTACTAAGTTGTGTTTGATATTGATCTATTTTCGGAGAATGATGGTGACAAGTGATAACATTAGGGTTCTGGTTAGAGAAAGGGGTACAAAAGTGGACCATTGCTCAGGGTTATAGAATTATTGACTTATAGACTAGTTCTTACTACTAGATCTTGCACGCATTCAATAAGTCTTACCTTTTTTAAATTCACTTTCAGTGTACATGACTCATTTTTTAGTATTTGGGTCTTATTAGGATACAACTTATGTACCTTGAACTTGAATATTTTAAGCTTATTTTCCGTTTTTAGTGAAAATTTGACTAGGAGATGGTTGATTGCAACAAAACCAACTTTAAAGGTGGTTCATGTATAAATTGAAAATGAAAGCTTTCCCAGATAATTACTCTATTATTAAGGTGGTTTCTAAAACCCTAAAATAAAATAAAATAAAGAAAATAAAATAAATTATGTTACATTTATATGATTTTGTAGCAAATACGATTGTAGCTGAAGTAATGGTCTAAACAAGGAAATTTGCATAGAAATGTATGCTAGTTCATTTATCATGTGTGGTCTCTTCATAGCAATGCGTTATGTATGTATGTGAGGATATAAACTATAGATATGAATTAAGGCACAAAACTCATTGACTTAGTTAAAGTAGCATTTTTTTTCCAGGAGAAGCTTGGTCTTAAGACTTTGTATTATTTTTTATCTGCCCTTTAAACCTATAATTTTAACTCTTCATCCAAAGTAAATTTATGTAGATTAAAATTTATGGGTTGCCTGAAACATTCTTCAATAAGCCAGTAATAGTCAACATCACATTAGCTTTCATTGACTTCCCCCAATTTTTAGATTACTAAAACCCGAAATGTCAATACAGTATTAGTATTAGATGTGACATTGGAGGAAATTGAAGTTAATAACTCCGGCAACGTTCCCCTTTTAGTGTCTCTGTGGCGCAAGGATAAACTCAGGTTGTCGGTGTTCAACAACATTATTCTTGACGATTGGGGAGGTTATGCAGCATTGGCTGAACAAAATATGTACTAAGTTGTGTTTGATATTGATCTATTTTCGGAGAATGATGGTGACAAGTGATAACATTAGGGTTCTGGTTAGAGAAAAGGGGTACAAAAGTGGACCATTGCTCAGGGTTATAGAATTATTGACTTATAGACTAGTTCTTACTACTAGATCTTGCACGCATTCAATAAGTCTTACCTTTTTTTTTTAAATTCACTTTCAGTGTCTTGAGTTATAAGTTGATAGTTTTTGGCGTCTATATGTTTCATGAATTTTATATTTAGCTTATTTTGAATGAAATTGTTGTAAAAGATATTCATGCTGATAGCTCGGTTTTTGTATTTCAATTTTTTGAAGGGATTATATATTGTTTTGTGTATTGCTTAGTGGATAGATTTTGGTTTCTATTTGTTTCAAGAATTCTAAATTTAGCTGATTATTTATTGATTCTCGTATCTTTTCGCACTACTGTTCGCTCTCAGGTCAAATTCGAGTTTGCCCTTCACTTCTACGATTTCTGTTATCGTTTTTACTATTAGTTGTTAGTTTATAGGTTGTATTATTTATAATTATATTCCACTATTCTTTAGATTTAATCTGCATATGCGTTGCATTGACTTAGTTGTTTCAAGCCTATAAATTTGTCCTGTGTTAGAAAATGTTTCGAAGATTCTACAATTTTGAAGGCTTTCATGCACTAGTACAAAGGTGAGATCACAATGGTTATAGCCGATAGGGCAAAAGAAAAGCTCGTCAATGGCTTCAGCCCCAATGGTTGGAACCATTGGGGTCTTTGCCCAAATGGTTTCAACTTGATTTCAATCCGTTGGAGAACGTAAATAATTTGTCTTTCTTTTTAAAAAAAACAAAAAAAAAGATGTATCGACAATTGTGAACCATTGAGGCAAGTGGAAACCCCAACAGTTGACAACTGTTAGGGTTTCTCTCCTAATTTTTAAAAAGAAAGATGGAAAACTGGGTAGAGTCCATCAACCTGAAGCACATCATAATTGTTATTTGTGAAGAATGATAATAATTAAAAATGTTGCGACTTATGTTTGCGCAAAAAGAAAATTAGATTCAAAAGATCACGATAGTACGCACACGCACACAAAACAACCCCACCCCCACACCCACGCCCCTCACTAAAATGATGAGATGGGTCAAATGGTGAAAAACTACATATTTGAAATTGGAATCGATATTTGATGACATCTGAACTTTTCATCTTCTGAAATACTTAGCTGCTATGCGCCTCTGAAATCAATAAGAACATTTGTGACGATCAATAAGAACATTTGTTTTAAGGATAAGAACATTTGTGACGATCAATAATAAAAACATCTGTAAACAAGAGTATCATTGTAAAAGCGGAATCAAGAAGCATAGTGGATAAATGGTAAAGTGCAATCAAGAAAGTGGAAAGAGCTAGAAGGATAATTGGAAAAACAATCTAGTATCTAATAGTTATTGTCATAATGACAACTCGTAAAATATTCATCACTAGTTATTTTATTCTACGAGGTTACAAATTTAATTGCTTAATTTAACCATTGGAATTATGTGATTTATATTTTCTCAGAAAACGGTTATATAGAATATGTCTTTATTGCAGCTTGCACCACCTCTCTTGTTCTAAAAAATACCAAAAAATATAGTAGTTATATGTTCTGCCCGAAATCAACCAAATATTTTGCCAATTACGAATATAAGTAAGGACAAAGTCATTACTCCAACTTTATAATGTTGTCGGAGAGGATGAGTTGTAGTTGGTCATTCTTGTCAACGGTTGAAAAGAGAAGTGATTGGGACTGGATTAGGGAAATTTTGAGAAAGGAAGATGAATATCTTTGATCTTTGCAATATTACTCTTCTTTTTTTTTTTAAAAAAAAAGAAGAAATAATTAATAATTTTGGAGTACCAAAGCAAAGCTCAAAAAGAAGGGGGGAAACCAAATTTAGCCTTGAGTAAAAGCCCAAAACTTTAGCTTTTGTGAAAAAGAAATTGAGCCAGATCATATACGATCAACTCTAGGTTCAAAGTTTATTGTTCAAACCAAGTACTCAACCCGAATCCATTAAAACCATTCACCCAAAAGATTCAATGGGAGAGTCCCCTCTTGCTCTCACCTTGGCATGCGTTATTTTTTTCCTTTTTCTGGGATTTTTCCCCATTAATCTAAAGTTCATACTCAACTTAAATCAACCAATTCCTCTCTCTATTTCCCTTAATTCCAAGAGTTAAATTGGGGTTTGGGGATTTTTCTTCTCGGTTTTAAAGAGGACTAGTGGTGTATTCACTAAACCCTGATGATACAATTTTTCCCTCTTTTCATTCTTCTCTTATTCTTTTATTATGACCGATATATATTATTGTTTAATCATTGATTTCATTGTCATGGACCTTATGGTTGTTATCTTTTGGCTTTATTTATTTAATTATATATGTATTGATTTGTTTTGTAAACCCTAAATGTAAATAGTTTACTTATTTATTGGATTATATCAATGTGTTGTATTTTTTTAATATGTTGGTTTATTGGCAAACAAAAGAGACGATTCATTTTTTTTAATGTATAAGTGAAATAAATAGTATTTAGCGGGGAACTAATGAACCTTCAAGCTCAGAATTCTCCTCGATTGAAATAATGCATCTTTTCTAATCGGCAAAAGTCGATAATCCTGATTTTGCTTCTATAATATCTTTATTTTATCATTACTGTCGTAGTTCTACTAACACTCGGCTCGCCACTACTGTACCTGTGCACCCTAAGTTTGAATTGGCTACACCACGCTACTGCTGCGGCTTATCTTGGCGTGTAGGGGCTCCTCGTATGTAGGGGTGGGCAGCGGGCGGTGGCTCGTCCGTGAGCCAACGCAAAGGTTCGGTGGTGGGATGAGGCAGACCCGACCCTTGTGGAGACAAGCGTGCCGTGTTGCACCGCTTGTTCGCGGGTTTAGATCTCAGCCCAGCCCGCTCGCGGGACAAGATTAAGCGAAGCGGGCCATGACACGTGCCGGCCCGTTCGACCCACCATATTTTAATTTTTATTTTTTTGGATTTTGTAAATGGTTTTTAGTTTTTTAAATAGTTTTTAAGCATTGTGTAACACTTAAAAATTATATGTAATTAACTAATAATGCAACCATTATAGAAATAAAAAATAATTATTAAGTAAAATTGTATATTTGTATAGAATGACAGAGAGAAACATGGCAAACACAGAGATTTTACGTGGTTCGGAATAACTCCTACTCCACTGGCGGCAACTAATTGTTCCACTATTTTAAAAATATAGGAATAAATTACAACAAACTTTAAGCAAATAAAAATAGAGAAAATACATCAACTTGTAATAGAGTTCAATCTTCTTCATTCTCTTCGTAATTAGAAGTTCATGGGAGTATAGTGTAATTTACCCTAATTGATAAATGATAATATCTTTTAGGGCATGCGAGCTAACGGGCCGAGTTAAGCGAGCCAGCCCGCTTATATTTAGACCCAACTTCATTTGGCTCGAGAGTCAGGACGCGCGTCCGGCCCTTGTTACTACATGCCGCCAGCCGTCCCGCCTTCTGATAGCGGGCCAAATTTGACCCGAGCCGGGTTGAGCCCGATCTCAAGAGAGAGCCGAGCGAGCAGGCTCATGGGCCAACCCGGCCCAGTGCCCACCCCTACTTATATGGGCTCCGATTTGGGTCTTAGCACGCCAGCTCCTGGTTCTGCGGAACCAAAAGTTTTGTCCATAATTAAAATAGTAGGTGTTGTAAATATATTTGTAACATCAGGAATATATACCTCAATCTAAATGCAACAACTATCCTATTTTTGGGACATTAATTTTATTTGAGGCAACATTCAAACTAAACAGGTATATCAGAGTTTGGATGTACGGGCCTAGAATGGCATGAAGCAGCGTAGAAATACTCTTCGCATTGAACTATGGAAAGAGTAGTGTTTTTACGTTGCAATCTTTGCTTTTTGAGCTTGATCATCAACACAAAACATTTATGTTCAGCTTCAGTACGAAAATAAAAGGAACAACAGATATAGAATAAATTCAATGTAGAGACAATGTACAAGTTATTTATATTTTACCTAGTATCCAGAAGAGCCTGAAGAAACACCCTAAACACCTGAATCAAGCTCACTTATTGTAAACCTTGACAATTTAGACAATAGATTTGTTGCAAAAAGTTAATCTTTGTACATCCAATCTTCAATTCTCACCACACACAAACACGCCAAAAACATATCAATACCAACTTATATATATACATAAAAATAACAAGAAATTCTGAAGTGAACATATAAAACAACAAATAATTCTAAAAAGTACAAAGGCAGCAGAACGAACATGAATAACACATTGTTAGGATGGAAATTACACGCACAATATATTTACAATGCCCCAACCTACATAACTACATCAATCCACAATAACAACAGATAACAATGTAGTCCAACACACCACCTATCACCTCAACTAGCCATTGCTGGAGCTCCGGCAGCTTCGGCAGCCCTCACCCTCGCCGCCGCAGCATCCGCCACCGCATCAAGTAAATGCATCGATGCCTTATCATAATTCACAAACCCCATGAACCAGAACTCATGTCCATCCACCGTCACAACCTGAATATATCTCTCCTTCTCCGACACCGTCACAGGACTCACTGTCCCAATCTTAGCCAACGGAATCGCCACCTTGTAGTAGCTCCATGCTTCTTGGCCTGACGGTGCAGTAAAGGATAAGGGGCGGTCACTGCAGAAGGCGAGGTTGATCGTGGAGAGGTAGAGGGTTCCAGCAACGGGGCCCGTCGTGGTCGACAGGTAGCATGCAAAGGTTTTCTTGAGGCGCTCTGAGGGGTCAGTGGGGAATGTTTGACGGTATAGGGACTCGAATCCGCCCTCAGTTATGGCTTTTGCGGTTAGGGTTAGCTTTCCCCATGCTGCCTCTGACTTGTTTGGCGCAGTTTTCACTGAGGAATTGAGGAGGTTTATGTGAGATATTTGGATGTGAAATCAATTTATGTTGAAAATTTAATTAACTATTTAAAAGAAACAATCTTAATTAGCTAAATCCTGGCAGTCACACCATCCATGTAATCAATAATTACCTTTTCTTTCTCTACCATATTCTAAATTGTAAGGTCTATTCTATCTACCAATACTTATAATTCCCCCTATATTACTCAAGTATATATATTCTTACATATTCTTTAAAAATATTATATATACCCAACATTTGTAAGAGTTATCGCTATGTGACATGGAGGTCGTGAGTTCGAGTTGTGAAAATAACAATCTCTTATAAAAATGCGAGGTAAAGCTAAATACGGTAGACCCAAAGTGGTCTGACCCGTTACCAGACCCCGCGTATAGCAAGAGCTTCTTACACCAGTCTACTCTTCGACGTTTTTAAATATTTCAAGATGTGAACTCTAATTTATGTTGACAATTAATTTCATTACGTAACAAACAGAGGAAAATTGTAAAATGCTCTAGCTTTTGCAGTCATGGGGTAATTGTATGGTGTAGTTGTACAATTGTGAAAGGGCTAGACCATTAGTAAAGCAGAGCATTGGATCCGCTCAAGATCCAGCTACAATCTATGTTTCAAAAAGAAATAAAATAGCATTGGTTTTTAGTACTTTTTTATAATGCCTTCTTAATGCATCAAAACAAATGCTAATAATTGGAACAAAATGGTTTAAACAATAACATTCATAGAAATGTATGCTAGTTCATTTATCGTGTGTGACTTCTTCATAGCAATGCATTCTGAATGTATGATGAGGGATCTAAACTATAGATAAGAAGGCACACCCATTGTCACTTAGTTAAAGTTGTTTTTTCCCCTCTAGAGAAGCTTGGTCTTAAAGACTTTGTATTACTTTTGATTACCTTTTAGCCCTCTCTCATCCAATGATAAATTTATGCAGCCTTATCGGGAACATTTTCCATAGGCCAACAATAGTTGGCATTACATTAGTTTTATTGACTTTCCCAATCTTTTTGTTACTAAAAATCTAATGCAGTGTTAGGTGTGACAATGGAGGAAATTGAACGTGTATAAAATCAAGTCGTTCATCTCATTAAATTTATCGACTTTAATGTAGTAGATATCGTGATATTCTCGACATGGTAAAGAAACTCTGTTTTGTATGTTTCTAAGGAATTAAAGAAGCACATATGCCTCTTGAATTGATGAATTGAGACATGTGAGTGTATCAATCACATGGCTTGTATTATTCAATTTAGACTGAAACTTAAGGAAGTGGAAATATAACGAATTTGTATTAAGGATTTGTGTTCTGCCCCAAATCTACCAATAATAATTTGCCAATTGCAAAACCATCATAAATTCACATTTTATACAAGCACAAATCATAAGATATTAATCAATAAAAGGCATCCAATTTACTACTCACAATTGTGCCAAACATTAATTATTTAATTAAGTAATTAGATATAAGTATATTCAAAATCTCTCTATCGCATCCCATACTATTGTCTAATTCCCAAAAAATTTAACTAAAAAGGATTTGTGTTCTGCCCCAAATCTACCAATAATAATTTGCCAATTGCAAAAACCATCATAAATTCACATTTTATACAAGCACAAATCATAAGATATTTAATCAATAAAAAAGGCATCCAATTTACTACTCACAATTGTGCCAAACATTAGAAGCAAGGGTCTCAGCCTTCTCGGTCCAAGAATCAAAAGCATCAAGTATGTTCTCCATGGGGCTCTGCTGGCTCGCCGGCCGCTGGTGCTGCGGCAGCGGCACGTGCTGAAGCACGTACGGATGCTCCTCGTACGCGCTGCGGTGCGGGCCCCAGTACGCCGCCTGCTGGTTCTGCGGGTGCGACGACGGGTCCGCCGGCGGGCCCATCTGCTTCGTCCCCCACGCCGCCGCCTCCTCCTCCCCCGCTGAGCTGGGGTCCACTGGCACTGGGGTCACAGTCTGGGTCACTTTCTCGGTCTCCTTAACATTCTCCATATCTATTTCCCTAGGATTTTCGGTGAAGGGGTTCCTAGATGAAGACGACCGTATTGGAGTTGGTGAAGTTTTATCGCGTAATGATGATGCCTTCACTGGAGGGGCTTCACACGTGTGAGGGTGAGTTGCTTAGCAGCGGAGATAGCGTGTAAGCGCATTAAAAAATGAAGGCAAGAGACCGCCGAAATTGTTTTAAACCGTTGGATTTTGATCGTAGAGTGTAGATGAAAATGACGGGCAATAGCCTCGTGCTTATCCGTTACTGGATCGGGCTCAATTGACGGTCGAATATAAATATAAAGGGAAATTTGCTTAGAGGAACTAAAAAAAATTAGGCCATACATCCCCCACCCCCGTAACAAGTCAATTCCTTGTGAACATTTTGATCCAAGTTTCTAAACTAAAACACTCCAAGCCTAACATTGTATATGTACTTTAAACCGTATTTTGAAGTATTGTCCACTTTACCCTTTTGAACCCATTTGGTAGAGTGTGTAAATTTTGTCTTATTGGGCAGCCTTCCTTCTCTTTAATTGAAATGACATCCCAAAGATCTCAAAGTGGCGTTAATGGTGGAATGGTTTTGGAGGAAAGTAAAATTGAAGGGAAACATACTAAGTTCCTCCAAAATAATACCCAAGTCAATGTAATATCTTCTTCCCTCTTTACATTATACTCAACAACCTTCAACAATCAAAATATTCCCCACTTTTTCCTCTTAACTTCTCCAACAATCAAAATGAAAGATTCTTTAATGTGTGTGATTTCATTTAACACAAATGCAACCCTCATTAAAGTCAATTATGCAATAAGTTTAGTTGATTTGAAGATGCAAGCTGCACAGAATTTAAAAACATTGTACGAAAGTTTATTCATAAGTTACTCTCTTGAGAAGTTTCCCAATGTCTCGTTTGAGATTTTAAAAGATGAAGACATTCTCAATATAATAGATTATCACCGTTCAATGGGGTTAAGTACGATAACCATGATTGTTACTGAAAGAGATGAAAGATCCACGGACGCTATAAGGACAAAAACAGAGCTTAAGTAAGTATTCAAAAGATTATTTTCAGGTTCTGGATACACGTTATAATGGAAACTATGATATTTATTCCTTATATGTGACCTGAAGACATTATACGTGACATTTAGACTTTATTTGTGACATATACTACTTAACAATTATTTATAATTGTCACACGTGACTTATACGTATGTTATATTCAACTTGCAGTCTTCATAATGTAAGCTCACACTCATCGAAGAATATCAAGGAATCTAATGAGAGGATCCCAATCAAGGAATCAGCGAGGATCCCAAATGACAATCCTCAAGGAGAGCATGTGTGGGTGATGAATGACATAGTAAATGACTCGACGAGAATCCCAGCATGGTGGCGCAAGATAATTACTGGGGAAGGGCAGCAATTTGAAAGTACCAAAAAAGTTAGAATGACTCTTATATACTACTCTATAGATAAGCAGTTTGCTTTTAAATATGTTAGCAATGAGCCAAAACGCATTTGTGCTAGTTGCATGTTCAGAAAAAAAACACAATGCCCGTGGTTGTTTTTCGCTTCGCCATTGAGTCATGTGTCGACCTTTGCTATAAAAAAATTTATTCCTCAACATACTTGTGGACAACATAACAGCACAGCTGGTCACTCCAGAGCATCGAGAAGGTGGATTGCGAGTATGCTACAATCAGTAATGAAGAGGCGTCCATATATCACCCCAACTGACATTAGAAAGGAATTGCACTCTCAATATGGTATAAAAGTTAATTATTCTAAAGCTTGGCATTCTAAGGAGACAGTAAAAGACTAAATATTTAGTTGCGCAAGGCATTCATATGATTTACTATCCTGATTAGTCCATTAATTTGTTGATGTGTCCTTTAGAACTTGTATGTGATTTATTAACCGTAAATATGACATGCCAGAACGCCATGTGACATATAAGCATAGCATGTGATACTTCAACTACATATGTGACACTTCAGATCTCATATGATATTTTGTTGTGACATTTTCGAGTTAAATGTTACATATTACCTGTTCGTGTGACTTATTGGTATTAACTGTGACACCTGTAAGATCTATTTTATTCTACATTTCATCATTGCATAAATGCTAAAGAAATTTACAAACTGGTAATGAACATCTAACATCCAATAGAGAATTACATTATATGTGTTTGTTTAATACTTCCACTCAATCAATGGCAAATCATTACCCCAAAATACAAAAGATATTCGGGATCATCTATATCTAACTTTAGCCGCAACTTCTTTCATTCTCGGTCTTCACATATGAAGCGACGACAAATTAATGCAGTAGCGTTGCGAGGCTCTCATTGCAAGGCTTCAATATTCACAGCCTCCCTTCCTTCTAGCATCGCTTTTATGTAAAAATATACATGTATACCATAATTGTGTCTAAATAGAAAAGAGATAAATGTCACGGATAATGAGAATGTATCACAACAAAATCTATATATGTTAAAAGCGTATACTGTCACACAGAATGCATTAAAGTCACATACAACGAATATATGTCACATGAAAGCAGGTAATGTCACGCAAAATGCATAAATGTCACATACAACTAGCATATATCACATGAAACTAGCATTTGTCACACAGAATGCATAAATATCACATAATAACAACAAATATCACATGAAACCAGCATATGTCACATAAAATGCATATATATCACATATCAACAGCAAATGTCACATTGAACTAGCATATGTCACATAACAATAGAAAATATCACTCACAAAGAGTACATATCACATATAATACATAAATGTCACGGATAAGCAAATATCACAGCAATGAATAAACTGGTAATTATAAGCAGTTTAGAGAAACTTACGATCCTTTTTGCAGGTGATAAGGAACTGCTTCATAATCGAATGCTCTAAATATCGATATTTGGTCGAATCCACTTACCATCCTATCTAAACATAACTGGATTCTCGGACGCGTGCGACCCATGTCGTGGCCGTGGCTGTAATGTCGTATTTTTGCCCCAAATTGACCTCAAGAACATGCCAGTGATCAGCGTGACATATCAAAAATATCAGAACACTCTTCCCGTCATCTATGTGCTTCTTTATATACTTTTTATAGATATTTTTCTCATCCAAATTTAAAGCAGTTAGCAACCAAATCTTTAAAAAAAATAAGAGGAAGAAAGTCAAATAACATATAAATGTAATATAACTTGTAAAGAGTATTATGATCGATATTACTCACACTACAATACGATGTGATAATAGCAAATTTCCTTTCCCGCTCCGCGATTTCCGGCAGCTTGAGCCAATTTCTAAGGCTTGCGATCAATGCTTCAATGGTCTAACGATTGCAATTGCAATAAATCAGGTAAATATCAAAAACTTGAATAGCACCACAAGTTAAATTAAATCTAACATCGTCCTTCAATCTTCTACCACGTAGAAGCTGAAGCATATCATATCTGTTTATAATGTTGGTGCCAATCTCATAAACAATCCTCTTCCTACATAATATGCATAATACAATCAACGTATAAGTATCACTAATTATCACAGAATAATGTAAATATCACAGCAAAGCACAAAGAGTCACAGGAAAATAGTAAAGGTCACAGGAAAATAGTAAAGGTCACAGAAAATAGTAAAGGTCACAGAAAATAGTAAAGGTCACAAAAAGGCTGTAACTATCACAACATATATGTAAATGTCACAGTAAATAGTTACAAGTAACGTAAAACCACTAATTATCACAAAATAACATAAATATCACAGAAAAATACTAAAGGTCACAGAAAATAGTAAAGGTCACAGAAAATAGTAAAGGTCACAGAAAATAGTAAAGGTCACAGAAAATAGTAAAGGTCACGGAAAACAGTAAATGCCATAGGAAATCACTAACTATTACAGACTGTATATAAATTTCTCATATGAAATTTATAAATAAGTACTTAATACTTACTTGTCCACTTTTAACGTCAAAAAATATTGGAGCCACTTGTTTTCATCATCTGATAAATTAGGAACATTCTGAACAGTGAAATTATGATAAAATCCTTCCTCGACATCTCCCGGGAGCCTGATATCAAAGTCTTGTGGAGAAGGAATGCCCACATTCAACATCCCCAATAATTTTTTTTTCTTCTCCACTTTTCTCCCTTCTCCATAACCCTTCTACAGTTGTTCCTTTCTCCTCTTCCTTCCCCATCTTGTCATCGTCACCCTCCACCACGATGACAGCTTTCTTCCCTTTACCTCTTTTCTTAGGGATAACTGTTTGGCTTGGAGATTCTAAGAACTTGGCTTCTTTGTTCTTCTCTAGCTCTTTGCCTGTATCTCCTAAACAAATTCCTTCAACGTTTTATCTTTAGCCTTCCTCCTTTTCCTTCTCTTTTTCTTTTCTGCCTCTTCCTCTATCTCTTCCTCAGTCATTTTCTTTCCTTCAGACTGTATAAAGAGCACACATAAGAGTGTATGTCACAGAAACAGGATATAAGTAAGCATAACAAAGTAACTGTCACAAATTCAGGTAATAATGTAACTGTCATAGGAGATGAGCAAATATCACAATATAGATGTAAATATCACAGGAAAAATCCATGTATCACACAATATAGTCACAAAAATAAAGAACTGTCATAGGAGATGAGCAAATATCACAATATAGATGTAAATATCACAGGAAACATGCACGTATTACAGGAAATTACTAACTGTCACAGAGTATAATTAATTGTCACAGGTATTATTGAAGCATCACAGAAAAGTAGTAATTATCACATGATTCAAGTAAGTATTACCTCCTCCTCAGTGCCCACGTCTGCTCTGTCATCTTTGACTTCCTCCATTTCTTTGCCTTTATCTTCTTCTTTCTCTGCCTCATCCTTTACCTCTAACTGAGGCTGCATAAATGTCAAAACAGTAAATAAAATTTTTACAGAGAACAAAAGAGCACATGAAAAAGGAGAAATTTTATTACCTCATCATCCTTTATTTCTCTTCCTTCTTTCTGTTGAACAAATTTTTTCTCAACATCGGCCTTAATGGCCATCGTATCAGCGCCAAGAGCAACAAGTACTTGCTCGTAAGCTTGATTCAACATTAACAGCTTCTCATAAGCTTCAGTCTACATTATAGATGAAGTTTCAGTGAGCAAACATCACATATAAGATGGTCACACGTAAATTTCACATAAAAACTACATCTATCACAATAAACTGGTAAATGTCACAAGGAATAACCAATTGGCACAGATAATAGGTAAAAGTCACAGGGTAACAATGTATCACAGTCTACAAGTAAATATCACAGAAAATAGGTAAAAGTCACGGAGTAACACTTAGTATCACAGCCAACATATAACGGTCACATGCAATAAACATGAATCACATAAAAGACTATTATTACTGTCAAAATGTAAACAATAATCACATAAGAGTTAAACTTGTCTCACCAATGCAACACTCGATTGACTTCCTTCCTCCTTTTCAACTCTTTTAGCCTTCATTCTTGTAGGCTCCCTCTTGATCTCCTCATGGACATACCTCGGAACATCTTGCTCGGGTAAGATGTGGACTGTAGATTCTGATTTCTTCACAATCCTCGCATGACGAAGTGAACCCACTTTCTTACCTTCCAAAGTCCAATTTGTCATCGGTGGCTTGGACTCGTTCACTCTGGCTGGCTTTTTGATGTGGGTAATCTCATAGTACCAGAGCTTCAAAAAAAATCAACATTCAATCAATGAAGTTAGTAGCATATATCACATATCCAGGATAAATGTCACATATGGGCAACAAAGGTCACACATGGTGGACAAATGTCACATATCAGGATCATATATCACATGTAAAAGATAATTATCATATATAAGGAGCAAATGCAACATATGAACTACAAATAGCATAAATAACTCACCGATAGCAAGGGTGCGCATCCACTAAGGTACGTCATTTCCTTTGTAGCCTTCTTAGCAGCTTTAAGGGAATCCCACAGTTCATTGTAGATGATGATCGCCCATGGGAGATGATCAACCACATCGATCCGAGTCATGTACTTCATCATACTCCGCGGTGCGTTCATTCTAGCCGTCGGAGTCCATATCATTGTCAATTGATATAGGATTTAAAGCATAACAAAATCGGATACAACCGATTTTTTTTTCGACTCAACAAGCTTATCCAATAAGGCCTCAAGGTATTCTCAGCCACTCTTGTGAGCATCTTGTTCCTTTTTGCTGAAGTACATACTCCATATCCTATTCTCCGTATCGCGGTTTCCTTTCGGTATCTCCCCTTCATCCTTGAACCGCGTATGTCTTTGCACCCAACCTAAACCAAATGTGTAGGCTTGCTTATTCCCGGTTTGGCTATCCTTGAAAAAAAAATTTCCCGCAGCCAAATCTAGGTGATCAATTAGGAGCATGATCGTGGCTTTATCGGAAGGAATTGCCTAAAAATTAATATAATTTTGGAAATTGGAGGATCCATAGGCCTTCCAATGTTCAGGCCTCATTCGTGGAACAATCGCCTTCATAAATTCACAATATCCATGTATGTTGCAGCATATCCTAATATCTCTCTTTCTGTAAAACACAACACACAACACAAGAGATAAATCTATCTAGGGTTCTGTCACAGTAGATGAGTAAATATCATAATAAAGAATCCAATGTCACAATAAAGAATCAAATGTCACAAATTGGGGGTGGGGAGTGCATAACTTTTTAAAATATGCCCCAAAATTAAATGAACAAATCTAGGGTTATGTCACAGTAGATGAGCAAATGTCACAATAAAGATGACAATGTCACAAGTTGGGGGTGGGGAGTGCATAACTTTTTAAAAATTGCTCCAAAATCAAATGAATAAATGTGGATAATTTAGTTGATACTTACATCTTAGGCGATTCGGATGTCTCGGATGATCACGATGATGAATTCGCCATCATGTATTTTTATCAAATTTAGGGTTTGGTGTTGGTGAAGAGGGACTTGTCGGGGCGAGCGCACGACGGACCGAAGACGAGAGGATGAGTGGACGGCGAGCTTGCGGTCGGTTGTGGACTTATAATGTGCGATGATGACGACCTTCCTCCGGCGTAGGGGTGATGGCGAATCGAATCGACCAAGCAGCCTCGACAAAGATGGATCGAAGCTATAGGGGTCGACGACGATCAGCTTGCGGGGTCCGCGGTCCGGCTTCTCATCGGCGGCGGTGGAAGAGCTAGATCTTGAGAGGAAGAGGGTGGTGAGAAAATTGGTTGCAGAGGATCTCGGAAATCGTGCTCAGAAAGGGAGTTTTTGGGAGCAGTTTCCGTGTTTATTTTTAAAGGGCAAGGGTATTTTCGGAATGGCCTTATTGGTAGTGGGATTGTACAGTATTAAGGGGGGTAGTTGCACTAAACTTTACGTATAAGGGTTAGGAAGAATGGGCTTTTTAGCTGGGGTGGGGGGTGCATAGCCTAACTTTTTTTTGTTCCTCCAAGCAAATTTCCTAAATATAAATATAAAGATATAATGTATATGAGGTGGCGGCTCATTTTGCTAAATGAGCTACCAAGATATAGTCATGTAGTGAGGCACATCTTGCTAGTCACATCAAAAGTCGTGGACCTCAACACTCTATGTCTTGGTAGCTCATTTAGCAAAATGAACTGTCACCTCATATACATCATTCTCTAAATATAAATATATAAATATAAATCATACTCCCTATCTATTTTGGAAAACGTTTTTCATGATTAATATTAGTCTTCACTATTTTAAATATTTTATTTAAATCTTAATCTATCCTAATTCTAATTATATCCTATACTAATCTCACGTGATTACGTGAACTATCTATAGCTAGGTGTCCAACAGCCCACCTACCAAAATGGATTTCCGTGTCCAGCCGCAAAATGCTAGCTCGGACCAGACCGAGGTGCCCTGCCTGCCAAACTCCTGTCGGTCTGCCCTGATTTTCTTTTTGTTGTATTTTTTAATTTTTTTATTTTTTTGATAAAAATTGATTAAAAAATTAGATTAATCTTATTATATCTATATAAGTATGTATTAGTATATACTTACATATTAGTATATAGCTATATATTATATGTAAGTATATATAAGTATACATTAATGATCGTATTATACTATAATTATATATTAAACATATAAAAATATATATATATATATATATATATATATACATTAATGACCATTTAATACTATAATTATATATTAAACATATAAAAATATATATATATACATTAATGACCATTTAATACTATAATTATATATTAAACATATAAAAATATATATATATACATTAATGACCATTTAATACTATAATTATATATTAAACATATAAAAATATATATATATATACATTAATGACCATTTAATACTATAATTATATATTAAACATATAAAAATATATATATATATACATTAATGACCATTTAATACTATAATTATATATTAAACATATAAAAATATATATATATATACATTAATGACCATTTAATACTATAATTATATATTAAACATATAAAAATATATATATATACATTAATGACCATTTAATACTATAATTATATATTAAACATATAAAAATATATATATATATATATATATATATACATTAATGACCATTTAATACTATAATTATATATTAAACATATAAAAATATATATATATACATTAATGACCATTTAATACTATAATTATATATTAAACATATAAAAATATATATATATACATTAATGACCATTTAATACTATAATTATATATTAAACATATAAAAATATATATATATATACATTAATGACCATTTAATACTATAATTATATATTAAACATATAAAAATATATATATATATATATATATATATATATATATATACATTAATGACCATTTAATACTATAATTATATATTAAACATATAAAAATATATATATATATACATTAATGACCATTTAATACTATAATTATATATTAAACATATAAAAATATATATATATATATATATATATATATATATATATATATATATATATATACATTAATGACCATTTAATACTATAATTATATATTAAACATATAAAAATATATATATATACATTAATGACCATTTAATACTATAATTATATATTAAACATATAAAAATATATATATATACATTAATGACCATTTAATACTATAATTATATATTAAACATATAAAAATATATATATATACATTAATGACCATTTAATACTATAATTATATATTAAACATATAAAAATATATATATATACATTAATGACCATTTAATACTATAATTATATATTAAACATATAAAAATATATATATATATATACATTAATGACCATTTAATACTATAATTATATATTAAACATATAAAAATATATATATATATATACATTAATGACCATTTAATACTATAATTATATATTAAACATATAAAAATATATATATATACATTAATGACCATTTAATACTATAATTATATATTAAACATATAAAAATATATATATATATATATATATATATATATATATATATATATATATACATTAATGACCATTTAATACTATAATTATATATTAAACATATAAAAATATATATATATATATATACATTAATGACCATTTAATACTATAATTATATATTAAACATATAAAAATATATATATATATATACATTAATGACCATTTAATACTATAATTATATATTAAACATATAAAAATATATATATATATATACATTAATGACCATTTAATACTATAATTATATATTAAACATATAAAAATATATATATATACATTAATGACCATTTAATACTATAATTATATATTAAACATATAAAAATATATATATATACATTAATGACCATTTAATACTATAATTATATATTAAACATATAAAAATATATATATATACATTAATGACCATTTAATACTATAATTATATATTAAACATATAAAAATATATATATATATACATTAATGACCATTTAATACTATAATTATATATTAAACATATAAAAATATATATATATATACATTAATGACCATTTAATACTATAATTATATATTAAACATATAAAAATATATATATATACATTAATGACCATTTAATACTATAATTATATATTAAACATATAAAAATATATATATATACATTAATGACCATTTAATACTATAATTTCAAAACTTGAAAACATCATAGATGAATCCAAGGGATTACCATCAGGCACTGAAGATTTAAAATTTGCAAAAATAACCTCAAAGTTACAAAATTAAAAAACTCCCTCAAAAGTTAAAAATTACAAAAACCCCTTAAATTTTAAAACTTATAGCCGATTACACATCAAATCTAGAAATTATTAGTAGACCATGAAAATTTAAATTTTGGAAAAAACAATCCAAAGTTTCAATAATTGCAAAAAATACCCTCAAAATTTTAAAGTTACAAGAAATATCCTGACATTTGAAAAATTATCACCAACACTTGAAGCATAAAAATTACAAGTACACGACTTAAAATTTTAAATTTAAAAAAACACCCTCAAAAGTTTTAAAATTGTAAAACACACCCTCAAAAGTGCAAAATCACAAAAAAGCAGATAAAATTTCAAAACTTGGCAAAGAAAAGAGTAATTATTTGATATTCTTTCATTAAGATATATAAATTTAATTTTCAATTTAAGGTTTACTATCCCTTTTAGCATCTAAAAATAGTCTAAGTTGATCTTTGGTAAAAAATAGCTATAAGAATAGATTAAAACATCCAATTAAGGTATAATAATTTTAAAAATATATTGATAAATTAAAAGTTAACGTCACTATATAAATTAAAGTAATTGCATATAATTTTACTAATAAGTTGGAGCAGACAAATATACATAAGTAATATTAATTAATAGAAGACTAAATCAAATAAAATGATAAAAGGCTATAACAAACTAGCCTAGTATTAATTGATTATATTTTACAAATATTAATCTCTAATGTTAATAATATTTACATAGTAAAAAAATACAATGAGTTATGTATGGAGAAACTATTAAAAAGTTCAGAAATATCATTCAAAAGAATCAAGTTGTTTTATTTCAAATGGAAAAGTGAATGAAATCAACCCAAAATTTGGAAGCCCATGAATCATTTGAATTAACATTGACAAAATGCATATCTCTTAAGAAAGCACCGACTTAGTTCCCCTTGAAGAACATATTGAACAACTTTGTCCCAATTAAAGAAGCATTCTCCATGGAAGATGTAAGAAAATATTAGTGAGTACTTATAAATTTTCATACTTTATTCTTCAAATACTAAAGGAATCATAAACTTATTATAAAGTTACATGCAAATAATCTTGCAATAGAAAATAACTTGAACCCATTGATCAACTATGTTACGACTTACGAGATATAACAAGCCGGATAAGGCGAGGAAAATCATTATAATGCATAAAATGTATACACATGATACTTTATTTACAATAGCGTTAGCAAAAATTAAAATTGACCTTTTTCTTTTTCCTACACAGTGGTATGGCTCTGTGTGTAACTTTATTTGGGGGTATGACTATCAATGAAGGATCAATTCTTAGAGATATGATCAAAGATAAGCATGTAATAGCATTATCAGATTTCAAGATCTTTAAATATGAAGGTAACATATTTCATTATAAAAATCCTTGTTAAAAGCCACTAAATATAAACTTCATCTTATATCTGTCTCAAATTTGTAGGAGAGATATTCATGTCATCGTAAATTGTGTCAACAGTGTATACAGACACACACACACACACACACACACAAGGTTTTATGCATGTGCATTGCATGCGGTTAAATACCATGATTAAGTATTTTAGTTTATCTACTTACTAAAATTTATTCCTCGGTTCTAATTTAATAGTTTTGCTCACCTATGTCGTCTCTAAACTTTAGCATTATAATTATTTATCATCTTTGATGTTTGTTTGAATAGGCTACACCCAATTTAAATTTTAATGTTGATAATTGAATTGACATGAAACAAAAATAATCTAAAGCCAATTTAGATTTTAATGTTATTTGGAAAGACATGAAACCAAGCTTGACTGAGGAAGTATAGCGTTACAAAAGTAAAAATACTTGAAAAATAGCATTATAAAAGGAAGACAAATTAAAGCCAATAAACCGGGATGATTGATTAAAAGTGGGCTATAACGGCATAAATATAATATGGAGTTTGTTTTTAATCATCGATAGATTTCCTCAAAAATCATAAACTAAAGATTAATGCTAACTCTAGTACATTTTTATATGATAACAACATCCACATAAGCATATAAAAATTATTAAAAAAGTTCATGAAAATCCCTTCTAAAGATTCCTAATTTACTCAAAAAATTAAACTATTCTATAAAATATTTAGAAAACGTTATCTTTTATTCATTCTATTTTTATTTTTTATCAAGCCGAGATCAATCCTTCTTCACCTTTATCTTTTTCCTGGGCAATTATAGAGTAGTGTCTTTATCATCTACATCGATTGTGACATCATGCTGGAGCTGGATTTCTTGTGTTGTTATCTTTTCCTGGGCTCGTTTATCTTTTATCTTCTCGTCTAACTTCACAAGGAAGTTGAATGTATTTTCAATGTTTAACACAAACTTTTAGAAATATAGACTTTGACTTTTTTGGTTTAATGAGAACAAATTTTAATTTCATAAATATAAAAGTTTTGTGTTTCTACTTTATTACTTAAATAAAGTTAGGAGTTATTTTTTTTTTCTCTGTAATGAATTCTTTTGTTGTGCATCTAATAAGAGTTTCTGCTGTGTCAAAAAATATTACATTTGCTCTACCAGTGTCATTTTTCACGAGAATATGAACTAAATGCCTACATTTTGCATTATCGATTTGTCTTAGATTATAATGTTAAATTTTGATTTCGATATGTTTATTTCATGAAGAAGGGATATTACTTAACCTTGGTACTTCATGAAGAAGGAATATTACTTAACATTGGTACTACGTCATTGGCTTTTTACAATATTTATTATTTGAACACTCATTATTAACATCTCTATCTACCTTCTTGTTGTAGCATTTGCAAGCCTAGAACCATGACTCAACTCTATTGTAAATGGTAGTTATCTTTACCTTAAATGTGTAATAGCGTGTTTGTATATTGGTAAACTATAGTTAGGTTTAATTGTTTAAATTTTATAGTAGGTCTTGTAAAATCGTACATCTTTTGAATGTTGTGATAGTTGCATGTATAAGTAATTTGAATTTCTATTATATTTGTAAAGAGACTTGATGGAGATGTTTTATCTTGGCGGTTTGTTCTGAATGAGCCATGCATATTAGCTTAAAAATGTAATGTTTTTTCTTTATTGTGTTATTTGAATGTTTGCTTGGTTTACTTAGTATTATCTTATTTCTTCAGTAAGTTGTGTGTGTGTGTGTGTGTGTGTATAATTTGAATGAAAAGACATATTTTCCATTTTCTCTCACGTATTAAATGCCTATTGAGATCGGTGATATTAGATGGTATTAAAAAATAAAGATATAAAATTACAGTAATAGAAAAAATCTAACTTGCAAGTTAAATAAGTAAAAAATAAGATAATATGTTATTTAAATCAACAAAAATCAATAATTAAATAGAAATAACATTTTGTCAAAGTTGATCTACATTTGTCACTCTAGTAAAATGATATTTTCTTTTCTTTTTTATAGAGATTTTTTAATATGTCTCTAATATTTATTTTTCTATAAAATATTTTGCGATAATTTTCTTAAAACCATAATGTTATAGTTTTTTGGTAAGTAAGTAAAATATCTCATTACCAATCGACAATATTGTTCAAACAAACTGTACACCCTATTAATTCCTTACAGTCAAGGAATGCACATATTCTGAGATTACTACAATCTCCTACTGTATCCCCTATCAACTATCAGAGCAATGTACTCAGCTTATAAAACAATCATGTCCAGATAACCAAAAGAAAATCTCAGCTTGCAACTCAATTTACAACCAGAAACAGAGTATCTGAAAACTGAATCACAGAATCAGTGTGTAGTTGCAAATTCCGGGTAAATCTTCATAGCTTTGCACCATTTTCTATTTGCAGCATTATCCTTCAGCTTAACCACTTTAGTACTCATTATCTTCACTTCAAACAAGATATGCTGTATAGTTTCCACTGCATTCAGCTTCTTCCCCTGAAAAATTAATAGATTCCTGGTTCTCCAAATATGGTAAATGCACGCAGCCGCAACAGCTCTTTTTATCTTCCTAATGCCTTCACTTCCTCTCCAAGCTAACATCTAGGGAATATTATCAATCCACTTACAAGGAGGATTATGTTCCTGCACAAAAATCATCACCTGTTCCCAGACCTGAAGACTGAAACGGCACTGGAAAAACAAGTGATCCCTGTTCTCTATCATTACTCCACATAAGGCACAAGCATTATCCTCAATCACCCTAAATTGTTGTAGTCTATCTTTGGTAGGTAGCCTATCCCAACAAGCCAGCCATGCAGCAAACGAATGTCTGGGTATAACCATGTTATTCCAGACAATATTGATCCATTGCTTTTTTCCAGTCTCCCCCATCAGAATATGATATGTAGCAGATGAAGAGTATTCAGGTTTAGGACCAATCCATTTGAGATTCCCCCCATCAATAGAAACACAAGATAATGCATCATGTCTCAGCTTCATTATCCTCTTAAACACCCAGGAAAAGTGAGGTTTCAATTCCAGTTCCCGTACAGTTTTATCCTTCAAATAATATCCATGAACCCACCTTACCCATAGAGAATCTCTCTTAAGTGCCAAAGACCAGAGATTTTTTAAAACAAGGCTCTTATTTAAGGTAAGAACATGCTGTAAACCAAGTCCCCCCTCTGGTTTAGGCCTACATACCTTAGACCACGCAACCTTAGCTTTATTGTGCAATCCATATGAGGCAGTCCACAGAAAGTCCCTACAAATCTGCTCAACCTCTTGGATAACTTTTTTCGACAGTAAGAAGATACTCCCCCAGTAAGAATGCATGCTGTAGATTACGGATTTGATGAGAAGTAATCTGCCAGCATAAGAGAGGAAACGTGATGTCCAATTCTTGATTTTAGAGACAATTCTCTCAATGAGAATGGTGCAATCAGCAGAAGATGGCCCCTTAGATGATAAAGGAATACCAAGGTAACGAACAGGCAAGGCTCCTTCAGAGAATCCTAGCAAATTCAAAATAGATGACTTAAGAGTATCATTAACTCCACCAAAGAAAACCTGGCTTTTAGAAAGATTAGCACACAATCCAGAAACTTTAGAGAAGTGGGAAATTTTAGCTGCCAACTGAGTTATAGAGCTTAAGTCTCCTTTGCAAAAAAGCATAATATCATCCGCAAAGCACAAATGGGTGATCAAATTGTTTTTACACTTGGGATGAAAGTGGAATCCATCAATTTCCCTCAAATCAGCTAAGCTCCTACTGAATTACTTCATCACCAATGTAAATAGGTAAGGGGAAATAGGATCCCCCTACCTTAAGCCTTTCTTGCCACAAAATTGTTTTGATGGCTGACCATTCACTAGTATAGTATATGAAGTAGTAGTGACACACTCCATCACCCATCTAATAAATTTATGAGGAAACCCCAGCCCCTTAAGAACCTCCCTAAGAAATGGCCAATTGACAGAATCATAGGCTTTTCTCGGATCAATTTTCAGTGTACACCTTGGTGAAATATGCTTCCTCCCATACATGTGAACTAGCTCTTGAGCCATCAAAACATTGTGGACTATACTTCTCCCCTTAATGAAAGCTCCTTGGTTTTCACTTACAATCATGGGAATAACTTTCCTCAATCTATTAGTTAGCACATTTGATATGCATTTATATAAAGTATTACGACAAGCTATAGGTGATTATCACATTTTAATTACATTTTATACCCTCATTACCTATTTTATATGAATAAAGATATTACTAATAATCATTTTTATCTTATTTTGCGAGGCTAATAAAGAAATAATGAATAAAAGCCCAAATGACTCAAATTCTCTGAATTTCTACCAACTTTGAAGCCCAAATCGAAGACAAGCGAAGGCCCAAGATACCAAGAGGATCCAAGAGAAATTCGTGAAGAAATATCAAGAAAAGACAAATTGGTTGGGAACCAATCGGTTGACCAACCGGTTGGCTTAGGTTGGCTAACCGATCGGCCAACCGATCGGCGGAAATGCATTCGAATTAATGGTGGATTTCTCTTCCTTTTGGCTAGGTTTGATCCAATGGTTCACATCAACTCCGTTGGGCTATAAATAGGGGTGAAGGTGAGGGTTTTGGGTGTGAAATATTTTGTAAAACTCCATTTGGAGAGGAGGGTTACTCTTAATTGAGGAGACCTTCCAAAATTGTAACTTTTGTTACACAATAAATGAAATTTTCACCTTCAATTTCCTTTCTCCTCTTCTAATCCAAGGACCAAAGGAGGATTAGATTAAGATCGAGGAGTTGTTGGTTTCTCTTTTATTTCTTTTTCATTTTCTTTCTTGTTCATTTTATTGCTTTGTAGCTTAGATTTACTTTCATGCAATTTAATTTCATGCAATTTACTTTCATGCAATTTACTTTCATGCAATGTATTTAATTCTTGTATTTACTTTCTAGAATAGATTTTTCTTTTCTTTAATTCACCTTGAGGCTAGAACCCTCTAGGGAATTACCCTTTTCTAAGTGTGGAGCTAATATTTGTGGGATCCCTAGAGATTGTTTGAAACTAGCTAACAAATCCAACTCATTTTCATGAGATTGAGATAAGCTAAGTGGATCTACTCTAGATTCCTCATATCTTTAATTAATCCTCCATACTTTACCTTCTTTATTTTCCTCTTATCCTTGCTTTTCATTTGTTTGTTATTTTCCTTTATTCTTGATTCTTGATTTCATTGATTTTTACTTCTCTCTCAATCTCATATTCCCTCCATGTGCATATAATCTCAAACCTAGTTTTGTTATTATGTGCATATAATCTCAAACCTAGTTTTGTTATTATGTGCATATAATCTCAAACCTAGTTTTGTTATTATGTGCATATAATCTCAAACCTAGTTTTGTTATTATGTGCATATAATCTCAAACCTAGTTTTGTTATTATGTGCATATAATCTCAAACCTAGTTTTGTTATTATGTGCATATAATCTCAAACCTAGTTTTGTTATTATGTGCATATAATCTCAAACCTAGTTTTGTTATTATGTGCATATAATCTCAAACCTAGTTTTGTTATTATGTGCATATAATCTCAAACCTAGTTTTGTTATTATGTGCATATAATCTCAAACCTAGTTTTGTTATTATGTGCATATAATCTCAAACCTAGTTTTGTTATTATGTGCATATAATCTCAAACCTAGTTTTGTTATTATGTGCATATAATCTCAAACCTAGTTTTGTTATTATGTGCATATAATCTCAAACCTAGTTTTGTTATTATGTGCATATAATCTCAAACCTAGTTTTGTTATTATGTGCATATAATCTCAAACCTAGTTTTGTTATTATGTGCATATAATCTCAAACCTAGTTTTGTTATTATGTGCATATAATCTCAAACCTAGTTTTGTTATTATGTGCATATAATCTCAAACCTAGTTTTGTTATTATGTGCATATAATCTCAAACCTAGTTTTGTTATTATGTGCATATAATCTCAAACCTAGTTTTGTTATTATGTGCATATAATCTCAAACCTAGTTTTGTTATTATGTGCATATAATCTCAAACCTAGTTTTGTTATTATGTGCATATAATCTCAAACCTAGTTTTGTTATTATGTGCATATAATCTCAAACCTAGTTTTGTTATTATGTGCATATAATCTCAAACCTAGTTTTGTTATTATGTGCATATAATCTCAAACCTAGTTTTGTTATTATGTGCATATAATCTCAAACCTAGTTTTGTTATTATGTGCATATAATCTCAAACCTAGTTTTGTTATTATGTGCATATAATCTCAAACCTAGTTTTGTTATTATGTGCATATAATCTCAAACCTAGTTTTGTTATTATGTGCATATAATCTCAAACCTAGTTTTGTTATTATGTGCATATAATCTCAAACCTAGTTTTGTTATTATGTGCATATAATCTCAAACCTAGTTTTGTTATTATGTGCATATAATCTCAAACCTAGTTTTGTTATTATGTGCATATAATCTCAAACCTAGTTTTGTTATTATGTGCATATAATCTCAAACCTAGTTTTGTTATTATGTGCATATAATCTCAAACCTAGTTTTGTTATTATGTGCATATAATCTCAAACCTAGTTTTGTTATTATGTGCATATAATCTCAAACCTAGTTTTGTTATTATGTGCATATAATCTCAAACCTAGTTTTGTTATTATGTGCATATAATCTCAAACCTAGTTTTGTTATTATGTGCATATAATCTCAAACCTAGTTTTGTTATTATGTGCATATAATCTCAAACCTAGTTTTGTTATTATGTGCATATAATCTCAAACCTAGTTTTGTTATTATGTGCATATAATCTCAAACCTAGTTTTGTTATTATGTGCATATAATCTCAAACCTAGTTTTGTTATTATGTGCATATAATCTCAAACCTAGTTTTGTTATTATGTGCATATAATCTCAAACCTAGTTTTGTTATTATGTGCATATAATCTCAAACCTAGTTTTGTTATTATGTGCATATAATCTCAAACCTAGTTTTGTTATTATGTGCATATAATCTCAAACCTAGTTTTGTTATTATGTGCATATAATCTCAAACCTAGTTTTGTTATTATGTGCATATAATCTCAAACCTAGTTTTGTTATTATGTGCATATAATCTCAAACCTAGTTTTGTTATTATGTGCATATAATCTCAAACCTAGTTTTGTTATTATGTGCATATAATCTCAAACCTAGTTTTGTTATTATGTGCATATAATCTCAAACCTAGTTTTGTTATTATGTGCATATAATCTCAAACCTAGTTTTGTTATTATGTGCATATAATCTCAAACCTAGTTTTGTTATTATGTGCATATAATCTCAAACCTAGTTTTGTTATTATGTGCATATAATCTCAAACCTAGTTTTGTTATTATGTGCATATAATCTCAAACCTAGTTTTGTTATTATGTGCATATAATCTCAAACCTAGTTTTGTTATTATGTGCATATAATCTCAAACCTAGTTTTGTTATTATGTGCATATAATCTCAAACCTAGTTTTGTTATTATGTGCATATAATCTCAAACCTAGTTTTGTTATTATGTGCATATAATCTCAAACCTAGTTTTGTTATTATGTGCATATAATCTCAAACCTAGTTTTGTTATTATGTGCATATAATCTCAAACCTAGTTTTGTTATTATGTGCATATAATCTCAAACCTAGTTTTGTTATTATGTGCATATAATCTCAAACCTAGTTTTGTTATTATGTGCATATAATCTCAAACCTAGTTTTGTTATTATGTGCATATAATCTCAAACCTAGTTTTGTTATTATGTGCATATAATCTCAAACCTAGTTTTGTTATTATGTGCATATAATCTCAAACCTAGTTTTGTTATTATGTGCATATAATCTCAAACCTAGTTTTGTTATTATGTGCATATAATCTCAAACCTAGTTTTGTTATTATGTGCATATAATCTCAAACCTAGTTTTGTTATTATGTGCATATAATCTCAAACCTAGTTTTGTTATTATGTGCATATAATCTCATTACCTATTTTATATGAATAAAGATATTACTAATAATCATTTTTATCTTATTTTGCGGCTAATAAAGAAATAATGAATAAAAGCCCAAATGACTCAAATTCTCAATTTCTACCAACTTTGAAGCCCAAATCAAGACAAGCGAAGGCCCAAGATACCAAGAGGATCCAAGAGAAATTCGTGAAGAAATATCAAGAAAAGACAAATTAGGTTAGGAACCAATCGGTTGACCAACCGGTTGGCTAGGGTTGGCTAACCGTCCATACAACCGATCGGTTCTGTGATTCGAATTAATGGTGGATTTCTCTTCCTTTTGGCTAGGTTTGATCCAATGGTTCACATCAACTCCGTTGGGCTATAAATAGGGGTGAAGGTGAGGGTTTTGGGTGTGAAATATTTTGTAAAACTCCATTTGGAGAGGAGGGTTACTCTTAATTGAGGAGACCTTCCAAAATTGTAACTTTTGTTACACAATAAATGAAATTTTCACCTTCAATTTCCTTTCTCCTCTTCTAATCCAAGGACCAAAAGGAGGATTAGATTAAGATCAGAGTTGTTGGTTTCTCTTTTATTTCTTTTTCATTTTCTTTCTTGTTCATTTTATTGCTTTGTAGCTTAGATTTACTTTCATGCAATTTAATTTCATGCAATTTACTTTCATGCAATTTACTTTCATGCAATGTATTTAATTCTTGTATTTACTTTCTAGAATAGATTTTTCTTTTCTTTAATTCACCTTGAGGCTAGAACCCTCTAGGGAATTACCCTTTTCTAAGTGTGGAGCTAATATTTGTGGGATCCCTAGAGATTGTTTGAAACTAGCTAACAAATCCAACTCATTTTCATGAGATTGAGATAAGCTAAGTGGATCTACTCTAGATTCCTCATATCTTTAATTAATCCTCCATACTTTACCTTCTTTATTTTCCTCTTATCCTTGCTTTTCATTTGTTTGTTATTTTCCTTTATTCTTGATTCTTGATTTCATTGATTTTACTTCTCTCTCAATCTCATATTCCCTCCATGTGCATATAATCTCAAACCTAGTTTTGTTATTATGTGCATATAACCTAACCACATTCTCAACTTCATTTACTCCTCTTTTGCACATAATCCACATCCACTCTCTCTTATCTCTCCATATCCACTTTCACCATTTTCTCACTTTCATTTTATTTGAATAAACTCCTAATTGTCATGCGCATAATTTGAGAACCAAAACTTGAGCAAAACTCTTCCTACTTCCCGTTCCTCGTGGGATCGATAATCTTTTATACTATAACTTGATAAAGGTTGTATACTTGCAACTAAGGAGGTAATCATTTATTACCTACCATAGGCCTATAATCTGAGACAGAGTTAGGGCACTGAGATTTGGGAATAAGTGTAATAGAAGTGGAATTGAGGGATTTGAGCATTTTACCATACCTGAAGAAGTCTTGCACAGCAGAAATTATTCCGATCCAATAATATCCCATGCATCCTTGTAAAATTTGGATGTGAACCCATTTGGACCAGGACTTTTCCTCCCGTTGATCTGAAACAAGGCATCTCTGATTTCAGTTGCCGACACTGGTCTACAAAGATCCACACAATGATCAGCACTAACCATAGGCCCTCTTGATAGAACAGATATGAGTGGAGACTGACATCTAGAATCACTGCCCAATATATTCTGGTAAAACTTCACAAGTTCTGCTTGAATATCCTCTTGTCTGGTAAGCTGAGCACCTTGAGCATCAGTGATAGAAAAAAAATAGAGTTTCTCATTCTCCTAAATTTGACCTGAGCATGAAAAAATGCAGAATTGCTGTCTCCTGCCTTTAACCAATCAATTCTGGCTTTTTGCTGAAAAAACATGGATTCATGCTTGAGTAGGAGTAAAAATTTCCTCAAAAGTTCTTTTTCTCTCAAAATCAAGCTAGCATCAGTAGGATTATGATGCATGTTCAGTTGAGCTTTAGACAGCTCCTCTCTTGCCAAATTAACCCTTGCAGATATGCCCCCAAAAAACTGAGAGTTGAATCTTTTCAAATGAATTTTAACCTGCTTTAGTTTCTGGGTAACTATAAACATGAGAGACCCTTGAACATGCTGATTCCAGGCATGACAAATTACCCCCTTAAACTTTGGGTGGTCACTCCAAAAGTTGAAGTACTTGAAAGAAGGTTTCATGATATAGGGAGTATGATACCTGACTATAGCTGGACTACTATAGCTGGACTATGATCTGAAATCCCAGGTACTAGGAATTCTGTTTCAGTAATAGGGAGTTTATCAAGCCAAACTTCATTGACCAAAACTTTGTCTAATTTGCTAACCACATGATTATTAGTCCATGTATAGAAACAACCTTTAAACTTCAAGTCAGTTAGTTTAGTATCATTGACAAAACTTCGTAACTCCTGAAGTTCATTCCGTAGGACATTCCTTCCCTGAATTCTCTCCTCCACATCCATAATGCAGTTAAAATCCCCTAAAATCACCCAAGGGAAATGAGATGAAGAACCAAGTAAGCTTCGAAGTGTATTCCAAAGAGCAGTCCTGGGGTGCATTTGATTGTATCCATATATAAATGAAGCAAGAAAACTATCAGCATTGGTTTTATCAACCACTTTACAATGTATTAATTGAGCATCCATTAAGAGAATTTGAACATATATCTATAATAGTTTCTAAATGTTATAGTTTCTAAATGTTGTCATGCGCATTATGCACATGCAATTTAGCTAGTGTGACTATAATAACTTTGTTTTCAAGTTAGCAAGAAAGAAATAGGGTTTTTAATATTAATCCCTTAAATCTTTAATAAATTTGTCCCTCAAATCTTTAAAATTTCTATTAGATTTAGAATTAGTCACTCAAATCATTAAATTGGTATCAGGTCTTATCAGGTCCTTTTATTCTTCTAAATTGTTTTAAATTACTCCTCCAATCAAGATAGAGATAGCACCATTTCAACAACTTAAGGGACTAATTCAAAATATTGAAGATTTAAGGGACTAATACTGGAAAAATGAAATCAGTAGCTTGATCTTAAATATGAAACAGTTCATTTAGTTACATCGTAGTCATTGTTCTAAATTTCAACCTCTTTACCAGAGAATTAATTATAACAAATCAATGTAGGTGAGTTTTGGACATTTCATGTTCCACATCTAAAGAAAATATTATAATCCGATAAATTAATATGTTATCGCCGTCCTAAGAATCATCAATCAATTAATTTTATTTTTATTTCATTTGTTCCAAGTGTTTTAATTCCTTGTATTTAGGATATAAAAAATGTAAAAGCTGGTCAAAATCCACTTATATAGTTATTATATGTCGATAAAAGTTGTGCCTTAATAGAGAGGATTACCGCGTGAAGGTTGTTTCTTAATAGCGGAGACAATGTATCTGCACTAGGGGTGCATACGGTTTGTATACATTAATATGATATTTATTATATTCACATTAAGCTTTCTAATTAGGGATATAGATACAAATCTGAATATGCCTCTGTAAATAAAATTTATGTCCATATCCGTTAAAATCGGATATAGATCACGGATATATAAGCGAATATATAGATGTGATTATCACATTTTAATTACATTTTATACCCTTATTACCTATGTTATATGAATAACGATATTACTAATAATTATTTTTATCTTATTTTGCGAGGCTAATAAAGAAATAATGAATAAAAGCCCAAATGACTCAAATTCTCTCAATTTCTACCAATATTTGAAGCCCAAATCGAAGACAAACCAAGGCCCAAGATACCAAATTGATCCAAGAGAAATTCGTGAAGAAAAATCAAGAAAAGACAAATTGGTTGGGAACCAATCGTTGACCAACCCAGGTTAACCTACTAACCGACGGCCAAACGATCGGTTCCCAACAATTCAGTTAATGGTGGATTTCTCTTCTTTTTGGCTAGGTTTGATCCAATGGTTCACATCAACTCCGTTGGGCTATAAATAGGTGAAGGTTGAGGGTTTTGAGTGTGAAATATTTTATAAAACTCCATTTGGAGAGGAGGGTCACTCTTAATTGAGGAGACCTTCCAAAATTGTAACTTTATTACACAATAAATGAAATGTTTCACCTTCAATATGAAACAGTTCATTTAGTTACATCGTAGTCATTGTTCTAAATTTCAACCTCTTTACCAGAGAATTAATTATAACAAATCAATGTAGGTGAGTTTTGGACATTTCATGTTCCACATCTAAAGAAAATATTATAATCCGATAAATTAATATGTTATCGCCGTCCTAAGAATCATCAATCAATTAATTTTATTTTTATTTCATTTGTTCCAAGTGTTTTAATTCCTTGTATTTAGGATATAAAAAATGTAAAAGCTGGTCAAAATCCACTTATATAGTTATTATATGTCGATAAAAGTTGTGCCTTAATAGAGAGGATTACCGCGTGAAGGTTGTTTCTTAATAGCGGAGACAATGTATCTGCACTAGGGGTGCATACGGTTTGTATACATTAATATGATATTTATTATATTCACATTCGCTTTCTAATTAGGGATATAGATACAAATCTGAATATGCCTCTGTAAATAAAATTTATGTCCATATCCGTTAAAATCGGATATAGATACGGATATATAAGCGAATATATAGATGTGATTATCACATTTTAATTACATTTTATACCCTTATTACCTATGTTATATGAATAACGATATTACTAATAATTATTTTTATCTTATTTTGCGAGGCTAATAAAGAAATAATGAATAAAAGCCCAAATGACTCAAATTCTCTCAATTTCTACCAATATTTGAAGCCCAAATCAAGACAAACCAAGGCCCAAGATACCAAATTGATCCAAGAGAAATTCGTGAAGAAAAATCAAGAAAAGACAAATTCGGTTGGGAACCAATCGGTTGACCAACCTACATAATAGCTAACCGACGGCCAAACGATCGGTTCCCAACAATTCAGTTAATGGTGGATTTCTCTTCTTTTTGGCTAGGTTTGATCCAATGGTTCACATCAACTCCGTTGGGCTATAAATAGGTGAAGGTTGAGGGTTTTGAGTGTGAAATATTTTATAAAACTCCATTTGGAGAGGAGGGTCACTCTTAATTGAGGAGACCTTCCAAAATTGTAACTTTATTACACAATAAATGAAATGTTTCACCCCTTCAATTTCCTTTCTCTTCTTCTAATCCAAGGACCAAAGGAGGATTAGATTAAGATCAGGAGTTGTTGGTTTCTATTTTATTTCTTTTTCATTTTCTTCTTTATTTTCTTGTTTGTAGAATAGATTTACTTTCATGCAATTTACTTTCATGCAATTTAATTCCTTGCAATTTACTTTCATGCAATGTATTTAATTCTTGTATTTACTTTCTAGAGTAGATTTTCCTTTCCTTTAATTCACCTTGAGGCTAGAACCCTCTAGGAATTACCCTTTCTAAGTGTGGAGCCAATACTTGTGGGATCCCTAGAGATTGTTTGAAACTAGCTAACAAATCCAACTCATTTTCATGAGATTGAGATAAGCTAAGTGGATCTACTCTAGATTCCTCATATCTTTAATTAATCCTCCATACTTTACCTTCTTGATTTTGCATTATCCTTATTTTTCATTTGTTTGTTATTTTCCTTTATTCTTGATTTTGATTTTCCTCTCCTCTCTCTCTCAATCTTGCTTTCTTTTATTTTGCACTTATTTTCTCTCAATCTCATTTTCCCTCCATGTGCATATAATCTCAAACCTAGTTTTGTTATTATGTGCATATAACCACAACCACATTCTCAACTTTATTTTCTCCTCCTTTGCACATAATCCACAATCCACTCTCTTTTATCCCTCCACATCCACTCTCACCATTTTCTTACTTTCATTTTTATTTGTACATAAACTCCTAATTGTCGCGCATAATTTGAGAACCAAAACTTGAGCAAAACTCCTCCCTACTTCCCGTTCCTCGTGGGATCGATAATCTTTTATACTATAACTTGATAAGGGTTGTATACTTGCAACTTAGGAGGTAATCATTTACTTCCCATCAAGATGCAGATACAAAATGGATATGAGAAAACTATAAAATATTGAAAAAATATTGTTCATATTGTACAAGAGAGTTCATTAATATGTTCGTTATATCGATAAAGCAAAGATTAGATTGTGTTATGGTCATAACCACTAATCAGTGATTAAGGAGAAAAATCAAGTGCCGACATGGATAAACGCTTGCTTGTCAACGAGCGACGCGAACCTCCACACCGAGCAGGGGCTGCACCCGACCCGCGGCCCGTTAGCGACTATCGCCATAGCGGCCAGTGCGGAGTCGGCCCCATCGACAACTCTCTCCCCGAGCGGCCTTGCGATGCGGTGTGCCCGACCAGTCGGCGCCTGCGAGCTATTCCGCGTGCTTCGTCCCCGGACGACATGAGGGCGACCGGCTATCACCTCCCAACCGCTAGTCCGCTCGGACGACACGAAAGCGGTGCTAGTCGTCCTTCCAACCGTCCCTCATTACAACCCCTTCCAACGGTCGCCGGCCTCTCCGGACAATGCGGCGAATCTAGGCCAGCTTCTCCACCACCGTTCTGCGGGGCGGCGTGAAAGCGGCACTAGTCGTCCCCTTGACTTATTATCCTAAGGAATGCCTCGGTTGGCGTCGCGAGTGACCACCGATACCAGCTCCCTCATCCTCGTGGTTCCCTCCACTCGAGCAGCGGTTATGCGATTACTCGAGCCCATCAACATCGCATTAAATGCGGCTGACCCTTAACTCCCGTCTCTCCACGGTATTTAAGGCACCGGACCCATCACGGTACGGTAGCCGTCAATCCCATCCCGTTAATGGCGAATAGACCACACGAACCCTCAAATTACCCGCAATTTGACACTGTAAAGGCGGCCACCGTAGCGGACAAAGAGATGCTCGACCAATCAGCGGCTCCTGCGTGGAGGAGAGGCGACTCATCGGTGGCTCCCTAACCGATGGAAAGAGCGAAAATACCCCACAACCTTAGGGATAAGTGGCCACGTGAGCGGCGAACTGAGATACAAAATGGATATGAGAAAACTAGAAAATATTGAAAAATATAGTTCATATTGTACAAGAGAGTTCATTAATATGTTCGTTATATCGATAAAGCAAAGATTAGATCGCTTGATCATCAAAATTGACATCAAATTCATTAATTTAAGGATTAAAACTGTTCTAATCGTATGACTAACATATATTTGGATATTTGAATATATGAGATACGAATACAGATGTAACCCTATCCTATTAGATGTAGATTTAGTAACCATTTCTGCATAACGAATACAAATATGGATACTTCCTCATATACATATAGCACTTTAATGTGTACACGAGGCGAAGACGGTCAACATAATTGCAATGAGGAGTGAAAATGGGACGGGTGGTTTGTTAAGAACCGTTGGATTTGAATCATACACTGTACATGAAAGGGACTGCACATACAAAGTACCGTTTATGGGGTACCATGAAAATAATTTGTTTTCTGTGAATTTCACAAAATTCCGTAAACTTTTTGGGTGCTTTAAAGAAAATACTTCTGAAATTTAAAATAAAAGAAAAACGGCTCAATGTTGGTCACTTAAGAATCATGATCGAGGATAGTTAATTTTAATATTCGTGCTCTTCATAGAAGACATGCTTAAAGATTATTTCAAAAAACCCTCTGCGTGAACCACAATTTTCAATAAGAAAACTATACCTCTATGTAATTTTGTTCACCCATGTGAAAATTATGAACGCTTTTAGAAGGGTTTTCGATAAAATCTTGAAGAAGTTAAAAGGAATTTCCTAATAACACCAAAACTTATGGGAGTTTTCGATATTCGAAAGTTATAAGGGGTTATTTGATAATTGTCCAAAGTGAAAGGATTTTTTATTTGACGTTTACGCTTAATTAAATAAATCATTATATATTTCTCTATAGCCTACAATTTAGCAAATAATAATAATAATTAATAAATAAATAAAAATTAAATAAAAGGCTTTTACTATGGAAAAACTATGGAAACGGATAGTCCAATGTTTTGTATGATGTAGTCATGCTTGTTGGTGGTGATACCCCACCAAGGTACATTCCTTAGTACAGGGTGCTTGCTTTTAAAAGTAAATGGTCTAGACTATTGGCATCTTCTTTTCCTTAGGATGAAAGAAAGCTTGTTTGACTTGTGGCCACTATATAAATAAGGTTTCTCTCAATCTTTTTAAATTGCATATCAGACGTTGAAATCTTCCTACTTTTAAATTAGATTCAAAAAAAAATTTAGGCACACTTGCCTACACTTGCTTTAGGCAAGTATTCTTAGACACATAAAAGGGAAAAATTCCCTAACCCTAACCCAAGTTGGGTGGGGTTAGAATTAGGGGAGGGGGTTAGGGTTAGGTGATTTTCCTCTTTATGTGTTCAAGGACACTTGCCTTAGAATTATTCAAAAAAATTAGGGATTTTTGCATCTGTACCCCTCAATGTTCCGTATTTGCAAACATACCTCCAAAATCTTGATATTTGCAAAATTGCCCCTCAAATCTCATAGATTGAATTTTTCTACCCATCACTTAGCATGTTAATGGAATCTAGTATATTCCCCAAGGTTCTATTAGTGGGTTAGCCTAGGAAATTTATATTTGAGTTAAGGTCAGGCTCTTCTTCACTAAAATCTCTCACCCCAACTTTCCTTCCCAACCTGGCCATAGTCAAATTCTTCACAATCAAGAGAACATATTTTTGGGAACTTTTTGAGGCACGATTTGAGGATACGCATGAGATTTGCTGGCAGGAGATTAACTGTGGGAAATAATTGAGTCTATGGTTGTATGAATTTAATTGACCGTAATTTTGGAAGCTCATTCTCTAACCATTTATATTTTACATTGCTAGAAGTGAGGGGTAGACGGTCAACATAATTGCAATGAGGAGTGAAAATGGGACGGGTGTTTTGTTAAGAACCGTTGGATTTGAATCATACACTGTACATGAAAGGGACTGCACATACAAAGTACCGTTTATGGGGTACCATGAAAATAATTTGTTTTCTGTGAATTTCACAAAATTCCGTAAACTTTTGGGTGATTTAAAGAAAATACTTCTGAAATTTAAAATAAAAGAAAAACGGCTCAATGTTGGTCACTTAAGAATCATGATCGAGGATAGTTAATTTTAATATTCGTGCTCTTCATAGAAGACATGCTTAAAGATTATTTCAAAAAACCCACTGCGTGAACCACAATTTTCAATAAGAAAACTATACCTCTATGTAATTTTGTTCACCCATGTGAAAATTATGAACGCTTTTAGAAGGGTTTTCGATAAAATCTTGAAGAAGTTAAAAGGAATTTCCTAATAACACCAAAACTTATGGGAGTTTTCGATATTCGAAAGTTATAAGGGGTTATTTGATAATTGTCCAAAGTGAAAGGATTTTTTTTTGACGTTTACGCTTAATTAAATAAATCATTATATATTTCTCTATAGCCTACAATTTAGCAAATAATAATAATAATTAATAAATAAATAAAAATTAAATAAAAAGGCTTTTACTATGGAAAAACTATGGAAACGGATAGTCCAATGTTTTGTTTGATGTAGTCATACTTGTTGGTGGCGATACCCCACCAAGGTACATTCCTTAGTACAGGGTGCTTGCTTTTAAAAGTAAATGGTCTAGACTATTGGCATCTTCTTTTCCTTAGGATGAAAGAAAGCTTGTTTGACTTGTGGCCACTATATAAATAAGGTTTCTCTCAATCTTTTTAAATTGCATATCAGACGTTGAAATCTTCCTACTTTTAAATTAGATTCAAAAACAAATTTAGGCACACTTGCCTACACTTGCCGCAGGCAAGTGTCCTTAGACACATAAAGGAAAAAACTTTCCTAACTCTAACCCAAGTTGGGTGGGGTTAGGATTAGGGGAGTGGGTTAGGGTTAGGGGATTTTCCCACTTATGTGTCCAAAGACACTTGCCTTAGAATTATTCAAAAAAAATAAGGGATTTTTGCATTTGTACCCCTCAATGTTCCGTATTTGCAAACATACCTCCAAACTCTTGATATTTGCAAACTTGCCCCTCAAATCTCATAGATTGAATTTTTCTACCCATCACTTAGCATGTTAATGGAATATACCTAGTATATTCCCCAAGGTTCTATTAGTGGGTTAGCCTAGGAAATTTATGTTTGAGTTAAGGTCAGGCTCTTCTTCACTAAAATCTCTCACCCCAACTTTCCTTCCCAACCTGGCCATAGTCAAATTCTTCACAATCAAGAGAACATATTTTTGGGAACTTTTTGAGGCACGATTTGAGGATACGCATGAGATTTGCTGGCAGGAGATTAACTGTGGGAAATAATTG
Source organism: Asparagus setaceus (assembly GCA_012295165.1). Taxonomy (NCBI): domain Eukaryota; kingdom Viridiplantae; phylum Streptophyta; class Magnoliopsida; order Asparagales; family Asparagaceae; genus Asparagus; species Asparagus setaceus. The sequence goes on from CM022710.1 coordinate 24,694,361, forward strand.
AGTCTATGGTTGTATGAATTTAATTGACCGGGGTAATTTTGGAAGCTCATTCTCTAACCATTTATATTTTACATTGCTAGAAGTGAGGGGTAGAAAAATCAAATCTTTGAGATTTTGGGGACAATTTGGCAAATACTAAGATTTGGGGGCACATTTGTAAATATGGAAGATTTGAGGGGTATATATGCAAGAACCCCAAAAATTTATAGTTTTTAAGAAACCAACAACCTTGGGTTAGATTTAACTATATGTGCTTATCTTTTCACTGCATCAAGATCATCATCATCGATACCTTAATGTACTTGTCTTTGCTTAGTAATGTGCATCTCCCCATCTTTTTGAATCCACCAAAAAGAAATGGTTTTAGATGTGATGTTATAGCTAATCCTATCTTGGCCACCAACTCTATTAATCTACCAATTGAAATATTATGAACTTATCTACATTATCTAGCATCCTGTTCATTTAATACCAGTAAAGTTCCAACTGAGAAAAGATAAAATAACAAACATTCTCCTCTCTTATTTTTATCTATATAAATACCCCAAAATATATCTTATTTGCTAATTATCCTCCTAATTTTCATATTTACTAATTCACTAATCATACTCCTTTGAAAGTGACAAAAATATCCTTGACTCATTTATATATTACATTATTATCTTATCATAATTAATTTTCTAATTAATTGGTATATGCTTTGTTAGGACGTGGTCCGTAATAACAAACTCTTATTTGGTACTAATATTGGTTTGAGATGATGTAGTACAGGTAAATGCAGATATAAGAAGTGTACAAGACGAAACGATGTGAAAATCAGCTCAAAAGCTAATTTTAGCCCTTCTACCATCGATGGTAGGCATTAACCATCAATGATGAGAAGAGCTCATCGATGGTCAACATGTGCCATCGATGATTTTTACTCCAAAGATTTTCATATCATCGATGAGCTTCTCAACCATCGATGCAGCCTCGACACTATTGATAGTCGGGAAGCACCATCGATGGTAAACACGGCAGATTGTAGATTTTCAGATTTTTTTTTTTGGTATATGAATTTCTCCATTAACCAATTGAACATTATAATACACATACAAAAAAATCCAGGCATACCCCGGCTACTCCATCATCTCTTACAGATTCTCAACCCAAAAACAAAATTGAGGCGATTATTACAATGACACACTCTAGCAATTACATTAGTTTTTCTCTATTTAACTACGATATTCACAACAAGAGCTCGCTGTTGAAACTGCCGCGCGCATACTCCATTTCCTCCATAAATAATATACAGAGGCAGCGAAGGACACTCTCAATAACCTCTTCTTCAAAGCTTTGCCTTTTACTTGCTGAAATCATTGCGCTTCATCTCACAAAACAATCCTCGATATGCAACTGTTAGAGATAAATTCCCATTAACTCGCCAACTCTCCATTCTCTGAATTAACCTTGAAGATGCCACTTATTCGTCAACCAATCCCTAAATTGTATCAACTTTCTCCAAAACCATGAATCACACTGCCCAGCTTGAACTTCCCAAACTGATTTTTGCTTTAAATACTGACTATGTAACCATCTGATTCACAACATATCTTTTTAAGATGAATTGCCCATAACAGTTTTAGCATGGACACCACATTCAAAAGATAAAAACAAGTATGTCCAAGCTTCACGTGCAAAGCGCACACACTATATTAGGGTTTCATCGCTAATTTATTGTGATGCACAAATTAAATAGTTTGCTCATTTTCATATGCAATATACAAATTTATTAGATGAATAGTTTATTATTTACAATGCTATTTTTTAAGAATCTAAAATTTGCTATTTTTTCTAAAAGCAAAATGATTGAAATCAATAAGGATTTACCCATGAAGACATTCGAATATTTTAATTTAATATATTTTATGATAACCATAAATATTCCGCAACCCAGCTATAATAAAAATAAACTAATAAAAATTAAGATTATTTAACCACGTGCACATTCATCCCACCTAGTGTGACTAAATGAGAGGGTTATATAAATTCCCACGATGGATAATGCAAAAGTAAGTTATGAAATATGCATATTTGGGCTAAATTTGTATATAGGATTAGGATAGATGTGGGGGGCATATGGCCATACAATCTAATGGTATGCAAATGTCAAATCGTCCTTTTTCACTCACTTTCCAACTCCGTAACCGACCTTTGCCCATAATGACAAACCCCACCTCATTACTCATGCTTTTCATCTGACAACATTGATTCAATAACTCCCAATTCTAAAGCAAGGCACAATCCCCTCTCATCATCTCCCTCTCCTCTCGATATAGCAACAGAGCGCATCAAAGCACAGACAAGCAAAAGATCAAGAAAAGGAGGAAGCAAAATCAAGGCATCATGAGCTATCAGCATGTCTCTCATGAGTCATATCCACCCCCAGGCAAATACCCAATTCATGGATTTCTCTCATTCTTCTTCTTTACTTCACTATGCTTTCTCCCTCATGGGTATTCTTGCTTTTTTCTTGATTCTTGATTCATGGGTATGTTTTAATTTATGTGAGTTTTGTTGGGCTTTTTGGATTTTGCAGGATATTCTCAGCCTTACCCACCTCAGCCTCAGCCTCCAGGGGTTTATCCACCACCACCACCAGCTCCTCCTTCTTATGGGTATCAGGGGTATTTCAATGATGAGTATCAGCCACCACCTCCTCCTCCTCCTCCTCAATCCCAAGTGTATTATCACAGCCATGAGTATAATGGTGACTCTTGCCTCTCTTTTCTGAGAGGATGGTAAGTGATCTCAACTTACATGCTAATTTAGTTTGTTGGTTGTTAGGGGGGTTTGGGTATTTTGATTGATTGGTAATTGGTATCTTGTGATTTAGTGTGATTTCTGTAGTTGAATGTGTACCATGTATGACTTTTTGATCTTATTGTTCTTGATACTTCTGTGAGCACGTGGGCTCACATGGGTGCGGGGGCCACAAGCCCACGAGAGCACCATGCTCGTAAACGCGTTTACGCGTTCACGAGAACGCGCTCGAGTGGGGGCCACGAGCACGAGACTCGTGGAGGCGACTCGTGGTTCACGCGTTTTGGAGCAGCCGCCATCCTTTGTTTGAGCAACCCTTTTTTTAGGGTTTTGAGCATCCTTTTGAGAGAGATTTTGTGAGGGTTTAGAGAGCTTTGTTTTAGGATTTTGGTGTGAGATTTGTCTGCCTGTTGTGATATCTGCCGATGGTAGATCTCCTCCTTTCTGCAGTGGGCGTAAGAAATGACTACTTGACTTGCGTAAAATTATGTCTTGTTGTTGATGATTTGTAGTTTGGTTCATTGGTCGATCGAAGGATGAGAGGAAATATCTTTGTTGAGATATTTCTTGATTCTTGATTCATGGGTATGTTTTAATTTATGTGAGTTTTGTTGGGCTTTTTGGATTTTGCAGGATATTCTCAACCTTACCCACCTCAGCCTCAGCCTCCAGGGGTTTATCCACCACCACCACCAGCTCCTCCTTCTTATGGGTATCAGGGGTATTTCAATGATGAGTATCAGCCACCACCTCCTCCTCAATCCCAAGTGTATTATCACAGCCATGAGTATAATGGTGATTCTTGCCTCTCTTTTCTGAGAGGATGGTAAGTGATCTCAACTTACATGTTAATTTAGTTTGTTGGTTGTTAGGGGGGTTTGGGTATTTTGATTGATTGGTAATTGGTATCTTGTGATTTAGTGTGATTTCTGTAGTTGAATGTGTACCATCTATGAGTTTTTGATCTTATTGTTCTTGATACTTCTATTGATATGTTGATTGATTGCTTGCTCAAGGGACTTATCTCTTTCTTAATGTTTTGTTTGTGGCATTTGGATTTTTTCAACTACTGATATATTGTTGATTGATTGCTCATGTGTGTGACCGCTTGCTTGCTATTAAATGTACATGTATGGTTGCAAATTCAACACCAAAGTTGTTACCTCAGAGTGGAGAGGAAAATGGGGTGAAAACAGGGTATCTCCCTAAGTGTTCCTCTTATTCAAGAAGTTGTTTATTAATTATAGGGACTCGAGAATCTATTAGTAGTTGCTCTCACCGCTAGCTCATCTTTATGTTTAATGGGGATAAGTTGATGATGAACATAGTTGCATGGAACCCAGTTTGTTCCGGTTCATGGGACAGGTACGGGAGCGTGGTACGCCGCTCATTAGGAATCAGGCACGAGGGGGGTAGGCTTATACAATACGCTAGGGTACATGGTACGCTTTAGGTTCAGTTCATAAATGTAGAATTAGAGGTTTTGTAAGAGTCAAATTCAAGAAATATGCTAGTTGATATCACTAATGGTAATAAAAAAAAACCTTGAGAATCATGTTTTAATAAGGTATGCATACCTTATTTGCTTAATTTCTCGCATTTTTTGTTGTTTATTCTTTTAAAAATAGTTTTTTTCAAAATTTTAACTGGTTTGAATTCTAAATCGGGTCCCTAGAGTTGGTGAATCGGGGCGTATTCCATGCTAATCGGGGACGCTTGAACCCGGGTCGTGGTTCGCGATAGCGTCCCAAGTTCCCGACTTCTATGATGATGAGTACCAGCCACCACCTCCTCCTCAATCCCAAGGATATTACCATAGTTGAGTAAGGATCCTATTAGAACCCCGCATGGTGCAGGGTTCTTTGAGCCAAACAGGAGGGTAGAAATATCCAAACTGCCTCCCTGTTTGTTACAGTGTGTTGCTCAGAACTTCCCGCACCGTGTGGGAAGTTCTGATAGGATCCTTAATGACACTTGACTCTCATTTATGAGAGGAATGCAATATTCTTACCTCATATGCAGTTGTTTTTGTTGATTGGTAGCTTGGTGATTTAATTAGCTTTCTTGTAGTTGAATGTGTATCATTTACGGTTGATCCTTGGATCTGTTTGTGCCCATGGAGTTATCAGTAATCTATTGGAAAAAGTAGATTTCACACGGAAGAATCCTATCAGAATCAAATTCTCAACCAAAATTGAAGATGGTAATTTTGATGAGGGAATGGATGGAATTTGTTCTCACATCAAGTTCTTGTGTGAGAATTTCTTTCTTTGAGTAATTTTGGAGAGAAAGGGTAAAGCAGGTACCACAGTCAGCTTTCCTTTCAACAAAGAAACTAAAAATTCGAAAACTTGGGGATTCTGAAGTATTTGATTTTATCTGGGTTCCAGAACTCCACATTCTGAGCCAAATAGCCCCTTATTTTTCTACGCACTACAGATTTGTCGATTGATTGATTCTCAAGTAGATGACCTCTTCTTGTTGATACCTTATTATTTATTTATTTATTATTTTTGGTGTTCCATTGGTGTCTCATTTAGTGTTATTGGATACTCTATTGTTTTGATGGTTTAGTTGTGTTTACTTTCTTTTTTGAAGGGAATTTATGGTATTTGACCTTGTGGTTATTCTCTTTCCTGTTAAGCTAGCTTCTATTCTGCCTTATTGATAGAAAATGGGGCTTCCATTTGTTTTTTGAAGCCTATGTTTTGTTTTTGCTCGGTTCTAGTCTTTGATTTAAGTGATGGTATTTTGAGAGTTTTAGTTTGATCTTGTAGATAACTTCCGAGAATTTATGTGAGTTAATTGGGTCGCAGCTAATTGCGATCAAATTCTTATCAGTAAATAGGATTTTGAGACGACCTTACTTCCATGTGAGGAACATCTATGCACATGGTTTAAATTTTCAGAAAACCTCTTCTATAAAGAAGCACATTACAAGTTTTTCCCATTAGATAAGATCAAAATTTCAGGAGAGTAGAAATTGAAGTGGTGGAAAATATATAAGTTTGAGAATTGAATTTGCGTCCTCCGCCATTATCATTAATGACACCATTTCAAGCTTAGGTAACTTGTCCCAGAATTGGTGGTAAAAATGTTGATGAGTTTCTCGTGGCTGTATGTCACTGCTATGGCTCATGTATCTTCTTTGTTGTAGATTGTTAAATATTGCACTTAAATGACATTCCAGTAATGTGCTTTTTCTGACCTTTTACCTTCATGAATAAATATATACAGTTTCATATGTTATCTTTTGCGACCTTTTCCAGAGTGTAAGTCGTCCCCGCAGGCACAACCTATGCTTATAATTTCTGATTTGAAATCTTTCTTGGAATCATGAATATCTTCCACATGTTTATAAACCACAATAGCCTTCAACCTTCTGCAGCTTTTCCATTTCTCCTTGTGAATCTTTTCTGAGATTATACATCGGATTTTGAGACTTGAACAGCACTTGAATTGTGCGCAATAGGCGTGATCTCATTAAGTTCATTGCATGAACATGATAGAGAAGCACCACCTTTATATGTTCATCAAAAGAAATTAATTCTCAGATGATACCTCTTAAATTGCCCAAATAGACATTGTCCAAGTCTATTCTAGTCCAAGCATCAATCCAAGTTTTATGTTTCCAAGGAAACTCGCTGCAACCAGTCTTTTTAGTTTGCATGCCAAAATTGTCATACTCTGGCCAATAAGAGGCCTCTGTCTTGTCTTTTAATATTCCTTTAAAAAAGAAATTTTAGAAATCCTCCCAACTGGAATAATAATTGGTAATTTCACCAAAATTGTAGTCAGGTCTAATTGCTTGAAGGGGAAATTTTTTGAGGAGGTTGACCATTCTATTTCTATGAAGGGTGTCATGTCCCAATCAGTCTGGGTTATATTCCTTTTATCCCATTATGTTAACTTGTTGGGTAGCCGAATCATGGATCCATGATCTTCCATTACATCGGGGACTGGGAGGGCTAGGATCAGATTTGGGGTGCTATTGAAAGTGTTTGTAATGTTGGAACTTATGTCTATCAACAAATAGCCATTATGTCTTGGTATCTGAATCTCTACTCAAAATTTGATGTAAAAACATGTTAAGAGTAATAAATGAAAATTGTATACTGGAAAACCACAATGGAAGTGCCCAACAGGAGGCTCAAGCATAGAGGAGTAGAGGGAGAGGTGCTACTTGGTAAATAGAAAACCACTAAATATCAGTTGATGCACAAAATCAAAAAAAGGAAAAAAGAAAAAAAAAAAAGCAGACAATTAACACAATTTCATAAATATTAAGAAGAGAATGAAGAAGCAATACACATATACAACATGGTTTGAATTTGATTTATGTCCATGGGCACAGAAGTAGATATTCACTAATCAAATCACGATAAAGATGGAAGAAGCCTCAAACTTTAATCCCAAATGCACCTGAAGCTCACATGCATAAAGGCAACAAGTCTCTCAGTGTATATAACCCTACATCAAATGAAATACATGTAGGATGCTGAATGCGTGCGACATATAGAATGTTAAATTTCATTTCCATATAATTGGGTGCTGGATCATGTACGGATCCTGGATCATGTAACAGCCCTAGAAGTAGGAAGACCTTATATGCTTGTAGGCATAAGTTAACATATTTTCTTCTCGCTAATTATTGGTTGAGAGTCAATTTGACTCAAAGGTTAATCGAGTCATGAGTCCAAGCATATTTAGTCATATGTTCATCTAACAAATATGTGACTAAAACCCATATCATGTAGTTGCCAGACCTAAAGTCACACACATTGAACTGTATGGGTGTGTGACACACCTAAATAATGGTTATTGTTAATAAAAAGAATAGCAAAATTCTGAATAACTCAGACTTGCAGTAGGAATATCAGATAGTAAGCTGGAAGTTCTGTTGAAACTTTTTGGAACAGAGGTATATGTTTGTGTGCTTTGAATAAATCGGGTATTCAAACTGTTATTGTTAATGTGTTTTAAGTGCTGTCAAATACCTTGGATAAGGTGAATTAGAGACCTATTGGTTCTATGTGAAATCTCTCTCTTTCTGTTTTATTACCCTGCAACCGTTGCCTATTCCCTGCAATTAACGTTTCTCTTTAATAGGTTTGTGACACAAGCTCAGTAGAGAGTATGGAGTAATCTTCTTGTGATCAAAGTAATTTGTGATATCATGCATTTATCTCATACGTCATTTGTTTGGAAATGTACTGAGAACTATCTCAGTCTGAACTTTGAACTATTGTTTCAGACTTGACCCTATTTTTATCAGGGAAAAACGTTGTTTTTCATCAGTACATGCTTATCAAATTCCATAACGTTTTTGACAGTAAATCCTTTACCATGACTGTGTTCGAGAGATGAACGTAAGTGTAGTGGACGATAAGTAATTTTGTTCTTTCGAAACTTATCCTTGTCATATATTTTGATCTTTGTTTCATTATTGCAGTGTGGCTGCCCTTTGCTGCTGCTGTGTATTGGAGGAGTGCTGCTGCTGCTTCTGAAACAGGCAGAATCCCAAGTTTCCAAGCTCTGGAATGAAATCCCTGCTCCTATATTTCTTAGTCTATATAGTTGTTACTCGCTTAGCGGGGAAAAAAAGTTGTTTTTTATGTTATTGTAACCAATAGTAAAGGACCTGTACTTGTGATCTTGAAAGAACTGCATGGTAATGTTTAGAGACATGGTTTAAAGTACAGTTATGTGTAAATATGATCTTTTAATCATGTTTGTGGTATAAATATGTTAGTATATTAGCTTTTTGCCATGTGACTTCAAAACCTTGGGAGAAAGACTTTGTTGTTGCTCTTGTCGTAGCTTTCTGCTATTTGCTTGCACAAAATCCCTCTCTTTTCAGGCAGCAGTTCAAATGTTCAAAATTTTCTCCTGCAAATTTCTGTCCTTCTGGGTGCAAAGATTTACTTTCTCATATTTTGGGGTTCCTTGCCCCTCAACACCGCCACCCCCACCCCCCTTCCCCCCTGTTTGGCACAATGAACAACGTGGTGGAGTTCTGGTAGAATTCATGCTCCTCGTACTAGAGGATGAAATACACCCACAATTTTTGCTGGATCTTGTAGTACATCACATAATTAAGAAGATCAAACTCAGGCGAATTTTCTTTGCACCTACTTCACTCTTTTGTGGGTAGGTATTTGAGGTACCGGTGATTATATTGATGCAATATTTCGATTGCATTGATTTAAAATTGGTTATCAGATGTGTGCATAAGAAGGACTGATCTTGAACTACACAAAATGGATAAAAGGAGCTGTCATCAACTGCAAGATCAATCCATTCATCTCGTGGGTTGAAGCATAAGCTTAACTTGATCAATGTGCTTTATAAAGAAAAAAGTTTTTGACATGTGTGAATATGATCTTTTTGCCATGTGACTTCAAAACCTTGGGAGAAAGGCTTTGTTGTTGCTCTTGTCGTAGCTTTCTGCTATTTGCTTGCACAAAATCCCTCTCTTTTCAGGCAGCAGTTCAAATGTTCAAAATTTTCTCCTGCAAATTTCTGTCCTTCTGGGTGCAAAGATTTACTTTCTCATACTTTGGGGTTCCTTGCCCCTCAACACCGCCACCCCCAACCCCCTTCCCCCCTGTTTGGCACAATGAACAACGTGGTGGAGTTCTGGTAGAATTCATGCTCCTTGTACTAGAGGATGAAATACACCCACAATTTTTGCTGGATCTTGTAGTACATCACATAATTAAGAAGATCAAACTCAGGCGAATTTTCTTTGCACCTACTTCACTCTTTTGTGGGTAGGTATTTGAGGTACCGGTGATTATATTGATGCAATATTTCGATTGCACTGATTTAAAATTGGTTATCAGATGTGTGCATAAGAAGAAAGGACTGATCTTGAACTACACAAAATGGATAAAAGGAGCTGTCATCAACTGCAAGATCAATCCATTCATCTAGTGGGTTGAAGCATAAGCTTAACTTGATCAATGTGCTTTATAAAGAAAAAAGTTTGTGGTGAACAATGTTGCTTGGTTTTGTAGAGGATTTGAGGAGGGAAGGTGAGGTGAGAGGAGGTGCAATGAGGCGAAGGGATGGACATCTCTTTAAGCCTTCATGTTTGGTTAGAGGAAAGGAGAGGGAGATGCATACTTTTATAGTTTATTTTCTATCTCCTCTTGTGTCCTCCCAATTTAGAGGATTCTTCTCTCTCTAATTTTTTAATTCATTTTGGGGTGTCTCTCCCCTCCCCTCTCTACCTCCCCCTTAAAAACCCTCTACAAAAGGCAATTTATTTTTCGTCCCTCCCCTCCCTTTACCTTCCCTCCTACCAAACTAAGCTTCTTGAATGGTACATCAATAGGTAAAGAATTTTCAAATCAATATACCATACTCAAAACCCTTAAGGCTTGCATAGAGACCACTAGATAGTTTCTAGTAAAGCCGAGAGCTAACTGAAAATTTTAAATGAGCAATTCGCACAACATGACAAAGGGCTGACAAAACCTAAATGTTAATTAGAGGCTAAGTATCAGAAAAACCCAACTTTAACTTTGGACGATTATAAGGTAACCCCCATTAACTTTCAAAATATCATAAAACCCCTTTTAAGCTTAGGGGTAATTAGAAAACCCCATTTAACTTTCAGCTTTTATCAAAATACCGCCCATCCCCATCCCCCTCTTGAAAGTGTGAAGTGTAATTTTCATAGGAAAAATTGTCTCCCTACGTTATTTTACCTACCCATATGAAAAACTACAATTAATGTTGTTAGGAGCGTTTTCTGATAACCCCTAAACTTAAAGAGGGGTTTAATGATATTTCGAAAGTTAAGGGGCTATGTAGTAATAATCTTCGCGCGCGCGCGTGTGCACTTTTAGCCCTGAGCATGTGGCTTTAATTATCAGTGGCTCTTTTTCAATCTGATGAAGCTGATCGCAGAAACGATTTCAGCAAACGGATAAGACCAAAAGGAAAAATGGGACACGGCAACAGCTTATTGCTGCTCTATGAGAAGCACAACCAAGCAAAAAGGAAACGACCAGGTGGCAAGTGAAAACATAGAAAAAGTATGAAAGTGATGATGCTATCCACAAAAGGGAGACAAATCAAAATAAGAGCCGGTACGCTACTTTTAGACAACCTAGTGCTCTTCATCCTCAAATGCTTAAATACCTAAAAAGAGTATAAGTCTTATAATGCTGAAAAAGAGAATACAGATCCTATCAGAACACCGACATGCGAGCGGAGTATTATGAATAGAACACCTACATGCATAAGATCAACTACATTGGAGCGACGTATTAGGAATGGGACAACCACATGCAAGCGGAGTATTATGAATGAAAAGAACTCTCCGTATACAGGGGTAATGAAAAATTTTATACTAAAAAACAGGGCACAAGAAACATGGAACAATTTTATTTAAAAGAAAAAACATTGCACAAGTAACACCGAGAAATATTTCATAATAAAGATTCCAAATGTTAAGGTTTCCAGAGAAAGAAATTACATCAACTAGCTTCTTCAGTCTGAAAACAAATAAACTAGACTACATAAAACAACATACAACAGGAAACAAACATTGTCAACTCGCCGAACTCGGTGCACCAAAATTTCTACAAAGTCCACACAAAATCCGGCGCATCCTCTCTGGGCCCTGCCAATGTGCGATAAACATACATCTTCTTCGCCTTTGCCTTCTGAATATCACCAACAATCTCGTCCGTCTCATCATCTCCATCATCCCCTTCATTCATCACCTCAACATTAAGCATCGGCATTTTTGAAGCTAAAAACTTGCAACCCCCTAAAGTAACATCACAAGCCGACATCCAAAGGGATCGCATTGTCTCATACTTCCCTACATCCTCAAGAACTGCTGCATCCCCAAATGGGCTATCCCTAATCTCGAGCTTTCTCAAATTCCTGCATCCATTGAGCACATACACCATTCCTTTATCACTGTCGCCTGCAAAGGCAACTGAAAGCATCTCAAGCTTTTCTGCATACATTCCAATATACAAGAAGACCTTGTCGGTTAAAAGGCCAGAGAGTGAGAGTCTCCTTAGACTCTTGCAAGATTGAACGATGGCTCCAAATCCTTCATCTAATGGTTGGTTAGTAACCGGGTCGGGTTTCTTTGGATCAAGGATGCATAGCCTGAAGCGTATGAAATTAGGGCAGTTTTTGGCAACAGTTTCAAGTGCAGCATTTGTCATTTGATCGCAAAAGTAGAGCAAAGAGTTCAGTTTTGAGCAACCAGAAGATATTGAAACCAACCCTTCTTCTGTTACCGCGGCGTTACCGACGCCCAATGGAAACACTCTCAGTTCTTGCAACTCTTTACAGGTAGTAGCAACAACAGCTAATCCTTTGTCCCCGATGCTATCCAAAACCTAAAGAGATATTTGATTATGTTGTTAGTTGCACGAAATTAAACACAAATGCATCATTTAAGTATGTTCTTTAATTGTAGGAAAGTATTTCCAAATGAAAATCCAGTGTGTGGTTAGTCACAAGCATTGTGGGATTTGCATCTTTTGTTACAGGGAGGTATTTTCATTGCAAATCAAGTGTTCATTTAGCTGCAGTTGCAAAAATGATGCACATTTTAGTAGTTATACTCTATTAACTTGACGACATGATATATTTTTTTCATTTTTGTATTTAATGCAAGTAATTGTAGCATTTAATACAAAATGTAAATCCAATTCCCATTTCCAACTATCATGTTGCTAACCAAACAGTGGAAATAGAAAATTGACTGCAGAATTTGGTGCACTCCCTAAGTGGAGTATATTTGGAAATAAAAGACTTTAATTACCCAAAGCCGTTGAAGCTTGTGACACTGGCGAATGAGCTTGATAAGATCTGCACCCTGGATTGCTGGAGCATAGCTCAAGTTTAGCGACGTGAGCTTCCAACAAATAGGATAGACTGCCAACAAGCATCGAGGAGAGGCATCCCAAAACCCCGACAAGCTACGAATGGACTTGCACTTAATAAAAGCATTTAAGAGCCTATGATAAGCTTCAGAGCGGTGATCAAGAGTGAAAGAGCCAGTGCCTAAGTCAACAAGCTGAGGAGCTTTCAGAAGGATCTTGGAGAGAGTTTCAGTGGAAACTGCTCGATTAAGCCTCAAGCTTTTGAGGTTGGGGGATCTTGCGACGAGCCTCTCAAGAGACGCAGCATTTACTTCCCCTTTTAGGCAGGCAAAGTTGAGGGAAACAAGGGAAGTGCAGGAATCAGGAAAGCAAGTGAGCCATTTTGGCCCATGATCCTCTACCTCATTTTCCTGCAAGTCCAGCTCCCTAAGGTACCTAGAGTACATTTAGAAAGAGGGGAAAAATTAGTTCTCAAGAAACATTTCATTTTGGTTCCAACGATGTAAGTAATAGATAGAAATACAGCTCATTGTAACATATGAACAAGAGTGACTTTTAAGTGACAGAAAAAAAAAATAACAGAAGCACTGCTACAAGTACCACAATTTGTACAGAGGTTGTATTGTATAAAGAAATATGATTCCCTATTGCACATGTTGTAGCGGAAAAGGGAGAAATAGGCAAATCATATATCAACTGATGTCACACTCAAGATCCCCTCTCAAGTTTCAGTTCGTTCAGAAATAGAGCAACTTAGATGTCAAAACACCAAGAGAAGCAAAATACAACATGGTGAAAATATGTAGAAAGATTAAATTTTGAATATAGACATCAGAAGAAATCCACTAATAGGTAAGTAGCTGTTTTTGAGTGAAACAAGAGACCTATCATCTAAATTATATATATTATCACTTCATTTACTGTGTTCGCCACATACTTACTGAATAAATAAGTAAAACCAACAGAAAACTGCAGGCAAACCAAATTGCAAGTGAAAAAAAATCACAGATGTGACATGTAAACCCAAATATTATGAAAATGATAATTAAAAGAAAATCTGAATTTTGAATTCAATATCTTCATCAGAAGTCTATGATGTCTAGAAAATTTTACAAGGTGCTTAGGTTTGGTTATGATAGTGTTATGCTCATGTCAAAGAGGCACCTCTTTCACATATATTGAAGCACAATGGGTTCTTTAAGAACCAATATGATTTTGACACACAATCTTTTGGATGATCGAAACCTGGTATGGCTCCACTATGTCTAATAAAGTAATGTGTCATGAAAGTGTGATTTCTGCTATGCGGAATTGCTCATGCATCCTAGCATGAAGACACTCTAATTTTGTTGTTCTTAAACGAAATCTTGTTTCATGCAGTACTACAAATAACTGCTAGAATGCTAGAGTCAAATTAATGTCTTATGTGTCTAATTTCTACAACAATAACAAGGGAAAAAGTAGTTAACTAAATAATGAATTAAGTGAGAGTAGCTAAGAATAATATAATCCGTTCTACTCAGTTAAAAACTGCAGAATAAGCAGAATAACACGAGAAAACCAAATATCAGTACTTCATTTATGTACTTATACGCAAAGACTAAATTCATCCAAATTATCAGAAGAATAGATAGCATACAACACCTAGGGATTTACCATAAGGCTATATAAAACAACATACATAAAGACTCTTTTCAACTAAAACACTACAATAGCAAAGAGACATGCAAAAAATCTTGAAAGAAACAAGTATATAATGCATTATATAACTCATCCAATTTAATTCATGCAGATTGGAAGCACACAATATACAAAAAAGTACCAATATCTCTATCATAATTAGACATTTTATTCAATCCAAAATGTGAGCAGAAATATCAATCCAAACTCATGACAAAGAAAACAAAGGAAGCAGCAATCTCACCTGCAATGAGTCGCAATCGAGACAAGCCCATCAGTGCTAAACCCTTCACAACTATCAAGCACAAGAGCCTTAAAATTAGGAAATGATAGAGCAAGGAGCTTAAGATTCTCATCAGAAACCACCATCCTCTTCAACCTCAGCTCCTCCAATCCAGGGCATTGCCTAACCGCCGCCTCAATCCAGGGCCCCGCAAACCCTCCCCATCCATGCGGTACCATGTTGAAGTCCGCAAAATGCGGTTTTCCCTTAACACTCAATGATTTCACCTCCGGAAATCTGGCCATTGCCCTCTCAGGCCTCACTGAATAACAATTCCCAATGAAAACCGATCTTCGGCTAAGCCTCTCAATCTTATACCAAATCTTGCAGACCACCGAGACCGCATTTCGGTCTCGGTGGGATTCGAGGAAGGAGAAGATGTGCTCAACTACCTCTTCAGGGAAGTAAGTCATGATAGTAGAAAATGGCATAAAGATTCAATTCTTCCTAGGGTTAGGGTATGAGACAACAGTATTTGCTCAGATCTGAAGCTAAATTCCTATCGAAAAATAGCAAGAGATCAGCCTACCCACGAATAATTGCAGAACAATAATCAAAAACAGCAAGAGAACCCATATCTCTACTTGAACCCGTTTGAGAATTCACACATGATTATAAACTCAGACCTACAGCTCATCTCTCCTCAAATAATGAAAAAAATCGATCATTTGGAAGAAATTACTCAGATCTTACCATAAATATCAATCAAAACCCTAACTTTCTGCACACCCAAGTGAGCAAAGATCCTGAGATTTTCTAAAATCACTAAAAGGAAGCATCTTTCCAATTAGATCTGCTCTGGGTCCAAACTTAGTAGCAAACTTTACCCAAAAAAAACTTACAGAAAAATCAGGAAAAATTAGAGAAAACAGTAAGAGGCCGAGATCAGAACAAATTTACCAAAATGGAGTACAAATTTAGAGATCAGCTGAAGAGAGAGAAGATCATCACTCCTCTCATACCCTTTCTCTCTCCTCTGTCTCCTCTCTCCTCCTCTATTATTATTGTACTGACCCTTTGTACTTAACATGAGTTAGTTAACTTAACTACAGTTAATAAATAAACGGTTGAGATCACGAGGAGACTGAATGGGTGAATCTAAACCGTTTATTGTTGATATGCTGGTGTCGTATGCACGCGTCCTTGTCAAGTTGCGGATAAGAGCACGGAAGCGAAAAAAGAAATGGTGGAAAATTGAGGCTGGGATTTGAGAAAAGGACACTTGAGTTGGGTGAAATTACGGCTGATGCCACTTGTTATGGTGCTTTGATCCGTAACGGAATCATCATAAGTTTTTAATGATTAGATGCAACAGACTGAACAGAGTTCTAACTTTTCTTTGTTTTTTTTTTTTCCTTTTTTTTCTTATTACTACCACCTTTGTACTTTCTTATTTGGCTTGGAGAAGATTTTGTGCGGCTACAAAATCAAACTAAACCAAACCAAAATCCAAAAAACTCATACAGAGCATTTTAGATAGAAAATCATATATAGAGAGAGAAGAGGAGTTAGGAGGATATTAGCATGTACAGGGAGGTCTGTATGTACTTAACCCTCATTGGTAAATGAAAAAAAAAAATTCAATGACAAAAAAGAGGATTTTAGACAGAAAATCATAGGCTAAAACACCATATTGGTATTAAATGTAGATAACATATACCGGTTTGGTATTGAAAATTACTTCGGAGTCTTTTTGGTATTAAAACTAGACCACTTTTACATGTTTGATACTGAATCTCATTGACGGTGAATTTTTCCTACAAGACCGTAGTTTTTTGCTGGGAAATTTTTTGTCCACCCCCTGACCTCTTAAAGTTATTATATTTTACATCCTTCTTCTTCTTTCCCAAACTCAAATTTCTTCTACCCCTTCACCAACAAGCTTCTCCTTCATTCTCTCTTTCTCTCTCTTAATAGAGCCTTTTCTTCTTCTTCAACCTCTTCCAATTCAAACCCAAACTCTAACAAAACCCCTCTTCTCTCTCATCATTTGAATTAGGATTTGTGTTTGAATTGGGAGAAGTTGAAGAAGAATTGGGGTTTTCATTAATGAGAGAGAAAGAGATGGTGAATGTAGGTCTTATTGGGTAAAGGGGAAGATGAAATTTGAATTTGGAGAGGTTGAAGGAGAAGAATGGTGTAGAATATAATAACTTTAACAGGTCAGGTGAAAGAAAATTTTCAAGCGAAAAACTACAATTTCCGCCGGAAAAATTCACCACCGAAAAGAGTTAGTACCAAGCAAGTAAAAGTGGGCTAGTTTTAATACCAAATGGACGCCGGAGTAACTTTTAATACTAAATAGATAGAAGTGATCTATTTTTAATACCAATCTGGTAATTCAGCCATTAACAAAACATGCAACTAACATTGAAATATTAATACAAATATAATATTATATGGCAAAACTACCAAATTGGTATTTAAATTTAACCACAAAAATCACATTGGTATTTAAAAATGCTCCAACGTCAATTTGGTATTTAAGTTGTGTTTGCAACGACAAGTACCTCCAAAAGTGGTTTGTCTAGCCTAAAAACGCACGTGAACTCTCACATGACTCCAATTTAGCCATTAATAGAGGCGGATGTGTCATTGCTTAGTGATGTGGCTAAGATTGAATGAGTTAGGCGGGATCTCAACCGCCTAAAATCCCTAACTTTGCCAAATTACTTCTTTTCTGAATTTTTTTCAAACTTATGAAAGAGAGAAGGAGATCGGCGGCAATTTTGTGGTTGCTGGGAATATCCCTCAAGAGAGAACGTGGGTAGGGGAAGAAGTGGTGTTGAAGAGAGCCTAAAGAGATCATTTGTCCTTATTGTCAAAGAATGTGAGAAACCTATATTACAGTTTTGAGTTTTGATCATGATGGTTAATGTGTGTTTCAAACAAGCTATGTAGTCCTTATCGTCGAAGAAATCACCTTTCAATCTTCCAATCTCTTCCAAACAAACTGTAGTTTTATCTTGTCACATAATCACCTTCTTCAACATTTCATTTTCTTCTTCATAGCTATTTAGCTCATATTTTAATTGATGATTTTTAAGAAAGTATGAATGCAGATCATTGGCCATCTCTTCAGACAATTCATCTACTTCACTCATAAAGCAGTTCAACTTAAGAATTTCATTTCTTAAAAGAGGCAATAAACCCGCAGCAACATTGCAAATAGATCGATCATACCATTCCACTTTGGTAGTTTTGCCTTTTATCAATACAAACAAAGCAATCAAAATAATCATCAGCAAACCCCGCAGGGTTGCCCACTTGGTTGGCGGGAGTGGGCACGTGGGGATACGCTGGGAACCAGGTTTGAATCCCCTCTGCTGCGTAAAAATCCATGGGGCCAGAGAGGAACCGTACCGCTACTCCCTCGACAGTGGACTAGGCACTATGCTGGAACCCTTGAGCGGCCGGGAGATAACTGGCGCGGGTATTAAAAATAGAGGCTCCCATACCTCGAACCCGCGACCACTGACCCTGGGAGTCTTAGGGGCCTGGCGCCGAACCACTGGGGTAAAACCGAAAAAAAAAATTAATCATCAGCATTAAATGGACTCCGGGATGCATTTTTTATGTAAAAATTCGGGCAAGACTCGGGGACATGTTTAACTATCTCTTTTCTCTCTTTTTATAAATCCTCCACCAAATACTCTAGATGTATGAGTGGGCTTTTCTCGAAGAGACTAATAGCTCCAGAGCAACTGGGGTAGCTAAGACAAAGGCAATACTCTAATAAAAAATTAGAGAAAGTGGAAGAATGTGGTTATAAAAGGTATACCAAGTAACCTAACCAGTAGAAAACATGGTTTAAATAAGAAACTATATCTTTATGGGTGGGAAGATCATGGCCTTTTTTCATATAGTTTATGATGAGAAAACTCTCAACCAACTCTGCAGACAAACAAACTTTTGAATGTTTGACTATTTTGAATCAAATTATTTATTATCATGCAGACAAATAAATAAACAAAATTAAGTCTAAGAATGTGTTTGACAACTCCTTAAATGCAAACTAGGACTAGCAAAGGCTGAGTTTTAAATGTTTTTCTGTTTGGCAAAAATGGATTTGAATTTGCTCAGTTTTTATAGGCTAAATTTTGGCCACTAAATAAATTCTAGTTTAAATTGTCATTTCCTTGTCCAATAGAACTAGTTTCGAATAGAACTGGATTAGGAATGATCTTGGCCAATTTTGAGTGGATTACCAAACATATTTCAAGCATCACCCCTACTTAAACTTTTAATATCAACTGTTTTTTATTTTTCAACATCATCATAAGATGAGGGTATAAATATTTTCCTTATAATAACAATGGCTTAATCGTCATTTCCCCCACTTTTTTTTTGGCATATTAAGATGACATTGGATTTTTTACTTGGGAGGAAAAAGAGAACCTACTAACTTGGGTTTGACCCAACAAAAATGTGGGTGCATAGCT
This sequence comes from Asparagus setaceus, assembly GCA_012295165.1. Lineage (NCBI taxonomy): Eukaryota > Viridiplantae > Streptophyta > Magnoliopsida > Asparagales > Asparagaceae > Asparagus > Asparagus setaceus. The sequence goes on from CM022710.1 coordinate 24,713,431, forward strand.
TGTATGCTATTGAAAACTAATGTAGCGTGGATTGCATGAGACATTCTAGACCATCTGCATCTACTTGGTTCACTACAAATTATAAATTCAATTGTAAAAGCACCTCTTATTATAGTAGACCCACACAAATTTCATCATAAGCCACAATTACAATTTCTATTTTAGCTACCAAAAGTTTATATGACAACTCTAATTGCAGTGAATCTGAAAAAAAAAAAAAAGGTTAAAGAAACCTAGTACCCTAAAATAAACTTAAGCCTATGATTACAGTTGTAAATTGTAAAAATTTAAACAGGAACCAAGTAACTGTAACGTAACTACATATGACTACTGCAGTTACAGTTGCACTATTACACTAAACCAAGCTGAGCTTGGCACCAAAGTGACGTGAGATACAAATTCAGCACTTTACCTAAATTATTATTCTCAATACTAAAAGTTAGAGCCACCAGCAAAGGAGTGCGTTAGGCCAAATGAAGCAATAAGATTATGAGATGATATAAGAGTGATTGCACCACTAAAGGTGAAAACATATATCAAGGATAATTGAAGTTGGAAAATAATAGCGGGCAGCATCCAATAATAGCTTAGCTTGTTATTTTTATCCCTCTTGAGCATCCTTTGCTAGAATTGGAAACATAAGGAGCTTAGCGGAAAGGAAAAAAGAAAAAGAAAAAGGGTAAGAGATACAAGAAATTGGCAAGCTAATTTAGAAACTAATAAGAAGAAAGTACTCATGTGAAAAAAGTTTAAAAGATGGGTTATTTGGATACCATTGTGAGTTTTTGTGGTGTTTTTCTAAAGAAACACCATGCCATTGTGTTATTTTTCCCAAAGTGTTTTGAAAACACCATTTTGAGTTTCTTGGTCAATACTAGTTTGACCATTTCCATACATATATTATATTATAATAATATCATATATTAAAATATAACATATATGTTATAATATATTTTATATTAACTAATATACTATATTCTATTATATTAATTATATATTATAATATAGACTAATATAAGATATATCATATTAATTAATATAATTATTTATTAAATTATATTATGTTTATTATATTATTTTTAATAGTATATTATTTTTTGTATATTATATTATATTACATCAATATATGTCATACTTTAGTTTAATAATATAATATAATATAATATAATAAATTGATTTTATTGTACTTTAACACTCTTATTATATTATATTAATTAATATAAGATATACTAATATAATATGTTATATTAAATAAAATAGAAAATTATTTATTGTTTAATATTTTATATTTTTAACTATATTTTATAATTTACTATGATATTTAACTTTAATATAATAGTAATTATATTATATTCTATTAATTAATATAATATATAGTAATCTAACATATATTATATTATATTTTATAACTTTTATAATATACAATACTTTTTAATCAATATAATATAACATATTACTGTAATTTATTAAATTAATATATTATTATATATTAAAATATAATATAATATGCTATATTTTATTAAACATATTTGAATATATTATATTAATATATTAAATATATATTAAAACATTATAAAATTAAAATATTATTTATGATATAATAAATTATATTTAACATAATTTAATATATTATATTAATATTGTGATAAAAATATATTATATTAATATTTATACAATATAATAATATATAATAGATTGAGCATTATATTGTTAACAAATAATCATTTATAATATTATATTAATTATATTATTTACATATTATAATAAAAATATTATATTATAATATATATTCCATAATATAATTTAATAAATTTTATAATTTAATATAATATTTAACTTTAACATAATATTAATTTTATTTTATTATAAAATTTTGATTTAATATATATTAATTATATTATATTATATTATATTTAGTAATATATATTAGTTATATACTATTTTTAGTAAATATATAATAGTATATAATTTTATAATATTATATTAATAGATAATAATCTAATATATCATATTATTATAATTTTTAGATTATATAATATTTTTATTAATATAATATAACATATTAATATAAGATATTAAATTAATATAATATTATATATTAAAATAAATTATAACATAATATATTTTATTAAACATATTTGAATATATTAACATATTTTTAAATATTATAAAATTAAATATTATTTATGTTATAATATAATATATTATATTTCATATAATTTAATATACTATATTATTATTTATACAATATAATAATATATAATATATTGAGCATTATATTATTAACAAATTATCATTTATAATATTATAGATTATATTTAGCTATTATCCTAACATCCTACCCAAATTCAAAACACCATGCCAAACTCAAAACACCTAAAAGATGTTTTCAATTACATGTGGTGTTTGTTATTTTTGGGTGTTTTTACCATAAAAACATCATGGTTCCCAAACACATGGTATTTTTATTTTGACAAAAACACCATGAAAATGAAGGAAACATGGTTCCCAAAGCACCCTAAGTTAATCCATTTCAAACATATAAGGATTTGAGAACCATCACTTTACTTATAAATAAAAGGATTAATTTAACATGTCTAAAGAAGTAATTTAGTAAATTTTTCGTTTGAAAGCCTAGTTATTAAATGTCTCTTCCACTACATCAAAGCTTTGAAATTAATTATGATTGGGGTTGAGGGTTATAATTTGATGCTCTAACATGTTCATGGAGTTTGAGCTTCCTTTTCATGGGCCAAAATCAAAACTCATGCAATAACTTGTTTTTTTCTTAATTCACTTTAAATACATGCTCGGTGAGATTTAAACCTTTTATGATACCATGTTAAATGTGTCCTTTATATCCTTTTAATGTCTAAATAGATTATCTTTTTCTCTTCCTTTTTTTTTTGGGTTTTGTTGTCTTTGGCAAGTAAAGTTCTAACCTTTCATTTAATTCATCAATAGATATATTAAAGTTACTAATCTAAGAGAATCTAGTTTAAACATTACAACCAATGTTAATCTATTCATGCGCTTGTTAGAGATATTCTTGATCTCCCATGAATGAATTAGAGCAGAAAGGGTAATATATAGCTTTTACAAATTTGGTGTCATAAGATAGATTTGAATGGATTGATATTCCTTTTGGATTTTGAAAATTCGTCAATACTGTTTACATATATTAAAGTTACTAATCCAAGAGAATCTAGTTTAAACATTAGAACCAATGTTAATCTCTTCATGCGCTTGTTAGAGACACTCTTGATCTCCCATGAATGAATTAGAGCAGAAAAGGTAATATAGCTTTTACAAATTTGGTATCATAAGATAGATTTGAATGGATTGATATTCCTTTTGGAGTTTGAAAATTCGTCAATAGTGTTTACATATATTAAAGTTACTAATCTAAGAGAATCTAGTTTAAACATTAGAACCAATGTTAATCTCTTCATGCGCTTGTTAGAGACACTCTTGATCGCCGATGAATGAATTAGAGCAGAAAAGGTAATATAGCTTTTACAAATTTGGTATCCTAAGATAGATTTGAATGGATTGATATTCCTTTTGGATATTGACCATAAACTTTCATTAATTAGTTTGAGATTCTTTTCTAATTCTTGATCTATAAAACCACTCTTTTCAGTCAAAAGCTCTCAATCTTCCTAAGATGTTCAAAAGTTTCAAGTAATTAGTTTGTATGGGAATCAGAAAGAGATGAACTTTTATCATTAATAATTGCCAAAACAATTTTGTTTCTTTTCTCACACAAAAGGGTAGGCCCAAGTCAAAGATGATGAGTTTTGAGTTGGCTAAATTAATAATGTCAACTTGGTTTAACTAATCACAAGCGCTAGTCGGTGAGAGCATGAACTAATGATAAAAATACTATTAAGTCAGGATTTTTTAAGGTCATATTTTAACTGATTCTAGATGCATGGGGTGCTTTTGTTAAATATCCTAAAAGTTCCAATGCAATAGGGAGGCTAAGAAAAAAAAGCAAAAATAAAAATATAAACTAATAATAATAATATAGAAAGTTGAAGAACATGATAAAGTTAGATACAAAATGACCAATTTAAAAGGCCTAAGTAACCACTTTCTTTATAAATATTTTCTAAAATATTTCTAAAGAGGTAGAGCAATGTATCCCTCAATTTGAGGTTTTACACTAGAAGAGATTTAATTCTTCTTAATGCTTTATTTAATTCTTTGCTAGCTTTTAATATATTAAAGTTAGTAACTAATCTTAAGAGAATCAAGTTTAAAAATCAGAAGAACCGCAAACAGTCCCTTGATAGAAAATTTTGACCCCCACCAATGAATATGAGCAAAAAGGAAATAGCTTTTACAAATTTGGAATCATAGGATAAGCTTGAGTGGATTGCGATTCCTTGTGAGAATTTGACCAAGTAAACTTTAATTTTAGGTTGTGATTCTTTTCTCATCCTTGATCTAGAAAGACCACTCTTTTAAGTCAAAAGTTTCTTTTTTTCTTTTTCCCTTAGGATGCTCAAAAGCATATAGTTAGATAGTGTAAAACAAAATGAGATGAGCTTTTACCCTTGAAAAGTAACAAAAATAATGTGCTTTCCTTTTTTTAATTCATAAGGGGCAAGCTCAAGGCCAAAGATTATTCTAGTCATAAAATGAAAACGGGAGTTAAAAGTTTGAACTTAGGACTAACTTGTTTCAATTTATAAGTCACTGATCAACAAAAGATATATATCTCTCTCTCTCTCTCTCTCTCTCTCTCTCTCTCTCTCTCTCTCTCTATATATATATATATATATATATATATATATATATATATATATATATATATATATATATATATATATATATATATATATATATATAAAAGCGATAGGATGAGATGGTTTGCTTAACGTGAGATGCTACATGTCATATTCCAAACTCTACTAATCCCAAGCTATAATATGGAGTCGGGCATGAATAACAATATCATTATAAACTATAGTTCTAGTAAAATAAAGAAACCACATTTCTTATTGCATTGAAAATATAATTAGTAGCACTTTGGGACATTATAAGCTCATGTTTTATAATAAACAATCTCAAAAGCAAACATAAAAAAAAGAAGTACGACAAACATGATATTTATATGAGATCTCAGCCTACATCATTTGATAGACTTAAAATAATAAAAAGACAAAAACTAAATATTAATGGTAACTATAGTATAATTTTATATGATAAAAGCAATCACATAAGCTAACGCAGTGCGAAAGTAAAACCCTCGGAATCCACCAAGGGTTATTCTCTGAATCCACAAAGAACGATCTCCGAATTCACAAAGAACTTCGAATCCATGAAGAAATATTAAAGAGGAATTTAATTGATAAAAAAGATATGCCTCTAGGGCTTACAAGACTCTGCTTAAATAAAAATAAACAAAACTCCTACTGTTGATGCTAAAAATCAAACAGCTAATATAATGCGAGTTTGTGGTGATTAAGGTCCCTTATCCCCCTTGATAGCTGATCCCTTGTGAACCACCGCCGCAGGAGCTGCTTGCAAAACTGCTACACGTTAGAGGACTAGAGTTGGGTTCTCCGGGTTTTTCCTCCGACGATCAAGTCAAGACTTTAAGCTTGAGTAGAGAAGTAACCAAATGAACTGAAGAGTTCTCGGTCCTTAAGTGTGCAGAGTTTGCCTACCTTGGTGGTGAGAATAGTCCCACTATTTATAGTAGATTCTAAGGGGCAATTTCATAATTTTGGCCGAGTTGAAGTAATGAGTTAGTCAACAGTTACTTTACACATGTTAGCTGCTGTGTGGAGAGAGTCACCAATGATTTGATATGATGGTGATTGATAAGGCATGGTGATGAGGGGTCATGAGGACTTTCGGAGCTAGAGTAATGATGACTCTGACAATGCCTTTAATGTGTTGGTGACTAGTTTGGCGCTGGGCTCGAGGATGTACTGACTTCCCGACCTCGGCCTGGAGAGAAGGGACTCGACCTCGGCCTGGGGAGAAGGTTGTCGACCTCGACCTGGGGAGAAGAGACTCGACCTCGGCCTGGCGAGAAGGTTGTGGACCCCGGCCTGGGGAGAAGGTTGTCGACCCGGCCTGGGAAGAAGGGACTCGACCTCGGCACGGGAGAAGGTTGTCGACCTCGACACGGGGAGAAGGTTGTCGACCGACTGGGGAGAAGGTCGCTGGCGAAGGTTGTCGACCTCGACACGGGGAGAAGGTTGTCGACCTCGACACGGGGAGAAGGGACTCGACCTCGGCTGGGGAGAAGGTTGTCGACCGGCACGGGGAGAAGGTTGTCGACCGGCACGGGGAGAAGGTTGTCGACCGGCACGGGGAGAAGGTTGTCGACCTCGACACGGGGAGAAGGTCGCTGGCGAAGGTTGTCGACCGGCACAGGGGAGAAGGTTGTCGACTTCGGCCTAGGGAGAAGGGACTCGACCTCGGCACAGGGGAGAAGGTTGTCGACCGGCACGGGAGAAGGTTGTCGACCGACTGGGGAGAAGGTTGACCGGCTGGCGAAGGTTGTCGACCTCGACACGGGGAGAAGGTTGTCGACCTCGACACGGGGAGAAGGTTGTCGACCGACTGGGGAGAAGGTCGCTGGCGAAGGTTGTCGACCTCGACACGGGGAGAAGGGACTCGACCTCGGCACAGGGGAGAAGGTTGTCGACCTCGACACGGGGAGAAGGGACTCGACCTCGGCACGGGGAGAAGGTCGCTGGTGAGAAGGGACTCGACCTCGGCACGGGGAGAAGGGACTCGACCTCGGCACAGGGGAGAAGGTTGTCGACCTCGACACGGGGAGAAGGGACTCGACCTCGGCTGGCGAAGGTTGTCGACCGGCACGGGGAGAAGGTTGTCGACCTCGACACGGGGAGAAGGTTGTCGACCTCGACACGGGGAGAAGGGACTCGACCTCGGCTGGGGAGAAGGTTGTCGACCGACTGGGGAGAAGGTCGCTGGCGAAGGTTGTCGACCTCGACACGGGGAGAAGGTTGTCGACCTCGACACGGGGAGAAGGGACTCGACCTCGGCACGGGGAGAAGGTTGTCGACCGGCACGGGGAGAAGGTTGTCGACCGGCACGGGGAGAAGGTTGTCGACCTCGACACGGGGAGAAGGTTGTCGACCTCGACACGGGGAGAAGGTCGCTGGCGAAGGGACTTCGACCTCGGCTGGGGAGAAGGTCGCTGGCGAAGGTTGTCGACCGACTGGGGAGAAGGTCGCTGGTGAGAAGGGACTTCGACCTCGGCTGGCGAGAAGGGACTCGACCTCGGCTGGGGAGAAGGTCGCTGGCGAAGGTTGTCGACCGACTGGGGAGAAGGTCGCTGGTGAGAAGGGACTCGACCTCGGCTGGGGAGAAGGTTGTCGACCGACTGGGGAGAAGGTTGTCGACCTCGACACGGGAGAAGGGACTCGACCTCGGCTGGCGAAGGTTGTCGACCTCGACACGGGAGAAGGTTGTCGACCGGCACGGGGAGAAGGGACTCGACCTCGACACGGGAGAAGGGACTCGACCTCGACACGGGAGAAGGTTGTCGACCTCGACACGGGAGAAGGGACTCGACCTCGGCTGGCGAAGGTTGTTGACCTCGGCACGGGGAGAAGGTTGTCGACCGACTGGGGAGAAGGGACTCGACCTCGGCACAGGGGAGAAGGTTGTCGACCGGCACGGGGAGAAGGTTGTCGACCGGCACGGGGAGAAGGTCGACCGACCTCGGCTGGCGAGAAGGGACTCGACCGGCTGGGGAGAAGGTCGCTGGCGAGAAGGGACTCGACCTCGACTGGGGAGAAGGTTGTCGACCGACTGGGGAGAAGGGACTCGACCGACTGGGGAGAAGGGACTCGACCTCGACTGGGGAGAAGGTTGTCGACCTCGACACGGGAGAAGGTCGACCGACCTCGGCTGGGGAGAAGGTTGTCGACCGACTGGGGAGAAGGTCGCTGGTGAGAAGGGACTCGACCTCGACACGGGAGAAGGTTGACCGACCTCGGCTGGGGAGAAGGGACTCGACCGGCACAGGGGAGAAGGTTGTCGACCGACTGGGGAGAAGGGACTCGACCTCGGCACGGGGAGAAGGGACTCGACCTCTACCGGGGAGAAGGTTGTCGACCGACTGGGGAGAAGGGACCGACCTCGGCACGGGGAGAAGGTTGTCGACCGACTGGGGAGAAGGGACTCGACCTCTACCGGGAGAAGGGACTCGACCTCGGCACGGGGAGAAGGTCGCTGGCGAGAAGGTTGTCGACCTCGACACGGGAGAAGGTCGCTGGCGAGAAGGGACTCGACCTCTACCGGGGAGAAGGGACTCGACCTCTACCGGGAGAAGGTCGCTGGCGAAGGTTGTCGACCGACTGGGGAGAAGGTCGCTGGTGAGAAGGGACTCGACCTCTACCGGGAGAAGGGACTCGACCTCTACCGGGGAGAAGGTTGTCGACCGACTGGGGAGAAGGTCGCTGGCGAAGGTTGTTGACCTCGGCTGGGGAGAAGGTTGTCGACCTCGACACGGGAGAAGGGACTCGACCTCGACTGGGGAGAAGGGACTCGACCGGCTGGGGAGAAGGTTGTCGACCGGCACGGGGAGAAGGTTGTCGACCGGCACAGGGGAGAAGGTTGTCGACCGGCACGGGGAGAAGGGACTTCGACCTCGGCTGGGGAGAAGGTCGCTGGCGAAGGGACTCGACCGGCACAGGGGAGAAGGTTGTCGACCGACTGGGGAGAAGGGACTCGACCTCGGCACGGGGAGAAGGGACTCGACCGGCTGGGGAGAAGGTTGACCGACTGGCGAAGGTTGTCGACCGACTGGGGAGAAGGTTGTCGACCGACTGGGGAGAAGGGACTCGACCTCGACTGGGGAGAAGGGACTCGACCGGCACAGGGGAGAAGGTCGATCCGGCCTGGGGAGAAGGTCGACCGACCTCGGCTGGCGAAGGGACTCGACCGGCACGGGGAGAAGGTTGTCGACCGGCACGGGGAGAAGGGACTCGACCGACTGGGGAGAAGGTCGCTGGTGAGAAGGGACTCGACCTCGACTGGGGAGAAGGGACTCGACCTCTACTGGGAGAAGGTCGCTGGCGAAGGTTGTCGACCGGCACGGGGAGAAGGTCGCTGGCGAAGGGACTCGACCGGCTGGGGAGAAGGGACTCGACCTCGGCACGGGGAGAAGGTCGCTGGCGAAGGTTGTCGACCGACCTAGGGAAAAGGTCGTCGGTGAGAAGGGACTCGACCGGCACAGGGGAGAAGGGACTCGACCTCGACTGGGGAGAAGGTTGTCGACGGCACGGGGAGAAGGGACTCGACCTCGGCACGGGGAGAAGGGACTCGACCTCGGCACGGGGAGAAGGGACTCGACCTCGGCACGGGGAGAAGGGACTCGACCTCGGCACGGGGAGAAGGTCGCTGGCGAAGGTTGTCGACGGCACGGGGAGAAGGTCGCTGGCGAGAATAGACTCGATCTCGGCCTGGGGAGAAGGGACTCGACCCGACCTGGGGAGAAGGTCGCCTAGCGAGAAGGGACTCGACCTCGGCCTGGGGAGAAGGGACTCGACCTCGGCCTGGGGAGAAGGTCGCCTGGCGAGAAGGTTGTCGACCCGGCCTGGGGAGAAGGGACTCGACCTCCGCCTGGCTGGAAGGGAAGTATGTCTCCTTTCTTGGCCTATTTGAGTCATGCTTGAAACGCGTGTCAACCAGTTGAATGTGATTTAACACTTGCTTGTTTCTATGGCACAACACCTACTATGACCTGAACTTTGCCAAAAATAGAAATAACAAAACTCTTCTTAAAAGACTCCCTATAATTAGCGAAGTAAATCGATCAAATTTAGAATCAAACCGGATTTACTTCCTAATCAAAGCATACTCCTAAAACATTACCTAAAATAGTAAAAAACTGATAAAAACTCTGATATCTCTCAATCCAGAGGGAATTTAGCAAAACGGACAGTGAAAAACCAAACAATGGTGCGTTTGGTTGACTCCGTCTCAGAAAAATACACGATTTACATATATAATTCGTCCAATTCCGACGTTCGGTTTGAGAGATATGACCCGTTCTTCGTTGTAAATTATTTTCCTCGGCTGGGCCCGCGTTTGGGCTTGTGACCGTCTCGTTTCCCCATAAATATATCCGCAGTACATTCTACATCATAAGCATACAAAACTACTAAAAATGTTGCATGGAAATCCCTTATAAAAATTCCTAACTCTACTCAAAAAATTAAGTTATAATATAAAATGTTCAAAAAATATTATCCTTTATTCTTTTGTTTCATATTTTAATTGAGTCGAGATCAATCTTTCTCCACCTTTATCTTTTTTCCTGGGCAATTCTAGAGTAGCGTTTTCATCATCTATGTCGATTGCGATATCAGGCTAGAGTTGGATTTCTTGTGCTATTATATTTCCTTCACCTCGTTCATCTTTTATCTTCTCATCTAACTTCACCAGGAATTTGAACGTCTTTCCGATGTTCAACACAAATTTATGGAAATATGAACTCTGAGAACAAAGGTTAATTTCATATATATGAATTTTTTTTGATTTTCTAATTTATTACTTGAATAGAGTTAGGAATTACCTCTTCTTTCTCCGCAATGAATTCTTCTCATTGCATCCAATAAGAGTTTCTCACGTGATCAAACAGTTACCCTTGTATTGTCCGTGCCATTTTCCATGAGAATCTTAACTACATACCTGTAGTTTTCATTGTTGATTTCTAGAAATATGTTAATATTGTATTTTAATATGTTCATGTCATAAAAAAAGACATATTACTTAACATTGGTACTAAGTCATTAGTGTTTGGTGTAAAAATCTCCTCTCGGATTTGTATTGTTTGAATTGTTCGTTACAAATCAAGAATAGGTCTTTTTACAACAGAAGCGAAGGGAAGGCCCTTCTTGTTTAACGTGGGTTCGTCGGTAGCGGTGGGACGCCTCCCTCGATGCTCGAATCGAGTTTGCTTCCCTTGGACGATCCGATCGACGCTTGCCGAGCTCTCGACGCTAGAGAAGCTCCGTGGTTGAGTTCCGGATAGGGCTACGATGCAAGAGAAAGAGCTCAAGAGCCTCGGTCTGAGAATTGATTAAGACCTCCCTAAAATATATCGACCCCTCTCATGTGGAGATGGTGGCTTATAAATAGGCAAAGAGAGGCATGGCCACTTCCTTGATTTGTGGGATATGGCCATGCCCAGTTGAGGAGAGCCATACCCCAAGTGGGATGTGACCACTGTGAGGGGAACCATGCCCTCTGTGGGATGTGACCACTATGGGATGTGACATCTCCCATGCTGCAAGTGGGCAGTCTTGGGAAGCCTGCGGGCGAGCTTGCCTTATGCAAGGCGAGCTTCAAGCATCGCGGTGAGTGGCGCACTGGCAGCAGCCGGCAACCGCATGAAGCTTTTGGCTGCTCGCATGCAAAGCATCCGTCGCAGGGCGAGCTGAGCCTTCTTCCAAGCAGGCGAGTTGGCGAATCCGCAGACGAGCTTGGTCTTTGGCGGGCTCTGGCATGCAGGCGAGGTTGGTGAGCTTCGCCGCTGTGGGCGAACCTCGTCAAACCACTGTTGTGGGCGAGCCTCGGCAGACCACTGTTGTGGGCGAGCCTCGTCAAACCACTGTTGTGGGCGAACCTCGTCAAACCACTGTTGTGGGCGAGCCTCGTCAAACCACTGTTGTGGGCGAGCCTCGTCAAACCACTGTTGTGGGCGAGCCTCGTCAAACCACTGTTGTGGGCGAGCCTCGGTTGAATGTCGAGCTTCGCTGCTTGGCGAACCTCGTCGAATGTCGAGCTTCGCTGCTTGGCGAACCTCGTCTGAATGTCGAGCTTCGCTGCTTGGCGAACCTCGGTTGAATGTCGAGCCGCGCTTGGCGAACCTCGCTCGAATGTCGAGCCACGCTTGGCGAACCTTGGTTGAATGTCGAGCTTCGCTGCTTGGCGAACTTCCTCATATGCTACGAAGAACGGGTCGTAACTTTCAAACCGTATGTCAGAATTGGACGAATTATATATGAAAATCGACTATCTCGACGAGACGGAGCCAACCAAACCAACCTGAAGGGTTCGGTTTGCTCCGGCCATTTTGCCCAATTCCTTCCGGTTTGAGAGATATCAGCACTTTTGTCTATTCTGTAAAGTCAAGCATTCAGGTGAACTTAACCCTCAGGTGGGCCTGACTTCACTCAGATGAATCCTTAGGCTCTCTTGCTTGTCCCAAGTTGCTGTGCAGGGATTACGGCAATTTTTATTGCCTACAATTAGCGATTCTATGACATTTATCATTCAGACACTCTTTATTAACATCTTTATCTACCTTTTTATTGCAGCCTTTGCAAGCATAAAACCATGGCTCGAGTCTATTTAAAATGGTAGTTATCTTTACCTTAAATGTGCAATAGCATGTCTGTATATTAGCAAAATTTAGTTAGGTTTAGCTATGTTAATAAGAATAGGTTTCTAATATTGTACACAGTATCAGATTACGTGTTATGCATAATATCACTAATTTGAATTTCTTTTGCATTTATAAAGAGCGTTGATGGAGATCCTTTTATTTTGCGGCTTCTTCTAAATGAAACACATATTAGATTAAAATATAATACTATTTCATTATTGGGTTATATGAAAGTATGCTTGTTCTACTTACCATTAGTTAATTCTTTAGCCATTGTATTTTGGATTGATACATATTATTGATATAATTTGCGACGATATGTTTGTCTCCCACAAAATTGAGATAATCATAAGATGAATTTTATGTTTAGTTGTCTTTAATAAGAATTTCAGTAATAAAATATGTACCTTTATATATAGAGATTTTAAATTTTGATAATGCTATTACAGGCTTATCTTTGATTTTGGCTTCAAGAATTGATCCTTCATTTGTAGCCAAATCCCCAAATAAAGTTCTTGTAGCGTAGTCATTCCACTATATATGAAAAGAAAGAATGTTAATCTTATTTTTTCTTATGATATTGAAAATAAGTATCATGAATATATCTTTTATCCATTATTGTGATTTCCCTCCTATTATGCGGTTTGTTATGTCTCGTAATATAGTTGATCACCGGCTTCGTTAGTTGTTATTGCAAGAACATGTACGTATATTAGCAAAATTTAGTTAGGTTTAGCTATGTTAATAAGAATAGGTTTCTAATATTGTACACATGTCAGTTCGTGTTTATGCATAATATCACTAATTTGAATTTCTTTTGCATTTATAAAGAGCGTTGATGGAGATCCTTTTATTTTTGCGGCTTCTTCTAAATGAAACACATATTAGATTAAAATATAATACTATTTCATTATTGGGTTATATGAAAGTATGCTTGTTCTACTTACCATTAGTTAATTCTTTAGCCATTGTATTTTGGATTGATACATATTATTGATATAATTTGCGACGATATGTTTGTCTCCCACAAAATTGAGATAATCATAAGATGAATTTTATGTTTAGTTGTCTTTAATAAGAATTTCAGTAATAAAATATGTACCTTTATATATAGAGATTTTAAAATTTGCTAATGTTATTACAGTGCTTATCTTTGATTTTGGCTTCAAGAATTGATCCTTCATTTGTAGCCAAATCCCCAAATAAAGTTCTTGTAGTAGTCATTCCACTATATATGAAAAGAAAGAATGTTAATCTTATTTTTTCTTATGATATTGAAAATAAGTATCATGAATATATCTTTTATCCATTATTGTGATTTCCCTCCTATTATGCGGTTTGTTATGTCTCGTAATATAGTTGATCACCGGCTTCGTTAGTTGTTATTGCAAGAACATCGCAAGTAATTTTATAAAAGTTTATGATTCCATAAATTAATGTCTCATTTTGTATTGAAGATTTTGTAATTTTAAAAACATTACGGATGTTTTTGAATTTCTAGAATTTTTATTTGCTAATTATAAGTTTTGAAATTTTTAAGGTTTTCTTTATAAATTTCAAAAATTTTATTTATGAGATATTGAAAAGGGTTAGTCCATTAAGAGACTCGTAAGTCGTAAATAACCCTAGTTTTAACCCATTCACGACATAGAATATACCTTTGAGTTCTGAAGGAAATAACCAAAGATCACAAAATTAGGATATTTTGGTTCACATGGAATTAGAATATAATTAGGTAATTACGAAAATTAGGATATTTAGTTCACATGGGATTATGATATAATTCAGATATTTGAAGTTGAATTAGAATATAATTAGGTTATTACGAAAATTAGGATATTTAGTTTACATGGGATTATGATATAATTAGGATATTTGAAGTTGTAGTTCACATGAGATTAGGAATTATTTGAGCTTATCTTAATTTTATCTGTCTCTAGAATCTCATACTTAGCGACCGTTACATGATTAAAGTATCATGTATGGATTCGTCATGTCATCTTGGGAAATGTGGTCTGGTGAGAGCCATGGAGTTGTTGTTGGTCTTACAAGGTTTGTTGCTTCTTTATCCTGCTCACCAAAAGATGTCCATATGCGAGGAGGTATAGCTTCATATTTTTTCTCTGAAGACTTACTTTGTTTCTAGAACTTAGTTAACGATTTCTTGGTATCCTGATCATATATACTAGCAGTCTTCTACTTGATTGAAGCACTCTATAGAAACAGAGATTTGGGCTGAAAGAGGATTAAGCTACTATGACCCAAATGTACCAAGACTAAGGACCTGCGGAATTCTGCAGATTCTTGCTCTGGAGCGGACTAACTAATAATCACGAAGATAAAAAAAGCTGCAGAGTAAAATGCCTGTTCTCGGTGCTGAATGAGAATAGCGATGCACAAGCTATTGCTGACCTGAGCGGTTCCTTGTTACTTTATGTAGTCTTACTACTTAAATTGTGCCGAGAAACTTTTATATCCAATAGATTTTTCTATAATTTCAATCTATTTCTTTATGTGACTAATTTTTGATTAAGCTAGATAATAACCAAACATGCTGCATTGTGTGTTCTTCTTATGAAATTAAAAAAAATGCAAAGAGATTCGTTCATAAACTAATTTTAAACATATGCACTATGCATGATCAAAGATATCTCTAAGGAGTTGCGGATAAGTAGTTACTTGCACCTGGCAACTCTTCTTGTACTCTATGGTCTTTTGATGAGCTCCAAAGCAAGTTTGCAGATGCCAACAACCTTTAGCAGAAAAATAAATAGTGTAGTTATGATCTCTATGTTAAAAATTCTCTATAAAAACATCTACTATTTAAATTGTGCCAAGAAACTTTTATATCCAATAGATTTTTCTATAATTTTAATCCATTTCTTTATGTGATTAATTTTGATTAAGCTAGTAATTTATCATGGTAAAATAAAAGGTAAAAGAAATTATACATATATAAGCTCGTAAATAACAAATATCAAAATTGGATCATATAAATAATATTACTAAAAATAATAAATACAATAAAAGTACCTATTGAAGCCTTGAGGGAGACAAAATTGCTATCACAGTTGTGTTATTTCTTTATATATATATATATATATATATATATATATATATATATATATATATATATATATATATATATATATATATATATATATATATATATATATATATATATATATATATATATATATATATATATATATATATATATATATATATATATATATATATATATATATATATATAGAGTATGAGATATTAGTGAGTAGATAACAGCAAAATATATAAGATTAGGATAGATGTTTGAATTTTATAAGCCACTAACATTAGGATTTGTATATCTAAGTACTTTTAGGAGATATATGCATATGAATCTAAGCCCGGATGTGTAAATAGATCACTTTAGTATATTATCTTTATCTTTCATTAGCATAATTATAATTAATTAGATTATAAAGTCATTATGAATCTAAGTACCTTTAGGAGATATATTATTTAAGATATTTAGTTTACATGGGATTATGACATAATTAGAATATTTGAAGTTTCAAATGTAATATCTAAAAGAGTTAATGGTATTTTTGTCTAGAAAGATTTTTCGAACTTGTGCTTTTAAAGGGAGTATGATATACATATATATATATATATATATATATATATATATATATATATATATATATATATATATATATATATATATATATATATATATATATATATATATATATATATATATATATATATATATATATATATATATATATATATATATATATATATATATATATATATATATATATATATATATATATATATATATATATATATATATATATATATATATATATATATATATATATATATATATATCTGATCCGTTTCTCATGCATTGATTATACACGCATTGAGTCAGATTCAGGGTTTTACAAAAATCACATCGATCTCTCTCTCTCTCTCTCTCTCTCTCTCTCTCTCTCTCTCTCTCTCTCTCTCTCTCTCTCTCTCTCTCTCTCTCTCTCTCTCTCTCTCTCTCTCTCTCTCTCTCTCTCTCTCTCTCTCTCTCTCTCTCTCTCTCTCTCTCTCTCTCTCTCTCTCTCTCTCTCTCTCTCTCTCTCTCTCTCTCTCTCTCTCTCTCTCTCTCTCTCTCTCTCTCTCTCTCTCTCTCTCTCTCTCTCTCTCTCTCTCTCTCTCTCTCTCTCTCTCTCTCTCTCTCTCTCTCTCTCTCTCTCTCTCTCTCTCTCTCTCTCTCTCTCTCTCTCTCTCTCTCTCTCTCTCTCTCTCTCTCTCTCTCTCTCTCTCTCTCTCTCTCTCTCTCTCTCTCTCTCTCTCTCTCTCTCTCTCTCTCTCTCTCTCTCTCTCTCTCTCTCTCTCTCTCTCTCTCTCTCTCTCTCTCTCTCTCTCTCTCTCTCTCTCTCTCTCTCTCTCTCTCTCTCTCTCTCTCTCTCTCTCTCTCTCTCTCTCTCTCTCTCTCTCTCTCTCTCTCTCTCTCTCTCTCTCTCTCTCTCTCTCTCTCTCTCTCTCTCTCTCTCTCTCTCTCTCTCTCTCTCTCTCTCTCTCTCTCTCTCTCTCTCTCTCTCTCTCTCTCTCTCTCTCTCTCTCTCTCTCTCTCTCTCTCTCTCTCTCTCTCTCTCTCTCTCTCTCTCTCTCTCTCTCTCTCTCTCTCTCTCTCTCTCTCTCTCTCTCTCTCTCTCTCTCTCTCTCTCTCTCTCTCTCTCTCTCTCTCTCTCTCTCTCTCTCTCTCTCTCTCTCTCTCTCTCTCTCTCTCTCTCTCTCTCTCTCTCTCTCTCTCTCTCTCTCTCTCTCTCTCTCTCTCTCTCTCTCTCTCTCTCTCTCTCTCTCTCTCTCTCTCTCTCTCTCTCTCTCTCTCTCTCTCTCTCTCTCTCTCTCTCTCTCTCTCTCTCTCTCTCTCTCTCTCGACTCCCCAACCCGGCCAGGCTCCCCGCCAGGCTCCCCGAGCTCTGACCCAGCGAGCGATCTCTCCCTCGAGCTCCCCAGACCCGGCCAGGCTCCCCAGCCGCTTCTCGCGCATAGCGATTTCTCTCTCGTTGATCTCTCTCTCGAGCTCCCGGACCGACGAGCTCATGAACCACTTGCTCTCCAAGCTCAGCGGCGAAGCGATTTGAGTAATTTTTCTCGCTTTAGCTAATATTTTCTCGAGTAATTTTTCTCGTTTTAGCTAATATTTTCTCGAGTAATTTTTCTCGCTTTAGCTAATATTTTCTCGAGTAATTTTTCGTGCAATTTTCTCGAGTAATTTTCTCATTTTAGTTAATATTTTTCATCAATCCCTCTGTTATAATGTAAATTAGATAGGAGATAATAGCGTAATTTTCGAGGAATCATGTAGTTAGTTAATTGGTTAAATGAGACTTGAATAGTGGGAATATATATTAGTTGAAATCTTTTGTATTGATCAATCAATTAAGGAAAGAATTCTCTCCAAATTTCAATTACAATCTTTTGTATTTGACTTTTTCGTTTATTTGGCTTGATTTTAAGATATTTGATATTATATGCATTTTATATAGGTCAATTATAATTTTTTGTGAGAAATGGAAAACTTGGACACTAAATCTAATGAAGTAAACTTGGATGACGATAGTTTGATATATACTCCTCAAGTATCAGATGAGTTGAGGCCAAAAAAGGGGCAAGAATTTGACACAATAGATGATGTTGTGACATTCTACAATGCTTATGCTAAAGCAATTGGGTTTAGTGTAAGGGCTTGGACTACTCGAGAAAAGAAGTGGTGAAATAAGAAGGAAGGAGTATGTTTATTTTAAATAAGGAAAATCTCCAAGAATCGTGGATGTTGGAAAGAAAAGCGTCGAGGAAGCTTAGGAGTTATGCTTAAAATTGCGGTTTAAAATCAAACTCGGAAAATACATTGTTACTATTTTTAATGAGAACCTGACCACCCGCTATCAACACCATCAAAGGTTCATCTTTTAAGGTCTCATCGTAGCGTTTCAGCGCCAACAAAGTCTTTAACTAAGCAGTTCTCCATGGTGAATATACCTCAGCATCAACAATTTAGTTTTCTTGGAGTGCAATCTGGAGGTATAGAAAATATTGGGTGCACTCAAAGAGATTTGTATAATCATGAAAGGGATATACGTGCTGATATGAAGGGTCATGATGGTGAAATGTTTTATGAGTACTTAAGATTGGAACAAGGAAAGAATTCCTCGTTTACTTTTCAAATTGAGGCCGATGAGGAACAAAGGATTACTCGTTGTTTTTGGTCCGATGCACGTTCAAGGCGGGCTTACAAATTTTTCGGTGATGTTGTAATCTTTGATACTACTTATAACACTAATCGCTATGGCCTGATATTTGCACCAATAATGGGGGTTAACAATCATGGTCAAACAATTATTTTTGCTTGTGGATTTTTAAATCATGAGAGCGTTGATGATTTTGTATGGTTATTTAATCAATTTTTGGAAAGTATGCCTGGTGGTGCCCCAAAGATGATTATTACTGATCAAGACCCAGCTATGACTAAGGCATTCCCTCTTGTTCTTCCAAATACTTTTCACTGGTATTATAGTTTGTATATATTAGTGAAAATATTTATATACATAGCCTTTCTTTGCAACACTTTATTTAATTCTTTTGACAGGTATTGTAGTTGGCATATATTAATGAAGTTTTCTGAGAAAATTGATGCAGTGAAGTATAGTATTTATAAGAGTGAGTTCTCGGCTTGCATTTGGAAATCGGAGACTCCTGAAGAATTTGATTTACAATGGGAAAGTCTGATTAAGAAGAGTGGGTTAGAAGAAAATAAGTGGTTGCAAGACCAATATGAACCGGTCAAGATGGATTCACGCATATGTTAATCCGCGTTTTCTCGGTGACATGTCAAGTAATCAACGAGCAGAAAGTGGATATGCATTTTTCAAGAAATTTATTTCGAAGAATAATTCGTTGGTGGATTTTATGATACAGTTTGGTAGGGGACTAGTGCGCCAACGTCATGAGGAGTTGATGGCCGATCACAAAGATGTAATTGAGAAATCTAAACTTTGAATAAATCATGACTTTTTGGAGCAAATGGTTGATATTTACACGAATGAAATGTATTATAAGTTTGAGGTGAAGTGTGTGGCGGCTTTAACTACAAGTTGCAGTTTGTTAGGGAAACCGACAATCACCGTGTGTATCAAATTCAAAGAAAGAAGCTCGGAACAAGTAAAGTCCGCGAAATCGTTTACGACAAGGACTTGGATTTGGTTTCTTGTAGTTGTAAAAAGTTCGAAAGCGCTGGAATCACATGTACGCACATTATCTCATATTTGATGAAATTTGATCTTTGAAATATTGCCCGATAAATACATCTTAAAGAGGTGGACTAAGTCGCAAAATGCAGATGCATGGATGATGATAAAGGCATGCGATAACCCCGACAATTCTTATCTTTTAGCGAGTCAATTTATCCAATCATCTTTGGATTTAGTTGACAAGTCCCTCGTATGTGAAGAAACAAGGAAGTTGTTTATCGATGGATTGCGTAGCATTAATGAGCAAATTGACCAATTACTTAGTAGCCGCATGGCTGTAATGAGCTTCACCGAGAAAAGTAATCAATATGTAGTAATATAATTGGTGATAGTACTAGTGTACCGGTTCTGTACTTTTCAAAATAGTTTCAATGAACCCGATCAAGTGCAAGCAAAGGGTGCGGCAAAAGGTTGAAAGGAGGAAAAGAAAAGCAATGGCTAGAGTCAAAATAAAAAGATAGGCGTTGCCGCGGTGTGGTAAAGTAGGCCAATCACATGACAAAGAAATTGTCAGGCACTCACAAATCCGTAAGTAATAATTCTTTTATTATTTATGTTGTCTTATTTTTCACATTCTAGTATCCCTCTTGATGTATATATTATGTAGGTCTTCTACATGCGGTGATACAAAATGGCAAGAGGGTAATGGGTCATCAAGTGAAGATGGGGATGATATAAGCCTTTCTTGATCCGTAGTTGAAGATTAAGCGGTGACACACATTTGCCCTTTTATTTATTTATTTGGAAATGTCTTAATTGAGTAAAGCCAAACACTTTATCCTTGTCATATATTTTGATCTTTGTTTCATTGTTGCAGTATGGAGTCCCTTTGTTGCTGCTTTGTGTTGGAGTCTTTAGCTGGCCGAGACGAGGCGAGAATTATCAGGAATGAAATCTTAGTTGTTACTAAGCTTAGTAGGGGAAAAAATTATATAGTTGTTTTGTATGGTTATTGTAACAAATATATATAGTTGTTTTGTATGGTTGTTTTGTATGGTACTTGTGATCTTGAAAAGCGCATGGTAATGTTTAGAGTTTAATCATGTTGAGTTATGTGTACTTGTGATCTTGAGCGCATGGTTGTTTTGTATGGTACTTGTGATCTTGAAATCTCAGTTATGTGTAAATATGATCGTTTATTCATGTTAGTGGTATAAATATGTTAGTGTAAATATGATCGTTTAAAGTTCGGTTATGTGTAAACTGAAAAATCGAAAATCGTATATGTAGTCGACTAATAGTCATAGTAGTCGACTAATAGTCATAGTAGTCGACTATCTTGTAATGTAGTCGACTAATAGTCATAGTAGTCGACTATCTTGTAATGTAGTCGACTACTTGTATAAATAATGATGCGGAATTAAAATTCAAAGCTAAGTAGTCGACTATCTTGTAATGTAGTGATATCGATTAAACGAGAATCTGAGAATAACGTTTTGAACCTTAGTAGTCGACTAATCAATTGTTATAGTCGACTATTAAGAAATAAACAGACTATTATTTATGCATAGCTTGTGCATGTAGTCGACTAATCAATTGTTATAGTCGACTATTACGTAAAA
Organism: Asparagus setaceus; assembly: GCA_012295165.1. Classification (NCBI taxonomy): domain Eukaryota; kingdom Viridiplantae; phylum Streptophyta; class Magnoliopsida; order Asparagales; family Asparagaceae; genus Asparagus; species Asparagus setaceus. The sequence continues at coordinate 24,734,682 of CM022710.1, forward strand.
CGACGAAACTTATATTTTGCGAGAATAACATTTAGAAACAAGTATACTTACTCCCCCGCATAAAAGCATATTAGAGTCAATATTGCACATTACAATACCATCTCCCCTTTGTCATTGTCAAAAGAAATATATACTAAACATGACATAATAACACACTAAGCATAATAAGATAACAAACTAAACATGAACATAGTTTTAAACACACAAAGTTAAATGTAGTAGCAACATACGTTATTACACAAGTCTTAAACAAAACAAACAACCAACATTACTAAACAAACAAAGTAAGACATAATTGTTTTTGACACAACACTAAATGGATAAATGCATGTTGTTCTAACTTGAAGAGCCTGGTGGAGGCTGATTTCCCTAAAAGTAATTATTCAGATTCGTGCTCAATGTATCAAATTTCATGTCCAAGGTGTCAAGCTTCCTGTTAATCTCTTCTTGGTTTTGTAACATGAAAGTTTGTTGATCATATAATGCTCGTTGTCCAGTCTCGAGTTCAAGTATACGAGCAGACAAAGTATTGTATTGAGCATCAGAAAAGCATGAAGGGTCAGGCTGCCTTGAAGAGGATGGTTGACTGGTTGAAGGTGCTTGCTGTGATGATTGTGGAATGTCATGTTGTTATTCTTCAGGTTGAGATTTAGCTAAAGGATGTTGGTCATGGATTTCAAAATTTGTTAACTTCATCCTAGTTAGGGCATTGGAGTCAAAGAATTCAATTGAACGAATCATCAATTTTGGTCGAGGTCAATATGAAAAGCCTCAAAATTCTAGTTAGAAAAGCTCCAAATGGAAGGAATCCTCTAGGAATGACCAACAGATTATGATAGAAAAGCTCAGCCCAATTTACTTGAATATTAGCCATTATAGCATATAATGCCTTGGCTAATTCGTGAGAGATGACATGAAAGCTTCTAGTTTTCGGATACATATTATATGCAAGGATACAAGCAATGAACCTAGGAATAGGTCTAAGCTTGTTTGAATTATTCAATGGAGGTCCATATCCTGGCAGAAAGATATGATTTGAGAGAAGATTTTCATCCGTCATTCGAACACTATCGAGACTAACACCTCGATAAGGGAATGTTGAGAATCGTCCAAGTTTCTTAGGAGTCAAATTAATCTCAATTCCCTTAACAAGAGTATTGAGAACTTGATTCTCTATCGGTTTTAAGATGAGTGATATTTATATAGAATAATTGAACTAAAAGGGATAATGAGGTTTCCTATTTTGAGAAGAAAATAAGTCCTTTAGTCCAACATTTTCAAAATAAGCACTGAAATTATGGAGTTCAAAATCATCAAATTTGATGAATGTACCGGGTAGTATTTCATAGGTTTGGTATTTTTTGAATTGTTCAAGCAAAGATGGAGTTTTAAGATAAATGGAATAATCCTCAACAATATTAGTAGGACCAGACCTAGATCTCTTTGATTTAGACATGATTTAAGATATTAAAAACCAAAAAGATCAAGATTAGAACACTTACAACACAGTAGAGGACAGAATTCGGAAAGTAGTCGACTAATAGTCGGTGTAGTCGACTATTAGGGCTGACAGAGTTGAGGAAAACTGAAGATTTGAAGAAAAAAATGAGAGAGGAGTGGTTGCCCTAACGTGGATTTTGAGGTTCTGAAGAGGAAATATGGTTTGGTCGGTTTTGGGAGGATGAAGAAGTGGGTAAGTTTGAGAGTTAGGATAGTTTCTTTTAGATAAGAAATGAATGGCTAAGATACGATCTTAAAAACAATGAATGGTCATGATTTGATCCAATTAAAAAAATATTTAGGGCTAGGATTTAACAGGTAAAAAATAAATGATTGAGATCAATTTAACTTAAGTTTATTGGGTATTGGGTTTTGGTTTGAAATATAAGGATCCAATAAGCTATATGTGAAATTTCCGGGCTGAGTAGTCGACTATACTGTAATGTAGTCGACTACTTGTTCGCGGGGAAAGTTGGTTTGTTATTCATTGCTCGTTTGAATTCGTTTACAGCTTCGTTGGCCTACAACAAAATTTCAAACAAAGAAAATGCCTTTATTTTAGGCGTACAATGAAAACGGAAATTACAACTTTCTTCCTTTTGTGAACAAACACGAGGATCTCTATTTTACGGGATCACCAAACGTGTGTGAGTTCTTTGCTGTCTTAGGGGACTTTTTGTTCGTTGACCACCGCGCAATTCGATCTGGTGTAAGCCGGGTTACGGAACTTCTGAGGCGTAGAGGGGCTCGTTCCACGAAGGAAGCGAAGCGCTGAGGATCACACTCACGAAGGAGAGGATGCGCTGCGGGGATCACACTCACGAAGGAGAGGATCGCGGGGCGGGTGAGATCTACAAGGAGAAATCCGGCTATCCACGAGATTAAGGCGAAGCTTAACCTAGAGGGTATCGTAGTTCGACCGAGTTTTCTTACCCGCGATTTGTGGATCGGCGTCGATTGGACTTGTACTCGCCCGGTGCGCTTTCCGGCGCGTTGGCGGCTTCGTGGGTCTCGTGAGAACTCTTTGGAAACTCCTCGAAAACCAGCCTCAAAGCCAAAGCCAAATCCTCAAAGTCCGAAGTCCAAGATCCGAAATCCAACCTCTCAATGAGCAAGACCCCCTATTTATACAAAAACCAAAGGGGTGCTTGTAGCATTAACAACGGGTGGCTCGGCCACTTGGCGAAACAAGACCAGCGAGCACCACCGACAAAGTTGGCAGGCACCGACCAGTTGGCGGTGGCTTTCGACCAAAGTGGCCGAGCCTCCTCGGCTCCTGGCGAGCACCTCGGCCAAGTTGGCGAGGTGGCTCGGCAAAGTGGTGAAACCACCTTAACCAATTTGGCGGTTGGCAGCGGCGCTCGTCGTTCGGCGTCGTTTTTCCGTCGACTCCTCGTCGATTCTTCGTCGATTCTTCGGTCTTTGGGCTTAGTTTTGCTCGGTGATGTCGCCGTTGTGTTGAGTCCGTGTCGATCAACTTTGAGCTCAAGCGGTTCGTTTGCATCGGCCGGACTAAATGCGGTTGATTCCGTCTGCGTCAGCGTTTTGAGTTTAGCCAACTTCGCCTCGTTGAGCCGTGCGTCGGGTTTTCTCCACGGCGGCGTCGTTTACCACAAATGCGCCTCGCCGACTCACTTCATGGGTTCGTCGACTCGCTTTATGCGTTTTCGCGGCGTAATCCGTCGGCGGCGTTAAGGTGGCGCCGTCCGGATGGATCGTCGGTTGTCAACCCACCGTTCTGAGTCTTGTTTGGGTATTGATAAGCAATTTTTAGCGCCTCTGAGATACCCCTCCAAAGCGTCTCGGTCGATTCTTGATGAGTGCAGGATGCTTTGGACATGATAAACCCTTCACTCTTTAATTGGCGTGATAGGACTTGTGAATGACCACGGCGTTTGATCTCTCCATTCCCTTGATCTTTCCGGTGCTTTGTAGGATACACGGGGGTGTTCTTGATCTTTGCATTTATTGCTTGACCGTTGTCGAAATCTCGACCGGAAGTCGATAAATGAATTTCTTTTGAGGTTGGCTCGATGTTGATTCCTCCAATTCTCGGGTTCTCCGGTGCTTTGTAGGATACACGGGGGTGTTCTTGATCTTTGCATTTATTGCTTGACCGTTGTCGAATTTCAAGCGTAGCTAATTGAGTTCATTCTTTGTTGATGACTTCGTGTCGGTGGATTGTCGTCAATTGACCCTCGAGATTCCTCCGTTGATGGGAATTCTTTTGTGAGTCGAACCGTTGATCGGTGAATCCTTAAATCGGCGGCTAGCGTTGGTTGGCGTCGCTCTTGCATTACTTCGTTGCGGTGTGTTCATCCACGGTGGGAGGTATTCTTCCCAATTGTTGATTGGTAGGCCCTCGGTGATGCATGAATCGGCGTCTGATGGGAGGAGTCCTTTCGGTGAAGCGTTGTCCGTCGATATAAGCCTCGTCGAAATTTTATCCCTCCTTGAGGTCCCAGTAGGAGGAAATTGAGGGTTATCGAGTTATCCTTAAGAATATGGTAATATTCTCCGGGAACTTCGTTAAGAACCGAGGGAGTTTATACTCGTAATCCTATTTGGAGTAGGGCTAGGCGACATGGGAGAATATCACGGAAGATTGAGTGCGGGCCATTTGTTGATGATTTGACCATTTGGAGGTTAAGCCCCAAAGTCCACAAGATTTTGAAGTAGCGGGTTCTCCTCATATATAGAGACGAGGCGGCTCGCTGGCGGCTTGGCGGGGCGCTGCGTTATTCTTGGACTTCGAAGTTCACATGCGGCGAGCCGGGTGCATCATTGGAGACCGTTGTTCTTTGAAGCCGTCTTCAGTGGGACACTTTGGTCTTGTGTCGTTCTTTGGAAGCGAGGATAGTAGAGCTCGAGCAGGAACCCAGCCGAGGAGAGCGTCGTCTTGAAGGCGACAAAGGCCAACAAAGAAAAGACTCGCGGTCGTGCAGAAATTTGAACTCGAAGCGAAGGCTGGTTGACATCAAGAAGGAGGCTGCGGAGGCCCTTAATGGCGGCGAGGAGACTTTGGGGCGAGGTTGGGAGGAACTTCAACAAGCTTTCCTCAATAAAGTATCGAGTTAAAGCAAAACATATTTACGTCCTCTTTTGTGCTCTATTGTGATTCTTTTATTTAGCGAAATAATTAACCATAATACTTATAGGATTTTGGCAAACCCTCGGTAGTCAGCGGTTTGATTAGCCTTTACCAACTACCGTTTGAATTGGGCTAAGCGTGCGGATTGTCCAAATCCGTTCCGCCGTGGCGTTGTCTTTGGAAGAATGAAACTCTTCTAGACTTGTTGCTATGATATTGAATACATAGGCTTGGTACTCTTTACGGGCAAGAGATGCGACAGCGCGTGTGGCGTTGGCTTAATCCCTTCTTAGGCGGGATGAAATACCCGAATCGAACTCGGTGTCTTCTTCAATCGGATAAAGACTAAACCGGCGGCAGCGTGTTGGCGTCGACTTTAGGGTTATTGGCCGACCCGACCTTCAGCGGTTTGATTAGCCTTTACCAACTACCGTTTGAGTTGGGCTAGCATGTAGATTATCTGAATCCGTTCTACACACAACGTTGTGCTAAAGAATGAAACTCTCTTAGACTTAATGCTACGATGTTGAATCGTGAAGCCGTCTTTTATCAGGAATAGACTACGACAGCAGCGTGTGGCGTTGGCTTAATCCTTCTTAGGCTTGGGATAAAATACCCGAGAATCGAACTTCGGTGTCTTCTTCAATGGAGAAAGACTAAACGGCGGCAGCGTGTGGCGTCGACTTCATCCTTCTTAGGTTTGGGATGAAATACCCGAGTCGAACTCGGTGTCTTCTTCAATGGAGAAAGACTAAACCGGCGGCGTGTTGGCGTCGACTTCATCCTTCTTAGGCTTGGGATGAAATACCCGAATCGAACTCTGGTGTCTTCTTCAATCGGAGAAAGACTAAACCGGCGGCAGCGTGTTAGGCGTCGACTTCATCCTTCTTAGGCCGGGATGAAATACCCGAATCGAACTCTGGTGTCTTCTTCAATCGGAGAAAGACTAAACCGGCGGCGTGTTGGCGTCGACTTCATCCTTCTTAGGCTTGGGATGAAATACCCCAAGATGAATCTTGGCCTTCTTTGACCGGAGAAGGATTGGCAGGACTAAGGTTGATTGAGGTGGGAAAGGAAGAATGTATTCTATTTCGAGGGTGGAGGAAGGAGGATCTTGTCTCTATCTCAGGGTAAGGGATAAACAAGAGAGGAAGGTTTTGTATCCTATCTCTTGCCGGTGGAGAGGAAGGTTTTGTGTCCTATCTCCAGGTGCCCACAATTTGAAATAAGAGAGGAAGGTTTTGTATCCTATCTCTTATTGATGGAGAGGAAGGAGGATCTTGTCTCTATCTCAGGATCTTGGAAAGGAAGGTTTTGTCACATTTCCGGTGGGAGAGACTAAAATGGGATCTCCATTTTGAGATTCTTGAAAGATGAGACTAAGAGTGGGATCTCCACTCCGAGAATCTAAGACAAGAGAGGAAGAATGTATTCTATCTCTTGCTTCTGGAGAGGAAGAATGTATTCTATCTCCAGGTAAAATGTGGGAAAGGAAGAATGTATTCTATTTCCGATGAGAAACTAAGAATGGGATCTCCACTCAGAATCTTGGAAAGTGCGGATAGCTTTCGTTTTTGTAGGATTGCTAACCAGAATTCGAAAGTGGACCTCTCGTTCGTGGAAGGAATCGAGAGGGGATTTTGCTGGTGGTTGGACCAAGAAGATTTTAGTGGGCCCACCGTCAATGAATTTGATCGGTGAGAGAATTTTGGAGGAAAACACAATAACTTAGGGTTATCCTCATGAAAATGAGTGAGATATTCTCTGAGGAATTTCCCATCAAAATGGGTTATCCTGAATATACTAAGGATAGTATTTTTGAAACTTCCATTTATCGGCATTAATTGCCGGTCAGCCATTCGTGTGATAGGCGATATGCACCGTTTGAATAGGCGTGTCTATTATAAGCGGTCCTTCCCATTGGGTTGAATTTACCTTTCTTTTAGAGGTGAGGATTATCGGTCGTCTGGCGGCGAGGGCGAGATCTCCCTCCTTAAGGTTCTCTGTCGAACTTTCTTGTTGAAAGCCCTCGACATTCTAGCTTGATAGAACTCAATGCATTGTTGAGCCTCGAGCTTCTCATCTAACATCTCAAGCTCTTGAGGCGTTTTTGATGTTGTTCTTGATCGTCATCTCTGTTGCAAGAGGCGACGAAGTGGCGAATCTGGATTTCCAGCGGAGAATGGCTTCACGTGAGCCAGGAGACGAGTGCGGCTCTGATGGCGTGCGTGCCGTTGTGCGATATGCCCGGGCTTCTCGAGTTTATCGTCCGGTCTAAGCTTGTTATTCTTCACAAGCCGACAAAATCTTGATGATCGTCTTGTTGAGCGCCTCGGCTAACCCATTTCTTCTTTGGATTATAGAACATCGGCGAGACATCTTGTATCTTGAATTTCATAAAACGATAAAGGAATTGGCGATGAATTGGGGACCGTTGTCATGCGATCCGTCTTGGGACACCATGTCGATAAATGACATGGTGTTTGATGAATCGGCAGCGGTACTTCGCCTTGACCTCTTTAGTGGGATTGCTTGACCCACTTGGAAGTAGTCGGTGATCGCTAGAATAAACCCATCTCCTTTAGCGGCGGAGGAAAAATGGGACCTACAGCGTCCATTCCCCATGTCTCGAATGGCGGGATGTGGCGAAGGATCTTGCTGCTCGGCGGTGATGCATATAATTGGCGTGAATTTGACCGCATGGCATTTCGGCGTGCTTCATTGCGTCATTAACCATTGTGGGCCAAAGTAGCCCATTCTCTGATTCGATCGTAGAGTTTGGGACCGGTGGTGGGCACCACATTCACCCTCGTGTGCTTCGAAGGACCTCTTACGCCTCCTTGTTTGAAGGCATCGGAGTAAAGACCATCGTACCCTCGTGATATAGCATCACGGGTTTACGTGTGGTAAAGAATCACGGGAGCTCTTGGCGGATTGATTCTCTCTCCTTCCGTCTTCGTGAGAATACCGTGTAAGGCGTGTCGATGATAGGAAAGCCAATCTCGGGGCTCCAACTTGGTTTGGGTTGCATGTACCTCTTTGGTAACTACCCCTTTGTCTTCTTGTACCCCATCATATATTGAGTGCGAAGTGGTGAGTCTGGCCGTAACTAATTGCTCGGTCTCGGAAGGTTGTGCTAACGACATTCGCGCCCGCTTGATATCTGCGTGGCGTTAAGGCGTGGGATATATTCGATGAAGAATTCTTGAATGAGTCGCCATTTCAGCGGCTACGATGATAGGGGACGGATCGGGGTTCCTCACCGTAGTCACCGGACTGCTTAACTATCGGTTGTGAATCCCCATGCAGCGAGATATTGACCCCGGCTCTTTGGCGAAGCTAAGTCCGATAAGTAGCGTTGTATTGACTCGTTATTGGAGCGAGGGTTGGTGGCGAATAAGCACGGGGCATGACATGATTCCCGGAAATCAAGACAACTCCGACTCAGTGGAGATTTTAGAAACGTCGGGGGTACTTGCTACATTAGTGGCCGAAGCTCCGTCAAAGTACAATCGCCATATTTGTTGGTGCGGCGTAGTGTTGACTTCACGGACTTCATCGGGAAGATCATCATATAGCTCAACGCGTCCGTTGTCGGGTTGGCGACAAGAGATCATAAATCGCTTGCCCTTTGGCCCGACTTGTTGTTTGAAGTGCAGTCGTATTGGGACAAGAGCAAGGCCCATTTAAGCAACGCCAACTCATTGAAGCGGTGGGTCATAAATATCCGGACGGTTCGTTAGAATAACATAAATCGTCGCCCGACTAAATAGTGTCGCATCTTGAATCGCGAACACTAATGCAAAACCTTGCTTCGACCATTGGGTATCGAGACTTCGGTAGCCGACCAATGTTCGACTCGGGTAATACTGCTTGCTGTTGCGTGACCCGTATGCGTCGTCTGCTGAGTAAAACAACGAATGATCCGTTGCCTTGACATAGATCGAGGAGCGGTTTTCCGGCTGCGGTGCAACAAGAGCGAGGAGGTTTGGCGAGATCTGATTTGATCTCTTCAAGCGCTTTCGGCGGCGTCGTCCCAAATAAGCGACCGCCCTTCTTGTTCAACGGAGAGCGGTGGCACTTCGGATAGGTTCGATATGAACCGTCGGATGTCATGTCGTCCTTGTAACCCACGAGTTCTCTCGATTTCGGAGGTTGCAACTCTTGAATAGCCTTCACTTTGTCGGGATCGGCGTGGATTCCTTTGTCGGTGGCAATGAAGCGAACTTACCCTGGACATCCCAAGGAAGGATTTGGTAGGGTTCATCTTTAGGCGATGAGTCGCATGAGCTCGAATACCGTTCTAAGATCTTTGATGTGATCTCTCTTATTACGGCTTTTCACGACCAAGTCATCGGCGTAGCATTCGACCGTTTTCGGAGATGATCTGGAAAATTTTAGTCATCGCTTCGCTGGTATGTTCTTGGCGTTCTTTAAAGCCGACGGCATGACCGTGTAGCAAAATATACCGATGGGTGCTTTCTGAGCGTGTGTTTGGCGTCATCGGGGTGCATCTTGATTTGGTTGTACCCGAAAAGCCATCCATAAGGACATCCTCGAATCCACATGTATTGTCAACTATAGCGTCGGTGATTGGCGGAGAAATCATCCTTTGGGCAAGCGGCGTTTAGGTCTGTAATGCATTGAGGATCCTAATCGAACCATTCTTCTTCATGGCCGGGACTATATTAGCCACCCAATCCGGTGTTGAATTTCGATGAATCCGATTCTATGAGTTTCTTTACTTCGTCTACGATCGCTGTAAGATTTGTGGGCGAAACCGTCTTCGCGATTGCTTGGCGGGTTTGACATCCGCGTTGATGTTGGCGATGTGTTGCCACATTAGGGTCGAGTCTGGCATATCCTCGTAGCTCGGGCAAATACATCGATATATTCCACGATTAGAGGCGATTAACTCTTCCTTTTCTTCGAGGGAAGAGTATTCTTGATGTTTATGAGCTTAGGATGCTCCTCATCACCCATATTAGCTGGGTTACCTCGTCCTTAGTAGGAGGGTCTCTTTGTTGAATCTATCCCAAAGCTCTCGAGTTGATGGATCCATGGGTCTTCCCATGTTGGCATATCTTCATCACCCTCAATAGTAGCGGGATCGATCGTTAGCCATATTAGACATCAAAGCCTTGAAAGCTTCTCAGAAGTGGTGTCGAGAATCCCAAGCCGAAGAATCGACGAATGTCCGTCTCCCACATCGGGTGGATTATTATCAATCGACCATGAGCATTCATCTTCGAGGAGGATTAGTATCCCAATCCTTACGAATGCATAGTAGTTATCAGGCTTCCCTTTTGGGACATATGCAGCTTTAGGAGGGACTCGAGGACTTAGCGAAACATAGACCTTCTCCTTGTGTCAAGTCGTACCCCCACTTCTTCATGATACCCAGTGTTTCTGGACTATATCTGAATGTGTGGAGGATAGGCCCATTGTCATCTTCACCTTCTTCAAAGAAATGATTGACGTTGGGCGCATCTCCTTTTAGTAAACCAAGTCTCTTTCACTACTTGATCTTAGGTGGGATGACAAGTGTTGTCCCAAAGGAGTCCGGAGCTGCTTTTGTGTGAAGCAAGATGATCGAGTTTGCAGGTGCAACTCACGGATCATAGTATAATCTGTTATCACATCATTCAAAGATAAAGGATACTCTAAATGCGTCATTTATTGATTCATCGGCAATTTGCCAATTACAATGTTCATCGGCGATTCTTCATCGTCAAGATTGATTACAAGGGGTACAATGTCATTTAAAACAAAACCTCCACTATAACCAAGCCGGTTTCGATGTCGGCTTCTTCATTGTCAGGTACCTTGGTAGATGATTGATTTAGGACTCATTACGTAGAGGAGAGAATCGGTGAAATAATTCTCCATCCCCTTAAGCGGTTGTTTGTCGCGACCACCGTCTTGACCTCATTATTAGTGTCTACATATTTGAGACGATGAAGAGTAGATGGGACTATAGCGTTACCGTGGATCCAAGGTCGTCCCAACAATAAGTTATAGGAAGTCTCTGCGTCAATCACATAGCGGTGACTTGGGACTTTAAGTCCCCATTTGGCACTTTATCAGGATCTTACCAAGCGTAGAGACCGCTGGTGTTAAACCATAGATCATTGTGCTGTTGATGCCGACTACTTGGCGGGGATTCAAGGTGATACATGGTAGCGGGGCATGATGCTCCTGTGGAACCGGATCGACTTGGATCGGTTAACTTCTTTGGAGATATACGGTGAAGTATAGCGGCCTATCGTGTTTGGAATCTCGTCGCATATCCTCCTTTGTAAAAGTAATGCGGGAAGTGCTTGGTTGCCAAGTTGCATTGTTGTCTGATTTTTAGAATCGGCGATGCAGTGAGGAACACCTCGGAATCGGCCGAGCTTCTTGTAGAGCTTCGGGTTTCCTTTGACAATGAACCTTCGTAGAAGTTATTGGCGGGATGTTAGCCGGTGGGTCATGATGTCGAAGCGGTATGGAGAGCCGATGTTCGGTCTATCCCTCCTGTCAGGCGATTGAATCGGGCTGCCGGAGTTGAGCTTCTGGACAGAACATTTCTCCTTTGCTTCAGTTGCTTTTTCTTTCTGCGCGCAGTGAAGTTAGTGGTCACCCGACTCGGCGGTGTCTTGGCGTTTGGATTTGGAGCCTCGGGATATTTGTAGCTATATTAGGTGTCGGCTCCTAGTAGCGAACTTGATCTCCTCTTGAGAAGTGGAAGGTGGCTACTTTTTCATCATTCTTCTGGAATTCTTTGAGCGGCATGGCATAGCTTGCCTTTTCCCTTGGACTTCCTTTTGGCGAGAGGATGTAGTCCAGCGATGCGTCTTCCGGCAAGTCGGGGTGGACCCAAAGGATTTCTCCGTTCTTGTCGTGTCTTGGTGCGAGCCCCTTCTCCGTTGCCCGTGAGGATCTTCATTCACCATCTTCATTCCTACCTTCACAAGCTGGCGTCGGTTGGAACCAATCGAAGGAAGCGATCGAAGCTTATGGAGCGCATTTGCTCCGCCTTCTTCTCTTTAGGGTTTTGGTGTAATGACTCCAACATCGATCAAGGCACGAATCTTGTCCTTGAGATGGTAGCGAGAACTTTGTAGGATGGTGTACACAATGGTAAGCGATTACTTAGGATCCGTAACCTTGTTTGCCTCCTCTTGGTTTACAATAGGGGCAAGCTGGATTTGTTATTTTCGAGAAGGTATTTGAAGATGCGGAACTTCCTCGTCCTTGAATGAGTAAGTTTTGGGAAACCTCGAACCGGATGGTTTAAGTTCGAGCTTGTTGGCGCCATTGAGGTTGTGATTCTTTGTGGTGCGTTGTTGCATTTCTTTGTTGTGGTTGCGATTCGAGCGTTTGATTAAGCGTCTGAGACTTTCGCGGCTTTACCCTTGCCACGGGGAGACAAAGTTACGCTTGTGAGCATCGACCATAGGTGACCTCTCTCGCTTTCTTCCTTCGGGAATCGCTTCGGCTTGCTCTCCGCGTATCCTTAAATCTTTCGGTCTCGGTTGATGCGGTTCCCATTGCTTCCAACATGTCCAATGGCGGGTTGCTATGACAAGTTTGGAGAATGAACTTCTCGTTATCGGTCTCGGCAATTCATTGCCTTATTTACGAACCTCTTGGCGAAGTTATCCCTTTGTTTCCCGTCTTTACGTTTCTCGTCCAACAAAGAATCGATGGATACCTCGGTGTCATCGTCGAAGAAATTGGTGAAAACATGGCCTCCATATCATCCCAACTATTAGCGCTCCTGGTTTGAGGCGGTACCAATCGCGCTGACTCCGCGAAGGGTGCCAGCGAATGACCGAACCATCAAGGGCTCGTTAGGAGATAACACCTAGATGAGACTTGAAGTAGATCAAGTCTTGAGTGGGCGATCCCTTCCGTCAAGCGGTGTAAAGTTGATGAGGTTGAATTTTGTCGGATACGGGATTGATTCCCACTCCCTTGGGTAAGGACATGGTATACGAGTCTTCTTTACCTCTTGGCGGAAATCAAAGTATTGATTTTGCTCTCGAGGTCTTTATTTTCTCATTTTCCCCTCGTCTCCGTTCGGGTAAACTTGGGAGAGCGGCGGTGTTATCGCTAGCGTTTTGCGGCGGCATGATCATCTACGTTCGGCCTCCTTCTCGTCGATGTCATGTCACGTTAAATTGACATTATTGCGGCGACTTGGCTCGCCTGGCGGTTCATTATCGCTGGATCATTGGTCATGCATTGCTCTCATCTGGCATGGCGGTTCCATCTCAAGCTTAAAATTTGTCCTTTTGCTTGGTTAGGGCCTCTTCAAGCATCACGGGACACTTGATCAGCGATCATGAGCGCCTCGCAAGGTTGTCCTATCTTTGGAAATTGTATTATCGGAAGCCATTCGCGGGCCGGCATCCGACACTTCATCATCGAGGGTAATCCCTTCGCATCTTGCGATAATTGGGTCGTCTAACGATTCGGACCGCAATCGAGTCATTCGTTCGCGATGCCGGAGCGGCATGTGGCGGCGATCCCTCTCGTCATATTGATGGTAACACTTTCGGCAATTCATCACCACGAGCCCATCTCTTTTTGCGAAAGTGTCTTGACTTGGGTTCGGGCATTCGTCGCGAGCCTATCAAAACCGGCGCCTTTTAAGTCGTTTAAGCGCAATTGCACTCGATAACACCGCCTTGATCGGTTTGAGCACAAGCAAGGCATGTTTGATTAGGCGTTCCTCTTTGGGATTTACCATTGCCCAGCCGCGATAGTACAACTTCGTCGGCATGAATACCGGAGCAACCTATCGTGTGTTGGCACGACTTCTCGTATAACGTTGTCATCGTCGGATCGCGGCGTCTCGCCACGAGAACAAAGCGAGGCCTTTCATAAGTCACCGCCATAGCGCTGCGCCGTAGTGTGATTCTTCGGCCGGGCTCTCGGACTTCGATTTGAAGCGGTCGCGGCGGCTGCGGAGTTTCTTCTTATCTTTGTGGAGTACGACCCCACAGTATTAGGAGTGACCGCGATTCCTTTAACGGACCTAAGCGATCCTTGGCGGTAAGCTTCTGTGGTCGTGGCGAGGATAACCGGCCAGGAAGTTGAGTCTGAGCGCCGGAGGTGACCGGTGTCAGCGGCACTTTCTTTGAGGTGCTCACAATTTACGATTTGAGCAGGGGCGAGTTGGCTGTTGGCGAGCTAGGCTTGATGTTGGGTTCGTCGAAGTTGAAGCCTCGGCGGACTTGGGCTTCCAAGCTAGGCGATTGTCGGCGACTTCTTGGCGCCTCCCTCTTCAACTCGCGGGCTTGTTGCACCAAAGCCCGTGCTTGCGGGCTGGCGCTTCGGATCGTTCTGGCGTGGAGCGATTCCGTTTGACTTCGGACCCATTCGTTCGTCGCCCGGCTGTAGGAATCGGCTACGATCTCGAACTTCGACCTCACGAGTCAACTTGGATCTTAGATCCGCCTCATAGCGGACCCCATCCATTGATTCTTTCGCTGGGCTAATTATTTCGCCGGTGGCGGCATCGCCTCGGCGGGCTCTCTTGGAGAGTCCGCAGCGCCATTGGCGGAATCGACCCCCGCAAAGACAGGGGTTCGAAGGTTTGGCGTTGTTAGAGGAACCACCGTTGTCTGCGGTCTTGGCGGTGGTGGTGGATTTTCGCCTCCCTTTTGAGGCGATCGGGTCTTCCTTGCGCGGAGACCATCTTGGACTTCGGGGCGGATGCGGGCGAGGAGGAGGTATTCTTCATACTTCTACGGTGAACTCGAACTCGACCTCCTCGATGGCGGGATCGGGATCGCGGTTGCGACAACGGCTTCTTTGTTGAAGCCGTTGGCTCTTGTGGTCGCCCGGCTTGTTGGCGGGGAAAGTTGGTTTGTTATTCATTGCTTTCGTTTGAATTACGTTTACGGCCGTTGGCCTACAACAAAATTTCAAACAAAGAAAATGCCTTTATTTTAGGCGTACAATGAAAGCGGAAATTACAACTTTCTTCCTTTTGTGAACAAACACGAGGATCTCTATTTTACGGGATTCTGCGGCTTGTGTGGAGTTCTTTGCTGTCGGGGACTTTTGTTGCGTTGACCACCGCGCAATTCCGATCTGGTGTAAGCAGGGTTGCGGAACTTCTGAGGCGTAGAGGGCTCGTTTCACGAAGGAAGCGAAGCGCTGAGGATCACACTCGAAGGAGAGGATGCGCTGCGGGGATCACACTCCGCGAAGGAGAGGATGGCCGGGCGGTGAGATCTACAAGGAGAAATCCGGCTATCCACGAGATTAAGGCGAAGCTTAACCTAGAGGGTATCGTAGTTCGACCGAGTTTTCTTACCGTGATTTGTGGATCGGCGTCGATTGGACTTGTACTACGCCGATTTCCAGCTTGGCGTTGGCGGCTCGTGGGTCGTGAGAACTCTTTGGAAACTCCTCGAAACCCGCCTCAAAGCCAAAGCCAAATCCTCAAAAGTCCGAAGTCCAAGATCCCGAAATCCAACCTCTCAATGAGCAAGACCCCCTATTTATACAAAAAACCAAAGGCTGATGCGAACAGTAGCCGGCCAAAGTGGCCGAGCCCCTCCTAAACCACTGGCCCAGAGCACCACCTACGACAGGTTGGTAGAATTGGCTCGACCACTGCGGCCTGACGGTGGCCCAGGAGTTTGGCAGCTCGTGGATCAGCGTCGTTTTTCGTCGACTCCTCGTCGATTCTTCGTCGATTCTTCGGTCTTAGGGCTTAGTTTTGCTCGGTGATGTCGCCGTTGTGTTGAGTCCGTGTCGATCAACTTTGAGCTCAAGCGGTTCGTTTGCATCGACGGACTAAATGCGGTTGATTCGTCTCGTCAGCGTTTTGAGTTTAGCCAACTTCGCCTCGTTGAGCCGTCGTCGGGTTTCTCCACGGCCAGCGTCGTTTCGGCCAGCTCGTCGCCTCGCCGACTCACTTCATGGGTTCGTCGACTCGCTTTATCGTTTTCGCGGCGTAATCACGTCGGCGTTGCGGGTCGCTGGCCGTCGGATGGATCGTCGGTTGTCAACCCACCGCTTACGAGTCTTGTTTGGGTATTGATAAGCAATTTTTAACGCCTACACTACTATGCAGTTAGACAGAATGCAGAATAACGTTGTGAACCTTAGTAGTCGACTAATCAATTGTTATAGTCGACTATTAAGAAATAAACAGACTATTATTTATGCATAGCTTGTGCATGTAGTCAACTAAACCAGGCCCTGAAAGCTCCGCTCAAATTTCAGCACAACAAGCATCAGAATGAAATGAGATCCAATCCACATATCCAATTCACAAATTCACATATCCAATTCACATACACAACTTCAAATCACTTCTCAAGGCATGCAAGCTTGAGCGGTGATTTTCACAGAAAATGAAGAGTACAACTGCAGGTGGAAGCACGTTGTGTACAAAGTAAATAATCAGCAAGTTGATGCGCACAATTTAAGTTCACTTTTAATATATACAAGTAAATATCATCAAATTCTACAAATTCCAAGCATCAAATTCTTTTTGCAATGGAGAAACCAACAAATACTGCAACGATACATACTAGAAACACTAATATTGTAAACACCGAACCTAATACAAAAGCATAGATGGAGGAAATAGCAGTTTCCCCAAGTTTTTCCTTGTTCTCATCTAGATTATGCCCCTCTGGAAATTTTTGTTCTTGAATATAAGCAGTTAATGCACAAGCCTTGGTGGATCTTTGAATCCGCGGCGATGGTGTGCTTCTCCCATTCAATCAAAGCCTCTTACGTGCGTTGCATACCCTTTGTAGGAGGCATTTGGGAATTTATCCACTTGAGATTTGTATTCCTCCCAATTAGTAAAAATCCCACATCGTCGACCTCTCTTCACAACATAAAACTCTTTCTTGCCATGAATAACTCGAAAATTTATTATTTAAAAGGAAATTATCAATTTCTTTTGAACATAGAGCATAGCAAAGAAGTGAGTAAATCCTCTTGAATGGAAATATGGAGGATGCATTTCTTAACCCTCTTTATTTATTTCTTTTGAACTAGTTAACATTTCTTACAAGTCTCTAATTGATATCTATAAGTTCGGTAGAAATATGGAGGATGCAATTATTGTATCTATAAATTTAACCACGGCCTAATCTTAAAATCAAGCCAAATAAACCAACGCCATTGCATCTTTGATTTCAATAATTGCATCTTTGAACGCCAAATAAACCCATGATTTATAGACTTAATGATGATCCAACGCCATTGCATCTTTGATTTCAATAATTGCATCTTTGAACGCCAAATAAACCCACAGATTTATAAACTTAATGATAAACCAACGCAATTGCATCTTTGAATTAACACAGAAAAATTACTCAGAAAATATTAGCTAAAACGAGAAAAATTACTCACAAAAATTTTAACTAAAACGAGAAAATTACTGAAATCGTTTCGCCGTGTGAGCTCGGAGGCAGTGGTTCGCGAGCTCGTCGAGTCTGTGGAGCTCGAGAGAGAGATCAACGAGAAATCGTTAAGGCGAAGCGGGGTTAAGGAGCTCGCCAGGGTTGGGGAGCTCGAGAGGAATCGTTCGTCGGGGTTGGAAGCTCGTTGGGGAGCTCGGCGGGGTTGGGGAGCTCGAGAGAGATCGCTCGCTGGGGTTGGGGAGCCGGGGTTAGAACTCGAAGAGAGGTCAGGGTCGAGGAAACTCGGCAGGGTTAAGGGGTTCGAGGAGCCTTCATGGGTTGAAGGGTTAGGGGAGTTCATGGGAGGTTGAAGGGTGGGGTTAGAGTCACAGATTGAAATCAGAGAGAGAGAGAGAGAGAGAGAGAGATGTGATTTTTGCAAAAAACCCCAGAATCGGACTAAATGCTGTCAGAATCAATGCATATGAGAAAGCAGACTATATATATATATATATATATATATATATATATATATATATATATATATATATATATATATATATATATATATATATATATATATATATATATATATGAGCAATGGGAATGAGCTAAAAGCATTGAAAAATATAGGACTATTGCTCAAACTTGACTCAATTAAACCAATTAGAGAGTCTATATATATATATATATATATATATATATATATATATATATATATATATATATATATATATATATATATATATATATATAGATGTATGAGATATTAGTGTGAGTAGATAACAATTGCAAATATATAAGATTAGGATAGATGTTTGAATTTTAAAAGCCACTAACATTAGGATTTGTATATCTAAGTACTTTTAGGAGATATATTATTTAAGATATTTAGTTTACATGGGATTATGACATAATTAGAATATTTGAAGTTTCAAATGTAATATCTAAAAGAGTTAATGGTATTTTTGTCTACCTAAAGATTTTTAGAACTTTTACTTTTAAAGGGAGTATGATATATATATATATTACAATAATAATTCCTTAGGTAATACATGCAAATGCATCAGGAAATAAGACATTAACCACCTTGAGTGTTAAAGGGGCTTTTGTTGGGACACATCGCGTCTCCCGTGCTTGCCTGCGATCTTATTCTAGTTGTCGCTCATATCATCAACTTGGGAGGCCACTGTGTTAACACTTGTCAACTCTTTTCTTGTTACCAAATAGAGTGAAGGCCTTTTTTTTTCCCCCCAAAAATTAAACTATGTTGTGAAGTCTCAACTGATGGAGATGGATAAGGCTACATTTCGGGAACCACGTTTCTTCAAACATATTAACCAATTTAATTTGACTCGTGGTTAGAAACATATTCGACCATATTTATCATACGCCTTACTTATATATTAACAGTAGGCAAAATACCATGAAACCCCTGTTAACTTCGGACGATTATAAGACTGCCTCCCCTAGCTTTCAAAATCAGAAAACCCCCCTTAAATTATGGGTTAACAAAGAAACATTTAAGTTCGATATCTCATAAGGAAACCCATAATTTAACCATATTAGAGTATGAATTTATAACTCTGGGCTCTCAAAAATATACCGAACCATATTTCTCTAGAATCTGTTTTAAAATATGCGTCCATTGAGACTTGAATGTGGGTTGCTCTTGCTCTTACAAATCTTAAAAGTCTATTCACTAAATCAACCCTCATACGTTGTGATGACAAGGAGGATTATGATTTCGTTGTGCAACACATAACGATTAAAATTAAATACTGATTGTCAAAAATTCTAGATTCCAAATCCAATTTAAGACCTACGCTCTTACAAATTTTGTATTGGTATTGAGTGTCAGAAGCACACTTCTAGTACTATTTGAATTTCAAATCCCATTTTTATTTAAAGATCCAAAAGAAATAAAAACTTATTTCCAACTCACAAGAGTTCACCAACCTTTTTTTTTTAAACCCTAGAATTTAAAAAAGTTCACCATCTCACTTATTTTATGGTTACTTTGGCCTCATGCTTCCTGAGCTAAAGCTCATTCGGTTCACATATGTACTCAACCTCCTTAGATGCAGCATATGTAGCATTACTTCATAGAAACCTGCTGAAAACATCAATATTCCAAATTGAAGAAAGAAAAAAGGACTGGTGCTCCAAGCTGTCAATAGATACACTAGCTTCTACAATCATCCCAATCCCTGAAATCTTACAGGCATAGCAAAAATTTCGAAAGTCTAGTGTGCAATGAGGGGCAGAATACAAAATTGAAATTAAGTAACAGTATCACCAACATTGAAGTCTAAAATACAGGTAAATTAAGAAAAGCTTACCAAACTAGCCCAAATGCTAAATTTATCCAATACTCAGATAGAAATTTAAGTCCAAAGCTTTTGACCAACTAACCCACAGGGAGCCATTCTCCTTTCAAAAGAAAAAGATCACCATTGCAGACATTTTTACACGCTACTATAGTTCTATATATTGGTGAAAGAGATTCAAAATCACGAATAGTCTCTTACCTCCACTAATCACCAGGCACACATCAAGCAAAAAACAAGCACCATTCACCGGCAAACAACCAAGAGCCAAATACAATCCACAAAAGAGATGTATAAACTCCTGGTTAATTTATCTAAGTACTTCCTTGTTTCCTTGGATTGAGGTGAATGAGGGTGAAGGGAAGTGAGGGGAACAATTAACCTTGTTTGGGAACACTTTGAAGGTGAAGTTGTTCACCTTCATTCCCCTTGATTCACCCCCAAGTAGTGCTAAATTTGTTACACCCTAAATTGGGTTGTAATCAAGGGAAGGGAATTCCCTTCCCTTCCTCAATTCTCTTACCTAGTTTACCATACCTTCCCTTCACCACCTTCAAATCCAAACAAGCAAAGATAAGAGCGATAATGGGGTTAGACAAGGAAAAAATTCTTTCACATGAACTAAAAGATAACCATGATTCCCTCGAAAGGGCTATTCGGGAAAATAGTTTACAGTAAAACCAAGAGGTCTAGAAGTCATTGTTCAGCTTAAGAGGAGAATATATTCTTTGATTGAATTTCAACTGAACTTTAAAGCTTTCAATCTTGAAATAAGAGATTTAATTTTTGTTTCTAGCTAAGGTTACAACAGAAGATCTACAATTGAATACAAGAGTCATTGCAGGGTTTTGATTAGTCTGGCTTGTTATCATCAGTAGGGCACTCCTAAAGTCCTCTAGCTATAACAGAGAGAGTCGTGGCGGGTTTTGATTAGTCTGGCTTGTCATCATCAGTAGTGCACTCCTAAAGTGCTCGAGCTATAACAGGACGCAAAATGGGAAACATCTTCATAAGTATAAGCTGTAGGAAATGTATGTCTTTTCTTTTATTATTGGCTACTCAACTTTAGGTTTGTCTTATCAAACGTACGTTTATGTAGGGATTTTAGATGTAACAAAATGAAACGTTCAAATGGAAATTAAACAAAATCATAACAAACCTCCATGATGCCCAATCACCTACTTCGGATGTTAGTTTATAATAAACATCCGGAATGCTTTCACATCAAAGCCCAAAGATCTATCGAAAAACAAGAGTCAAGAATCTTAATGCAAGCAGAACTCAGCAGCAAAGAATTGAATGTTGTGACAAAGTTTTGAACAATTTTGCTGTACAATACCAAATCCATGCTGCAAAGCGCATTCACCATTTTGAATGATAAGAAAGTGCAGGTTATTTGATGTTTTTAATTCCATCAATCTCTCACAAAGTAAGAGGCCTAAAAACAATTTTTTTAAAAAAAAACTTCAACACATTGGGTCCATTGAGCATCAGTTTATGATTGTACAGTTATGTCATGTTGCAGTAAATACAAACTTAATTAGAAAGATGAATAAGTCTAAGAGAACATTCACGTTTTATGACGATCATCAATAGCTCATCCTACATTGTCCAAAATTAACTTAACATGCTAAAATAGCAATTAAACCTATCATACTAGAATTCTTATATAGCATTCAACACTTCTAGCAATATTTCACACAACAACTGGACACTGAAAAACAAGAAGATGATCCGGATGCAACAATGCATTCAAGTGTACTCAGCATTCATTCACATTTCATCCAAAACACCTAACTGCCACTAAAGCGATACAAATTAACCCTAAATCTTTTAATCAAATTTACCTAGTTTGCCTTACTGTCCCCTTTAGCCGCTGTCCACATCATTCTCATCATTGCCGTCCTAACTGGAAAGACAAATAAATATATGAGAACATTCAAATTCAATTTTGATATGATCATTAAGCACACATCCTACACTGTCCAAAATTTACCCAAAATTCACATTGTCATTCAAATATTAGTATGAAAGCAGTATCAAAAGTGTGGTACATCTTGCACTACAATTTCAAGTAACAGCTAAATTTATCAAGATTGAGATCTAATATGCCATATAAACTTCAAGCAAATTTTCATAAAATATCTAGATATGAGAACAAGATGCTCATGATGGGATGATGCATTCAAGTCCACTCAACATCCAAGAGCTCTAACCCCTAACTCAATACAAACTAACCCTAAATATTTAATCAAAATTATATCAAATATATCATTCACCTGTCCATCCCCTGTAATCATTGTCCTCATCATCCTCATCACCACCAACTTAATTAGAAAGACAGATAAATATATGAAAACATTAAAGTTCAAATGTTGTTACAATCTTCAAGGTCTCGTCCTACATTGACCAAAGTTGCCCAAAACCATTTCATTGTTAATATTAGTATGAAGTAGTACCATTTAGCACTATGCTTCAGATAACACTAAGCTCGTCATCAATCCTAATACTTAAGCAACATTTCACACAATATCAAGGCAGAAAACAAGAAGATGCCCCTGATCCATTCAAATCTACTTAGCATTTATCAATATCTCATCAACATAATTAGTAGGGTAATTGCAGACAACCCATCTTATCTATACCTTCAGTGACACTTATCATCCTCAACTCTTCTATCAGCATATATCACCCTTGCATTGACACTTTTCAAATAAGTACTAATAAATGTGTTGAGGGCTGATAAGTGGGTAAAAATGAGGGGTTTGCCTGCAATTTACCCTAATTCGAAGGAGGAATAAATCTAAGCGAATATTCAAGTTCTATAACAATCATCAAGGGCTAATCCTACATTGTCCAAAATCCCAAAAGCCCATTCCAAATAACAACTAAGTCCATCATCATCGTGATCGAAATTATAAAATAGCATTCAACACTTCCGGCATTACTTCACACAAAATCTAGACAATTGAAAACAATAAGATGCACAGCCTACTCAGCATTCATCTACATTTCATCCAGAAGCACTAATTACCACCTAATTCAATACAAATTACCGCTAAATCGTTAACCAAAATTACCTCTTTTGCTCTCTCGGTCCCTCTAATCGCTGTCCTCACCATCCTCATCCCCGCCAACTACCTCGTCCTCGTCATCCTCATCATCGTCCCCATCAATATCATTGACGAGGTACGCCCCGGGCTCCTGCGGGCCCCTTCGCCTCGTCCTCGAAGGCAGAATGTTCTCCAGATCAACCTCAGCAAGCGGGTCGTCGCAGAAATCGCTGTCCTCGCCGTCGCCATCCTGGACGCCGTCCTGGTCGGAATCCGAGTCGGAGTCGGAATCCGAACCCTCCTCCTCTTCAATTACCATCTTGCCCTTCCCCTTGTCCAAAACCCTAGCTTTTTGCTTCTGATCCTCGTCGTCGTCGCCTTCTTTGAGATCGATTTCGGGGTTCTTTGGCTTCTTGGGCTCGCCCTGTTCGACGCAGTCGAGGTCGGGCTTGCGCTTTTGGGAGTGGGGATCTAGGGTTTGGGGATCTTGCTCGTCTTCGGTCTCGGCCATGGCGATTTTTTGAGGGGGATCTTTTTGGGGGGAAATTAGGGTTTTAGGGCGAGATCTCGGGTTTTTGGATCAGGGCTCGGTCTTAGATATTTCGACCCGAGTTTTGAGTGCTTTTTTGGATCGCCTGCAACTATAGCTGTAGGAATTGAGTACAACGTGGCCTTAAAACAGCCATGAATGGTTTTTTTTTTTCCTGTACAAAATTACATAAGCATAAAGCATGTTTGGCTCTTGGAATTGAGCAAAGTTTTTAAAATTTTCATGGTTAGTTAGCAAGGTTAAGTAGCGCTAACGTACCTTATAGTTTTCCAAACTAATTTACACTATTTATATCTGTCTTCACTCAGCTTTTGATAGCGCTTATATAACGTAAAGTTCTTAAAATTGACATTTTTTTTTGTCGGATTTAGATCCTCTCCAATTACTACTAAATTGAAGCCAATTATCATCAATTCGAACAAGATCTTATTATTAAAATATAGAACTATAACCTTCAACCATCGCTACAACTTTGAAGTTTTGATGTAAAGATTTTAGAGTTTTCGGTGTAATGGTAAGAGTGACTTTAAGATAGTGTCATTGCAATCTAGATTTAAATCCCACCGACCACAAAGCTTTCAAAAAAAAAAAAGATAATCTCTATGTGAGTCCATGAGAGGGCATGTTAGAATATAAAATTATAATCTTCACCACAACTTTGGAGTTTTGGTAGGGACTTTAAGATGGTATCAGAGCAATTCAGGTTCAAATCCCACCGACCACGAATCTAAAGCAGATTTGCTAAAAAAAAATTTGGCGTCGCTGCGTGAGATTATACGGGAGCATGTTAGAATATAAAACCATAACCATTAGCTCTTAGCTTTGAAGTTCTGGTCTAACGGTTGGAGGGACTCTAAGAGATCCATATTCTTTCACACATAATCAATAAAAAGATCAAACTCTAATCTCTGAAACTTCATGAAAAAACGTCATCAAATAAGAAGAAATTTACAAGAAAAATCAAACATGTAGCTACAGTGGAATCTCAGGTTACTAACCAATGTAAGAAAAATCAATAAAATCAAATAAATCACAAATCATCAAATAATGGGCCGAGTAGAAACACCCAAGCTCATATCATCACAAATTCCAAGCATTTCACAAACGAAATGAATTTAAGCGACCATATATTATCATGGAGCATCACTACTTCTTTTCTCCATTTCAAAGACATCGTAAGACCATTTTATGCAAGCATCTTAACTGCACTATCAAATATGTAAGCATCAAACACATACAATACTAAACCACAACTTTAGAAAAACATAAAATACTTAAACATAACTATGCAAATCCTTTATTACGGACATCCAGAAAAGAAGCTATAGGGTACACCATAAGCCTCCATTTAAAACATAAAATACTATAAATAGCATATAACCTGGCTTTGTTGCTCCAAGCCAGAATTATACATTGATGCAAATTTACTAAAAAGAAACTACATCTTAGATCCTCCCTTCATAGCATCAACAATGGTATAATAATTTGTGGGCACTTGTATATGAACTTGTTTACATTACTCGTGATTTACCATGGTCTATATATCTAGTTTATGTTAAACCAGTATACAATGTATAAATTCATCTACTTATTGAGTCATGAACTCCTTATGTTTATTTCACCTATTTCAGAGACTTGAGATTAGATGGAGTTGATGGATTTGTGATTTTTAAGAGGGAGTGAAGAATAAATTTCAAATTGTTAGTTTTAGACAAATGTTAAGTAAACATTTTGATGTTTAGTTGATTTTTGAAAGACAGTGTAATAATAAGATTTTGTCCTTTAGGTTGAATTTTGTTTCAAGTTGTGGAATATTTATTTATCACCTTTTATTGGATAAGTGTAGACTTTAATTATGGAAGATAATTGTTGTTAGTTTTAATTCCTATGATGAAATTAATTTGGCGGTTATTTGATAAATATATTTTTTGAGGTAAATGTAGCAAGTTTAGTCCGACTTCAAGTTCCCTTCAGGTTGAGAAATTAGTGTCGTGATACTCCCACACACCATCTTAGTCCTATGTGTGTAATGTGTCTGAATGTGCTAGCATGGAATAAATATGCAAATAAACAAGATGGTAAAAATTCATTTAATCAGCAAAATATGTCAAACACCCATTTAATCAGAAAACACATAATTAAAATAAGAATAATAGAATGTACAATAATACATTTTCTCTTTCTATTTTGTAAAACAAGTCACTCTACTAATATCAAATACATGAATATTTCTGCACTAGCACTCGTTAATTAAGCAAGCAAATGAAAATTAGAATTTCACATAAAAGCTCCATAGAAAATAGATCCTACCGTTGGAATGAAAGCTACTTTGTTCGAATCTCGTAGCTTCAATTTCATCTGGAATTGGGATTATTCATCATGATTAACAATCAGTATTATTTATTTCTAAGAAATTAGTTTGAAAATAATCAAAAGTACAAACAAAAAAAACCGCACCAATGTCACCAAATCATTATACATCCGAATTAGAAAATTATTAGAAAGATTAGATAAGAGTTGATTTATGGAGAGGGACCCTGATTTAGTCTTTTTCCATTTAATGTTTTGGGGAGAGAAGACACATGATCGTTGGGGTGTCTCACAAAACCTCCAAGAGTTTGAAACTTTTCTCAGCAGACCTCTATATATAATTGGCAAATAACTAAAATGCTGGTGAAAGACAAAAAAAAACCCAATTTTCTATTTACGGTTACGTAAATCACCTCCCCCGTATTGAAAGTTTTTTCTCTCAATGACATTTTAATCATTTAACATTTACAGGTACCGTCTGGTGATAAAAGTTCAATGTTTGTGAGGGTTTTGTGAATTATCGAACTTCAAGAGGGGTTAGTAGGATAAAAAATATATATATGTGTTTATCTACAATACCCTCAAACTTCCAAAGGGTTTCTCGGGTTAAAATAGTTTAGGGGGTTATCTGCAACACCCCCAAAAGTTCAAGGAGGATTCTGAAATTAACGTTTTTCTCACTTTCAAATGATAGTCAAGGATTTCTTCAAATTGTGTCATGAAAATCTAAATCTAAATCAAGGATTTCTTCAAATTGTGGCATGGAGAAATACTGAGAAGCATGCATGGGTGTTTTCTGATTAAATGTCTATTTTTATTTCGTCGTTAATTAGCCGAGAAGCAAGAATAAAGCGTGGTCGCAGGAGGCAAATTGTCAAAGGAGGATGGAAAGATATTTTCAGAAGATTCAAAAGTGGGAGAATGTTTAGGAGAAATTGGACTCATTAATATTCCCATCAAATTTGTGGGGCGTAGAGATTCAGTTAGAGGAGAAGATTGTGTGAGCCCAAAATAAAATGGGCAACAACTTAAGTTGCATTTGAATAATGTTTCTGTTGAGGAAGTTGCTGTTGGAATAGATAAAGAAAATATTGAGTTTCTTTCCTATTCAAACTTAATTATTTTGGAAATACAATTTCTTGAGGGGTATATCTGCATATACCTATATTTCTTTCCATATATCTTGAGATATCTTCACATATCTTTTGACTTTCTAGTAATCAACAAAATGTGACTATATCATGTATGAATTTTCTTCCTTCCTTTTGTTTTCCTTTTTCGTTTCACGTTTCCTCCGTCTTTGCTCTTTCCTTCGCGAGTGACGGAATCACGGCAGCAAATATCTCAAGGGAAAATATCAAGATGGCTATAAAAAGGGATCTCAAGGAAGGATGAATAACACAAGAAATCAGTGAGCAATCTTCTCTCTCTCAACAATTCTCTTCAATTTTTCAATTTCTGATTTTATTTTGTGGGGCAAATATCCATTGAGCAAGATACCAGAGTTCGCAGTAAGTTCTGCTACCGGCCTTCTCGGGGGTTCTTACCGCTAGGTGTGGTCGCTTTGAATTGTCTCTGCGAAGGCGGCGACTATTGTTCTAGGGCAGTGATCACACGATTACTCCTTTCTTAAGCTTGCATTTTTAACTTGTTTTAAAATTTAATTTTGATTATTTGCAGTGATTTTATCTAACAATCTAGAACAATAGTTGTTTTCTTAACCCTATAAAATTATCAGTCTAATAGTTGTAATTTTTCAATCTATCAGTTTCATCTCTGAATTTATTTTGTTTTTGTATTGTATGCCTCTATTTATAATCTCCGCTTTGAACTTTGGGTTTTCGCTGCATTTACATATCTGTCTTTCAAATAATAATTTTAATAGAAAAATAAAAAAAATTAAGTTCTGTAACATTGCTTTGTTTTCTTGTTCACTGCCTTTTCGAGCCCGTGGTATTTGTTCTTTGCCTATATCATTCACTTGCCTGCTAAGTTAAAATATTTATTTGCTTAAAAATTTTCCACTCTCCAGTTTTAAAATTTGTCTCTGTTTGCGATCACTGTTCAACATAGATGTCATCTCTGCTTAATACACTTAATTGTATTTATTTGCTTATGTCTTCAAATGCCAGTAAGTGATCTTATATTTTGTATGCTATTTGCAAATACTGAGAATAGTTCTCTCTTTTGTGTATGCCAACATCTCTTCTATAATCCATTTTGTATCTTATATAAGTCAGAGATTTAAGCTTTTCTGCATTCTTATAAGTCTCTGGTCACTGCACAATATCCTTTCTATGTTAAATAAATCTTTGTAGCTTCAATTATCCGATTGAAATTTCTTTAAGCTATCTATTGCTTATAAATATTCTGTTATTATTTCTTGCATATCAGTACTCTTTGCATATCATCTTGTTTTGCAAGCTCATAAACTATATTTTTGAAGACGTAGTTTATTTTAAAACTAACATTACCTGCAAAGAATTATTTGTAGCCTTCTGTATCTTGCTGATAGATTTAGACAGCATACAATTACATATTTATTCATTCTTGATTTGCTTTGTGAACTTTAGTATCTACAGTTAACTTTCCATCATACCTTTCACTGCATAATTTTATAACTCTGTTGTAAAGCAACTTGTGTTTAAAGTTTATAAATTATTTCATATCCAAACATAGTGTTATTCATTTGATATTGCCTTGCAAAGAAATTTTTGTAGTTCTCTGTACCTTTTAATAGATTCAGTGTGTATATAGTTTTGTATTTATCCATTCTTGATAGTATACCATTGTGAGATTTATTTTCTTCAAATTTGTTAGCCATTGTCATTTAGTACTAAGCAAGTATCTCACAAAACAAGTTCCTTTTATAGAACCTCTTGACAATATCCAGACTAGCATTTTTTTCCAGACTTTATGGCTAGTTCCAATCTGTCTAAGTCAGCCAAGCCAGAGAAGTTCACAGGTTTAAATTATAAACGGCGAGATAATCAAATAAAGTATTGGCTTACAACTCTAGGGCTTATTTCTACTATTGGTTCTGACTCTTCTATGTCCATACCCTCCTCATCATCACATGCTGAAGCTACCTCCATACCTACCACATCCTCCACAACTTCTTCCAATTCTCCTAAGGAAATAAACTTCCATTGTTACAATTGTATTCTTAGTTCTCTCTAAGACAAGTTATATGATATTTATTATGAGTATAAGGATGCAAAAGAATTGTGGGAAGCACTAGAATCTGAATACGGTTTAGATGATGCTGGTATAGAATGTTTCTCCTCCTCCTCCTTCAATAAGTTTGTTATGGTAGATAGCAAACCCATCAATGACCAACTTCATGAATTTCAAGACTATATCCGACACCTTTAGTCTAAAGGAAATACTTATACTGAAAATATAAGGTATTTAGTCTTATTGATAAACTTCCTCCTTCTTGGTCCGACTTTCGCTAAGGATCTCCGTCATCTACAAGGTGACCTAACCCCTATGCAAGCTCTCAAAGGTATTAGGATAGAGGATCAACACATGCTAAACTCCAAACTGAAGAATGAAATGAAAGCAAAAGTGAACCTGGTGGAGGATAAGCCTAAAAACTTTAGAAACCCAAATCACAAACCCAAGGGCAAGAACTTCAAGAAGAAGAATCACTCTCATCGTCTATAACCAACATCCCAATCACACTAGAAACCACAAACCGTCCAGCCAAAAGTCTGAGACTAATTTTTGCTATGTCTGTGGGAGAACCAATCATCTTTCGACTCAGTGCTACTACTGAAAGAAAGCTCCTATCAAACTCCTATAGGTGGAAACAGTGGAGAAGCAACTCATAGCGTCAGCATGGTAGAAAATAACTCAGATTCTTTTAGGTTAGCTTCCTCGTCTTATGTAGTTAATTTTACCACTTTTTCTGTTGACTGGTGGTTGGATTCTGGAGCAAACATTCACATTTCTTTCAATCGCTCTTGGTTTTCAGCTTATCAGAAATCAAGTGGAGGAAGCGAAATCATAGCAGATGACTCGACTAGACAAGTAATGGGAAGCGGACGTGTGGATCTAAAGATGACTTCTGGGAAGACTTTGACTCTCCATAATGTCCTACATGTATCATTGCTTCGAAGAAATCTAATTAGTAAATCTATTTTCTTCCTTGCTTTCCTTTTCCTTTTTTTTTGTTTCACGTTTCCTCTATCTTTGCTCTTTCTGGTAATCAACAAAACGTGACTATATCACATATTAATTTTCTTCCTTGCTTTCCTTTTCCTTTTTTTTTTTGTTTCACGTTTCCTCTATATTTGCTCTTTCCTTCACAAGCGATGGGATCACTGTAGCAAATATCTCAACGGGAAAAATCAAGATGGCTATAAAAAGGGATCCTAGGGAAGGCTGAAGAACACAAGAAATTAGTGAACAATCTTCTCTTTCTCTCAACAATTCTCTTCAATTTCTTTAATTTCTGATTTTAATTTGTCGGGCAAATATCCATTGAGCAAGATACCAGAGTTCGTAGTAAGCTCTGGTGCTGACCTTCTCGGGGGGTTCTTACAGCTAGGCGTGCTCGCTTCGAATCCTCTCTGCGAAGGCGGTGACTATTATTTTAGGGCAGTGATCACACAATTATCCCTTTCTCAGGTCTGCATTTCTAACTTGTTTTGGAATTTAATTTTGATTATTTACAGTGATTTTATCTAACAGTTTCAAAGCTAGGTGTGCCGCAACCACCGACGGTTGAGCAGTTGGAACTAGAACGAGATCTTCATGTTAGCGAGTCAAAGGATAAAGGACACATGCAGTTTGGGTCACATGTGTAGCATGGGGATTCTGTACCCAAAATCACTTCAACATATAAAAGGAGGGCTCGAATGCAAAAAGGACAAAGTTCAAGCACTACTGCAATGTTTAGTTCGAAAAAAGGAGTCCAGAGGCATAATAAACATGCACTAAAGTTACAAGAAGACAACTATCAAGTTATAGTATAGTTACAATATCGATCCCACAAGGAAAATGTGTAGCAAAAATTATAAATTGGATCCTAGAATTGTGTGTGGACAAAGAGAAGTGAAAGTGTAGAGATCTAGAGAGTGTGTAATTATTTGCAAATAAAAGAAAACTAGAACAAGCGGGGAGAAAGAGAGTGAACAAATAAAAGAAATCAAAGAATAAAGGAGAGAAATAAACGAAATAGAAAAAAACAAACAAAATCAAGAAGAGAAAAAATAATAAAAAGAGAAAAAATAAAAATAAGTAAAAGATGGAGGAAATCAAGTAGAGAAGATATGAATCTAGAATTAAATCCACTAGTTAATTTTATTTAGGATTTATGAACGACTCTCTTTTATCATATTTTACTTTAGATTTATTAAGCATAGACTATCAAATCACTTAAGGAAAGCATAACCTATCAAATTATCATCCAAACAAAAATATCATTTATGAAAAGAATAACCTATCAAACCACTCAAGATAAGCAAAGATTATTAAATTTTTTTCTACCAATTAGTTCTAGTTGATTATCCTAAACATGATCATTTTAAGCATAAGAGAGCAATCTACAAATCATTAAAAAATTTTAAGCTAGTTTCATACAATTCTAGAACTCCTACAATATTTAGTTACTCATTTTATAAAATATAAATAAAGAACTACAATCTAGACTATAAAGTATAAAAGAAAGAGATAAGAAAAATAAAAACTAACTAAAAAATAAGAACAAGAACAAGGAAATAAAGATCTAAACTATGAGCATAAAGAAAATCTAACTGACAAAAATAAAAGAGCATAAAAGTAAATCTACATTACAAAAAATATAAGAAAATAAATTCTATAAAGCAATAAAATATTAAAAGAGCGTGAAAGTAAATCTACACTAAAAGGCATGAAATAAATTTAATCTACCAACATAAAAATAAAAACTTACCTGGCAAGGGGTTGGCCCCTTGAAAGCAAATCTTCATCAACAATGAAGAAGAAAAGAAAATTAAAAAATAGGAATAAAATTTTTATTAATGCAAACTTAAAAGTTTACAATTTGGAAGACCAAATTAAAGGTCATCCTCTCCAAAAAAGAGTTTATAATATTTTTCACTCTCAAACGCCTCACCCTCTACCCCTGTTTATAGCCTACAACAATCAACAAGAGCCATTGAATTTGGCTTGAGCTTCAAGAAATAAATCTCAGTCATACACTATTTCTGTTACGAACCAATCGGTTGACAATTGATTAGCCCCTTGGTCGGCCCCTTAGTTGATCAATCGATTGGTTCCTAACAGAATTGATTCTTTTATTAACTTGTTGAGCCGATTTTTTCTTGATTCTTTGGGCTTTTGTGGGCTTCCTCTTGGCTTGATCTTGGGCTTCAATAAGTGGTAGAAAAATACAAGAATTTGATTCTTTTTGGCTCTTATTCATTAATTTTTTATTTTCTGCAAATTAAGATAAATAAGCGTTTTTGGTAATATATTTATTCAAATAAAATAGATAATGAGGGTATAAAAGTGTAATAAAATGTGATGATCAATAGGCCAAAGATTTTGGACTATCAGGCGAGTCGAAACGATTCCGAAGCTCGCAAGACATCAAATTTGCGGTATGTATCAATGGATTGGGATTGGTGGAGGTTGGTGATAATAACCAACCCCGCCGACCTCAATGAGTGTCTTAAGTTAGAATTGTCGGGGTTAAGAACCAGCCGACAATCACCGCATCGCCTGAAATTGTGCCAGATAAGAAACCCAACTGTATTTTCTTTGTGAAACGAAATTAAAAAGTAGAGAAATGGAGAGAGTAAAATTAAAGGGTCGCTTTAAAAATTGTTTTGTAGTAGAGGAAGAAGAGGGGGTCTTTCTACGATGTGGGAGCAAAATTTGCATCTCCACGTTCAGTAGTACTCTTTTAACCACATTGATGCTCATTGGTGCAGTGAAAATGGAGCTGTTCAATGGCGTCTTACCAGGATACATGGCCCCTCCGAGCGTCATCGTCGACATATCTTGTGGTCTCTAATTCGCCGGTTGCACAATCAGAGCCACGCTCCTTGGGTATGCCTCGGGGGTAGGAATGAAATTCTAGTTCAACACATAGACCAGTAGTATTAATCCCAGACCAGTTCGCCAAATGATTGATTTCAGGGAAGCTTTAGAAGATTGTGCGGTTTCAGAATTGGGTAGGTTGGGGATTTTAATCCCCTCCACTACTACGATCTCCTTGCAAGTCGGAAGCCAACCATATTTCACAAGATAGAAAATACTAACAATCAAGAAGAAAGAACACTGAGATTTACGTAGTCCGGTCGACCAACTTTGATCTACATTCACGGGGTAACAATACGAGAAATTCACTATGTATCAGGGAGAACTATAAGAGGAACCACTCAACTCTCGTCTCTCAATCTCTCAACCTCACATACGTAATCAAACTCTCATATTCTCTCCAAAGCCCTCTCTTTACAATCTTTTGGACGGACAAAGGCTGCGAAATTCTCTCCTAATATTATTATCTTTTGCACGGATAAAGACTACGAAACCTTACCCTCTCACACACTATTCTTGAATCTGGTTTACGCCATCTGCTGACTTGGATTACAAGAATAGCGGCTCTTTCCTTTTCTCATTTTGATTTTTCCTCTAACAATAGAAAACTATATATATATAGAAATCAAAACTCTGTCTATAGCCTAACTTCCTAATTAGAATAGGATTCAAATTTCTCATCATGATGAGATCAAATCTCCTAATCATGATAGACCTCAAACCCTATCTAATTTTTATAAAGTTATAAAAAAATCAAAGACACAATCCCAACAGGCTAATGAAGGACCTAATTTTACTTGGGGAAATAACAGAGAAGATGAAGGGATGGTTCATGCAAGACTAGACAGAGGTGTCGCAAACAACAATTGGCGAAGTCTATTCCCCTACTGCATCTATTTTGAACTTGGTCTCATCCTCCTCGGATCATTGCCCTCTTTTACTGAAGCTAGAAAACACCAAAGGTAGGCAACCAAAAAGACATCGAATCACACGGTTTGAACAAGTATTGGTGAAGGATCCAAGAATGTGGTTTTCGAGAACTGGCAGCGAGGAACGAGGAGATACAAGATGGAGGTTTTACATGACTCTATTAGTAATTGTAGAGCAGGTTTGTCTTGCTGGAATTCTTAGGTTTTTGGCCAAATACCAAGGCAAATACGAGAGATGAAGAACGAGCTTCAGCGTGTTGAATTTACTCCCCTACGTCCAGAAAAGAAGTATCGAAGAGGTTGATTGAACTTTTGGAGAAAGAAGAGACATACTGGAAACAACGTTCACGAACATCGTGGTTGATGGACGGCAACAAAAATACCTCATTCTTTCATGCTAAGGAAAGTGAACGAAAGAAGCAAAATTGATCAAGGTTATGGAACAATTCAGGTGACTGGAAGAGGAAGGATAGAGAGGTCGAGGAAATAGAGGTTCAATATTTTGAGGCTTATTCGAGGCAAGAGGTAGCATAGGATCTCAAAGGATCTTAGACGGAGTGCAAAACCGTGTTACAACCGAGATGCACTCTGATTTGATGAAATCATTCACTCGTGAGGAAATCAAACAAGCTCTCGATGATATGCAACCTTTGAAATCTCTAGGAGCTGATGGTATGACTGCTAGTTTTTTTAAAAAATTATTGGCATATTCTAGGAGATGACGTATGCAATGCTTGTTTAGAATTATTTAATAGTGGTTCTATGTATCGCAAATTAAATTATACTCACATTGTTTTGATCCCAAAAGTGAAGAAAGCAGAGAAAATGACAGAGTTCAGACCAACCGTCCATGTAATGTGATCTACAAGATTATTGCAAAGACTTTGGCGAATAGGATGAAGCATATGCTAAAGTTTATCATCTCAAAGAACTAGAGTGCTTTTGTGCCTGCAAGACTGATAACTGATAATATCTTTGTGGCTTTTGAAGTCATTCACTATCTGAAGCGTAAAAGACAGGTACGAGGGGACAAATAGCTTTGAAATTAGACATGAGCAAGACATATGATGGAGTCGAGTGGGGTTACCTGAGAAGTATGATCCTCAAGTTGGGATTTTGTCAGCAATGGTTTCAGCAAATCATCGGATGCATTTCTGAAGTCTCTCTTTTTCTGTTCTTATTAATGGCGAATCTAAAGGATTATTTACTATTTCAAGAGGGCTCTGTCAGGGGGATCCTTTGTCTCCATATTTGTTCCTTACCTGAGCAGAAGGCTTTTCAGCAATATTGTTAAACTTGGCAGAATCAGAAAAGAAAATTCATGGTGTGACAATTTGCAGAGGCGGTCCAGTAATCTCACAACTTTTCTTTGCGGATAAAGTCTTCTTTTTGCCAAAGCTACTATGGAGGAGTGTCAATCTATCCTTAACTTACTTCAGATTTATGAAGAATGTTCATGCCAAAAAATTAATGTGGAGAAATCATCATTAGTTTTAGCAAAATACTTCTTCAAATACAAGGAGCAGAATTTGTGATTTTTTGGGTGTGTAAAGGTCCTCAAACCATGGTAACTATCTTATATTTACTGACTTTGATTGGCAGGTCAAAAAGAATTTTGTTCAGTTCAATTAGAGACAGAGTGTGGAGAAAAACTTCAGGGATGAAAAGAGAAGTTACTTTCAAGATCGGCAAGAGAAGTTTTAATAAAGGTAGTTGCTCAAGCAATTCCCACTTATGATATGAGTGTGTTTCAATTACCAGTGACTTTTTGTGATGAACTCAATTCGGTGGTGAGCAAATTTTCATGGGGTCAAAGAGGAACAGAGAGGAAAATCCATTGATTGGTAAAAAAAAAATGCGATTCAAATTGGATAGGCGGAATGGGTTTTAAGGATCTTCAATCCTTCAACTTGGTGATGCTTGCTAAATAGGGATGGAGGCTTATCGTCAATGATTCTTCACTTTTTCTTCAAAGTGTTCAAGGCTCGATATTTTTTGAAAACTTCATTCATGGAAGCAAGTATAGGCAATAATCCTTCATTTTCATGGAGGAGCATTATTGAAACACGACCAATTTTAATGAAGGGTTTGGTATGTAGAATTGGTAACGGGTCCAATGTTCACATATGCGAAGATCCATGGATCTTTGATGATAACAGGTTGATTAACGTCAGTCAAGGCTCAATGCCTCTTAACACAATAGTGAATGCTTTGTTTGTTCCGTGCTCGAGGACATGGAATAGTAATTAGTTGGTGAACAAAGTTTTTGAATCAGTAGTTGTGGAGTGAATCTCGCATATACAAATTAGTAGACGACGTGCGAGTGATTCAATTAGATGGGCAAAAGAACCTAAAGGTATTTTTACTGTCAAATTTGCCTATGTGATATCGCGCGAGCTGTAGTATGAAGAAGTTTCAATCAATTTGGCATTGCAAAGTGCCAAAAAAGGTTAATGTGTTCTTGTGGCGTATTACTAAAGATATTATACCCTCTCATATTAATCTAATCAAAAGGGGGAGTACAATGTGATATTTCTTATCAGGTTTTCCAAGATGGTTTGGAGGACTCCTTTCGTATCATGGTCGTGTTCATCAACCGCAAGCTACTAATTTTGTGACTTTGGGTGACCTTGTGGAGCATGTATGGAGACTCTTACCTCACTTGTTGGATTTATTTTCTATAGTGGCTTGGAAGCTATGGAATAATAGGAACGCACTGTGCTTTGAGGAAAAGCAAGAGACGCGCGGCGTAAAATTTTTTTTTGAAAGTATCATTGTGTACCTTAATGAATATCGAGGAGCTAACACAACCAATCCGCGCACCTCAGTAAATAGGATAGTGAGTTGGCGACATCCTGACTCAGGCTACTACAAAGTCAATACTGATGGTGCCTTTTCAACAGATAGAGGACATTCAGGCATCGGTATCGTTGTTAAGGATGATCATGGCCGAATTATTCAGAGCAAAAGAAGCAAGATTCTCCAGAATTCAAGTAGAGAGCAAATCCCTTCTAGTGATCCAGGTTTATTCAGAGCACAGGTCCTTGTATGACTAGCTTTGGAACCTTAGTTACGGATATCAAGCTCAGGGCCCAAGATATTCGTTATTGCTTTTTCTCTCATACTAAGAGAGACTAGAATAGGACAGCTCATTGTCTGGCTCAACAAGATTTATTACTTTAAGATGTTTGTATTTGGTTGGAGGAAACTCCTCCTTTTCTCAATTCCACTGTAAGAAATGATTTGAATTCTTGATCTAATAAAATTATGATGTTTTGTACTCTTTTTCTTTGACTAAGGTTTTATCCCACTGGGTTTTCCTTGGCAAGTTTTTAACGAGGTAGCTCATCTTTCCCTTCCAAAAAAAGGATTTAGGATTTGAACTTGAGTTGAAGGCATTATTTGTTTATAGTAAGGATTTGGAGTTAAAGTTAAAGTGTTACTTGTTTAGGACTATGATTTGTGTTAATATCTAATATTGCATTTGGATTCAATAAATTGATTTCATATAACAGAATTCAATTCTGAATTTCAAATTTTTTTAATTTTCAAGGTGATATCTATAACTTCCTATGTTTCATTCGTTGTTAGTAAATTTTAGATGTATATAGTTTTTCAAAAATTTTAGATTTTCAGGGTGTTTTATAACTTACATATTTTCTGAGGGTTGTTTGTGGTTTCTAATTTTCTAGAGGTGCAGTTGTAATTTCATATTTTAAAGGATGTTTGTGAATTTTAGTTTTTGGGGTCTTTTTGGATTTTCATTGTGTTTTTGTAACTTTTATATTTTCAAGGAGACAGTTTGTAATTTTTAGATTTTTAGAATATTTGACCTTCTTATATTTAAGATGTTTTCGATAATTTTTCATATTTTGAAGGAGTTGTTTGTTATTTTGAATTGTTTGGGTGATGTTTATATTTTCATATACTTAATGGTCTGTTTTTAATTTTCACTTTTTGTTGGAACTATTTGTAAGGGGTTGTTTGCAACTTTAAAATCTTTCAATAACTAATTGAAATGTTAGAGTTTTAAGGGTTTTTCTAATGAGTGCCCGTGGGCACTCGTTAGGTGATGATTGACCTAATTTGCACTAATTACTCTTCTTAACTCTCCTCTCTCTTTCTCTGCTCACGGGTACTTGTTAGAAAAATCTTTTCAATTTTAGCGACTTAATTTAAGGATCTCTATATTTTTACTTGTTAGAAAACCTAAATTCCCATTATACTCTACATATTCTAATGAGAAAAGTCTTAAAGAAACTCCAAGTTTAAATCAATGGATTGTGTGGTACTCTCTTCCCTTTTCTTTAATAATTCATAATCTTGATTTGATATCTATATTTTAAAACTTTCCATCCATCATTATAATTCTTAATCTAATATAAATATAAAAATTAAAATTCTAAATATCTAGTTTGATATTTAATATTTCAACTTTTCGAGAAGATTATTAAGATTTTAATTTAATACAAAGTTTTCAAATTTTATTAATATTTAAAGATTGTGAGGATATTTATGTAATCAAGGTAAATTTTACGGTAAAAGTTAATTAGGAAAAATATATATGGTGACGACATTTTGCAAAATGAGTTGCCAACTCATTGACATGTGAGCCCCCTGCTAGTCACTTTGGTTGGGGGGCTCATATGTCATAGAAGCTAGCGGCTATTTTACAAAATGGGGCTGTCATCTCGATGTCCTCAAGTTAATTATATTCCTTGTTTACTATTTGGTTATAGTCTTCGTCATTTGCAAGTTTTAATTATATAAATAAAAATGATAATTAAATAATTTATCAAAATAATAACTTACTAATTGTATTATCGTTATGTTTTTAATATTTATTATATATACATAATATATAACCTCATGCCATAATCCTAATATTAGTGATTTTGTTAATTCTTAACGCAATTTGATGGAACGGATGCTGTTTATTGCTTAAAGCCCAAGTCCCAAACAAATATTATTGGAAAGTTCAGGTAAGATCTGCTTCCTGCCATGTGTATTGGGCTTGATATAAACATTAATTAGGCTTGAGAGTGGGTTAGCCCAATGCCCACCCAAATATGAACCCAACCATACCCAACCTAACCCAAATCTGCTTGATGTTTGATTAATGTGCATACAAAGAATTTTATATACACCTGAAAGATACATCCGAATTGATAATCACAACTGATTATTGTCTACATTATCATGGAATCTTCGTGGGAGAAAAAAGTAATAAGATATTTTGAAGACATGTGATAAATTTATGTATTATTTATTTTCAGTTGAGAATAGTTAAAAGTTTGTCCAGAAACTCATGATCTGATCTCCCACCAACTTACTTGTCCATGTTAGGATTCAATGACCATAGCAAATTTCGTGTCATTTTCTTAGACTTAGCTAACTCATGTTTCAAATTTGACTGTATAGTTTGGGTCAATTTTTTGTGTAACAATCCCTTACCAACTTTAGACCTTGCGCAATTTATACATGCTAATATAGTACTGATGTAAGCTTGAGTTTGTCCGAGTCATCGCATTAGAATCTTAGGAATGAAGCAAGTCAATAAACGACACATGATTTTGACTAATGACAAGATATAGAGTCAAGCTTGCTTGTTCAAGGGGTTAATATATTAAGCTTAATCCAAATCAAACGTGTAGAGAATGCTTTTCTTTTTAAATCGTAATCGTCTAGAATATAATTCATAGGAATGTGACATTAGTTATCTTATAAAGAATTAATAATCACCCCCTATAGTATTAAACTATTTTATTGACATTTATACCCTCTGAACTACACATAATATTTCTTTTCCCCCCTCCATGATAACATTCATCTTTGGACTTCAAGTTCATGGGGAAAAAAACTAAGTGTCCCGAGTTTTATAGGGTTTAATTAAGTCTATGAGATACAAATTACTACATCATAGTCGTGTATACAGAAGAATGCAAATCTCATCAAAAACTCCTCACTCTCCCGGAGAAACTAGAGGGGCGAATCACCAAAATACCTCCCTCCATTCCCCCGGAATGGTAGCTAAGCCGCCTCTTATGGGAGGTTCTTATTGGGGTTGGAGAGCCCCATTAGAGTGATGTACTACGCTTGATCTACTGGAACCCAATTGACTCAAAACAATTAATTATATTTGGGTCATAAGTCCCAACATATTTAATCATCTATCCATCTTACTCCACCTGTCTGATAAAAGACTAAAGCCCACTTCATGACTCTTTTCAAACTATACTCCACACAATCGAGACAACTCTTTAGTTCTTATAGAATTTGGACTCCATATAGATGGTATGCTTGTAATTAGTCTTATAATTAATGGATCATGATGTTTAAAAAAAGCGTTGAGTATTCATGTGTGAGCATAGTTCCACAATAAATATAATAAGAAAGGGTATGCGTTTAAAATAGAAAGCATTAGTTAATACCTATTAACTATAGTTTTTGAATTAAAATTGATTCGCAGTCCTTATTTAAGGCCCATTAACTCTAAGTTAGAATGATTTATCCCTATCAATTACTACATGCAATTAAGACAATATATAATCTCATCACAAAAAAACTATGACAACGAGAAACCAAATCCGGTCAATTGATAAAGACTAATAACATGTGACTAAATACGATCCGGGCACCACAAGAAATGAGGAAAAATGACGTACAACCAAAGAATAAAGTTCTCTCAATATTAATACAAACACAAGAAAAAAACAGTTAACCGGTTTCTAAGGTCAGCCCATGTGGATGTGGAATAAGGACCAATCACGACCGTACACAGTTGAAGACTCTACGATGTACTTGCTGATCAAACCGGGTAGGTCACAAATCACTTTCGGTAACTGACCCGGTAACAAACCCTGCCTTCTGAGCATGTCCTTGGAGTCCCACAAGAAAGAACCAGCAAAATGCATTTAAAATTCTTTGTGTAAGTTGCAATTATTATGCTGGAACGGCAAGCCTTTCGCACAAACACAGAAATTGCAGTGAAAATAATATTAAAATAATAATAAAAAAATAAATCAAAAATAAATTAGAAAACACGCAATACTATAGTGGTTCAGATAAAAATACTATGTTCACTTTTTCTTCTCACGAAGTGTCTTTCTCATTATGACCAGAGTTTATCTGAATCATACCCCGATTCAGTAAGCCTACAAAGATCGCACCCTGGAATCTACCCGAAACCAATCGTCTAACCTAACTCCTCACAAATGAGTAACACCTAGCCCTAACTAGTCTCAACCATCAATTATCACCGGCTTGAGTATACCAAAAAATAAGAAAAAAACCAACCAAAAAAGTAGTTTAAGCACAAATCACAAAGATCTTACAGCCTTTTTTTAAGCAAACTGTTCTTCAAAAGAATAGAAGCGAAGCTCGATGAAGGAGCGGTGACGATGTTGAATCCAAGGGCAACTCTCCTCGCTAAAACGATCTGAAGATGACGAGTGCAACGATAAAGAGTTTAACGAGGCTATGGGGTTGAATCACAAATCAACTATTCACACAAATCCTAGAATAACATGTCTCTCCTTTTCTCAATGCAAGAATCTCTCCAAAATATGATCTCTTCATATCTTATATAGCCTTTGATAATAAAGGAAACATATATAAGAATCATAGTAGAAATTGAAGATGAAAGGGATCGACAAAGGGTTGAGATTAAAACTTCAAATCTGCCAAAATATGTTGCCACCATCGATGGTACCCTATAATCCATCGATGAGCTAAAATCTGGTTTTTGAAATTCATCCAATGTGCACTGCAGTCCATCGATGATATAGCTTGACCATCGATGGTCTCCAGTAGTCCATCGATGATTCTGAATCATATTTCTATTTTTTTCCGATTGTGCATTATAATCCATCGATTGTATCATGACCATCGATGGTGTCCTCATGACCATCAATGGTGTGTGATGGCTGAAATCAACATGGATGCTTATTTTTGCATCGTTTCACCTCATCTCTTTTGTATACCTGTTTATACCTGAAATATATCATATTAAATAATCATTAGTAATAAATAAGAGTTTGTTATTACTCAAATAAAAGATATTGTGCGATCAACGTTCTAAGAATCTCTATTTTTACAATAACAAAACTCAAAATTTGAAATATAGAAATATATACATTGTGAGATATATATTCAGCAAATAAAGCATATGAACACTTTTCATGCAAAGGAAAAAGATATGCAAAGCTCCCCCTACATTCGTCCATTCATGAAAGTATAAACATGTACAGGTATTGTAAAAGTTCTCCTAAAATAATACATTGAGTGTTTAAAAAATTTTAAAAAATACTAAAACATGAAACCATTTGGAAAAGAAACTCTTTATGATGAACAAGCTTACTCATGTAATTTTAAATTTTCAAATTTCCACTGTTCTTCTCCTTTTGTTATTAGCAAAGATGAAAACACACCAATGGGTATACTCTATACTCAAAAATTAAGATAAAAATTATCCAAAGGTGTAAGGAAGAGAAATACACACCAGTTCATAAAGAGATTTATAGAAAAATAGCACAATAGATTCAAATATAACTTCAAAATACACGAAACACGTACAAAAGTCATATTAGAAGTCACACATAAAATGATAAAATATCATAGAAAAGTTTGTAAAATAAATGATAAAAAGCTTATATTAGTTTATAAAACAAATTCAGATATATCATATATAGTTTTGAGCTTTGTAACACAACTTGAATTATCTCAACCTTAGAACTAAGAATCAAAATCTCACCTATCACCTCAACCATATAGGATTTTTAAAAGGAAGAACGATAGAGTTTGGTGGTGATATACACCATCTCTAAATATAGGAAATATTTAGTATATGATGGATACCCTTTGAGATATTCTCAAAAATATCCATGAATGCGGGTTTTGGACCATATTTTAACAAATACACTCAATTTTGTCATAGATTTGAGAGTGTGGATCTTTGGTCATCTTTTCACAACTACATTCTTTTGCTTGAAATTTTTATAGCACAAATGTACTTTGTACATGTAAAAAATTGGTGGTGAATTCAAGTCTAAAAATAAGCTCAAACTTTGTGATATATCCAAGAATATTTTATGAACAACATATAAAACTATTTACCACTATTTCATAACATTAAACATGATAAGGATAAAACTAAGTGTGTGAAAAATAATATGATAAAGTCTCGTGAAAACAATGTGTTAAGCAATCATATTTTATCAACTATGTGTACATATAATATGTCTATAGATGTGAAAACAATATGTGAACCTGTATGATATAATCAAACCTATATACCAAAAGAACAACCATAAAAAGAAAACCAAAAAAAAAAAAAAAAATGAAGAATTTTTATGTGCATACAACAGTCAGTCAACATGCTAGATATTAGGAGATAGAATGCCTACATCTTATCTTTATCTAGTGAAGCGATCTTCGAGCAAAGATTTTATAAAAATATCTACAAGTTGTTGATCAGTAGGAACAAACTCAATCTAAATGTTCTCTTTAGCAATGTGATCCCTAACAGTGATGTCGAACATCCTTATATTTTGTGCATGAATGATAGGCTGGGTTATTACTAAATCAATAGCACTTTTTTTGTCACACCTAAAAGAACTTTCTTTAAGGTAATGTCGTAATCCTGAAGGGTCAAAGATATCCAAAGGGCTTGTGAACAACAACTACCTAATGTAATATACTCGACTTTAGTAGTTAATAAAGCTACAGTTTATTTCTGCTAGACCAAGATACTACATATTGTCTTAAAAGATATACTATTTCACTAGTATCTTTTCTATCAATATGACACTCAACATAATCACTATCGAATATCTAACTAAATTAAAAGAATTACACATAGGAAACTATAAACTGAATTTTTGCATTCCAATTAAATATCAAAAAATGTATTTTCTGACTTTCAAATGTGATTCTTTAGGATTAGCTTGAAACCTAGCACACAAATACACAGAAAACATAATGTCAAGATGAGAAGCAATAAGATATAAGAGACTACCAATCATTCCTCTGTATCTCTTTTTATTAATTGACACTCCTATTTCATCCTTAGTAAACTTTGTTGAAGGATTCATTGAGGTTGAAGTAGCTTTCAAATTAGCTATACCAAACTATTTTAAGAGTTCTTTCACATACTTCTCATGTGATCTAAACACTCCATCATTTGTTTGCTTCACTTGAAACCCTAAAAGTATTTTAGCTTTCCCATCATGCTCATTTCAAACTCTTTGCATCAACTTTTCAAACTTATGACAAAGATCTTTATTAGTAGCTCAGAAAATAATATCATCAACATACACTTATATAATAAAGATATCTTTATCAATAAATTGAACAAATAAGGTATTATCGGCAAACCCTTTTAAAATTATTTTTGAGTAGATAAGAATTAAGATGATTATACCAAGCTTGACATGCTTGTTTAAGACTATACAAATCTTTATCTAACTTGTATACATGATCTAGAAAAGCATGATCAATGAAACCTGCGGGTTGTTCTATACAAACTTCTTCCTTCAGGTACCTATTGAGAAAGGTATTTGTACATCCATTTGATAGAGCTTAAAGTCTTTATAACAAGCAAAAGCAAGCAGAATCCTGATGGCTTCAAGTCTAGCAACTAGAGCAAAATTATTATCAAAATCGATCTCCTCTATTTGGTTGTAATCTTTAGCAATAAGTCTAGCCATATATCTCACAACATTACCCTTTTCATCCAATTTATTTTTAAAGACACATTTAGTTCCTACAATAAGAATGAGAATTTTTCTAACCTGTATTTCTCACATTTTTTTGGTTCAATTTCAGAAATAAAATTCACATAAGCACAGAATTCAACTAGAAAAGAATGAGAATTTTTACCTTCACCTACATTTGTGGTTGTCATTGAGCAATAATAATCGTTCAAACGAGTAAGTGGTTGACGATTCCTTCTTGGATGGTCTCTTGT
Source organism: Asparagus setaceus (assembly GCA_012295165.1). Lineage (NCBI taxonomy): Eukaryota > Viridiplantae > Streptophyta > Magnoliopsida > Asparagales > Asparagaceae > Asparagus > Asparagus setaceus. Next base: position 24,778,808 of record CM022710.1, read on the forward strand.
TGAAACAAGTTGCTGATTTTATAAATTGGTTGAATCTTGAGTGTCCACTGATGCTTCGGGAGGTGCGTCTTCAGTTCTGTCCTTTGTTTCGTTATTCTTGTCATTTGTTTCCTCCTGAGCTTTCTTCTCACTTTTCACCAAAGACTTCTCTTGTTCAGCATGATCATTTAGATTCATCACAAGGGGGTCATCTACATTATTAACCAAAACAGTAGATGTGTAAGTTTTATCAAATTTAACATGGATAGACTCTTCAAAAATTTTAGTTCTTTTGTTATACGCTCTATAAGCTTTACTACAAGAAAAGTATTCTAAAAATACACACTCATCAACTTTAGAATTAAATTTTCCTAGTTGGTCTTTCGTGTTTCAAAGATATCATTTACAACCAAAAATACTGAATATGTGAAACATTTAGAGATATTTGATAATAAAGCTCATAAGATGTTTTATTTAACATTGGCCGAAGATAAGCTCTATTACTCACATAGCATACTGTATTAATTTCCACAGCCTAAAAGTGCTTTGGCAACTTATACTCATGTAACATAGTTCTAGCCTTTTCTTGTAAAGTCCTATTCTTTCTCTCAACAACCCTATTTTGTTGTGGGGTTCAAAGAGAAGAATACTCAAGAGTGATACATTTGTTATCATAAAATTCTTCAAAAAATTATTTTCAAATTCTCCTCCATGATCAGATTCAATAGAATGAATAGGGAGGCTTTTTTCAACTTTTTTTTAAAAAATTTAAAAGTAGTAACATGCAAACCTCTAACTAATTCTTTCTTTGAGAGTTTTAATAATAAACTCATGCTTGCATGTCCAAATCTCCTGTGCCAAAGCTCACCATCCTCTCCTCCTGCAATCAAATATTTTACAGTGTCAGATTTTATATCATTGAAGTTTAAAGTATACACATTAGCATGTCTATTTCTTGTAAACACAATCGATCCTATTTTTTATTAATAATTTTGCACGCAGTAGATTCAAAAAGAATAGACATACCTTTGTCACAGAGCTGACTAATAGAAATAAGACTATGCTTTCATTCATCAACAAGTAAAACTTTAAGGAGTTTAAAAGAATCATTACCTATATCACCAACTCATATAATCGTACCTTTGTCATTATTCCCAAAAGTCACTTCTCTACCTTTCTTTTTATCGAAACTAAGAAGCAAGTCTTTTTTACTTGTCATATGTCGAGAGCATCCAAAATGTAAATACCATGTACATCCTTATTCCTTCGATCTCCACTGAGCTTCATTATCTGAATTTTCACTATATGAATCTTTCACAATTTAAACATTCGCCATAAGACAATGACTTTTATCATTAACATTTGAGTCATCATCTGAATCTTCTTCTTCACTCAAGAAATCCCATTATGTTGCCTTGATGCTTTTATTCTTTCCTTTGTAATGATTCTTGTTGAGAGGGAATTCGTTTCTGTAATGTTCAGATTTCCTGCAACGATGATAAATAACTTCAGAATCTGAACTTCCACATTTAGTTTTCCTTATCTTTGTGAAACTTTGATTATGTTTATTTTGCATGAACTTTTGCCCGTCTTTTATCTTTAGAAATGATTTGATTCCTTTAATTATCAATCCCATCTCACTCTCATTATTTTTTTCAGAGTCTGAGCCTGATTCTTTCTTCTTCTTGGATCGGGATTTCTCCTTTTTGGCCTTTAGGACTAACGACTTTTTTTTGGAATCATCTTTAGAAGCATCTTCTCCCTCTTTTAATCAAACTTCATATGTGAGAACATTACTTGCAAGATCTTCAAGAGTTAACTTAGAAAAAGTTTGCAATTCCTCAATAGCCATTACCTTTGGTTCCCAATCCCTTTACAAAGAACAGACTATTTTTCTGCAAAGCTCTTTGTATTGTACTTCTTTCCCAACACTTTGGATTTGTTCACAATATTAGTGAATCGTGTGAACATATGTTGAATACTTTCCGAGTTCTTCATCTTGAAATTCTCATATTTGCTGACTAGCATTGTGAGTTTCTCCTCCTTTACTTGTGAAGTTCCTTCATATGTAACCTCCAGTGTTTTTCAAATTTTCTATGCAATAGAACAATTAGAAATATGATTAAATTCTTCAGCAGTTAAAGAATAGTATAATGCATTCATAGCTTTAGCATTCAAAGAATAAAGTTTTTTTATCCTGTGGTGTCCACTTATCCCTAGGCGTGACAGCAAAAACCCCTTCCACAATAGTAGTAGGTTCATTGTAGCCATGCTCTACACTATTCTAAACATCAAAGTCAGTGGATAATAAAAAAAACTCTAATGCGTGCTTTCCAGTAAGTGTAGTTTGTTCCATTGAAAAGCGAGGGTCGGTTTACAGTGTGTCCCTCAGAAAAAGCTGTTGCGACAGTCAAACTTGACATCTCTATCCTAGGTTGTGAATCCTAAAGATAGGCAATGAGCCTGTGATACCACTTGTTAGAACTGAGATGCAAGCCTAGAGCGGGTGAATAGGTTTGCTATCATTTTTCACATAAACACAAAAAATGCAGTAAAAATAATGTCAAAATAATAGAGAAAAAATAAACCAAAAATAAAGTAGAGAACACACAAGATTTTATAGTGGTTCGGATAGAAATCCTACGTCCACTTTTCCTTCTCACAGAGGGGCTTCCTCACTATGACCAAAGTTCATTTGAATCATACCTCGATTCAGTAGGCTTACAAAAATCGCACCATGGAATCTATCCGAAACCAGTCGTCGAACCTAACCTCATAGATAAGTAACATCTAGCCCTAGCTAGTCCCAACCCCTAATTATCACCGGCTTGAGTATGCCGTAAAAATAAGAAAAAAATGAACCAACCAAAAAATAATTTAAGCACAAATCAAAAAGATCTTACAGCTCTTTTTTAAGCAAACCATTCTTCAAAAGAATAGAAGCAAAGCTCGATGAAGAAGCAGTGACAATGTTGAATCTAAGGGCAACTCTCCTTGCAGAAATGATCCGAAGATACTGAGTGCGACGAGAAAGAGTTTGACGAGGCTCTAGGGATTGAATCACAAATCAACTCTTCACACAAACCCTAGAATAAAATCTCTCTCTTTTTCTTAATACAAGAACCTCTCCAAAATATGATCTCTTCCTATCTTATATAGTCTTTGATGATAAAGGAAAGATATATAGAAATTATAGTAGAAATTGGAGATGAAAGGGATCAACGAACGGTTGAGATTTAAACTTTAAAACTGCCAAAATATATCGCCACCATTGATGGTAAAACACAATCATTGATGGTCTCCTATGCACCATCGATGGTACCTTGTAATCCATTTATGAGCTGAAATCTAGTTACTGGAATTCATCGCACTGTAGCCCATCAATGATATAGCTTGACCATCAATGGTCTCCTGTAGTCCATTGATGGTTCTAAATCATGTTTCTACTTTTCTCCGATTATACAGTATAATCCATCGATTGTATCATGACCATCGATGGTGTCCTTGTGACCATTGATGGTGTGATGGCTGAAATCAACATGAATGTTGCTTTTTGCATCGTTTTGCCTCATCCCTTTTATATACCTGTTTATACCTGAAATATATCATCTTAATTAATCGTCAGTAACAAATGAGAGTTTCTTATTACTCAAACAAGAGATACTGTGTGAACAACATTCTAAAAAATTATTCTGTTGTATGGATATTCTTTGGATATTCTTTTTTTCAATACAGGAATCGAACCCAAAATTTTGGAAGCTATATTGAAATCTCCTAGCTATCCGAGTCACCCATAGTTTCTCTATGTATAGATATTCTTAAGGCTATCTGAGATTCATTTATTTTGATATTTTGTAAAATTCTAAAGTTCTTCATATTTAATCAATGAAGCGGTTTACGCCCAGATGCTAAAAAGCCGAAACGACTCTGTATTTTGAAATTTTTTGCCATTTTGCTGTCGCAACTACAATAAATTCAGATCACCTATCATATCTTTATATTAGTGAAATTGATGACTCAATGTAATCAATGTCTTTCGAGTCTCGTAACATCAATCATGAGAAGCAATATCTTTCGAGTCTCGTAACAAAATGCGCTCTTCAAATTAAACTCTACAATATGATCTCATACGCCACATATCTTCTACATTTAACTCATTAGATTATAGCTTTTATCACCTAAAAAGCACTAGCCTCAGAGGGGTTCTGGCAGAGATCAAACTCCTACCTCTCACACTCTTTCAATGAGTGCATGTTGTTCGATCACTAGAACAACATCGGTATACCTTTCCAAGACTGACTTCTTCTTGAACTTTAATTCTATTATTTGGATGCTGCCACAATCCAAACCATTTATTTTAGAATAAATAAATAAACAATAAAAAAACAAATTAAGGACCACTAAAACAAAAGTGATAATCTATGAGATCCTTTTTTGTCACCTCGTGACACATTCACATTTTTGTGTCACACAAATAGAGTATAGCACAATTTAAAAGCGTGGATAGAGCATGTGTGGAGAGTGCCTCTCAACACGTATAGAGAAGTATGCGTATCAGCGTGATGTAGTCTCTAGAAGTAACTTGTTTAACTATAGACTTTTTGGTTAACTCACTGCCAAAAATGATTAACCATTGTTCCACTAGAATTCCAAAACCTACTATTTAAAGGATTCAGATCTTCTCTACTATCAAAAAAATAGTGGAGGGATCACTACTTAATCACAACCATTGATTATTCAGTATGTGATTAAGATTTTTTCTTTGAGTGCAAATTAAGAATGAGTTCAATTCACGGGGGTATGGTGAGTGTTAGATTTAGATTGTATTACAATCACCCACTATATAATCAATGGGAATTAAAAGTAGTGATCTCTCTACTATTTTTTTGTAGTTGAGGGGATCGGACTCTATTTAAATCTATCAATATGTCCTCATGTGTCAGATGTGTGACTATTAGCCTTTTTAATTTTATTTTAATTTGAATCGATGACACAAATATGTGTTGTGACTTGCGATACTTTTTTATTTTTGTTGCTGTTGTTCAATCTTTTACAATTAAAACAACACTTCTATATGTCCATGTTTGGATTCGAGACATGTTTTATTCTAAGATTATTTAACTCACTATAGTCCTAGATATTATAATATAGGAGACTATAGTGAGTTAAATTTTAATAATCTGTGTGGTTCAATTTATTATTAACACCTCTAACACATATGTTATGTTTGGAAACTTTTCATTATAAAGTGGTATATGATTAGAACATTACTGCAATGTCCACAATATCCTTCCTCCTACCCGCCAAATATCAGATTTATCAAAGGAGCCTAGTTTCCAAAATAAAACATTGATATTTTTTATACTGGCAACTCTTTAGGAAAAAGCTTACTTAGGCTTAAAATAAACCATACCCTAAGTGTTGGATTTGAGATGTAAGCCTAGAGGGGGTTGAATAGGGTTGCTATCATTTTTAAATAAAAACACAAAATATACAGCAGAAGGATAAAATAAAAGCAATTAATGATAATTAAATACAAACAGCAACCAACTAGGAACACCTAAGATTTTATAGTGGTTCGGATAACAATCATACGTCTACTCTTTCTTCTTGCGAAGGGGCTTTCTCACTATACAAAGAGTTCTCCTGAATCACAAACTCGATTCAGTAGACTTACAAGACCGCACCCTAGAATCTACGTACCCAAAACTAGTCGTATAACCTAACTCTCCACAATGAGTAACACCTAGCCCTAGCTAGCCCAACCCTTAATTATCTGGCTTGAGTATGCCATAAATATAAGTTCAAACTAAAACCAACACAAACAGTTATAGCTTAGAAAATCAAGAAAGATCTTACAGCCCTTTTGTTAAGCAAACTGTCATTTGATGAATATAAACATAGCTTGATGAAGAACGGTATAGAGAATCAAACCAAGAGCAACTCTCCTTACTGAAGCGATCCGAAGATATTGTGTATGACGAGTAAGAGTTTGTCAAGGCTTTGGGGGTCAAATCCTTCAATGAAATCTCTCACAAATTAAAACCCTAGAACCCTTCTCTTCTTTCTCTCTTTCAATGATATAAACTCCGCAATAGGTCAGGAAAGAGATATTTTAAATGTGGTAGAGATTGGAGATATATGAAACGACAAATGGCTGAGATTAGATATGAAAACTTGTAATTCTACCATTTTTACCATCGATGGTGCCTCTTGTTCATCGATGGCGTCAAAGCTCCATTGATGGTTGAGAGGCCCATCGATGACATAAAAGTCTCTGGCGTAAAAATTACCATCGATGGTTAGGAGGCTAAAATTAGCTTTTAAGCTGTTTTCGCTTTGTTTCACCTCGTATACTTCTTATACCTGTATTTACCTGTACTATATCATCTCAAATAAATATTAGTACCAAATGAGAGTTTGTTATTACTCAAATAAAGAAAATTGTATAGACTTCGTCCTAACAATCTCTCTCTTTTGATAATAACAAACTTGAAATTTAAAATACCAAAATACATATTTGAGATATATAAACAGCAATAAGAAGCATAAATATACTCTTATGCAACAAACAAATGATATGCAAAGCTTTCTCTACATTCATGCATTCATGAAAAGTGTAACCAAGTATAGGTATTATAAAAACTCCCCCTAAAATAATGCATTGAGTGTTTCAAAAAATAAAAATAAAATCAAAATATAAAACTACTTAGACAAAAGCTCACTCATGCACAAAATCATCAAATTTCACTAAAATCACAAAACAAAATCATCAAATTTCACCAAATTCTCCCCCTTTTATTATTAGAAAAAGTGGGAACATACACCAATGGATATAGTTCAGACAAGAGAAATTCAGATAAAAATCATCCAAAAGGTGTACGGGAGAGAAAAGCACACCGGTTCACACAAAAAATTTATAGAAAAGTACCACAAGAGATCAAAATTTAATGACAAAACATGTGAATATAAGAGAAAACATGTCGAAAAACACACAAAAGATTAAATATCAACGTCAAGTGTGTAAAATAAATAGTGAAAAGACTTATAATAGTTCATTGGATAAATTCAGATATATGAAAGTGAATATTGAGTAATTAATAAGACTTGAACTATCTCAACCTTAAATACTAAGGAGCAAAGTGTCGCCCTATCACCTCAACCATGTAGAATTTAGGAGAAAAAATGATTTGTTTGGCGGGCGATTCACATCATCTCTAAATATAAAATATATTCAGTATAGGATGGCTACCGTTTGAGATATGAACAAATACAAATCCGCGAGTGTGGGTCCTTGACCATCTTTTAATGAATACACTCAATTTTCCATGGATTTCATAAGAATGTGGATCTTTGATCATTTTTTAACAAATACGCTTTTATTATTTGATTGATATTTTTAAACAAATGCACTTTTGTACATATAAAGATAAAGAATTGTGCATTAGCCAAGTCAAAATGAGCTAAAAACACTCGATATAACCAAAAAATATCTATAAACCAAATATAAGACTCTCTACCACTATTTCACATTAAAAATGATAAGTATAGAATTAGGTGTGTGAAATTACTATGTAAGATATCTCATATAAACAACGTGTCATGTAATCATCTTCGGTCATTGTGTACAAAAATACATACATATAGATTGAAAACCATATGTAAACTTGTGTGACATGATCAAACCTATATACTAAAAAGATAACATCATCTAAATCAATCTTATAAAATCATATACATAGGCATGTCAAAAGTTTTTCAAAGAAAATAAAAAGAAAGAAAGAGAAATTTTTATTTTGTTTTTGATAAAAATGGAAAAGAAAAAATTACAAAACAACGTAAAAGAAAAGGAGAAAGAAATCAAAAAGTCCAAATATATGTACATACAATATGAAAGAGAAGCATGCTAGATGTTAAGAGATAGAATGCCTAACTCTTATTTCAATCTAGTAAAAGCAGTCTTGGATAAAAGTTTTGTAGAAATATTTATAAGTTCTTGTCAGTGGAACAAACTCAATCTGAACATTCTCTTTAGCAATGTGATCCCTAATGAAGTGATGTCGAACATCTATGTGTTTTGTTTGTGAATGGTATATTGGGTTGTTACTCAAATTAATAGCACTCTTATTGTCACATTTAAGAGAAACTTTCTTAAAAGTGATGGCGTAGTCCTATAAAGTCAAAGACATCCAAAGAACTTGTGCACAATAACTATCTAAAGCAATGTACTCTGCTTCTGTAGTTGACAAAGCTACACAGTTTTACTTTCTACTGGACGAAGAGACTACAGATTGTCCTAGAAGATGTAATGTACTACTAGTGATCTTCCTATCCGTATGACACCCAACATAATTATTATCTAAATATCCAACCAAATCAAAAGAATTACACATTGAAAACCATAAACTGAACTTTTGCATTCCAACTAAATATCGAAAAATTCATTTTACAGCTTTTAAATGTGATTCTTTAGGATTGGCTTGAAACCTTGCAACAAACACATAGAAAATATAATATTGTTCGCGAGGAAAAATTAAAGCTGTAAAACAAATGTTATTCTTTCTAATTGACTTTAAAGAAAGAATAAGTACAACTCTCTCAAATGCAATCTCTCTCTCTAACTGACTTAGATAAAAAGAAATTACAAATTCCTCGATCGGTTGCCCGATTTACAAAGAGAAAGGTCAACGGAGACCCTTCCCTTTATTTAATCTGGGTTCTTCCGCGGTAGCGGTGGGAGCTTGAATCTTGTATCCCGTTGACGATCCGACCGTCTTGACTCGTTGGACGAGGTTGAAAAATAACTCGCAGTAGCAAGTTTAGAACTCTGACCGAGTTAAGAACTCTTTGATAGAGTTGATTTTAGAAAAGGATTAATAATCCTTTTAGCCAAGAATGGCGGAGAAGAACTTGTCGTGCAAGTTTGAAAACTCTAATCGAGTTGAACTCTCTAGGAGAGTTGATTCCAGCAAAGGAGGTCTTCGGTAAAACCTCAATATCTCTAAATCCGACCGGTAGGATTCAATCTCCACCGTTCAGAATTAGGAACAATGAGTGTTGAGGCTTCCCTCCAAGTTTCACTCCGATCAGACCACGGATGAAGGTCCGATCGTCACGCCGATCACAGCTGCGCGGAAGAAGCCGTTCTCTGCGCAATTGGCTTCGGTAAAACCTCGATATCTCCAGATCCAACCGGTAGAAATCAATCTCCACCGTTCAGAATTAGGAACGACAAGTGTTGAGGCCACCCTCCAAGTTTCACTCCGATCAGACCACGGATGAAGGTCCGATCGTCACGCCGATCACAGCTGCGCAGAGGAAACTGGTTCTCTCCCCTTTGTTAGTTCTCCGGCCAAACCCTTTCAACCTCTCTCATTTGGCTGTGAAAACCCCCCATTTATAGGGGTTAAAGGGGTGTAACCACCCCCTTAAAATGCTCCATAATGGGGGTTAGTGGGTGTAACCACCCCTTAAATTACTCAAGCGGTTGAGGAACCGTTCAACTCATGTTTGAATGAGTCAAAACGCCGGTTCGCTCGAGCAAGCCTCGTCTGCGTTTTGAGCTTCGAACGCGGGCCATGTGCTCGCGTTTTGGCTTCGAACGCGGGCCATGTGCTCGCGTTTTGGCTTCGGGCGGGCGTGTGCTCCGCGTTTTGGGTTGAAACGCGGGCCACGTGCTCGCATTTTGAAATGAAAGCGGGCCATGTGCTCCGTTTGGGCTTCGAAGCAGCGGGCGTGTGCTCCGCGTTTTGGCTTCGAACGCGGGCCATGTGCTCGCGTTTTGGCTTCGGGCGGGGCCGAGCCATGTGCTCCACGTTTGGGGCTTGAGCAGCGGGCCATGTGCTCGCGTTTTGAATTGAAGCGGGGATGAGCCGCATTTTGAATTGAAGAGATCAAAACTTGTGATCTCTTTTCACAAGGATTGTCAACTTGTAATCCTTGTACTCACGGAGACATTAGCCGATTCTCCTTTGTCATCGTGAAAGTCGTCGACTTGTAACCTTCATCGATAGTGTTTAGCGGATATTGGTGTCTTGATAATTTTTACGACCCTCTGAGACCCCTCAAAGTTTTGAAAGTTTGCGGTTGGTAGGACGAGCTTTGAAATACTTTGGATATCTTCTTTGTTTGATTCGAGAAGGTATTGCTCCTCATTACGTCTTCAAGTTGTGTCTGCTTTTGCCCACGCTAGTCATTCGTCTTGCATGGATGAACTCGGCGTTTTGCCTTTTGAAATCACGGGGACCGTGGTAGCGTCTTGAACTTTGCTACGTGAGACTGATCCTCGCGATTTGAGGTTGAAACACGGGTGGCCATCGCGTTCTTTGTTTAAAACGCGGGCGCAACCCTCGCGCGTGGGTGGTCCTTCGCGTTTCATGAGTAAAACGTGGGGATGAACCCCACGTTTCCAACTAAGTCTTTTAGACTTTTCTTTAAGGTGCCAAAAGTATAGTGTTAACTTGGCATGCCTTTCATACTTGTTGTTTGAACAAGCTTTTGGGGACTTATCACTCTATTGTAAAGAGTTGATAAATTGGTTTTATCATCAGAGGTGAAATTTTTAACTTGATGATGATTTTTGAGGACTTATCGCTCTATTGGAGAGAGTCGATAAGTTGATTTTATCAGAGGTGTGGGGTTAACTTGATAAAGTTGGGTATTTGTGATTTGAACAAGATTTTGAGGACCTATCGCTCTATTGATGAGAGTCGATAAGTTTAGGTTTTATCGGGGGATAAAATATGAAATCAAGGTTTAAGGCACGTGATGTGAACAAGGCTTTGGGCTTGTGGTTTAAACAAGGCTTTGGGCTTGTGGTTTGAACAAGGCTTTGGGCTTGTGGTTTAAACAAGGCTTTGGGCTTGTGGTTTGAACAAGGATTTGGGCTTGTGGTTTAAACAAGGCCTTTGGGTTTGTGGTTTGAACAAGGCTTTGGGCTTGTGGTTTAAACAAGGCCTTTGGGTTTGTGGTTTGAACAAGGCTTTGGGCTTGTGGTTTAAACAAGGCTTTGGGCTTGTGGTTTAAACAAGGCTTTGGGCTTGTGGTTTAAACAAGGCCTTTGGGTTTGTGGTTTGAACAAGATTTTGAGGACCTATCATCCTATTGAGGAGGATTGATAAGTTGATTGTCGAGGTGTTAGGTTAACATGACAAGGATACATTCGTCGAACAACTTTGAGGACTTATCGCTCTATTGAAAAGAATCGATAAGTTGATTTTATCGAGGTGTGGGGTTAACTTGATAAAGTTGGGTATTTGTGATTTGAACAAGATTTTGAGGACCTATCGCTCTATTGAAAAGAATCGATAAGTTGATTTTATCGAGGTGTGGGGTTAACTTGATAAAGTTGGGTATTTGTGATTTGAACAAGATTTTGAGGACCTATCATCCTATTGAGGAGGATTGATAAGTTGATTGTCGAGGTGTTAGGTTAACATGACAAGGATACGTTGCGATTGGAGCAACTTTGTGGACTTATCATCCTATTGAGGAGGATTGATAAGTTGATTGTCGAGGTGTTAGGTTAACATGACAAGGATACGTTGCGATTGGAGCAACTTTGTGGACTTATCATCCTATTGAGGAGGATTGATAAGTTGATTGTCGAGGTGTTAGGTTAACATGACAAGGATACGTTGCGATTGGAGCAACTTTGTGGACTTATCATCCTATTGAGGAGGATTGATAAGTTGATTGTCGAGGTGTTAGGTTAACATGACAAGGATACGTTGCGATTGGAGCAACTTTGTGGACTTATCATCCTATTGAGGAGGATTGATAAGTTGATTGTCGAGGTGTTAGGTTAACATGACAAGGATACGTTGCGATTGGAGCAACTTTGTGGACTTATCATCCTATTGAGGAGGATTGATAAGTTGATTGTCGAGGTGTTAGGTTAACATGACAAGGATACGTTGCGATTGGAGCAACTTTGTGGACTTATCATCCTATTGAGGAGGATTGAACAAGGCTTTGGGCTTGTGGTTTAAACAAGGCTTTGGGCTTGTGGTTTAAACAAGGCTTTGGATCAATCTCCACCGTTCAGAATTAGGAACGACAAGTGTTGAGGCCACCCTCCAAGTTTCACTCCGATCAGACCACGGATGAAGGTCCGATCGTCACGCCGATCACAGCTGCGCAGAGGAAACTGGTTCTCTCCCTTTGTTAGTTCTCCGGCCAAACCCTTTCAACCCTCTCATTTGGCTGTGAAAACCCCCATTTATAGGGTTAAAGGGTGTAACCACCCCTTAAAATGCTCCATAATGGGGGTTAGTGGGTGTAACCACCCCTTAAATTACTCAAACGGTTGAGGAACCGCTCAACTCATGTTTGAATGAGTCAAAAGCGAAGTTCGTTCGGAGCAAGCCTCGCTCGTTTTGAGCTTCGAGCGGGCGTAATGCGCTTGAGCCGAGCTTGCTATGTGTGTGCCGCGTTTTAGAGGAGCGGGCGCGGTGGTGTGCTCCGTTTTGGGTTGAAACGCGGGCCACGTGCTCGCATTTTGAAATGAAAGCGGGCCATGTGCTCCGTTTGGGCTTCGAAGCAGCGGGCGTGTGCTCCGCGTTTGGCGCTGAAGCGGGCCGTGTGCTCGCGTTTTGGCTTCGGACGCGGGCGCAGTCATGTGCTCCGTTTGGGGCTTGAGCGCGGGCCATGTGCTCGCGTTTTGAATTGAAGCGGGGATGAGCGCATTTTGAATTGAAGAGATCAAAACTTGTGATCTCTTTTCACAAGATTGTCAACAATCCTTGTACTCTGCGGAGACATTAGCCGATTCTCCTTTGTCATCGTGATCGACTTGCCTTGTAACCTTCATCGATAGTGTTTAGCGGATATTGGGCATCTCTTGAATTTTTACGACCCTCTGAGAACCCTCAAAGTTTTGAAAGTTTGCGGTTGGTGGGACGAGCTTGAAATACTTTGATATCTTCTTTGTTTGATTCGAGAAGGTATTGCTCCTCATTCGTCTTCAAGTTGTGTCCCTTTTGCCCACGCTAGTCATTCGTCTTGCATGGATGAACTCGGCGTTTTGCCTTTTTGAAATGCGAGGTGACCGTAGCGTCTTGAACTTTGCTACGTGAGATGATCCTCGCGATTTGAGGTTGAAACAGGTGGCCATCGCGTTCTTTGTTTAAAAGCAGGCGCAACCCTCGTAGCGTGGGTGGTCCTTCGTTTCATGAGTAAAACGTGGGGATGAACCCGCGTTTCCAACTAAGTCTTTTAGACTTTTCTTTAAGGTGCCAAAAGTATAGTGTTAACTTGGCATGCCTTTCATACTTGTTGTTTGAACAAGCTTTGGGGACCTATCACTCTATTGTAAAGAGTTGATAAATTGGTTTTATCATCGAGGTGAAATTTTAACTTGATGATGATTTTTGAGGACTTATCGCTCTATTGAAAAGAATCGATAAGTTGATTGTCGAAGAGGTCGCCTTGCTAATAACGAGACGAGCTAATCTTAACTTTGTGGGGATTGCGTTGCGATGCGAGCAACTTTGTGGGCTTATCATCCTATTGGAGAGGATTGATAAGTTGATTGTCAGAGGTGTTAGGTTAACATGACAAGGATACATTGCGATCGGAGCAACTTTGAGGAGTTATCATCCTATTGGAGATGATTGATAAGTTGATTGTCGAGGTGTTAGGTTAACATGACAAGGATACATTGCGATCGAACAACTTTGAGGACCTATCATCCTATTGGAGAGGATTGATAAGTTGATTGTCGAAGGTGTTAGGTTAACATGACAAGGATACATTGCGATCGAACAACTTTGAGGACCTATCATCCTATTGGAGAGGATTGATAAGTTGATTATATCATCGAGGTATAGTGTCGACTTGATGAAGATATGTTCGTCGAACAACTTTGAGGACCTATCATCCTATTGAGGAGGATTGATAAGTTGATTGCGATTTAAGCAAATTTGAGGAGTTCGCCTGCCGCGTGGCGTTGTGCTACGATGTTGAATCGTAGACTTTGTCGTCTTTATGGGTAAGAGACTAGCAGACAGCAGCGTGTTGGCGTTGACTTTAGGGTTATTGGCCAACCCCGACCATCAGCGGACTTGATGAGCCTTCCGTCTGGTTTGAATCGGGCTAGCATGCGATTATCGAAATTAGTTGCATGTGGCGTTGTGCTAAAGAATAAAACTCTTTTAGGCTTAATGCTACGATGTTGAATCGTAGACTTCGTCTTTCTCACGGGAATAGACTACGGTGCATGTATTAGATGCGAGCTTATCTCTACTTAGATTTCGAGATAAAATTCCCGATTTGAATTACGGTGTCTTCTTTGATCGGTAGAAGACTAAACCCGTAGCGTGTGTAAGTTGACTTACCTACTTAGGATTAGGATAAAATTACCCTGCGTGTGGCGTGGATTGTGGTGTTATTAATAACAACCTTGAGGACTTATCGCTCTATTGAAAAGAATCGATAAGTTGATTGTCGAGGTGTTAGGTTAACATGACAAGGATACATTGCGATCGAACAACTTTGAGGACTTATCGCTCTATTGAAAAGAATCGATAAGTTGATTGTCGAGGTGTTAGGTTAACATGACAAGGATACATTGCGATCGAACAACTTTGAGGACCTATCATCCTATTGAGGAGGATTGATAAGTTAATTGTCGAGGTGTTAGGTTAACATGACAAGGATACGTTGCGATTGGAGCAACTTTGTGGGCTTATCATCCTATTGGAGATGATTGATAAGTTGATTGTCGAGGTGTTAGGTTAACATGACAAGGATACATTGCGATCGAACAACTTTGAGGACTTATCGCTCTATTGAAAAGAATCGATAAGTTGATTGTCGAGGTGTTAGGTTAACATGACAAGGATACGTTGCGATTGGAGCAACTTTGTGGGCTTATCATCCTATTGGAGAGGATTGATAAGTTGATTGTCGAGGTGTTAGGTTAACATGACAAGGATACGTTGCGATTGGAGCAACTTTGTGGACTTATCATCCTATTGAGGAGGATTGATAAGTTGATTGTCGAGGTGTTAGGTTAACATGACAAGGATACGTTGCGATTGGAGCAACTTTGTGGGCTTATCATCCTATTGAGGAGGATTGATAAGTTGATTGTCGAGGTGTTAGGTTAACATGACAAGGATACGTTGCGATTGGAGCAACTTTGTGGGCTTATCATCCTATTGGAGAGGATTGATAAGTTAATTGTCGAGGTGTTAGGTTAACATGACAAGGATACGTTGCGATCGAACAACTTTGAGGACTTATCGCTCTATTGAAAAGAATCGATAAGTTGATTGTCGAGGTGTTAGGTTAACATGACAAGGATACATTGCGATCGAACAACTTTGAGGAGTTATCATCCTATTGGAGAGGATTGATAAGTTAATTGTCGAGGTGTTAGGTTAACATGACAAGGATACATTGCGATCGAACAACTTTGAGGACTTATCGCTCTATTGAAAAGAATCGATAAGTTGATTGTCGAGGTGTTAGGTTAACATGACAAGGATACATTGCGATCGAACAACTTTGAGGACTTATCGCTCTATTGAAAAGAATCGATAAGTTGATTGTCGAGGTGTTAGGTTAACATGACAAGGATACATTGCGATCGAACAACTTTGAGGACTTATCGCTTTATTGAAGAGAGTCGATAAGTTGATTGTCGAGGTGTTAGGTTAACATGACAAGGATACATTGCGATCGAACAACTTTGAGGACTTATCGCTTTATTGAAGAGAGTCGATAAGTTGATTGTCGAGGTGTTAGGTTAACATGACAAGGATACATTGCGATCGAACAACTTTGAGGAGTTATCATCCTATTGAGGAGGATTGATAAGTTGATTGTCGAGGTGTTAGGTTAACATGACAAGGATACATTGCGATCGAACAACTTTGAGGAGTTATCATCCTATTGGAGAGGATTGATAAGTTGATTGTCGAGGTGTTAGGTTAACATGACAAGGATACATTGCGATCGAACAACTTTGAGGAGTTATCATCCTATTGGAGAGGATTGATAAGTTGATTGTCGAAGGTGTTAGGTTAACATGACAAGGATACATTGCGATCGAACAACTTTGAGGAGTTATCATCCTATTGGAGAGGATTGATAAGTTGATTGTCGAGGTGTTAGGTTAACATGACAAGGATACATTGCGATCGAACAACTTTGAGGAGTTATCATCCTATTGGAGAGGATTGATAAGTTGATTGTCGAGGTGTTAGGTTAACATGACAAGGATACATTGCGATCGAACAACTTTGAGGAGTTATCATCCTATTGAGGAGGATTGATAAGTTGATTGTCGAGGTGTTAGGTTAACATGACAAGGATACATTGCGATCGAACAACTTTGAGGAGTTATCATCCTATTGGAGATGATTGATAAGTTGATTGTCGAAGGTGTTAGGTTAACATGACAAGGATACATTGCGATCGAACAACTTTGAGGACTTATCGCTTTATTGAAGAGAGTCGATAAGTTGATTGTCGAGGTGTTAGGTTAACATGACAAGGATACATTGCGATCGAACAACTTTGAGGACTTATCGCTCTATTGAAAAGAATCGATAAGTTGATTGTCGAAGGTGTTAGGTTAACATGACAAGGATACATTGCGATCGAACAACTTTGAGGACTTATCGCTCTATTGAAAAGAATCGATAAGTTGATTGTCGAAGGTGTTAGGTTAACATGACAAGGATACATTGCGATCGAACAACTTTGAGGAGTTATCATCCTATTGGAGATGATTGATAAGTTGATTGTCGAAGGTGTTAGGTTAACATGACAAGGATACATTGCGATCGAACAACTTTGAGGAGTTATCATCCTATTGGAGATGATTGATAAGTTGATTGTCGAAGGTGTTAGGTTAACATGACAAGGATACATTGCGATCGAACAACTTTGAGGACTTATCGCTCTATTGAAAAGAATCGATAAGTTGATTGTCGAAGGTGTTAGGTTAACATGACAAGGATACATTGCGATCGAACAACTTTGAGGAGTTATCATCCTATTGGAGAGGATTGATAAGTTGATTGTCGAGGTGTTAGGTTAACATGACAAGGATACATTGCGATCGAACAACTTTGAGGACTTATCGCTCTATTGAAAAGAATCGATAAGTTGATTGTCGAGGTGTTAGGTTAACATGACAAGGATACATTGCGACGAGCACTTTGAGGACTTATCGCCTATTGAAGAGAGTCGATAAGTTGATTGTCGGAAGAGGTGGCCTTGCTAATAACGACGAGCTAATCTTAACTTTTGGGGATTGCGCTGATGCGAAAGCAACTTTGTGGGCTTATCATCCTATTGGAGAGGATTGATAAGTTGATTGTCGAGGTGTTAGGTTAACATGACAAGGATACGATTGGAGCAACTTTGTGGACTTATCATCCTATTGGAGAGGATTGATAAGTTGATTGTCGAGGTGTTAGGTTAACATGACAAGGATACATTGCGATCGAACAACTTTGAGGACTTATCGCCTATTGAAGAGAGTCGATAAGTTGATTGTCGAGGTGTTAGGTTAACATGACAAGGATACATTGCGATCGAACAACTTTGAGGACTTATCGCCTATTGAAGAGAGTCGATAAGTTGATTGTCGAGGTGTTAGGTTAACATGACAAGGATACATTGCGATCGAACAACTTTGAGGACTTATCGCCTATTGAAGAGAGTCGATAAGTTGATTGTCGAGGTGTTAGGTTAACATGACAAGGATACATTGCGATCGAGCACTTTGAGGACTTATCGCCTATTGAAGAGAGTCGATAAGTTGATTGTCGAGGTGTTAGGTTAACATGACAAGGATACATTGCGATCGAACAACTTTGAGGACTTATCGCCTATTGAAGAGAGTCGATAAGTTGATTGTCGAGGTGTTAGGTTAACATGACAAGGATACATTGCGATCGAACAACTTTGAGGACTTATCGCCTATTGAAGAGAGTCGATAAGTTGATTGTCGAGGTGTTAGGTTAACATGACAAGGATACATTGCGATCGAACAACTTTGAGGACTTATCGCCTATTGAAGAGAGTCGATAAGTTGATTGTCGAGGTGTTAGGTTAACATGACAAGGATACATTGCGATCGAGCACTTTGAGGACTTATCGCCTATTGAAGAGAGTCGATAAGTTGATTGTCGAGGTGTTAGGTTAACATGACAAGGATACATTGCGATCGAACAACTTTGAGGACTTATCGCCTATTGAAGAGAGTCGATAAGTTGATTGTCGAGGTGTTAGGTTAACATGACAAGGATACATTGCGATCGAACAACTTTGAGGACTTATCGCCTATTGAAGAGAGTCGATAAGTTTATTGTCGAAAATGCCTATGAGGCGAGCTAATCTTAACTTTGTGGGGTTGCGATACGAGCAACTGTGGGCTTATCATCCTATTGGAGAGGATTGATAAGTTGATTGTCGAGGTGTTAGGTTAACATGACAAGGATACATTGCGATCGAACAACTTTGAGGACTTATCGCCTATTGAAGAGAGTCGATAAGTTGATTGTCGGAGAATTATTCTTAGCGAGCGAGCTAATCTTAACTTTGTGGGGATTGCGTTGCGATGCGAGCAACTTTGTGGGCTTATCATCCTATTGGAGAGGATTGATAAGTTGATTGTCGAGGTGTTAGGTTAACATGACAAGGATACATTGCGATCGAACAACTTTGAGGACTTATCGCCTATTGAAGAGAGTCGATAAGTTGATTGTCGAAGAGGTCGCCTTGCTAATAACGAGACGAGCTAATCTTAACTTTGTGGGGATTAGTTGCGATGCGAGCAACTTTGTGGGCTTATCATCCTATTGGAGAGGATTGATAAGTTGATTGTCGAGGTGTTAGGTTAACATGACAAGGATACATTGCGATCGAACAACTTTGAGGACTTATCGCCTATTGAAGAGAGTCGATAAGTTGATTGTCGAGGTGTTAGGTTAACATGACAAGGATACATTGCGATCGAACAACTTTGAGGACTTATCGCCTATTGAAGAGAGTCGATAAGTTGATTTTGGTGGTGTCACGACGTTGAAGTGCTTACATTGTCAAAAATATTTTGTTAACTTGACAATATTTAGAATTTATTATTCTATCGAAAATAATGATAATCAACCCCATCGTAATTATTCTAGGTTGATACTAACCGAAGTCTTCACCGATTTAGAGCCGGTCATCAATAGCCGTGTCTTCTGAGTTAGCCTCCTCTTCTTCACTTCAATCCTAGCAATAATTGCCACTGCTCACTCGGGAGACTAGTTGTTTCCGTGAGCGACATTTGCAACCCCATTCGAGCTAGGAGATTGGTTTGTAAATTGTGCCGACAGTCAATCAGAGCAGATGTCATACGCCGAGCATCGAAGAGCCATGCTTCGAACCGCTCAACGAAGACTTTGATAGGCTCTCCTCCTTTTGCTTAAGGGCAAGGAGAGAAGTGACAGTGATTTCCGTGTCATCTTCAAAGAATCGCGGACAGAAGAGTCTCTAAATCGCCCATTTCGGATACATCCTGCAGCAGCTTTCATGAACCATTCAAAGGCAACCCCTTGAGGGTGCCAATGAACAAACGAGCTGTTATGGCATCATTTGACATCCCATTCCCACCAGGACTTAAAATGGTAGATGTGTTGGTTCGGTGATCCCGTCCGCGAAAGCTCAGAAGGCGTCGGGATTTTGAATTTTGGAGGATAAGGAACCGTATCCCATTCTGCAGGATACGGTCTGACAACTCCCTGATCTTGGAGCTCGCACCTATTAGCCATGGCATTGAGGCGGGCTTCCAGCTCTCGCATTTTTGACGATTGAGGACTTTGCTCGTTTTCGGCCTCTCTCCCTTCTTTAGAGGAGGATTCTACGTGATGGGCTTCTTGATCGGGAGCTTCATTCACTTTTTCCTTCCATTTTGGGGATTGACTCCTCCTCCGTGATGATTCCGGCTGAGGTGTTGAGCTAGCCATGTGACCTTGAGCCCTATCTGCAACAAGTTGGGCTACCATTTCTCGAAGTTGATCGATGGACTCTTGTTGTGATCGCAGGGCTTCTTGTATCATGGCCTGATACTCTTCGAGCCTCTTCTTGAGATCTTCAAGATTCTCTCGCCGTAGACAAGTGCTCACATGCTCCACGAAAGAACTAGAGGATTGAGATTCTGCGATGGCTGAATGCTCATTATCGGACTCAATTCCTTTAGCCAACTTTTGATAGTTGACGGGGGATATGACCCCTGTTCGAGTCCGAGTATGTCGGTAAACTCCGTCAGATTCGTTTAAAGTCTCTTTCAAGCTAGGGGACCGATTTTTCTCTGACTCATCGGAGTTAGAGATTGATGGTCTCTCTATACCGATCATGTCGGAAGTGACTCCAAGGTATTCGACCTCTGAAGTCTTCTTCCTGCGAGAATATCGTCGTTCGGCGGACCAAATGATATTTGTCAATTGGTCAAACACCGACGGCTTGGCCGCATGTGAGCAGCCGATATGCCGATGATTTGGCACTTGGAACGCGAAGATCGCGTTTGAGCACTTGAACGCGAGGTTTAGACCCGCGTTTTGGATTGGGGACGCGAGGTCCAATTTTGAATGCTTGAACGCGAGGTTGAAACCCGCGTTTTAGATTGGGGACGCGAGGATCGCGTGCAACCCCCTGCTGAACGCGAGGTCCACGTTTGAACATTTGAACGCGGGGTTGTGACCCGCGTTTTATAGTGGGGACGCGAGGATCGCGTGCAACCCCCTGCTGAACGCGAGTTTCGCGTTTGAGCAATTGAACGCGGGGTTGTGACCCGCGTTTTGACTGTGAAACGCGACTTTGAGGGTTGCGTTTGGCCTGGCTTTTGCGAGGCTCGTGTTCGGGCACATAAACGCGAGGCTTGCGTTCTGTAAAAGAAACGCGAAGCTCAGGATCGCGTTTTGGCTCACAAACGCGAAATTCGCGTTGGTTGGTCGATTGGCCATCTCGGGGCTGTGTTCTTCGACGGGCAGCGCTCCTTTTCGCCTGATTTGAGGCTTTTGCAGCGACATCACCATCTTCACTGATCAGGTTAGCCACGACAACCGAATGGGCTTTGGCCTCCTTAGAGGCTTTGTGGATCTTGCGCATAGCCTTGGGGCTAAGGGATCCGGAGGAGAGTGCCTCCTCGAACTTGGCTTGATCGAACTCTACGGTCAGAGTTTCAACAGTCGTCCCAATGAGCTTGACGTCGGATTGCACCACCACCTCTTCATCGGTGAAAGAAGTTGTCCCCAGCGGAGTCGCCATCTTTTGTTCGCGAGGAAAAATTAAAGCTGTAAAACAAATGTTATTCTTTCTAATTGACTTTAAAGAAAGAATAAGTACAACTCTCTCAAATGCAATCTCCCTCTCTAACTGACTTAGATAAAAAGAAATTACAAATTCCTCGATCGGTTGCCCGATTTACAAAAGAGAGAAAGGTCAACGGAGACCCTTCCCTTTATTTAATCTGGGTTCTTCACGGTAGCGGTGGGAGCTTGAATCTTGTATCCCGTTGACGATCCGACCGTCTTGACTCGTTGGACGAGGTTGAAAAATAACTCGCAGTAGCAAGTTTAGAACTCTGACCGAGTTAAGAACTCTTTGATAGAGTTGATTTTAGAAAAGGATTAATAATCCTTTTAGCCAAGAATGGCGGAGAAGAACTTGTCGTGCAAGTTTGAAAACTCTAATCGAGTTGAACTCTCTAGGAGAGTTGATTCCAGCAAAGGAGGTCTTCGGTAAAACCTCAATATCTCTAAATCCGACCGGTAGGATTCAATCTCCACCGTTCAGAATTAGGAACAATGAGTGTTGAGGCTTCCCTCCAAGTTTCACTCCGATCAGACCACGGATGAAGGTCCGATCGTCACGCTGATCACAGCTGCGCGGAAGAAGCCGTTCTCTGCGCAATTGGCTTCGGTAAAACCTCGATATCTCCAGATCCAACCGGTAGAAATCAATCTCCACCGTTCAGAATTAGGAACGACAAGTGTTGAGGCCACCCTCCAAGTTTCACTCCGATCAGACCACGGATGAAGGTCCGATCGTCACGCTGATCACAGCTGCGCAGAGGAAACTGGTTCTCTCCCCTTGTTAGTTCTCCGGCCAAACCCTTTCAACCTCTCTCATTTGGCTGTGAAAACCCCCATTTATAGGGTTAAAGGGTGTAACCACCCCTTAAAATGCTCCATAATGGGGTTAGTGGGTGTAACCACCCCTTAAATTACTCAAACGGTTGAGGAACCGCTCAACTCATGTTTGAATGAGTCAAAACGCCGGTTCGCTCGAGCAAGCCTCGCCTGCGCTTTGAGCTTCAACGCGGGCCATGTGCTCCGCGTTTTGGCTTCGAACGCGGGCCATGTGCTCCGCGTTTTGGCTTCGAAGCGGGCGTGTGCTCGCGTTTTGGCTTCGAAGCGGGCGTGTGCTCGCGTTTTGGCTTCGAACGCGGGCCATGTGCTCCGCGTTTTGGCTTCGAAGCGGGCGTGTGCTCGCGTTTTGGCTTCGAACGCGGGCCGTGTGCTCCGCGTTTTGGCTTCGAAGCGGGCGTGTGCTCGCGTTTTGGCTTCGAACGCGGGCCATGTGCTCCACGTTTGGGGCTTGAGCGGGCCATGTGCTCCGCGTTTTGAATTGAAGCGGGGATGAGCCGCATTTTGAATTGAAGAGATCAAAACTTGTGATCTCTTTTCACAAGGATTGTCAACTTGTAATCCTTGTACTGGAGACATTAGCTCGATTCTCCTTTGTCATCGTGAAAGTCGCCGCCTTGTAACCTTCATCGATAGTGTTTAGCGAATATTGGTCGTCTTCGATTTTTTTTACAGCCTACAAATATCAGGACAAGAAGCAGTAAGATATAAGAGATTACCAATCATTCCTCTATATCTCTTTCATCAATTAACACTCCCGTCTCAGCCTTTATAAGCTTTGCTGAAGTACTCATCTAGATTGAAACAGCTTTCAAACTATCCATACCGAAGTATTTTAAAAGTTCTTTCACATACTTCTCTAGTGACATAAACACTCCATCTTTTATTTGCTTCACCTAAAACCCTAAAAAGTATTTCAGCGCTCCCATCATGCTCATCTTGAACTCATCCTACATTAACTTTTTAAACTTTGGCTAAGATCCTTATTAGTAGCTCCAAAAATATCATCATCAACATACACTTGCACAATAAGAATATCTTTACCAATAAATTTAACAAATAAGGTATTATCAGCAAGCTCCTTTTTAAAATTATGTTTTAAGTAAATAAGAACTTAGACAGCCATATCAAGCCCAAGGTGCTTGTTTAAGACCATACAAAGTTTTATCTAACTTATGTACATAGTCTTGAAAAGCATGATCAATAAAATCGGGGGTTGTTCTACATAGATTTCTTTCTTTAAATACCCATTTAAAAATGCATTTTTAACATCTATTTGATTGAGCTTAAAATCTTTACAACAAGAAAAAGCAAGCAGAATTCTGATGGCTTCAAGTTTAGCAACCGGAGCAAAAGTTTCCAAAATTGATCCCTTCTATTTAATTATAACTTTCAGCAACAAGTCTAGCCTTATTTCTCATGATATTTTATTTTTCATCCAATTTATTTTAAAGACCCATTTAGTTCCTACAATTTGGTGATCTTTAGATTTAGAAACTAAATTCGAACTTTAATCCTTATGAATTGATAAAGTTCTTCTTGCATTGCAATAATTCAATTTTCATCATTGTTAGCTTTATTAATATTCGTAGGTTCTATTTCAGATGTAAAATTGACATAAACACAAAATTCTCCAAGAAAGAATGAGGATTTTTACCTTCACCTACCATTTGATGTTGCCATTGAACAATAGTAATCATTCAAATGATGTTTAAAATAATTTGTTGATTGTTTGAATCTATTAGATTTTGATTAGCATCCTAAGCTTCGTGAATTGTCTCCTCATTATTATTTCATGTTTCCTTCTCGAGATTTATTTTTCACTCTCCTTCAGATCTCTTCTTGTTTAACCCGACGATTTGATTCCTCACAAGAGGGTCATCCAGATTATCAACCAAAACACTTTGATTCAACGCGGGCTATGTGCGCTGGCTTAGCCGAACGCCGGGCCTGGCTGCTTTAGTTGAAACGCTGGCCACGGCTCGCGATTTGAAATGAAACGCGGGCCATGTGCTCCGCGTTTTGGCTTCGAAGCGGGCGTGTGCTCGCGTTTTGGCTTCGAAGCGGGCCGTGTGCTCCGCGTTTTGGCTTTCGAACGCGGGCCGTGTGCTCCGCGTTTTGGCTTCGAAGCGGGCCGTGTGCTCCGCGTTTTGGCTTCGAAGCGGGCCGTGTGCTCCGCGTTTTGATTGAAACGGGGATGAGCCCCGATTTTGAATTGAAGAGATCAAAACTTGTGATCTCTTTTCACAAGGATTGTCAACTTGTAATCCTTGTACTGAGACATTAGCTCGATTCTCCTTTGTCATCGCGGAAAGTCGCCGCCTTGTAACCTTCATCGATAGTGTTTCTGAATATTGGGCTTGCCTCTAATTTTTATACCACAAATATCGTGACAAGAAGCAGAAGATATAAGAGATTACCAATCATTCCTCTATATCTCTTTCATCAATTAACACTCCGCCTCAAATTTCTTTATAAGCTTTGTCAAGTACTCATCTAGATTGAAACGACTTTCAAACTATCCATACCAAGTATTTTAAAAGTTCTTTCACATACTTCTCTAGTGACATAAACACTCCATCTTTTATTTGCTTCACCTAAAACCCTAAAAAGTATTTCAGCGCTCCCATCATGCTCATCTTGAACTCATCCTACATTAACTTTTAAACTTTGGCTAAGATCCTTATTAGTAGCTCCAAAATATCATCATCAACATACACTTGCACAATAAGAATATCTTTACCAATAAATTTAACAAATAAGGTATTATCAGCAAGCTCCTTTTAAAATTATGTTTTAAGTAAATAAGAACTTAGATGACCATATCAAGCCCAGGTGCTTGTTTAAGACCATACAAAGTTTTATCTAACTTATGTACATAGTCTTGAAAAGCATGATCAATAAAATCGGGGTTGTTCTACATAGATTTCTTTCTTTAAATACCCATTTAAAAATGCATTTTTAACATCTATTTGATTGAGCTTAAAATCTTTACAACAAGAAAAAGCAAGCGAATTGATGGCTTCAAGTTTAGCAACCTGAGCAAAAGTTTCCAAAATTGATCCCTTCTATTTAATTATAACTTTCAAAGAACAAGTCTAGCCTTATTTCTCATGATATTTTATTTTTCATCCAATTTATTTTAAAGACCCATTTAGTTCCTACAATTTGGTGATCTTTAGATTTAGAAACTAAATTCTGAACTTTAATCCTTATGAATTGATAAAGTTCTTCTTGCATTGCAATAATTCAATTTTCATCATTGTTAGCTTTATTAATATTCAGTAGGTTCTATTTCAGATGTAAAATTGACATAAACACAAAATTCTCCAAGAAAAGAATGAGGATTTTTACCTTCACCTACCATTTGATGTTGCCATTGAACAATAGTAATCATTCAAATGACTGTTTAAAATAATTTGTTGATTGTTTGAATCTATTAGATTTTGATTAGCATCTGAAGCTTCAGGAATTGTCTCCTCATTATTATTTCATGTTTCCTTCTGAGATTTATTTTTCACTCTCCTTCTGTATCTCTTCTTGTTTAACCCGATCGATTTGATTCCTCACAAGAGGGTCATCTGCATTATCAACCAAAACACTAAAAGTGTGAGTTTCATCAAATTTAATATGAATAAACTCTTAAAGAATTCTAGTTCTTTTGTTGTAGACTTTATAAGCTTTACTACACAAGAGTATTTCAAGAAAACACACTCATCAAATTTAGAATTAAATTTTCCTAATTGATCTTTCATGTTCAAAAGATAACATTTACAATAAAAAACACAAAGATGTGACACATTCGGGGATATTGATAGCAAAGTCCATAAGGGGTCTTATTGAGCATAAGTCGAAGATAAGCTCCATTACTTACATAGCATGTTGTATTAACTGCTTCAGCCTAGAAATGTTTTAGCAATTTATACTCCTTTAACATGGTTTTAGCCATTTCCTGTAAAAGTCTAATTCTTTCTTTCAACAACCTCATTTTTTTTGAGGTGTTCGAGGTGAAGAAAACTTATGAGTGATACCTTTATTAGCGCAAAATTTTTAGGACATAAGTGGTTGTTGAGAGTTGAAGAACAAAACCCTAATACCATAAATGAGAGAGTGAGAGAGTGAGAGATAACCTATGATGACTTACACCAGTAATAGAGGGAAGCCGCACTTTTTTCCCTCCATTTTCGCCGTCGAATCGCATTAATTGCGATGCCAGAGATCACCGGGTGAATGTGTTACCTCGTCGGTTTCCTGGGAGAGAGATGAGGGTATTTTCGGAACCCTAGGATAAATACAATGAATACATATATAAAAGTGGGCTTTTGGGGCTGTGCCACATTTTTTGCACTCTTTTGGGGCTAAAGAGTAAGGGAAAAAGTTGATGGGGCTGGGCCACATCAACTTCTTCAATTTGGGGCCTTGACACATTTTTTCCATAAAATAATGATAGGTTTGCCATGCAATCAACCACGCACTCTCTCTACATAGTGTATTGGGACCCCATGAAATTATATTTTATAATTTCATGGGGTCCCAATACACCGTAGAGAGAGAGAGGGTGTGGTTGATGGTGTGTTTGGGGGTTTGCCCCTATTACTACTCTTTTCCATAAATATAAATCGGTAAATAATATCTGTAAAATCACGTGGGCTTAATACTAGTGTGTCATAAAAGCAGGAGTAGATACAAGAATTGCTATAATTAGGGGGTGTTTGGTTACTAGTGTGTCATAAAAGCAGGAGTAGATACAAGAATTGCTATAATTAGGGGGTGTTTGGTTCACCACTTTTGGGAAAAGTTTTTGAGAAATGGCAATTTCGTAAATAAAAGTTTTCCTATAATTTAGTTTTCATGTGTTTGGTTCAGTCAATATTTATGGAAAACATTTCTTAAAAAGTACAATATTGTAGGAAAACAACTTCCTCCCATTTTGAGAGGAAATGTGGCTGAAATCTGACACCCCATTATTAAACTATTAAACCCGTACCCATTCCCATTTTCCCAACTCCGATCTCATTTCCTGCCCAAAAGTTTCGGCGGAAAACCTAGGGCTTGTTCGTCCCTCTCGCTTGCTCGATCTCCCGCCCTCCTGACGCTCTCCCGCTCTCTCGTTTTCCCTTTCCTCTTCCTCCAGCTTTCCCGCTCCCGCTTCCACTTCCGCTTCCGACCCTGAGTTGCCTTTTCCGACCTATTCCTCGTCGGATTTATCGAAGCGGTCAGTGGGCTTGTTTGGGGAAGAGGTGGGGGTGTTGAAGCTCACATCTTTTGGGCTTGAGCAAGAGGTCAGAGGGCATGTTCGTCGGATTTTCTGAGCTTGACAATCGCCGTCCGATTTGAGGTAAAAAACCCTAAATCTCTTTTGATCCTGTTTGGGGGTTTGATCTTGTTGAGAATTGAGTAATTTTTCCTTTTTCTTTTTCTTTGTTCCTTGGTTAATCATCACCCATACACTTGCACTCACACATAAAAGATAAGGGAAAGAAAAAAAAATGAAAGAAGAGGAAGAAGCATATATTCAGCATTTTTTGTAGGTAGAAACAAAAAATTTTCATAAAGAAAACGGCAATATTTATCTTTAGAATTAGGCTTAGAAGCTCTAATACACCATCCCATTCCCAATTCTCAGATCAAACTACGAATAATTTTAACAGTACGCTTTATATTCTCGTTAAATAAGGGGTATAAAAATCCAATTCGGGAAAATGTAGGGGTAACTTAGAACATATGTGGATTTGAGGGGGTAAATCTGCAGATGGATAGGTTTTGTGATATTTTGTGCAGACTCCACTTCATTTTGCTACTTCACATGATTGACATTTACTTTGTTCTTGTTGCTAGAAATCGATTCGTACACATACTTATATTTTGTTAATTGCAAACTTTAGATGTTGCAATTCATTATGCTAATTGTTGTTGTTGCTAATTTTTCTTGTTGCCTATTTGTGCTTAGATTGAGATAATGCTCGGTGTGAGCTTTAATGATGGATGGCTTATGAAAGTGCTCAAATCGGTATGGGCTCTATTCATTCATGTGTATTTAGATGGGCAATGATGAGGATAATTAACGAGTTTGCGGCTTATAATTATGTTGTGGCGTTTAGGCGAGGTTATTTTGTGTGGAATTAATTCCCTCAAAAGCGACTACGTTGCATCATACTTTTATAAATGAGACATTCTTTTATGACAACTAGAAATTTATCCTGAGCTCTAATAAGTATTCATGGTTGTTTAGCTTCATATTGTGGTTTTTGAGCTTGTTTAGCTCCATATTGTAGCGTTTGTGGTTGTTTAGCTCCATATTGTGGCCTTTGAGTTTGTTTAGCTCCATATTGTGGTTTTTGAGCTTGTTTAGCTCCATATTGTGGCGTTTGTGGTTGTTTAGCTCCATATTGTGGCCTTTGAGCTTGTTTAGCTCCATATTGTGGCGTTTGTGGTTGTTTAACTCCATATTGTGGCCTTTGAGCTTGTTTAGCTCCATATTGTGGTTTTTGATCTTGTTTAGTTTGATCTTGTGGCATTTGAGCTTGTTTAGCTCCATATTGTGGCGTTTGTGGTTGTTTAGCTCCATATTGTGGTCTTTGAGCTTGTTTAGCTCCATATTATGGTTTTTGAGCTTGTTTAGTTTGATCTTGTGGTATTTGAGCTTGTTTAGCTTTAGTTTGATCTTGTGGCATTTGAGCTTGTTTAGCTCCATATTGTGGTTTTGAGCTTGTTTAGCTCCATATTGTGGTTTTGAGCTTGTTTTCTTGTTTTGAACCAAACAAAGAAAAGAAACGGCGTTCTTAAAAGTCTGAGGCGATTTCTTTATTTGAGCCAAAACAAGAAAAATTCGTCTTTTAACTTCTCAAACTTTATTGGGTGAAGCATTCCATAAAACGTGGAAAGCATTCGCATAATTGAGTTCCATGAGTAAACACAGCCTTAGCCGTACAAGTTAAAACTGCGCTCTAGTGACCAGAACCGAGCGGTAACCTTACCATCTAGAGTACAGCCCATTGCCTATTGACGTGCGGTCACCGCATATCCGGCCATCGGGATGGTCCGAACGTCCCTGCATCCCGTCACCGCTACCTGCCACGAATACCAACACGTGGGCGCTGGCTACTGTATAGTATGTAGGTCACGTGATTCCCGCGAGGCGGTGACGGGACTCCCGAGCGCACGTTTTCGGAATGAGGAGAGATTTCTGAGGTGGGGGAGCGAGAGAGCACGGCAGCTGTGTGATACACTGACAACATCTTTGGTTTCAACGAGAGCAGGCGCTCTAAAGGATTTGTTATTTCCTTAACTACCCTTAGGATTTTCTATTATTTACGGCAATGCCCAAAATGGCATCCCCAGCTTGAATATATATTATCTAAAGTCGTTTGATTAAGGATATCACTATATTTTTACATATGTTAACTGGTATGATGGTTCGTTGCTTTTTCCGTGATACTTTGTATGGTGTCTATCATATATTATCTAAAGTCGTTTGAATAAGGATATCAGTATATTTTTCTGTTGGGGTGATTTATGGAACAACCATAATAGTAATAGATAGGCTAGAGGTCTGTGTGATGTCCCGTCCTTTTTTCTAAAAAAAATTACAGTAAAAGCGATAACAACCATAAAAAAAAACTGCAATTGTTATAAAGTTTCGTAATTTTATTGATTAGTTATCTAGTTAATTTATAAGCTTATGGTTAGAAATACAAATTGATTTATGCTATTAAGGTACAATACGATTGTTCCATTTCGCTATTAAGGTACACGATTTTTCCATTTCTAGAAGCATGAGCTTTGAATATATAATATCCTTAATTGATGTTGTAATATTGATAAACTTATGATACTTTTAGTAGTAATCTTTTATTATTTAGTTGTGGTTGGAAATTAAACATTGCCTTATTTTGTTCCGAACTATTATGCCTGCCAATTACAAGGGCATGTCAGTCCTTTCCTGATGAACACGCAAAGGGAGGGAGACAACAGTCTTGGACTCCCTTGTCAATAATTTTAACAACAGAAGGGCATATCTATAATTTTCCATTCAACTCCATTACTTTTATTGTGTTCCTCGATGTGGAAAAAACACGTAGCAACCCATGGAAGGCGTGCTCTGTTAGTTCGCTCCCTCTTTCATTTAAACCCCTCACGGATCTCTTCCACCCCTCTCTCTCTCTCTCTCTCTCCCCAACACCCTCTTTAGCTCTTTTCTCTCTAGAGTTTCGCCATGTCCAAGTCCTCGGTAGAGCTCGATTTCTTCGGTCTCGAGAGAATGCGAGGTCTCTCCCAGCTCTCTCTCGGTCTGATTCTCATTTTTTTTTTTTTTTTTGGTTACACAAACATAAAGTTTTCCCTTATTTATTTTCAGACATGCACACTTCAAAATTACTCTTACACCCTAAAATACCCCGCTAAATTATTTTAAATCTATTATGGTATATTTCAGGAGTTGGGTTTTATATAGGAACTTACGATAAATTATTATAAAATTAATTTAGGAAAGTATTTTGAGTTCATGAGTGATTTTGGAGTGGGTGGATTTAAAAGTAAGAGGTGGTACAATTTTGGGTTTTGAGGTAAAAGTCCCTTCTCGTTTTCCTTTTATTTTAAAGATTTTTTTTTTTTTGGGGTTTTTTTTCTAGGGATTCAGAACGTGATTTCGAGGATGAATAAACCTCGATCGTCGGTTTTGACCGGAGCCGGAGAGAACCGGCCCTTGACGCCGTCAGTTCCCATATTCAACCCCGCTTCGTCAAGGTAACGGCCGCCGTCAACTTTGACGTGAGAGTTGTTTTTGCTTTTTTAAGTAAAAAATTGGAATTTTTATATTTTGTTTTGTTTTTTTACTAATTTAGGGCGATGAACGAGAGTCCATTGGGAACGGCGCCGTTGACGATTTTACAATGGCACGGTCAACGTTTTCCACGTAGGACAAGCAGAGGTTAGTTAATTGTTATTTATTTTTGTTTTGCAATTTGCTGCTTTTATTTTTGGATTTTGCAAATTTGAGATTTTGATTTTGGCAGGCGGAGGCCGTGAGCGCACGTTTTCGGAATGAGGAGAGATTTCTGAGGTGGGGAGCGAGAGAGCACGGCAGCTGTGTGATACACTGACAACATCTTTGGTTTCAACGAGAGCAGGCGCTCTAAAGGATTTGTTATTTCCTTAACTACCCTTAGGATTTTCTATTATTTACGGCAATGCCCAAAATGGCATCCCCAGCTTGAATATATATTATCTAAAGTCGTTTGATTAAGGATATCACTATATTTTTACATATGTTAACTGGTATGATGGTTCGTTGCTTTTTCCGTGATACTTTGTATGGTGTCTATCATATATTATCTAAAGTCGTTTGAATAAGGATATCAGTATATTTTTCTGTTGGGGTGATTTATGGAACAACCATAATAGTAATAGATAGGCTAGAGGTCTGTGTGATGTCCGTCCTTTTTCTAAAAAATTACAGTAAAGCGATAACAACCATAAAAAACTGCAATTGTTATAAAGTTTCGTAATTTTATTGATTAGTTATCTAGTTAATTTATAAGCTTATGGTTAGAAATACAAATTGATTTATGCTATTAAGGTACAATACGATTGTTCCATTTCGCTATTAAGGTACACGATTTTTCCATTTCTAGAAGCATGAGCTTTTGAATATATAATATCCTTAATTGATGTTGTAATATTGATAAACTTATGATACTTTTTAGTAGTAATCTTTTTATTATTTAGTTGTGGTTGGAAATTAAACATTGCCTTATTTTGTTCCGAACTATTATGCCTGCCAATTACAAGGGCATGTCAGTCCTTTCCTGATGAACACGCAAAAGGGAGGGAGACAACAGTCTTGGACTCCCTTGTCAATAATTTAACAACAGAAGGGCATATCTATAATTTTCCATTCAACTCCATTACTTTTATTGTGTTCCTCGATGTGGAAAAAACACGTAGCAACCCATGGAAGGCGTGCTCTGTTAGTTCGCTCCCTCTTTCATTTAAACCCCTCACGGATCTCTTCCACCCCTCTCTCTCTCTCTCTCTCTCTCCCCAACACCCTCTTTAGCTCTTTCTCTCTCTAGAGTTTCGCCATGTCCAAGTCCTCGGTAGAGCTCGATTTCTTCGGTCTCGAGAGAATGCGAGGTCTCTCCCAGCTCTCTCTCGGTCTGATTCTCATTTTTTTTTTTTTGGTTACACAAACATAAAGTTTTCCCTTATTTATTTTCAGACATGCACACTTCCAAAATTACTCTTACACCCTAAAATACCCCGCTAAATTATTTTAAATCTATTATGGTATATTTCAGGAGTTGGGTTTTATAT
The DNA here is from genome assembly GCA_012295165.1 of Asparagus setaceus. NCBI lineage: Eukaryota > Viridiplantae > Streptophyta > Magnoliopsida > Asparagales > Asparagaceae > Asparagus > Asparagus setaceus. The sequence continues at coordinate 24,811,249 of CM022710.1, forward strand.
AGGAACTTACGATAAATTATTATAAAATTAATTTAGGAAAGTATTTTGAGTTCATGAGTGATTTTGGAGTGGGTGGATTTAAAAGTAAGAGGTGGTGCAATTTTGGGTTTTTAGGTAAAAGTCCCTTCTCGTTTTCCTTTTATTTTAAAGATTTTTTTTTTTTGGGTTTTTTTTTCTAGGGATTCAGAACGTGATTTCGAGGATGAATAAACCTCGATCGTCGGTTTTGACCGGAGCCGGAGAGAACCGGCCCTTGACGCCGTCAGTTCCCATATTCAACCCCGCTTCGTCAAGGTAACGGCCGCCGTCAACTTTGACGTGAGAGTTGTTTTTGCTTTTTTAAGTAAAAAATTGGAATTTTTATATTTTGTTTTGTTTTTTTTACTAATTTAGGGCGATGAACGAGAGTCCATTGGGAACGGCGCCGTTGACGATTTTCTACAATGGCACGGTCAACGTTTTCCACGTAGGACAAGCAGAGGTTAGTTAATTGTTATTTATTTTTTTGTTTTTGCAATTTGCTGCTTTTATTTTTTGGATTTTGCAAATTTGAGATTTTGATTTTTGGCAGGCGGAGGCCGTGATTAGAGCAGCGGAGGAGGGGAATGTGAAGGAGGGGATGCTGGATGAGCTTAAGGGAGGTTAGCAAAACGGGTCCAGACCCAAATCCAATAAGATTTTATAATATATATATATGTTTGCAAATAATTGTTATTTTTCAATTCTTAGCTATAAGTTCGCCTATTGTAGTTTATAAGTCTAGTATAAAAATTTTTTGTTCCATTTCAACAAGATTAATATAATATTACAATTAAATTTAGTTATTAGAGAAAAGTATAAAACTAAACATATACTAAAAATATTTTTAAACATAATTTTAATTTATAACTTTTGTTGGTAGATCTGCCCATGGCTCGAAAGAAATCACTGCAGAGGTTCCTTGAGAAGCGCAAGGAAAGGTACTTGTCCCTTCCATTTATTTTCTTCTTGTTTCTACTTTGGATCGGGATCCTCTCCAATTAGGTGGTAATTGGAGAGTGTCCAATTATCTCAATCCTTATCATTTATTCCAATTTTAAGGGCTAAGTTGATGCCACATAGGCTCCAAATATTATATTGAAAATCATTATTATCTTTAAAACCACTATTATGAAAACCAGTATTGTGTAAGTGGAAATCTTACGTGGCTTCATCTAAGTCGTTGGAATTGGAATAGAGGGTAAAGATGGGATAATTGGATACTCTCCAATTACCACTTAATTGGAGAGGATCCGAATCCTTCTACTTTTGAATTGCTTTATTATTATTATTATTATTATTATTTTTTATTATTTGTATATACTATCTCATATAGTTGAAACCACCAATATATCTTCGTAGATTTTTTAAGAAGCAAACTTTGTTAACTAATTTTAAAGAAATTTCTAGTTAACAAAATCATATAATATTTAGTGAAATCAATTTTGGACCCAAAAGCATGAGACCAAATTATAAGACAAATGTATGAACGAATATTAGCTTCTTCTATGGTTTGCTCCCATAAATTTTGGGTCTTAAAAAAAACTTAAATATTTCATTACCCGTTATGGGGGAATAGAATCCAATTAGAACCATCCTTATAGGAGTGGGGTGATATACACCATAAATAAAAAGAGTTGTAATTCCTAAATTAATTCTCTAGCCACCCTTGAATGGTATAGATCACCCATTTATATGAGATGTTCTGATAGAATCCTTTCTCATTATGGAGTTCATGTTAATTTTGGTTAAATAATTTTGTAATCTCAATACTTCGTAGTATTTGGTATAAGGACGGCAATGAGGCACGTTTGTTACTTGAGGATTAAAGCATTAAAAGAAGTTTTGGTGAAGGAATCTTCTGCAAACTTTCATTCAGTAGAGAAGAATCTTTTGGCCGGCAATGAGGCACGTTTGTTTTCTTTCTAGATATTTTTCTTTTTTTTTAATTATAAAAAGATAAATGAAATACAAAATGGTAAATTGGCACGTGACTGATGACGCATTTGACGCTTTTGAGCATAGTTAAAAGGGGAAATAGAATTGAGGCAGGGCCTGGTTTTAAGTGGTTAGACACCACACTCCCTTTGTGAGACTTTGGCCTGGCCCGTGTTGTGAATGTGGTTCACGGGTCAGTGGACCCCACAAAGGTCAATAACTTGTGGTCCTGACTTGGAGTTGCATGATTTTAGTGACTTTCATATTAATTTTTTTAAAGTTTAATTACATTAGAGAGATTGTTAGTGACTTTCATATTAGGTTTTGCATTAAGGATTAATTGCTTTTTTTTTTGATGGGAGGATTAATTACATTTCGATACCTTGAAGTATGAAGTATTTATATGAGTGACCCTAAAGTTTGTTTATCTACGTGGGTATCCCTGAGACGGGTGGCCCTAGAATCGATCGGCAAGTTAACACTAGTTTTTTTTTTGCTGAGTTTGAGCTATTTTGGGATGTTAGTTAGGATTACGGTTAGGTTACGACTATGATTAGAATTACGGTTAAGGTTCAAGTAAAAAATTTTTGACTTTTGTTCGGTTAGACTTATAACAATCAAACTTTATTGAGTAATCATTGCTTTAACCCTAATCCTCATCCGACCCTACTCTTAACCCTAACCCTAATGCTAACCAACATTTAACAAGAATTCTAAAATAAATAAATAAAAAGAAAAAGAAAGAAAACAAATAGTGTTAACTTGCATATAGATTCTAGGGTCACCCATGTGATTACAATCTGCAATCTCAATGTTACTGATGTAGATATGCAGACTTCAGGTTCACCCCTATAATTACACCGAACCTTAGGGTGCCGAAATGTAATTTTTTTTATTAGCAAACGTTTTCTTTTAAAGAATTGTTTACTCAATCTCTTATGTGACTATAAATGTACTAGTAATTGATCATTAGTAAAATTTTTCCTTTTGTAAATTTTAGTAAACATGTCTCTCTTTATTTGTGAGTTTTTATTAATTATATTTATGTTTAAGCAACAGGGTAAAACTTCAAAAACTTAGAAACAAAGTAGTCAACAAAGTAGTCAACAACCCTTCATTAATTTAGAGTGCAATTTTTATCGTAATTTTGGCACCATGCGGGGCAATTCGAGCCATGTAGGGGCAGCAACAAAATATCCAAACCGCCCCCTTACATGATATCTGTTTGGCTCGATGCGGAGCGTTCTGATAGGATTATCACTCTTCAATATGTTTTTAATTAAGTTAACTATTATAATGGATGCTACCTGATGGTAAATTGTCCGTTGGAAGAGGACCAAAACATCGGAAACTACGCGAACTTGCGGCCATTTTCGATGGCCCACTACATCACCATCCAACCACCACCCGGCCCAAAATAACGCCAAAGGAGTTAATGACTGCATATAGAGCCCAGACAAGAAAAAAGAAGCAATAAATGCTTCATTCTATCTCTTATTAGCCACGTGTGTGATTAAGAATGGAGGAAAGCGATATTTATCCTACCGTTTTTCTTGAATAATTATGGAGAGCGCAGTAGTTTGTTTCTTCCCTTCGCTCTCCATCACAGTTATCTGCTTGTGATATTGATAAGGATTATATCAAGTACAAGCGTTGGGGGTTTTGATCGCTACGTCTCCTCCTAATCTTTTGAAAGTTACTTGTGTTGGTCTACTTTGGTGTCTACTCTTTTCTTGGGGGGGAAAAAGAAAAGGAAAAAAAAAAAAAAATCAAATACAGTTTTCGTATGATAGAATGCATACATATATTTACTATATTATATAACATTACTTTTACTCTTGAGACTTAGATTATCAAATATGTCAACCCGGATGGGAATTAGTAAAATATAATATTAGCTTGTTGAGATGTGTCAAATGGTTAATTGGATTCAGTTTATTTTTTGTCGATTTTAACAAGGGCATAATCAGGATTCAAACTTTGGGAGGACCAAAAGCCTGTGGCTTGCCGGCTTTAGGCTTTTACTTAATATTAATCATAAACATAACTGTTTTTCTTTATTATTATTATTATTATTATTATTTTGATAATCTTGTATTTTTTCCTTATTTGGACTATACTATCCAAGTACATATGGACTTTTCTAATTTCTGAAAGCTACAACTATGAACTAGTCACTTGAGTCCAATTATTTTCACAAATATTATTCTCTTTAGTTTTTAGTTTATCTTTTTGTGTAATAAAGTATCTGGACGATGATTACTTAGAACCAAAAGATAAAAACTACATTAGGACATGTGTTTGTAAATGTCACAAATGATTGGGAACTATCGACGTTTTTCTTGTTAAGTAAACTAATATATGCACACCTAATACAATGATGTGCATTGCATTGACCTTAAAGTTTTCATCTGCATTAAATAATAGAGCACGCGGCTATGTTTATTTCTTGATGTAGTTAATTATCCTTTGGAATCCAAATATAAAATTTGGTCAATTTCAGAGTATTTGAAATGCTTGTCCCAACTCTTTGCACTGCAATTGATAATAATTATAGATGATTGTAATGATTCATGAAGGGTATTTAATCTTTTCTTGGGGGAAAAAGAAAAGGAAAAAATCAAATACAGTTTTCGTATGATAGAATGCATACATATATTTACTATATTATATAACATTACTTTTACTCTTGAGACTTAGATTATCAAATGTGTCAACCAGGATGGGAATTAGTAAAATATAATATTAGCTTGTTGAGATGTGTCAAATGGTAAATTGGATTCAAACTTTGGGAGGACCAAAAGCCTGTGGCTTGCCGGCTTTAGGCTTTACTTAATATTAATCATAAACATAACTGTTTTTCTTTATTATTATTATTATTATTATTATTTTGATAATCTTGTATTTTTTCCTTATTTGGACTATACTATCCAAGTACATATGGACTTTTCTAATTTCTGAAAGCTACAACTATGAACTAGTCACTTGAGTCCAATTATTTTCACAAATATTATTCTCTTTAGTTTTTAGTTTATCTTTTTGTGTAATAAAGTATGTGGACGATGATTACTTAGAACCAAAAGATAAAACTAATTTAGGACATGTGTTTGTAAATGTCACAAATGATTGGGAACTATCGACGTTTTTCTTGTTAAGTAAACTAATATATGCACACCTAATACAATGATGTGCATTGCATTGACCTTAAAGTTTTCATCTGCATTAAATAATAGAGCACGCGGCTATGTTTATTTCTTGATGTAGTTAATTATCCTTTGGAATCCAAATATAAAATTTGGTCAATTTCAGAGTATTTGAAATGCTTGTCCCAACTCTTTGCACTGCAATTGATAATAATTATAGATGATTGTAATGATTCATGAAGGGTATTTAATCCATTTTTTAAACATATGCCTAATTGTATAGTTTAATCTAAGAAATACTATTTTAAAAATTCATGTTAATAAATTTTGTATTCTCATTAAGAGTTGAGGATTATGAGTTATATTCTAGAAAGTAGGAGGATGATAGCTCAAGATGAAGGGTGAATATTGTGCGTCACGTGGGCGTGGGGGCCACACCCCACGAGACGCAGACGCTTTTGAACGCGTCTCGTGCTCGTGTGGGGGCCACAACCACGAGACGCCGCCGCCCACGAATAAGAGCTCGTGGGGGCCACCACGCTGCCAAGACGTGCTGTTTTGACGCTGCTGAACGCGGTTTTGTGCTCTCTCACGTGTTTTTCGAACCCTATAAATAGGGATGCAGCAGTGGCTAGGCTTTGGTGCGAGGTCACAGTGAGAGGGAAAGAGAGGTTTCAATACCGACATGGGATTTTGAGAATCCTTTGGAGAGAGAATTTGTGAGAGATTTGACAGTTTGTTTGAGGGTTTATTAGTGAGATTTTGTGTGATTGTAAACCCTATTTGTTTTTTCTTTCTCTCAAGTAGTAAAATCTCTCCCCTCATTGTCCCGTGAACGTAGGCAATTTGTCGAACCGCTTAAATTCATTTTTTTTTACTGTTGAGATTTGTAATAGCTTGTTAGGTTCCCTCGACAGGTCAGTCCTAGAACTGATGAGAGGAAGAGTGTATATCCCACTTTGCTAAGATATTCACTTTCGATTCTTGTTTTCTTTGTGAAACGGGGATTTAGTTGTGATCTTGTTCTCTTGTTGTGGCTTGTTATTCGGCAGAGGTGCTGTCGAAATTTTCGCTGCGCACAACAAGTGGTATCAGAGCTCGGGTTGTGACTTGGGGCTTGTTCGAAGGATTCGCTGAAGGATTCTTATTTGAAGAGTTAGATCTACAACATGGGTGAAATAAGCATATCGGGATCGTCTCTTACAAAGGGGATACAAAGTCTGAACATCAATAATACAAAGATTGATGTTTCGAAGTTCGACGGCAAGATCAATTTCAGTTTGTGGAGATGCCAGGTGATGGATGCGTTGGATGCACAAAATTTAGAGGAGACTCTTGAGTTACAAGAGAAACCTCAAGACATGGATGATAAGGTTTGGAAGAAGATAAACAAGAAAGACACGAGATTTACGTGGTTCTAAGAAAATTGCCTACGCCCACGGAGGGGTGAGAGAAGATTTGACTATAAAGAACACCGACGACTTGTACAATCCACAAGCTCGTCCCAAAGAAAAACTTTGATTTTACCCAAGAGAAATTGACCTCTCTCTTGTAGAATCTCTCCAAGTTTTCTCCTTTTCTCTCTCTAGCCATTTGCCAAAACCCTAACTTTTTCTCCCTTTTTCTTCACTTTTCTCTACTCCACAAATTCTAGGTTTAACTCCCTATTTAAAGGGAATTAATTAAGAATTTTCCTTCAACCTAGCCGATGTGGGACTAAAATTTTTTGTTTTTGTTTTTGTTTTTATAGGGTTGCTCTGAGAACGGTTCTGTATGGCGGCTACTCTGAGGACCAGGGTTCACTAGCGGCGTAGGTAACCCCCGTTCACAATTCTCCACCTCGTACATCATTTGATAAACCTCAAATTTTGGATGACGGCGAGAAAAGAACCGCGAACATCACTAGAGAGATCTCCATCGGCCAAATCGAGGCCCGATCCAGTACTGCGCCACTATCGCCCGGTACGCCTCGTACCCTCCGCAGGATCAAGCTAGCAGTAGTTACTTATTCTCCATATAGTCTCCACCTCACCCCATCACCATCCCGAAGGGCCATGCCCTCTTGGGAATCAACGGGTTGATATGAAGCAAGTCCAAGCAATGCTTAAACTTGCTACCGTGACCACCTTAGTTAACATGTTCAAGGGATTCTCATTCGTGTGTACCTTCATGAGAGAAATATCGCCTTCCTCTATGACATCTCGCGAAATGATACGACATCGATATGCTTGGTACGAGCATGATGAACTTGATTATTCGCCAAGTGAATTGCACTCTGACTGTCGCACCACAAGTTCACGTTCTCCTGCTCAATCCCCAAATCATCTAGAAGACCCCACAACCTCAATGCTTCCTTCACTCCCTCGCCATGGCCATGTACTTTCGACCTCGTAGTAGAAAGTGCCATCAGAGCCTGCAACATCGATCGCCAACTAACCGGAGCCCCATGTATCCCGAATACATAACCAAGAGTAGATCGCCGCCTATCTAGATCGCCCGCATAATTAGAGTCCACAAACCCATCAATCGACATGTTTCTCCACCAAAACACGGACCGTATCAGCGGTACCCTTTAAGTACCTCGGGACCCACTTCACTTTGCTTCCGGTCGTCTTTCCGGATTCGCCATGAATCTACCGACCACACCGACCGCTGTGAAATATCCGGGCGTGTACACACCATTGCATACATTAAAACGCCAATTTGCACTAGCATAGGAACACGCCCATTTTGCCTTCTCTTCCATCGTAGTAGGAGATTGTTTACCGAAGCCTAAAGTGTGGAGCCAATGGAGTCACCACCGACTTAGCACTTTGCATCCCGAACCTCGCGATCACCCGCTCTATGTAGCCCTTCTGACTTAAGAACAATCGCCGGTTCGCCCGCTCTCTTCTAATCTCCATACTCAGTATTTTCCTAGCAGCGCCCATGTCCTTCATCTCAAACTCTTCACTAAGTTGAGATTTCAGCCTATCTATCTCCACCCTGCTTTTAGAAGCAATAAGCATGTCATCCACATATAAAAGGAAATAGATATAATTACCTCCACGAAGCTTCCGAATGTAAACACAACAATCATAGTCGCTTCGGGAAAACCCATGCTTCAGCATGAAGGAGTCAAATCGCTTGTACCACTGTCGGGGAGATTGCTTCAATCCATACAGTGACTTCTTCAAACGACACACATGATCCTCTTTATCCTCAACCTTGTAGCCCTCAGGTTGATGCATGTAGATCTCTTCATCCAAGTCTCCGTGCAAGAAGGCCGTTTTAACATCGAGTTGTTCCAGCTCAAGATCGCCATGAGCAACAATACTCAATAGCACCCGAATAGAAGTGTGTTTCATCACCGGAAAAAATATCTCATTGTAATCCACACCCTCTCTTTGTGCAAACCCCTTAGCCACTAGCCTTGCCTTGTACCTTGTACCACCGAGCTCTGAAAGATCTTCTTTTCTTTTATACACCCACTTACAACCAATAGCTTTTCTTCCTACGGGCAATGGGACCACCTCCCATGTTTGATTCTTCCGAAGAGATTTCATTTCTTCTTCCATCGCAGCCAACCAACTCTCACTATCCTTGTCCCGAATAGCTTCCTTGAAGGAGACCGGCTCGTCCTCCTCCATCGAGAGTCGTATTCAACCAAATTAACACGCCCATAGTGTTTGGGGTTGATCGACCCCGACCACATACCTTGTGCTGCGCCTTGGCCTAGTGGAAGCCAAACTATCCTCGAGCCGCCGTTGTTGTAGTGCCTGTATTCTCCTCGCTGAACCTCCTCCCCGCCAAGCTCATCATCTACGACTTTCCACTTGAACACGACTAGAACCCGGTTGGTCTTTAGGTTCTATTTCAATAACACGAGACTTAGAAGTCTCATCGGGCCCTAACACCATCATCCTTGAAGCCCTAGCAATCATGAACTTCTCATCAAAGGTAACATCCTGGCGATCACGAACTTCAAATCTTCCGTACACCAAAGGCGATAGCCTTTCATGCTTCGCATATCCCAAGAATATTGCCTTCTTGGCCCTCGCGTCAAGCTTTCCCTCGTTGGCGTGATAGTAGGCGGTACATCAGAAATTACGAGCCTATCATAATCAGTATGCTCCCGACTACACCCTATAGGGTGTATCACCATCAATGTCGAATGTGGTGAGCGGTTCACAATGTAACAAGTAGCCAGCTTACGCCCACCATTCGTTGCCCAATCAGTATGATCGCATACTCATTGCTTTCTCCGCAATGTTGGTTCGATCTCTCTGCGACCCCATTCTAACGTGGTGTTGATTTGTCGAGTGTCGAACAATTCCCTCGATCCGCAGAACTCCTTGAAAGCACCATCGTATACTGCGTACCATTATCGGATCTTAGTGTCTTCAATTTCTTTCCGTCTGTTTTCAACCATTGCTCTCCACTTCTTGAATGTCTCGAACACCTCATTCTTATGCTTGAAAGTAAATCCAAGCATACCTCGAATAGTCATCTATGAGCGAGACATAATATCTGGAACCACCCTTAGAAGTGGTGCGGCCGGACCCCAAACATCCGTGTGCACATAATCTAGTATCCCTCGCTCTTAGACTTACTTCTCGGCCAACCACAGTGTGACTTTTCATACACACAATCCTCATAAAAATCCATGCTAGGTTCCTTGATTCTTGTGAGACCCTCTTTACCAAGCGAGAACTAGACCCTTCTCGACATATGCCCAAGCCGCCTATGCCATAACCGTGTGTGCTCACATGGGTCTCCACCACTTCCTTCAGTTCCAACCGTGCATCTCCGTCACCGTTGTACACGAGAGAGTATATAAATTACCGTGGACGAATACCCTTCATCACTATAAGGGAACCCGAACAACCTTCTTTACTCCGTTCTCAGTAACAATTTTACAACCGCCGAGTCCAATGCACCAACCGAGATAAGATTCTTTCGCAAGTCGGGAACATGCCTCACATCCGTCAAGGTTGAACCACTCCATCATGCATCTTGATTTTGATATTACCTAGCCCACCGTTTTACAAGCATGGTTGTTCCCCATCAATACGGTTCCACCATCAATGCCTCTGTAGGTAGTAAATCACTTTCTATTTGGACACATGTGGTAAGAGCAACCGAATTAAGTATCCACTTCGGAGATATCCTCGCCACCGCGGACGACATAGCACTCCTTATCGCTCCTTCCTCAAACGTGGCTTCGCCTCTTCCTTGCCCTCTCTTCTCTCGGTCTTGTTATTATTGTTCTTCTTTCCACCTACTCTCTTATTTGGACGGTCGATCTTGAAATGCCCAACTTCAGCATTTGAAACACGATTTTCCCGCAAGAGGTCTCGATTTAGATCTAGACTTTCCTCCCTTGCCTTTTCCTCGCTCATTGCTCCTTCCTCTAGCAAACAATCCACGTGCTTGTTCTTTGTTACCACCAAGAGTCATGTCACCGGTTGCAATCTTCAGAAGATCATCCGCTAGAAGCGCCGTTCTAGTCTCATCCATCTTCAAATTGTCTCCTATAAGCATCGGTGTTTGCACGAGTTCTCATAAGGCGTCGGAGACGAAGTCCGGTGTTTGCACGAGTTCTCATAAGGCGTGTGAGAGTAGTAGGCGCTGATCCTCATCTACAACTTTCACATCTATGTCTTTCAAGTCGATATGATCCTATCAAACTTGTTGATGTATTCCGGATTGATGAGCCCTCCTCCATCTTGCAAGTATACAATTTGGATTTTAAATAGATCGGTTCGTTAGACTCTTCGTCATGAAGGTACTTTCTAACTTCTTCCACGCACGCTTGCGGCCGTTCCTCTCCATCTACCAAGAAAGCTACATCCCTTTCAAGGCATAGGATAATCGGCGCCGTGCTTCCGGATCCAGCTCCTCCCAATCCTCATCGGACATATCCTTGTGCTTCTTCTCTTTTCGGTAAAGCCTTGTGCAATTTTGCGAAATCGGTGAGTTTTTATCGCATACTCCAATAGGAAAAATCATTTTCCCATTGAACTTTTCAATCTCGAATTTTCCTACTTTGACCGATTCTTGGTAGGCGCCATTCTCCGTTTGTATAAATCCGCTTCTCTCGAAATTACCGAGCATCACCTCAAACCGAAGTTACACCACTTCCGACCAATAATGTACCGATACCAATTGTTGATGCGGGTCCACGCCGCTTGCCGGTATATCCCCGAGAAGGTTTTGTATATTCCCGCCTCACGAAGGAAACAAGAATAGAAAGTAAAATATCCCAACAAAGTGAGATATCTACTCTTCCTCTCAACAAGCATTAGGACTGAATTAAGGAACCTACAAACAATAGCAAATACACAAGAAAACAAGAAAGACACGCGATTTACGTGGTTCTAAGAAAATTGCCTACGCCCATGGGAGGGTGAGGGAAGATTTGACTATAAAGAACACCGACGACTTGTACAATCCACAAGCTCGTCCCAAAGAAAAACTTTGATTTTTACCCAAGAGAAATTGACCTCTCTTGTAGAATCTCTCCAAGCTTTCTCCTTTTCTCTCTCTAGCATTGCCAAAACCCTAGCTTTTTCTCTTTTTCTTCACTTTTCTCCACTCCACAAATCCTAGGTTTAACTCCTATTTAAAGGGAATTAATTAAGAATTTTCCTTCAACCTAGTGATGTGGAACTAAAACTTTTTGTTTTTGTTTTTGGTTTTATAGGGTTGCTACTGAGAACCGGGTTCCTCAGTGTTTGCTGTGAACCCGAGGTTCTCGTAATGGGTGGCCCCACGTTCACATCCTGCAACTTTCTTAGATCAATCTTATATTCAAACTTGTTGAAGAGATACTGTGGCAAAATGATAGTTGCTTGTTTAGCAAACCTTCTAAGAATTTTGTTCGGAAAAAATGGACCCATGTGGATTCGCTGTTCCCTAAAAACCAGTTCTAAATTCATCCAACCCTTCTTAGGATCAAAACAAAATCAATTTATTTCAAAACTGGATAATGATCAATCCTGACCTATTTTCAGAGAGTATGCCAAATTGACTTTAGGGTTTCAAGTTTGCATTAACGATTTATATCCATATATTTTCGTGTGAGGCTGTTTGTGTATTGGTGATATGAGAATCTTTTTTGGTCCTAAGTTTTTCTAATCGTATATTTTGTGTGAGACAGTTTGTGTAAGTATTTCTAATCATGTAGTTTGTGTATTAGTGATATGACAATCTTTTTTGGTCCTAAGTTTTTCTTATCTAACCGAATCATCTATCTTATGTCTAGGCACATAGAACTTGCTCTGAATCTCGGTAATCTATGTTTCTTTAAGATTACCATTATTTCGTGATTTATCTCGATCTCCGTGCTTTTCCGTTACACTTGAGTTTTGTTTATGTAGGACTTTGCTAACCAAAGAATTTTTTTATGCAGGTTGACTGCAATGGCGCCGTTTGAGCGCGACGGGGGCTTGATGAAGAAGGGGAAAACGGAGTTGTCGGAGCCTCCTAGCCTGTAGCAACCCTTAGAAGTTTATTGTCATTAACTATAAATATACTCATTAGTATGATACTATGTCGACTGGGTTTGTTAATTATCCTAATTAATTAGGTGTCGTCTGTGGTCAGAGACTTGGCATTGTTTTTCTTTTCTTTTCCTTTTGTGCAATTATGAATTGCTACAATTGTGTGCATATATGTTGGCAGTGTAACTGGTTCAGGTATGCGCTTGTGGCTACTTTATATTCCGTTTTCTAGGGTGTGTTTGGGAACTTAGTGAAAATGGGCCACATTTGGTTTTAGAACCGGTTCTTTTGAGAACAAGTTTAGTTGTGGACTAGGGGCTGATTCTTTTGAGAACAAGTTTAGTTGTGGACCAGGGGCTGATTCTTTTGAGAACAAGTTTAGTTGTGGACTAGGGGCTGATTCTTTTGAGAACAAGTTTAGTTGTGGACTAGGGGCTGATTCTTTTGAGAACAAGTTTAGTTGTGGACTAGGGGCTGATTCTTTTGAGAACAAGTTTAGTTGTGGACTAGGGGCTGATTCTTTTGAGAACAAGTTTAGTTGTGGACTAGGGGCTGATTCTTTTGAGAACAAGTTTAGTTGTGGACTAGGGGCTGATTCTTTTGAGAACAAGTTTAGTTGTGGACTAGGGGCTGATTCTTTTGAGAACAAGTTTAGTTGTGGACTAGGGGCTGATTCTTTTGAGAACAAGTTTAGTTGTGGACTAGGGGCTGATTCTTTTGAGAACAAGTTTAGTTGTGGACTAGGGGCTGATTCTTTTGAGAACAAGTTTAGTTGTGGACTAGGGGCTGATTCTTTTGAGAACAAGTTTAGTTGTGGACTAGGGGCTGATTCTTTTGAGAACAAGTTTAGTTGTGGACTAGGGGCTGATTCTTTTGAGAACAAGTTTAGTTGTGGACTAGGGGCTGATTCTTTTGAGAACAAGTTTAGTTGTGGACTAGGGGCTGATTCTTTTGAGAACAAGTTTAGTTGTGGACTAGGGGCTGATTCTTTTGAGAACAAGTTTAGTTGTGGACTAGGGGCTGATTCTTTTGAGAACAAGTTTAGTTGTGGACTAGGGGCTGATTCTTTTGAGAACAAGTTTAGTTGTGGACTAGGGGCTGATTCTTTTGAGAACAAGTTTAGTTGTGGACTAGGGGCTGATTCTTTTGAGAACAAGTTTAGTTGTGGACTAGGGGCTGATTCTTTTGAGAACAAGTTTAGTTGTGGACTAGGGGCTGATTCTTTTGAGAACAAGTTTAGTTGTGGACTAGGGGCTGATTCTTTTGAGAACAAGTTTAGTTGTGGACTAGGGGCTGATTCTTTTGAGAACAAGTTTAGTTGTGGACTAGGGGCTGATTCTTTTGAGAACAAGTTTAGTTGTGGACTAGGGGCTGATTCTTTTGAGAACAAGTTTAGTTGTGGACTAGGGGCTGATTCTTTTGAGAACAAGTTTAGTTGTGGACCAGCTCTCATGGTCCACAACTAAACCAATTAAAACCTTTAAAATTAAATAGAAAAATGGGTCATTTTGGCCCAAATTTTACCAATCGAGAAAACACCTTAGTCTTGAACCTAGTGTACTTTGTAATTTTACTTAGTTTTGCAATAAATAATCTTTTATAACAATTATATTTACAAAAACTGTTAACAACCAAACAAACATATATAGTTTCGATTATCATCATTGTATCTTTGTTATGCCACAAAAGCGACCCTCAAGATGGGGTCAAATAAAGATAACGCCACAATACTCGTTAGGGCAATTAAGAAGATGGATTAAGTTAATCTATTTGGACCTAATTGACTCAAAGGATCAATCCTATTTGGGTCATGAGTCCAAGCATATTTAACCATCTATCTTACTCTCTTACTCTCTATTCGATGTGGGACTAAATATCCCGATTATCACATTTTAATTACATTTTTATACCCTTATTACCTATGTTATATGAATCGCACCTTGCCGGAGAAGGTACGATGTATGATAACGCAGAGTGGATTGCCTAGATCATTTTGGGCCGAAACGTTAGTTTATGCGAGCAATCTCGTAAATAGGTTGCCGTGCATTGCGATACAGGGAAAGACTCCAATGGCGTTATCCGTTCGTGGCTAGTGACTATGAGTCGCTTCGGATATTTGGGTGTCCAGCTTATTATCATGTCAGTGATGGTAAATTAAATCCGAGGGCGAGGAAAGCTATCTTTGTGGGCTTTAGAGAAGGAGTTATAGGCTTCAAATTGTGGGATCCACAGGATAAAAAGATAGTCATTAGCAGAGATATCATATTCGACGAGGCGTTCATGATGAGGCCTCAAGTCCCTCAGCAGGTGGAGGGAAACCAGACAAGTGGGATATCACAGCAGGTGGAGGATGATGTGACTCCACCCACTCTAGATAACATTGTATCCATTGAGGCTCCTACAGAGGTGACACTGGGAGGAGATGAGATGACAGCCGGGCAGTTGGAGGATACAGTGAAGAGCAGGGTCATGTTCGGGAGTCCATTGCAAGTAGACCCAAGAGAAATTGCTCGGCCAAATGAGATATAATGATGTCATGGTTGCATATGCCTTATCGCCATAAGTCGTTGATGATTTGGTTCCTTCTACATTCGTGGAGGTAGCGCCTAGCTCGATTCGATTAGGTGGAGGGAAGCTATGGAGGAGGAGATGCTCTCGTAAGAACGATACTTGAAACTTACAAAGCTACCAAGGGTAAGAAAGCTATTGGATGCAAGTGGGTGTATGCAAAGAAAGAGGATCTTCTATTGGGGACATTTGATACAAAGTCGATTAGTTGCCAAGGGTTATGCCCGGCTTGAGGCGTTGATTACAATGAGGTATTCTCACCCGTTGTGAAGCATTCGTCGATTAGGATCATTGCATTGGTGGCAATACTGGATTTGGAGTTGGTCCAGATGGATGTGAAGACGCCTTTCTACATGGAGATTTAGAGGAGGAGATCTACATGACACAACCTATGGGGTTCAAGGCTACGGTGAAAGGAAGAATTGGTGTGCAAGTGAAGAAGTCTCTTTACGGTTTGAAGCAATCACCGCGACAATGGTACAAGAGATTCGACGGCTTTATGATTGGTGAGGGTACACTAGGAGCCCATATGACCCATGTGTTTACATGCATAAGCTACAGGATGGTGAGTATATCTATTTATTATTGTATGTTGATGATATGCTCATTGCTTTCAGGAGTTCTTCAGCTATTCAAAAGTTAAAAAAGGAGTTGTCATCTGAGTTTGAGATGAAGGATCTTGGAGAGGCGAAGAAGATACTGGGTATGGAGATCGAGAGAGACAGGGCGAAGGAGAAATTGAAGCTTACACAGAGGAGTTATCTGCAGAAGATGTTGAAGAAGTTTAGTTTTGATGGCAATGCAAAGACAGTGAGTACTCCGTTGGCTCCCCACTTTAAGCTTTCAGTTAAGATGTCGCCTGTTTTAGTAGAGGACAAAGAATATATATCGAAGGTTCCATATGCTAGTGCGGTGGGTAGCTTGATGTATGCGATGGTGTGTACAAGGCCAGATTTATCACAGGCCGTGAGCATGGTATCGAGGTACATGCATGATCCCGGGAAGGGTCATTGGGAGGCCGTGAAGTGGATTCTACGGTACATTAAAAGGACCGTGGATGTTGGTTTGACTTTTCAGAAGAATGAGAAGACAGGCGTGATTGTATTGGTTATGTGGATTCAGATTGCGCGGGGATCTTTTGAGAACAAGTTTAGTTGTGGACCAGCTCTCATGGTCCACAACTAAACCAATTAAAACCTTTAAAATTAAATAGAAAAAATGGGTCATTTTTGGCCCAAATTTTACCAATCAGAAAACACCTTAGTACTGAACCTAGTGTACTTTGTAATTTTACTTAGTTTTGCAATAAATAATCTTTTTATAACAATTATATTTACAAAAAACTGTTAACAACCAAACAAACATATATAGTTTCGATTATCATCATTGTATCTTTGTTATGCCACAAAAGCGACCCTCAAGATAGGGTCAAATAAAGATAACGTCACAATACTCGTTAGGGCAATTAAGAAGATGGATTAAGTTAATCTATTTGGACCTAATTGACTCAAAAGGATCAATCCTATTTGGGTCATGAGTCCAAGCATATTTAACCATCTATCTTACTCTCTTACTCTCTATTCGATGTGGGACTAAATATCCCTCCCTCCCTATTATCCCAAAAGGAACCCAACACAATTGAATGGATGCAAGATAACTTCCTTACCAATCTCCACATTGGATCGGATCCAGTCGAGTCCAACTAGAGCCTAGAATACAAGATTGACTGATAGAGATGGTATCTCAACCGCGTCGCGCAGCCCAAATCCATGCTGGACCAAGTTACACCAGAGAGAGATATAATGTAATGTCATGTGCAGTCCACCTTGAGCTATAATCCAGACAATAGAATCTCGAAGCAAACAGGGCATCCAATAAAAGGGCCATCGAACCATGGGCTATGATACCAATTTGTTAGGGTTTGGAAAGGCCTATTAAGGAGATAGACTAGGCTAATCTACTTAGATACAATTGATTCCAAATAATCAATCTTATTTGGGTCATGAGTCCAAGCATATTTAGCCATCTGCCCATCTTACTCTCTATCCGATGTGGGACTAAATCTCTCTCCATTCTTTTTATTCTCAAAGCGAACCCACAAATTCGAATGGATGCTAGACAACTTTCTTACAGTACAATTCTTACTAACTCATGAGAGGGTGCAATTCCAATCATTAGGATTATTCGCTCTATGCTCTCTCCTGCTATCCTAACTACATCGACCAATTCTAGAGGGACACATGGACAATTCAGCTATGGATGAAGCTTTCATATGGCTCACCTTGGCCGACCAGATGATGCCACATGGATTTCCCTCTCTCCCCAATATACCCTTTTGATTCAATATAAAAGAGGTAATAGTGGTAAGAAAAATCTAAGTAATTTCATTCTTAGTTTTGAATTAGATTTCCACTATCATCTTCCTATAGTTATTGACTTAAGCATCAAACAGTCATCGGGACACAAAGCCTCAGTGCCTTCTAACAGTTTGTTCAATGATTTGTAGGAGGAACTCCACCAATAAATCCATTGACTAAAGAATCAAGGGAGCCCCTACAACAACAAATCTCAGCTCCGACAACTCTCCTCATTAACTGTTTTTCTCATTCGAAACAATCTTCATAATGATAACACGATATTCCTATACCGCTTTATAATAAGAATCATTTTGTAGTATTTTACTTCTTAATTTTTGGATCATAATCACTTGCACGTTAATTACCAAAGCCAAACATATGTTAGTCAATTAAAGGTATTAGTTTACATTGAAAAATCAATTGAAATTTCTCATTTAATTTTCCAAAGTAAGATATTTTGGGCGAAAGTTGTGGGTCCAAAAAATGGATTCATGAAGTTTTTTTCAGTCTTCTAGAGTCATTGGCATGCCTCCAAAAGAATCAAAGATCTGAGTGATGAATGGTATGATAATGAAATTACATTAAAATTTCATGCAAACTTCAATAATTTCCAAGTTTCAAACAAAACGAGCAAAATTGCGTGAAAAAAAATAGTTTAAACATTTAGTTTAAAAATAGAACATAGACCTAATCACTTTGAAAAAATATACCAAGTTCAAGTTAAATATAACAACTTACACACCAATATCAAATAACTAACAGACAAAGTGAGTTTAAAATTAATTCTTTCAGATGTTGAATCTAAGGTACTTTAGAAAGTGGTGGTCTAAAAGTAAATGATGGAAAAACTTATGGTTTATAGCTAAAACAGTTTTAGAAGTGGCGGGTATAAAAATAATGGGGCTAAAACTTCCTATTTATAAGCAAAAAACATCTCAATTCACAATGTCCAATCATTAGTGTGAAAATGGCCAAAGATATAGGTTAAAATATTTGGTTATATGATACACCAAACCACTTGAAAAGAATATAGCAAGTTACAGAAAAATATAACATCCCACACTAAAATACCAACCAATTGAACACAAAATATAATTAAAAATAAGTTGATGGGTTGAAAAATAGACATGGATAAAACTTTGGATTTAGTAGCAAAAACTTGTTGCGAAATGGATGATTTGAAAAAGACTAAATAGCACTTATATGTACCCTATTTTTTACCTACTTTTCACTTATATACCCCAACTTGTATTGCTAGAAAAAATACCCTAAAGGTTTTAAACTTACACTTATATCCTCACCTTTTTTGCGGCACTTAATTAAATACCCTAAAGTTTTACAACTAGCACTTAAATACCCTAAAGTTCTTAAAACTTGCACATAAATACCATCAGTTATCCAAACTTGAGGGTACTTAAGTGCAATTTTAAAACTTTAGGGTATTTAAGTGCTAGTTATAAAACTTTAGGGTATTTAAGTGCTTCCAAAAAGTGAGGGTATATAATACAAGGTTAAAAGACTTTAGGGTATTTTACTACCAATTATAAGTTGGGGTATATAAGTAAAAAGTACGTGAACCAATAGGATATATAAGTGCTATTTAGCCTTTTAAAATAAATGAGATAAAACTTTGAGTGAAGTATTTCGGGTCTAAGAGTGATTTTGAAAGTGGATATGCTTAGAGACAAACGAGGATAGAACTTTGCATTTATAGCTAGATAAACCTTGTTCATAAAAATAAAAATAAAAATAAAAAGCTAGAGAAACCCTTTTTGGAGTTTTGTATTAGTCCCTTTGATCTTTTATATTTTGAAATTAGTCCCTCAAATCATCTAAATTGCAACTTACATTGTATACCAAACTGCTTAAGTGTAAAGTGAGCTTAAAATTCATTTTGGTGAGCTATTTAAGTCTAAGAGTAATTTTCAAAGTGAGTGTGTTTAAAAATAAATGAGGTAAAATTTTGGACTCATCGGCTACATACCATTTTTAGAAGTGGGTGGATTAAAATAAATATGAATAAAAATTTAGAATTATACCACACTTGCATTATTATAATTTCTTTTCTTTTAGTGGAATCCTTAATCTTTAATTATTAAAGCATTGGCTATAATCATATCAAATCATACTCCTTTTAAAAGTGTGACTTTGGGAAAAACTTTCAATGGCCAAAAATACCATTGATTCTTTTGGATATTACATTGTTATCATATACTAATTAATATAAATAACTAATTAAATGAGAAATTATGATAAAAATATTTATATATATCATATGCATGTGTTCATTACAAATATTGAATTGATAAAAGATAAAGAATTGATAATTAGGAGTGATTTTTATCTTTAAATTTAATTATCTATGGTAATTAGTAAAGAGATGAAAAGTTGTTATCCTATCCTAATTCCTTTAAATTAGGAGATAAGAAATTGATAATTAGGAGTTGGTTTTCATCTTTATATTTGGTTATTTATAGTAATTAGTAAAGAGATGAAAAGTTATTATCCTATCCTACTATTTTTAAACTATCATATGCATGTGTTTTATTGCATGTGAAATATTAAATTGATAAAAGATAAGCAACTGATAATTAGGAGTTATTTTTATCTTTAAATTTCATTGTTTATAATAATTAGTAAAGTGACATAATGTTTGCAAATATGAAAGATTTGAGGGATATGTATGCAAAACCTCCAACTTCATTTTTTATTCTGTCCAACTTCTTTTAATTAGAAAAAACTTTGTTATGGATATGCGCATGCTGGACTTTAAACTGAACAAAATCTCCATCATAGGCCAGCAAACATCCTTTTAATACCTATTATTATCAACTTCAAGTTGTATTAATTATAAACGTGTTATGTCCGAGCTCACACATGTTGTTTATAATTTTAATGATTTTGTATGTAATTTTTAGACTTTTGAGAAGGTTGTTTGTAATTTTTAAAATTTTAAAAGGTGTTGTTTGTAATTTTTAGTTTTTGAATGGAGTTACTTATAATATTTAAAATTTTTAGATCATTATTATTTATAATTTTAAAATTTTTATGGTTTGCTTGCAACTTTTAGATTTTTCAGAGGACATTTTATAATTTTAGATTTTTCAGAGAGTTGTTTATAATTTGTATATTTTCCAGGGGCTGTTAATAGTTTTTGATTTTCACGGGTTTTTACAATTCTTGAAATTTAAAGATTCATATTTTCAATGAGCTCTTTTTTTTTTATAATTTTTCTATTTTTATGAGTTATTTGTATTTTTATGGGTCAATTTACATAAAAAATAATCTTAGAGGTATATCTTGGCCTTGAGGAATACTGTTCATCAATGTAAAATAATGGGGAATGTTCTTCTGGAATTAAGTGCAAAAAATAAAAAATTTGGATGGTTTTTTGGGGGTGGGGGTGGGGGATTGTTCCAAAATTCTCATAGTTACTAGGAGTTTCAAAATTTTGGGGGCTTAGTGCAAACGGCTAAACTTATTGTAGGTTTAGTAACATGTATCCTCTAAAAATTAGAGCATCCGCTTATTAAATACTATTACTAGTAGCCTAGCTCAATTCTTTTAAATGAGTTGAGTAGGCTATTATTAATAGTATCTAACATGCAAATACTATCAACCTACTTTTGAATTGAACTCAAAAAAAAAAAAAAAGATAGATGTGATCTATTACACATGAACTACTTAGAATAAAATTTTAAAGGATTTTGTTATGTTTTGGACCATATATCAAGGAGAAAAACTTAAGCAAATTTATAAAAATTCAAGCGTTGATTTTGACGACATATTATACATGGGTTAATAATGTTCAAATCTTTTAAAATTTTATTTCTATATAGTTCATATGTAGTAGATCACATTCATCAATTGGATTTTTATTTTGAGTTTTGAATTTAAAAATTAGGTTGATAATAGCCTCTTATTGGATACTATTAATAATAGGCTAGCTCAACTCTTTTAAATTGTCCATCAAATCATCATCATTTTAAAATTTCCCCAAATTGCTTCATTCCAATAATTTTCTATACAACTTAACTAATAATGTATCAATATAGAATATTTTGTTAAGTAAATAAAACTTCTTAAAATGACTAATATATCCGTAAATAAATTTAATTTTGTTTAATAGAAAGAAAACCTCTGATAACATTTATTTGTTTTACCTACATGATACTACCAACTCAATTCCAATCTTTTACTCTAGATTCAATCTATAGTTATGCGTATGAGGTTAGTAACTAAGTTAATAATTTATATATGTTTCAATTATGATGATTGTAGTTGGTCACTTAGACACGTACTTACCTAGGTAAGAAATAATACTTTTTCTATAAAAATATTGGTAATTATATTATAATTTCTAAGTTATATATAACTTTTAATAGTAAAATTAAGACCCATGATATTTGATCACGTGCAAGACATGTGCATCCTACCTAGTATTGTAACATATGTAAGAATTTTTATGATTTCAAAATATTATTAATATATTTTTCTAATTATGATAAAACTTTGTAATTTATTTGTTAGAACCCAAAGGTCATGTTATTATTTTTATTATGGATTTATTGGCATGGTTAATATGAAGAATCATGGTTAGTGATAACTCTACATGGGGAGGTGAAAAAATTAATCTCTAGAGACGATACAAGTATTTTCTTATATATACCTCCATGGTCCTATAAGTGAGACTACAATTCAAGTTGTCTAGTGAAAGGTGCAAGCTAATCACTTGTAGAAAATTCTCTCTAGAATGGAAAATACAAACAATCAATCTATAGAAGGTATTATGGAAATGGGAGATCATTCAGGAATGGTTATTCAAGTTCGTTACAGAGGTATGTAGATTATTCATATATGAATTATTATTTTTGCATATGGAATTTCATTGACATATTACTAGAATTACAAATGATTTTGCCTCCTGCTATTTTAGTAATGACATTCCATGGTTGAATAATGAATTCTAATTATCTTCTGTCGTATCATATATTGTTTTATGATAATCTTTTTTTTAGGTATATCCCAGTTTTCTCGGCCCAGACCTTGGAAGTGTCGTGGCCCGAAGTCGGGAGTTCGAGACTCCCTGCCTACGTCCGCTGTTCGCGCCTTGAGGGATAAGGTTTTGACACTGGCCCGGAGGATTTTGTAGGCAAGGGGACTCGAACACGGGTTTCCCGCCTTGTCCCCCCTCCCCCAGCACACTCCCCTTTCCAAGAGTGCCACCGTACCGGGTTTATTGTTTTATGATAATCTGACGCCCGGGTATGTGCTCGATTGGAACAATATTTTTTAAACAGTATATTGTTAGCTGTAGCATTTTTCGTTGAATAGATAGAACTGTCTCAGTTTCTAATTGAAACAAAGGTAGCCAAATTTCAAATTATTAGAATTTGCTTTCTCATCACACGATCGTGAGACAGTTTGGCACATGTAGAGGCAAGAAAAGAAAAGCCATATCTTCTTTTCTCAGAAAACCGTAAATGCCATATACACAAACTATCTTTGGTCTCAAACTCTGCTAAGGGACAGTTAAAGTATTAGGGCTTTATGTTTGGAAATTCAAACTCTATAGCATCTATCCACAAAGTTGGGTACATGCACATTAAGTGTTCGTAGAGACATACAAAAGACAAATAGTGCTCTCGGATATGTATTTTCCCCATATCATGTTTCTATAACATTTTTTTTTCAAGTTCTTGTTCATGTATTAATATCTTATAATTAATGCATGTTTTAGATTTAAGTTTACTATACAGCTGAAATTATATGTTGAATTAGTTAACTACACTGTTCGCAAAATCCCCATCGGGCAATGCTTAATGTGTAGTTAGTAGTTAATTATATGATTTACAAAATCCCCATCAGGTAATATGAATTATATAATGTGTTCTTATGATGTTTGATTAGTAATGTGTTCTTATGATGGTTTGATAAATTTCATAAATCTCCATCGGGTAACTTGAGATTATTGAACATCATAAAGTGTGTGAATAATTTATGTATGCTTATTCTATAGGAATGGTTTTGCCTTCCCCTAGTGGTGGTTCTGCATTTGCGGATATTCTGAGAAATGAGGCTCTAAATGAAACTAATTATGTGGATTGTAAATAGAGGTTGATATGTTATTAACCTTTTATGGGTATAAGCAGCAGCGTAGCCAGGAATTGAAGGTTGGGGGGACACTAGATCTTAAAAAAAAAACAATTATATAATAATCACATTTGAATGTAGCAAATAAATGTATTGAGTGGAAATCAACTTCAATTCCTTATTATGTTATATGTAATTTATTATGAATAAACATACCTTTCAATGTGAATTTAGCATTTAATTGAAACACAATTGATGTAAAAGCTATATGATTTATAATAGTTGGAAATGATTTTCTCTAGATAGAATTGTAGAACTTTGTTGAGATGACATTTATCTTTTAAATTTTAGTATTCTTTCCCTAAATTGTTAATATTATTTGTTGCATAAATTTATGCAAAATGTAAATTTATTTTTATTTACATTCTTGCTATTAAAACATGAGAAATAAACTGACTTAAGCATTTAATTATGCAATTTTATTTTCTCTCGAGCAAACAATAAATTACCATTGTTTTTTATTTTCTTTGGAGAATGAAGTACATAACAATTGTAACAACAAAGGTTTAAATATTATTATATTGAGAATGAAGCTAGGCTTTGTCACATTCGGCCTCAAAATGGGATAGAGCCTCCACTTCGAGACCTAATGCAGCACAAACTTCTTGTGTTATCTACCGAAATGCCCTTCATTTTTCAACTTTATAAATCAGTAGCCATTAGATGAAATTGTAAAATTCCATCAAGAATCTAGCCTCGAGAGTGATTCATCCGTGACGGCGGACAAAGCTAGGAGGTGGGGCCCGGGAAGAGGGGGCCACATGCCCCGCCCTCCCGCTCCGCCAGTGGGTATAAGAGAATTCTTTTTGTTGATCTTCTAAGGGGGTGTTTGTTTGAAATCCCAAAAATTATGGATGTGGATTTCACCATGGGATTTCAAATCCATATAATTTTTATGGTGTTTTGGGATTCCATAACTTTGTTTGTTTCATCATTATTTTGGGATCCCAAATACTAAAATTTGTAATATTTTGTTTGCTTCAAACTCAAATTCTAGCATTTCAATTTTTAGAATTTGAAATCTTGAGTTGTAGCAAACAAAGTTATGGATTATAAAAAGAATGTGAATACCCATTGGTGAGCTTACCTCCCACAAAATGACAAACACAATTCTATTAATTGGGGGTAACCATACCCATTCAAATTTAAACCCCAACGGCTATAAACGGTCATAAAACGGTCATATTTTGCCAATGGCTATAAAAATAGCTCAATTTCACATGAAGCCTCCACACATCAAGATGGAGATGCAAAAAATATGCTACTGTAAAATCCCGACACCCTTGAAGCAATGCAAAAATGGCAAAAATCAAGGCCGTTACTATTGGGGTTGTGCTAGGTATCCAAAGAAAGAATGTAATTTTTTTCAATGGGCTGATGATGATGGCAAATACATGAAGAGTATCGACAACAAGGAGGTATTGGTTGAAGATAGGAAAAAGCTCAAAATCAAGAAATTGAAGTCGAATCGAAAGTCGCTAACGTCAAATTCTAATTTGGAAAATGTGTGTACTTTTTTCAATTTTTTTTTTCTGTATTTCATTATTTAATGTCTTGTTCTTGCAAAATGTATTGAAGCTGAAATGAAAATATTATTATCGCAATTCCAATCTTCAAAACTAACTCACGACAATGAAAAAAATTGACTTAAGCATTTAATTATGCAATTTTATTTTCTCTCGAGCAAACAATAAATTACCATTGTTTTTATTTTCTTTGGAGAATGAAGTACATAACAATTGTAACAACAAAGGTTTAAATATTATTATATTGAGAATGAAGCTAGGCTTTGTCACATTCGGCCTCAAAATGGGATAGAGCCTCCACTTCGAGACCTAATGCAGCACAAACTTCTTGTGTTATCTACCGAAATGCCCTTCATTTTTCAACTTTATAAATCAGTAGCCATTAGATGAAATTGTAAAATTCCATCAAGAATCTAGCCTCGAGAGTGATTCATCCGTGACGGCGGACAAAGCTAGGAGGTGGGGCCCGGGAAGAGGGGGCCACATGCCCCGCCCTCCCGCTCCGCCAGTGGGTATAAGAGAATTCTTTTTGTTGATCTTCTAAGGGGTGTTTGTTTGAAATCCCAAAAATTATGGATGTGGATTTCACCATGGGATTTCAAATCCATATAATTTTATGGTGTTTTGGGATTCCATAACTTTGTTTGTTTCATCATTATTTTGGGATCCCAAATACTAAAATTTGTAATATTTTGTTTGCTTCAAACTCAAATTCTAGCATTTCAATTTTTAGAATTTGAAATCTTGAGTTGTAGCAAACAAAGTTATGGATTATAAAAAGAATGTGAATACCCATTGGTGAGCTTACCTCCCACAAAATGACAAACACAATTCTATTAATTGGGGGTAACCATACCCATTCAAATTTAAACCCCAACGGCTATAAACGGTCATAAAACGGTCATATTTTGCCAATGGCTATAAAAATAGCTCAATTTCACATGAAGCCTCCACACATCAAGATGGAGATGCAAAAAATGTGCTACTGTAAAATCCCGACACCCTTGAAGCAATGCAAAAATGGCAAAAATCAAGGCCGTTACTATTGGGGTTGTGCTAGGTATCCAAAGAAAGAATGTAATTTTTTTCAATGGGCTGATGATGATGGCAAATACATGAAGAGTATCGACAACAAGGAGGTATTGGTTGAAGATAGGAAAAAGCTCAAAATCAAGAAATTGAAGTCAGAACTGAAAGCTGCAGAACGTCAAATTCTAATTTGGAAAATGTGTGTACTTTTTTCAATTTTTTTTTCTGTATTTCATTATTTAATGTCTTGTTCTTGCAAAATGTATTGAAGCTGAAATGAAAATATTATTATCGCAATTCCAATCTTCAAAACTAACTCCGACAATGAAAAAAATTGTAAAATAAATATTAATACGAGGCTCGAACCGGTCAATTTTTCAACACCTATATAATGAAATATCATTGTTGATTGCATTCAAATAATAATGGACTGCCTCGCCTAAAAATTGCAATTGCAATCTAGACTGCATTTTTATTAATGAATGCCTCCTCAAAACAATGAAATCCATTGTAGTTGACATTATCAAAATGCGACCAATCATCATAGCACAATATCATAAAACCAATGTCATAACAACCATTGCAACCATCTAAAAACAAATAATCACAACCCAGAAGCAAGCGAGTAAACCAAGCCTTAAACGACCAACGGCTTCTAAGCACTTGTTAAAGTATTTTGAAACGGTTTCCCCCGATCTTATGAAATGTGACCTAACAATTCTATTTTTTGTTTTATGGCCTAATATATTAAGGAACATGAGCAATTGTTCTTCTACTTTAACACCTCGTGAATCTTTTAGTAGGCCGGTATATCTCATTATTCTAACAAGATTTTCAAATGCACGTGGCCTCATTCTAATATAAGCCCTACAACTCTCATTATAGCCATTGAACACACGATTTATGTGCCTAGCTCTAGAATCTATCTTCTCTTTTTTCCCCACCTTAGGGTGATAAGTAATTGATTTCCTTCTACTACGTATCCTCATTAAACAAGCAAACACACAAACCAATCGCAGACAAGTGAGCATTAGAAGCCATCCTCATTAACATTTCTTCATCAATGTCGTCCATCTACAATATGAAGTTCAATATACATGTTCAACTTGATTTTCACCCAAATTATAACAATTAAATTGGAGATGAAAAAAAAATAGATGGAAACATAACATGCTAAACATATCATTAACAGTGATTAGCAATATTTAACAGTGATTAGCAATATTTTGCTAACAAATGTAATGGAAAATCTATTAAAACATGAATTGACCAAATATAAAAGTAGGACTATATACATCAAGTGAAAAGGCACAAAAATAAGAAGAATAAGTCGATGCTAAACAAATTGATTAAATATACACAACAAATTAAACTAGTTTAACCCACTTGCAAACCCACGATCAAACACACAACACAACACGACACGGCTGGAAGCAGCTCCCGCAAGCAAACTCTCAAAAACCCACTTTGCAAACCCACGCTCAAACACAACAAACCGAAAATGATCAAACACACAACCAAACACACAACAAACCGAAAATGATCAAACACACAACCAAACACACAACAAACCACGGCGTGGAAAATGCTCAAACACACAACGAAACACAACAAACCGAAAATGATCAAACACACAACCAAACACACAATCTCTCCCTATTTGCAAGCAGCTTAGACCAGCAACAACAAACCCACAACCAAACCAAACCAACAAGCACGAAGCTAACCCAATTCAATTTCACAAAAAAACCCAAATCAATTTCATAAAAACCCCCAAATCGAATCATTCAAAACCCTAGAAACAATCGAAGTTGAAATTAGAGAAGAGGGGGTGAGATATTTACATGCGCAAGGTTAAAGAATCGCTGGAACCCTAGAAACACCGATTCAACTTTGATCGACGGAACCCTACTTCAAATCCTCTTGCAAATCAAAACACAGTGAGCGGAGGAAGCCGGCTAAGATTCGTCGAAATAGCCACGAAGCACATGAGGTTTGGGTAGCGGAAATGGAGGAGGGTAAAAGGGGAGGAAGCGGCGGTGGCGCTAGGGTTGGTGGCGGGAGAGGAAATGAGATCTCGAGATCTCAGTTAGTTTTGATGAGGTGGCTTTTGGGATGTCAGCATCCGCCCAAATCCACTCTCAAAGAGAGGATTTGTGAAATGCTAAAAAAATTAGTATTTTATAGTTTTGGGATCTTATATCCCAAAAAAAGTTGAAACAAACATGGGTTAAGGAATTCCAAAACCCTCAAAACTTACTTTTCATCCATATCCTACCTATATCCCAAAAAATAGTTGAAACAAACACCCCCTAAGAAACCTCGGTCTGATAAAGTTGATAAAATTAAATTAAATTTGTAAATTAGAAAATATTACAATTGAAAGTTGGCTAATGATATTTCTAAGTCTTATATGATTAGTGGTCTTAACAAAACCCTTCGGATGATTTATTTTAATACTCCTATCACTAAAGAGATCTTACACAAGTTAGAGGCGAAATATGTGATGACATCTGATTCTCATGTGAACAACTTATGGAAGAAGTTTACTAGAGCTCAATGTGAGGACGAGTCTGTTGTTAGAAAACATGTGAATGACATAATGGCTATTGCTAATGAATTGAACTTTCATGGACGAGTTCTTGGTGAGAATATTATTGTATCCACTATCATTATTTCTTTGCCACCTTCATACAAGTATATCGAGGATTATTATATTTTGGCTGAATCTAATTAGACAATTGAGCATCTAATTAATAAGATTGATAATTAGGAGGATAGAAAAGCTATGACAAAGGTAAATGATGTTGAAACTGGGATGCAAGCCTAGAGGGAGGGGGGGGGGGGGTGAATAGGATTGCTATAACTTTTCGACAAGACTTCAAATATGCAGTGAAAATAAAATGCAAAAAATTAAAAGCAAACCAACACATGAACACACGAGATTTTTATAGTGGTTCGGATCAAAATCCTACGTCCACTCTTCCTTTTCGCGAAGGGCCTTCTTCATTATGATTGGAGTTCTCCCAAATCACAACCCGATTTGGTGGTCTTTACAGACAGGACCCTGAAATCTACCCAAAACCAGTCGACTGACCTAACTCCTCACAATGACCAGAAGAAACCTAGCCCTAGCTAGTCACCCTCAATTCACCTAGCTTGAGTATGCCAACCCTCTGTTGCCCCGGCTTGAGTACACCGTCAAACTCACAAATTTAAAATACAAAACTAATCTAAAAATAATTAAAGCGCGATTAAAAAGATTTTACAACCCTTTAAATAGATCACTCTCCAAAATATTGATGTTGAAGATCCGTGAAAAAGTGATATTGTAGTTGAACGCAAATGACACTTCTCCTCGCTGAAACAATATAATCCACCAATGTTGAGCACGATGAAAAGAAGTTAAACGAGGCTCTGGGGGTTAAATTCTTAAATCAAATTCTCTCCCTAAACCCTAGAATAGATCTCTCCTTTTTATTCATTCTCTTCGTTATTTATTATGATCTCTATCTCCTCTTAAATAGGCCTTGATAGAATAGGAAAGAGATACACAAATCAGAGTCCAAATTAGAGATCAAACAAGTCGATGAACTAAACTTGACGATTGAACTCACCATCGATGGTGTTCTTCGACCATCGATGGTCCAAGAATTGAACCCGACGAGTTTTTGCCCTAAGTCAATCAAAAATCATTTACAAACTCAATTTTCAATGATCTAAATTGTTCTAATACCCATCAATCATTCGTCCATGCATTTTATATCAATAAAAATATGCTAATACCCAAGGAATTTGAAATTTAAGATCTAGGGTTTAGAAAACATACCTTTCTTGATTTGATTTGATTCTAAATAGGAAAATAATGATGATGATGATGATAGATTCAACAAATGCAATGAAATCCACCAAGAAAATCGAAAAACTCAGAGAAATTGGAGATGAGAAATAAAGAGGGTAAAAAGTAAAAAGGAAAAAAACTGCCCCCTTTTATCTGCCCATCGATAATGAACCATCAATAGTGGAATCATGACCATCGATGATCCTTTTTAACTATATATATATATATATATATATATATATATATATATATATATATATATATATATATATATATATATATATATATATATATATATATATATATATATATATATATATATATAAAATTATAAAAACAAACACGTATGATGAGATAATATATAAAAATATATATCAAGCCAATATCTCCTTATACTTGAGACCAAGGATTGGATTTGTTACCCTAAAACTTTAGGCAACCGCTGTGTGTCGCCTCAATCCTCGGTCGACCTGCAGGTCTACAGAAAAGCAGATAATTGTGACCTAGGTATCCACATAGGTCCACATTGGTTAGAAATAATGCCTTTCAATATCCAAATCTATTTGATTATTTTAATCCTATATCTCATACAAGAACTCATCGAAATATGTCCAGTCTTTCCACATAATGAGCATATAGAATGATAAGTCCCATTGGGAATAGGATCAAAACAACCAAGATTATTACTTTTTATAAAAGAAGGTTGAAACTTTTTATGTTTCCAGAATATGAATAACCAAGTACGGATTTAGTTTTTGCAAATTGTTGATTGGAAAGGGCTATGTTAAGACCTTTTGATCCCAATGAAAAATTCTTCACAACCTCTTCCAAGTCACTAATTTTGGACTTTAGTTATTCATTTTTCAAAATAATTGTTGTGCATCTAGTTTCAAACTTAATTTTTCGGATGACAAATCACAATATAACTCATTTATCTTAGCAACAAGTTTTACTTTTTACTTTAATGGTTTTCACGTTGCTTAGATAAACAAGAGATTTATTT
The DNA here is from genome assembly GCA_012295165.1 of Asparagus setaceus. Lineage (NCBI taxonomy): Eukaryota > Viridiplantae > Streptophyta > Magnoliopsida > Asparagales > Asparagaceae > Asparagus > Asparagus setaceus. The sequence continues at coordinate 24,842,309 of CM022710.1, forward strand.
TTGTAATTGAACATTGTAAACACTCAAAGAGGTTGGATCAACTGAATTCAAATTTGAAGAAGAAAATTTAACTTTCTTTGATAAGAGTTTATTTTCTTTCTTCAAGTTTGTATTCTTCTTTTTAGTTTCTTCATATTTATGAGCAATATTTTCCAAATAAATTAATATCTCTTTATACTTAGAACAAAACTTATCATAAGAAGGATATTCCTCTTTATCAGAATACTCACCATCAGAACGACTTGAGTTACTTTGATCTGAATTTGAAAACAAAGCGCCTCTTCTCATTAGACACTTATTCCCTTGTTTGTCATCTTCACTTGTCTCAACTTTAGACTCATCATCATCTGTTAAATCCCAGGTTGTAACTTTAACACTCTTACCCTCCTCCTTCTTTTCCTTTTTATTCAAGGGGCATCGATTCTTGTAGTGACCTGCTTTCCTGCAACAATAACAGATAGGTTCAGTTTCAGAATCACTTATGGAATCATTGTTTATCTGTTTAGTAAATTAATTCCATCTTTTCTGAAAATATTTTTATCCTTTCTTTGATTTCAGAAAAGACTTGAACCTTTTTGCAATAAGTGCAGATTGATCATCCTCATCTTCTGAACTTGAGTATGACTCCATCTTCTTGATCGGGATTTCTCCTTCTTTGCTCATAAGGCTAACAACTTCTTCTTTGAGTCTTCTTTCGAGGCATCTTCTCTCTCTTTCAATCAGACTTTGTATGTTATAAGATTGCCTACAAGATCATCAAGAGATAGATTAGAAAAGTTTTGAAGTTCTTCAATTGCCGTTACCTTTGGTTTCCAGTCCCGAGATAGAGAATGAAGTATTTTTCTGCATAGCTCCTTAATGTCGTATTCCTTCCCTAAAGCTTTTGATTTGTTCACAATATTAGTAAATCGTGTGAACATCTCCTGTATGCTCTCCGATGCCTTCATCTTGAAATTCTCATATTTGCTTACCAGCATTGCGAGATTTGCTTCCTTAACCTGCGAAGTTTCTTCGTGTGTGACTTCAAGTGTTTTCCAAATTTTCTACGTAGTAGTACAATTAGAAACACGGTTAAATTTTTCAGCAATAAGAGAGCAATATAAAGCATTCATGACTTTTAAATTATGAGAATAAATCCTGTGGAGTCCACTTATCCTTAGGTAGATTAACTGTAACACCATCTACCTCAGTAGTAGGTCCCTTATACCCACATTCTACACTTTCCTAAATATCAAAACTAGTGGACAACAGAAAAATTTTCATACATGCTTTCCAATATGTGTAATTGGTGCCATCAAAAAGTGGGGGTCGGTTGATAGCATGTCTTTTAGGAAAAGCTGCAGTGGTGGTAAAGCTTGACATCTCCTAGGTTGTGATACCTAAAGATGGGTAGCGAGGCTTTGATATCACTTGTTAGAACTAGGATGCAAGCCAAGGGGGGATGAATAACAATTTTTTAAAATATGCAGTGGAAATAAAATGCGAAAATTAAAAGTAAACTAACATAGGATCACACGAGATTTTTATAGTGGTTCGGATCAAAATTCTAGGTCCACTCTTCCTTCTCGTGAAGGGCCTTCTGCACTATAACCGGAGTTCTCCCAAATTACAGCCTGATTTGGTAGGCTTTACAGACAGGACCCTGAAATCTATCCAAAACCAGTCGACTGACCTAATTCCTTACAATGACCAGAAGAAATCTAGCCTTAGCTAGCCACCCTCAATTCATCCGCTTGAGTACGCCAACCCTCAATTATCCCGGCTTGAGTACGTCGTCAAACTCACAAGTTTGAAATACAAAACCAATCTAAAAATAATTAAAGCGCGATTAAAAAGATCTTACAGCCCTTTAAATAGATCACTTTTCAAAACGTTGATGTTGAAGATCCATGAAGAAGCGATATTGTAGTTGAATGCAAAGGGCACTTCTCCTCGCTGAAACAATCCTCCGATGTTGAGCACGATGAGAAGAAGTTAAACGAGGCTCTGGGGGTTAAATTATCAAATCAAATTCTCTCCCTAAACCCTAGAATAGATCTCTCCTTTTTATTCATTCTCTTCATTATTTATTATGATCTCTATCTCCTCTTAAATAGGCCTTGATAGAACAGGAAAGAGATACCCAAATCGAGTCCAAATTGGAGATCAAACGGGTCGACGAACGGCCGAGATTAAATTTAAAAATTTGCCAAAACTCGTTGCGATCATTGATGGTTGATCACGATCATCGATGGTTGCCTGTAGTCTATCGATTATACAAATTCTGATTTCTAGATTTTAGCGATTATTGACTGTAGTCCATCGATGGTCCTTGGTCGACTGTAGATCATCGATGGTTCGAAATCTAATTTCTATTTCTTTGATTATTTTGTGTAGTCCATCGATGACTAGAGTTAACCATCGATGGTGCCTCGTGACCATCGATGTTTCAAAGGCCGCAATCAACATTTCTGTTGATTTTTGCCTCATTTTGAGCCGTAACTCATTTGTACTTGTGTATTCTTAAAATATATCATCTCACAAACATATCAGTAACAAATGAGAGTTTATTATTTATCAAACAAGAGATATTGCATGAACAATGTTACACCCTGAACAATATTCTAATAGATAATGTAGCAAAGTCAAACTGATCTGCTAGTAATTTGGTATTGAAACTAAATAATAATAAGGGATTCAAGAAGAAGTGTAAGAAATCTGGATCTCAAAGTTATAATCAGAGTCGTAATCGGCAACTATTTAATCAACAAGTTGAAGTGAAAACTCAGCAAAGGTTGTGCTTTTATTGTAACAAGTCTGGTCACATTAAGAAAAATTGTAGAGCCTGGAAAATTATAAATAAACAGAATGCTGATGGCAAGAACCTGAGTACTATTTCTAATGAGTCATTTCTTCTTGAATGTTGTGTTTCCTATATTGAACCTTTTAGTTGGTGGGTTAATTCTGGTGCAACTGTTCATGTGTCAAATGATTTACAGGAGTTCAAGGAAATAAGAAGAATTAAAAGTGATTAAAGCTTTATACACAGAGAATGATGCCAAACCGTCTACAGAGGGAGTGAGAACTTACCAGTTAAAGCTGTAGGAGTATAAAGTTTTTTATTTAGAAGATTATTTTTATGCTCCTTCGATAAGGAGAAATCTTCTATTCGTTTCTTGCTTAGAAAACCTTTGGTTTATATTCTACTTTGGAAATAAAATAGTTGTGATGTATAAAGATGATGCAATAATATTGAAAGATTTTTGAAATTTAGATATGTATCAAGTCCAATTATGTGGTAATCTTGTCTGTGAAGTTACTAATTCTTTTGTTATCCATTCAAATGAATTTTACTTGTGGCCTATGCACCTTGGACACGTTGACAAAGAGAGGATTAGGTTTTTTTGGTCAATGAAAGTAAATTTATTTCATCTTCCAAATATGAGTTAGTAGTACATCAAGAAACCAGATAACAATCTGGTAACCAACTAGATGCAACTCTCACTATTACAATCTCCTCTCATTCACAATCTCTCAATTCTCTCCTGCAAGTAGTCTGGAGTTTTGACATTTAGGACTATAGTGAGCACTTGGAATTTAACTATCCGAAATAGGAGCTCAGGTTGTCTAAATTTTTGCTGAAAAATCCTTAAGTTCCTCTCTTGCCAGATTGAATATAAAGTGACTGAAAGCACCATTCTCTTCAATTTATGCAGGAATTGATTCCCCTTCAGTTTGAGGCTATACCATTCGATAACTTGATCCCAGTTACAAGACTTCCAACTAAATTCCAACCAGTCCATCACCTTATTCCATACAAATATAGAATATTGGTGTAGGGTCGAAAAAATGTTTATTGATTGAATGAATGTTTTACAATCAAATTCTCTCGATTACAGAGGAAGAGGAGGTTGATTTGACTCCTCTTTTGTATGGGTTCTTGGTGGCGATAGGATGCTTCCCTCGATGCTCACGCCGAGATTGCTTCCGTTGACGATCGGACCAAAGCTGCGGATGATCTAGAGGATCTTTGAAGAGGAGCTTGATCTCTCTTGAGCAAATGCTTGATTTTCCAAGGGTTCTCTCTAAAAGCCGGCCCTTTCTTTGTTGGGCTTTCAACTATTTATATGGGCTTGAGGGGTGTAGGCGACCCTATTGTCACTTTCACATGAGGGTTAATGACCCTTCCCATCGTGCGAGCGGTCAAGCGCAAGGCTGCGTTACGACAATGGCCTCGTGCTTCTGAAGAACGGTCGTAACTTTCAAGTATGCGTCGAATTAGGCGAATTATATATGGAAATCGACCATCTCGACGAGACGGAGCCAATTGCCCGGTCATCTTACCTAGTTCCTTTTGGTTTAAGAGATATCATTATTTCTGTCTTATTTGGTAAAGTCAATCATCCGTAAACTTAACCTTTAGGCGGGCGACTCCACTTAGATGGGCTCTTAAGCTCTTTTGCTCATTCGAGTTCTTTGTGTAGGGATTAAGGCAATTTTATTGCCTACAAAACCCTCAAAGTTTTCGGACACGAATGTGGTTGAATGGAGTGCGGAACACTTTGGATATGAAGACTTGCAACATGATCACCACTCAAGCGGTCGCGAGGAACCTTCCAGCGAGCTCGGCAAATTTGAATTCTTCACCGCAGCCTAATGATCGCCTTCTCGATTTTTAGCAAACCCCGACTATCAGCGGTTTGATGTGCCTTTCTGGATTACCGTTTGAATCGGGCTAGCATGTAGATCATCTAAGTCCGTTCTACATGTAACGCTATGCTAAAGAGTTAACTCTCTTAGCGCCACGATATTGAATCGTAGACTTTGTCCTTCTTACGGGAATAGACTACCCGGCTTCGTGTGTTAGGCGTGACTTATCTCTAATAAGGGATCGAGATAAAGTCCCTATGCGAGAGGCATAGATTGATTGTTGTTTAACAACAAGCGGCTACGATGGAATGGTGCGTATAGACTTTGTCTTCTCTTGGGGTAGCGAACCCGTTGTGTCTTCTCTTGGGGTAGCGAACCCGTTGTGTCTTCTCTTGGGGTAGCGAACCCGTTGTGTCTTCTCTTGGGGTAGCGAACCCGTTGTGTCTTCTCTTGGGGTAGCGAACCCGTTGTGTCTTCTCTTGGGGTAGCGAACCCGTTGTGTCTTCTCTTGGGGTAGCGAACCCGTTGTGTCTTCTCTTGGGGTAGCGAACCCGTTGTGTCTTCTCTTGGGGTAGCGAACCCGTTGTGTCTTCTCTTGGGGTAGCGAACCCGTTGTGTCTTCTCTTGGGGTAGCGAACCCGTTGTGTCTTCTCTTGGGGTAGCGAACCCGTTGTGTCTTCTCTTGGGGTAGCGAACCCGTTGTGTCTTCTCTTGGGGTAGCGAACCCGTTGTGTCTTCTCTTGGGGTAGCGAACCCGTTGTGTCTTCTCTTGGGGTAGCGAACCCGTTGTGTCTTCTCTTGGGGTAGCGAACCCGTTGTGTCTTCTCTTGGGGTAGCGAACCCGTTGTGTCTTCTCTTGGGGTAGCGAACCCGTTGTGTCTTCTCTTGGGGTAGCGAACCCGTTGTGTCTTCTCTTGGGGTAGCGAACCCGTTGTGTCTTCTCTTGGGGTAGCGAACCCGTTGTGTCTTCTCTTGGGGTAGCGAACCCGTTGTGTCTTCTCTTGGGGTAGCGAACCCGTTGTGTCTTCTCTTGGGGTAGCGAACCCGTTGTGTCTTCTCTTGGGGTAGCGAACCCGTTGTGTCTTCTCTTGGGGTAGCGAACCCGTTGTGTCTTCTCTTGGGGTAGCGAACCCGTTGTGTCTTCTCTTGGGGTAGCGAACCCGTTGTGTCTTCTCTTGGGGTAGCGAACCCGTTGTGTCTTCTCTTGGGGTAGCGAACCCGTTGTGTCTTCTCTTGGGGTAGCGAACCCGTTGTGTCTTCTCTTGGGGTAGCGAACCCGTTGTGTCTTCTCTTGGGGTAGCGAACCCGTTGTGTCTTCTCTTGGGGTAGCGAACCCGTTGTGTCTTCTCTTGGGGTAGCGAACCCGTTGTGTCTTCTCTTGGGGTAGCGAACCCGTTGTGTCTTCTCTTGGGGTAGCGAACCCGTTGTGTCTTCTCTTGGGGTAGCGAACCCGTTGTGTCTTCTCTTGGGGTAGCGAACCCGTTGTGTCTTCTCTTGGGGTAGCGAACCCGTTGTGTCTTCTCTTGGGGTAGCGAACCCGTTGTGTCTTCTCTTGGGGTAGCGAACCTCGTCACGAATGTCGAGCCTCGCTGCTTGGCGAGCCTCGCTGAATGTCGAGCCTCGCTGCTTGGCGAGCCTCGCACGAATGTCGAGCCTCGGCGCTTGGCGAGCCTCGTCGAATGTCGAGCCTGTTGCTTGGCGAGCCTCGTGCCTTCTGAAGAACGGTCGTAACTTTCAAAGCATGCGTCGAATTAGGCGAATTATATATGGAAATCGACCATCTCGGCGAGGCGGAGCCAATTGCCCGGTCATCTTACCTAGTTCCTTTTGGTTTAAGAGATATCATTATTTCTGTCTTATTTGGTAAAGTCAATCATCGAGTAAACTTAACCTTTAGGCGGGCGACTCCACTTAGATGGGCTCTTAAGCTCTTTTGCTCATTCGAGTTCTTTGTGTAGGGATTAAGGCAATTTTATTGCCTACAAAACCCTCAAAGTTTTCGGACTGAATGTGGTTGAATGGAGTCCGAACACTTTGGATATGAAGACTTGCAACATGATCACCACTCAAGCGGTCGCGAGGAACCTTCCAGCGAGCTCGGCAAATTTGAATTCTTCACCTGCTAATGATCGCCTTCTCGATTTTTAGCAAACCCCGACTATCAGCGGTTTGATGTGCCTTTACCGACACCGCTTGAATCGGGCTAGCATGTAGATCATCTAAGTCCGTTCTACATGTAACGTTATGCTAAAGAGTTAACTCTCTTAGCTCACGATATTGAATCGTAGACTTTGTCCTTCTTACGGGAATAGACTACCCGGCTTCGTGTGTTAGGCGTGACTTATCTCTAATAAGGGATCGAGATAAAGTCCCTATGCGAGAGGCATAGATTGATTGTTGTTTAACAACAAGCGGCTACGATGGAATGGTAGCATATAGACTTTGTCTTCTCTTGGTAGCGAACCCGTTGTGTCTTCTCTTGGAAGCGAACCCGTTGTGTCTTCTCTTGGGGCTAAAACGAACCCGTTGTGTCTTCTCTTGGGGCGAAAACGAACCCGTTGTGTCTTCTCTTGGGGCGAAAACGAACCCAGAATGGTGGCACATCGCATGGTAGGCCACTATTCGGAAATGATCGAATCGTTCAGTGACATAAAAGTATAACGATCGTGATAAAAAGCAATCAAGTTGTTGGTGGCGTGAGAGTATAACAACGGTGATTCTGAACAAAGTCATTTAGGAAATAGCTCGTAGGGGGTAGGCGAGTGGATTCGGTGACATGGGAGTATAACGACTATGGCTGAAATAGAGGCACATCGCATGGTAGGCCACTATTTGGAAATGATCGAATCGTTCGATGACATAAAAGTATAACGATCGCAATCAAAAGCAATCGGGTTGTTGATGGCGTGAAAGTATAACAACAGTGATGGGAATAGAAGTCTGACGACTTGATTGGACAACGTCATTTGCGGGAATGGCGGTGCGGACTATCGAGGTGATTGTTAACATGGCGGTTATATGGACCTACCAACCTATTGGCGAGGATTGGAAGGGAGTTTGTCAAAGGTGATTGTTAACCCGACAAGAATTTGTTGTGATTGGGGCAACTTTGAGGACTCACCATCCCATTGAAGAGGATTAGTAAGTTAATTTGCGGTAAAATGTTAACATGACAAGATTGTCGCTGACGGGCGACTTTGAGGACTTACCATCCCATTGAAGAGGATTGGTAAGTTGATTTGTCGAGGTGCAATATTAACATGGCGGTGGGAGTGGTCCGTTATCCTACTTGAGAGGATTGACGAAGGAAACTGGGGAACTATCGAGGTGATTGTTAACATGATAGTTTTGGGGAGTTTGAAAGAAGACTACGGGTAGTACTTTTGAAACTTACCATTAATAGGCATCATGATTTTGTCGCCTTCTTGATTGGTCGGCGGTATGCTCCATTCGAGTAAACCGATTCCACTACTTAATGGCCCTTCCCATTTTGGTTCGAACTTCCCCTTCTTTTGGAGTTCAAAATCATTGGCGTCGGACAGCGAGAACAAGGTCGCCTTCTTTGAAAATCGACACGGACTTTCTTGTCAAATGCTTTAGAAATCGAGTGCGGTAAAGCTTCGATATCTTTGTTGAGCACATGTCGTTTTCATCCGGCATTTCAAGTTCCTCAAAGTCGTGATGATTTTCCTCGGTTGTCATTCGGTGGATAGCGCCATTGAGCGGCGGGATTTGAATCTCTATCGGTAAAATGGCTTCACAACCATAAACTAGAGAATATGGGGTGGTACACATCGGTTGTGCGAACCGTTGTACGGTAAGCCCACGAGCTTTGCCCGACTTGTCGTTCAATCCTTCTTGTTTGAAGAGACCATTTTAGTAAGGATCTTGATGATCGTCTTGTTAAAAGCTTGACTTGTCCATTCCGCGGCGGGGTAGTAAGCTGTTGGCGCTAGGTTCGGTTCGAAATTTATCGCGAATCGCGTGAAGGCATGACGACAAATTGCGGACCATTATCGTGGGCGATCGCCTCGGCACACCATACGGTATATGACATGATGTTTAACAAATTTGATCACATCGCTTGTCTTGACCAATCTCAACGGAACGGCTTCAGCCCACTTTGAGAAATACTCAGTTATCGCCAATATGAAGCGATGTCCTTTTGAAGAAGGTGGAGAAATTGGACCGACGATGTCCATTCCCCGTTTCAAATGGCCAGGACGTGGCGGTAGGATGCAAGTGTTCCGGAGGTTGGTGAAGGTAATTAGCATGTATTTGGCACGCATGGCATCGTTTAGCGTAAGCCACAGCATCCCCTACCATTGTCGGCCAATAATACCCGAGTCTACGCAACCGGTCCCATAACTTGGGTCCAGGCTGGTGTGCTCCACAAACACCGTCGTGAGCTTCTTTCAAGACTTGCTCTGCTTCCTTAGTTGGCGGACATCGAGCGGTAACCCATCATATGACCTTCTATATAAGGTGCATGGCGGGAATCATAGTAAAATCTTGATGCTCGTCGACGAATCGACTCCCTTTCTCTTATGTCTTGGGCAATATCCCATACAAGACATAGTCGATGATCGGGAACCGCCGGTCGTGCTTCAAGTGACTTAGGCTCGTCTTCAAGCGCGAATCTGTAATGCATGTTTTGGCGAAATAGTTGCCGACTAGTCACACTAACTGGCGAGTAGCATTCTCGAGCGGGGCTAAGCGTAGCTGCAAGAACGCCGGCGCATCTGCATAAGTGTTCATAAGCGGGGCACATGATCAATGTAAAAGCTTTCAAAGTCGACTAAAGTTATGGGCTGGCGCATGATGAGGATAAGGTCCTCGTGCGACTTAGTATTCTCCTCTTAGTTGTTTCACGACTAGTTGTGAATCCCCAAATGCTTCAAGGTGCTTCACGCCTAAATGTTTGGCTATGTCGAGACCAATCAATAGCGCATTATACTCGCTACGTTATTGGTGCATGGTTACGATAATGACACGGCTCGTGGTATCGCGTGGTTTTGCGGAGATATCAATACTACCCCACTCGGCTACAGCGGGGCGTCGGGGGTTGCTCTCGAGCTCCGTCAAAGAACAAGCTGCCACACTGTTCCTTAGAGACCGATTAGCTTCATAAGGTTCATCGGGCATGTCTTGATACAATTCGACTTTCCTTTCAATGGATGGTTAGCCATAAGATCACACTGACTTGACCCTTCATCGCCGAGGTTTGAAGTGAGCGTCGTCTTGAGATAACGGCAATGCCCATCTAGCCATTCGACCATTCAGCGTGCGGTGGGTCATGAATACCCGTATAGGGTCAATTTTGGAGATGGCGTGTATGGTGCGTCCCACTAGATAGTGCCACATCTTTTGGATGGCGAAGACCAAAGCCAAACATTCCTACGAGCGGGAGGATATCGATATTGACCCCGACAACGTCCTCGAGGTAGTAGACCGCTGTTAGGTGGCCATTGTCATCGTCTGTGCTAAGAGACACGCTACGCATACTACGTAGTGCGGACGTAAATCGAAATGGCTTTCCGATTTAGGTGCAACCAACAGGGATTAGGCGGATACGTTTTGATTTCTTGAATGCCTTCCGACAATCTTCATCCCAAGCGAGCGATACACCCTTCTTCATGAGCTTGAGAATGGTGACATTTCCCGATAAATTGGAGATGAATCTGCGAATGTAAGCCAAGCGCCCTTGGAGACCACGAAGCTCTCGAGGCTTCTAGGAGGTGGAAGTTCTTGGATAGCCTTGACTTTATCCGGGTCGAGGTATACGTCTCTGCGTGACCACGAACCCTAGGAACTTGCCACTAGACATCCCGGGAAAGACTTAGTTGGGTTCATCTTTAGGTGATGTGCCGCATTATCTCAAATCTTTGTCCTCAAGTCGTGTAAATGATCACTTTTGTGGCGACTCTTGACCACTAAATCGTCCACATAGCATTCTCTTGTCTTCCGCAAATGTTTTGGAAGATAGTGGTCATAACTGCGTTGGTATGTAGCCCTGCGTTTTCAAGCCGAAAGGCATAAGCGTATAATAGTATATTCGGCGGTGTTGAGGCGGTGTGCTTTTCGTCATCGGGGTGCATTTTGATCGATTGTACCACGAAAAGCCATCCATAAAGACATCCTTTCAAACCTACGTGTTATCGGCGATAATATCCGTGATTGGTAAAGGAAAATCATCTTCGGACATCTTTGAATTTAAGTCTCGATAGTCGGCCTTGGCGGATCTGTCGCTTTTCTTCAAAGCGGGTACTATATTGGCTACCCGGTCGGGTGTTGAACCTCGAATGAAACACCTTTGATCGGCTTCTCGATTTCTTTCTCAATGGCCTTCATGACCTGAGGGCAAATCGTCGTTCTTTGTTGTTTAACGAGCTTAGCGCTGGTTCGATATTAAGGCAATGCATAGCCACTTGAGGGTCTAAGCCGGGCATATCTTCATAACTCCAAGCGAAGACATCGATATATTCCCGTACCAAAGCGATAAGGCTTTCCTTTTCTTCAGCTGTCAAACTATCGCTTATGAATATGGGCTTGGATTAGCTTCATCCCCATATCAACTTCGGACTATTTTGTCATCGGTGGGCGGTTCTCGTTGTTCAAAGCGATGTTCCCCTTGCATCCCATTTGTTGACTTAGCGGATCTTGAATAATGGCGGTGATCGTCCTCTTGAATCTCAAGTGGATCAACTGAGGTCATATTGGCCATCAGGGACCTAATTTCCTGTCCTATCTTGTCGAGAATCGAGGAAGCGCCTCGAAGATGAGTGATCGACTCACCCTCGATCGTAGCGTGCCCGCAGTGCGGCGACTCATATCCCAACCCTTTACGAGTTTTATGATAGTAATCATCGGTGGCCTTAGGGACATAGCGGTCGGATCGGTGTCGATGCCTCTCCATAGTTTAAGCCTTCTTTGTGAAGAAAGTCATACCCCATTTTCTTCATCAAATGTTAGCCGGCGAAATATGAAAATTGGGGTTCTTTTCCTTTTGCTTGGGGTTGTTCCACCTCGGCTTGCAATGGTTTATTGACTGCCCAAAGATAATGTCTTTCGATCATTGTTTGGTGGTATCACAAAACCGCTGAAGAGTCGGTATGCCTTTGGGTCATCATGAGCGGCGACGAGTTGGCATGTGCGGTGTAGGTTGACGCCAGCGTGGCGAAATTTCGACATTAAGTCGATATGACTTTTAACACCGGTGCGTAAGCTAAATCATAATCTTCATTGAAAGCGGCGATATCGTCATCGGGATCATTCAGATTGATTACAAAGGGTTTTACATCATTGAACACAACTCCTTGTTCGGACTCTATGTCGACCTCATTTCGGCTGTCATAGTCCTCGATCGTGGTTCGTCGGTTTGGCCCTCCTCAAGGTAGTGGGCGAATCGGTAAAATAATTCTCCACACCTTTGAATGGTTGCCTTTCGCGACCAATGTTTTAACCATCCCTCTTCATCTACATACTTCATGCATTGATGCAATGTAGATGGGGCGATCAAGTTTTCATGGATCCGTGGTCACCCAATAGCAAATTATAGGATGTATCGGCATCAATGGCGTAGCGGTGGCGTCGTCTTCAAGTCTCCTATCCGCATCCGAGTTTGATTTTGCCCAAGGGACGAATTGGTGGCATTGAAACCGTAGATGGTAGTCGGTTGTCGCTAAGCGATCTGTGGTATCGAGATGTTGTATAATTCTCAATGGGATGATACTCAATGCATCCCGGGTTAACTTGAGCTCGGTTGATCCGGACGAGCCAATGTAACCGTAAAGTATAATGGCCTATCATGCTTGGGTTCTTCACTTGCATGTCCTCCGAGGAGAAGGTAATGCAAGGTATTGGCCCCTTGAAGACCTGGTGACATTGAGCAAACTTACATTGAGCTTTACGGGAAATGGCGAAAGGCCGTTGTCCGCCAATGCTTCTCGCAGCTTCTCTCGTAGATTGAGAGAGGCGCAAGAGCTCGAATAAAGTGATCCTCGTCGGGATGTTGGAGAGTTGAGCTAAAACATCAAACCGAAAGGGCCTTGAGGTCTCGGTGTCCTTCCTAAAGCTCTGTTGTAGTTCCCTCGTTTTGGGCTCAATGGCCGGCACCCGATGGTACATCGGTCTTGCCTCGGGATACTCCCTTGAGAACTCTTTCCCATCTCGTAGCAACGCTGTATAGCCAGGCGTCGGATGATTTGCTCCTTTTCCGCGCAATGAGGTGGCATTACAAGTCCTCCCTTTAGGCTTTGAAGAGGTCCATTGTTCATCGATAACAAGTCGGGTGGACCCACATAATTCGCCCTTGAAGTAGTGTAAGGGACCATACCTTGTGCCTCCCGCTGCTGGAGATCAAAGTTCACAACTTTGGCCTCCGCTGAGGGATCGGCTTTACCCATCTTGCACTTGGAGTTCGCAAAGTCGCCAAATTGGAGGCGACCATGTTTGCGGACACCTTCTTCGATCCTCAGTAGAGTCATAACACACGCTTCTAACAAGACTTGGATCTTGTCTTTCAAGATGTAGCATGACCCGTCGGATGGTGTACCATTCGATGGTACATCTGATATTTTGGATCATCAGATCCTTGAAGCTTCCTCCGGCTTCCTCATTTAAGGCGTGATCTTGTTCATTTTGAGTAAAGTTTTAAGGATTGGTATGACCTGGTCATCCTTAAAGTCATACTTCCTCACGGGGCCGGTATCAAAAACATTGATTTACGCTTGAAGGGTCTCGAAGTAGGTTGGGTCTCCACGCTAAAGTCTCCTTCCCCTTCGACCGCTTTTGGGGAATAAAATTGTTACGATTACCCCTTCTTATGATGAGAATCACGGGGTTCCTCGGCCGATCCTCATAAGCATGTTCTCAACTTGCTCGCCTGCCTCACGATTCTCTCCAAGAGTGTGCTTCAAGCGCACCCATCTTTGAAAGTATGTTGATCGAGAGGTTGGCTCGCACATCCCGATGAATGTCGCCTGCCCGGTCCCGGAGTGCAAAGACAGATTCGAATCGCTGACTAACGCGGCCGACACTGCCTTCTTTGCTTTTCGACCCGACAGCGTGGCCATAGACACCTCGGTGTCATCATCGAAGAATCGGGCCATAAAAGCCTCGCACATCTTTCCAAGAGCCGATAGAACCAGCTCTAACCTTCAAACCACAAGGCTTAATTTTAAGAGTGCTAATGAATAACCGGTCATGATAGGATCGTTACCGTTATATGCCGGTTTCGCTTGGAAGTAATAGATGTGTTGCGACGGAGAGCTTTTTCCGCCGAATCGCACTAAATTAAGTGGCTTGAATTTGGGAGGATATGGGACATCATCCCATTCTATAGGGTACGGCCTTGCCACCCCGGCTCCTTAGATTGCCCTTGGAGTTTCGTGGCGCCCACCGCTTTTGAAATCCCGCAACATATGATCCTGCTCTTTCGTGCAGCGGATTGATTCGCTTCGATGACATTGAGTGAACATCATGATCATCGTCGTAGCCTTCTTGCTTCGATCCGGATCCTCCTTCGTCCATCTTCTTCTTGCCCACAACTTTCTCCATCATCATCTCTAAAGCGTCGATAGATTCTTGTTGCGCAAGAATAGTAGCTTGTTGCTCTTCAATTCTTAGTGCTATCTCTTCTTCTCGCTCGCCATGAGGACACCGCCCGATCACCAAATCAAGATTCAAGGTTGAGATGTAGCGATGGCGAGTTCTCCAATTCTTGAAGGACCCCGACCAGCTGGCCATAATCGAACGGGATTGTCACTCGTGCGAAGACGGTGCTTCGATAGGCTTTGGCTATTGATTAATGCGCCAGAACTCGGGAGTGTTTGAGTCGAAAGTTGATTTCTTTGTCGCTTCCATTACAAAACTTAAGAAAATTACACTTTGATTTTCGCTACAAAGAATTTAGATAACTTTCTTACAAACTCGAACAAAAGATACTACAAGTGTAGATCTCCGCTTTTGTGGGACTTTTCTGTCGGGGGCCGTAATCCGTGGACCACCGTGCGGCGATCGTCGAATCGGCGGGGTTTAGTTGATGCTTCGAAAGGAAACAAGAACTTCAAGAAATATCTTAGCAAAGTAAGATATCTACTCTTCCCAAGAATTAAGGCAAAGCTTAATCTCGAGGAATCTCCGCTTGGACCGTGTTCTTGAACTTTGGAAGCTTGGATTCTCTCTCTCTCCTTACAAAAGCTCGATTTTTGTTTGATCTCGATTGCCAAATGCCGATCCCCGCCCAAGTGGATGTAGGGGGTATTTATAGTCCTTGGGAAGCGTGCCCTCTGAAGAAACAAGTCATAAGTGCTCCATATTTTGCAAGAAGGGCACTGAGTCGCCGCTATGTCGCTTCGCCGCCGGCGAGGCAAAGATGAGGTGTCTCGCTAGTGGCGAGGCACACATAAGTGTCTCGCTAGTGGCGAGGCACAAACAAGTGTCTCGCTAGTGGCGAGGCACAAACAAGTGTCTCGCTAGTGGCGAGGCACAAACAAGTGTCTCGCTAGTGGCGAGGCACAAACAAGTGTCTCGCTAGTGGCGAGGCACACATAAGTGTCTCGCTAGTGGCGAGGCACACATAAGTGTCTCGCTAGTGGCGAGGCACAAACAAGTGTCTCGCTAGTGGCGAGGCACAAACAAGTGTCTCGCTAGTGGCGAGGCACAAACAAGTGTCTCGCTAGTGGCGAGGCACAAACAAGTGTCTCGCTAGTTGCGAGACACATCAAGGTGTCTCGCTAGTGGCGAGGCACAAACAAGTGTCTCGCTAGTGGCGAGGCACAAACAAGTGTCTCGCTAGTGGCGAGGCACAAACAAGTGTCTCGCTAGTGGCGAGGCACAAACAAGTGTCTCGCCGCGAGACACATCAAGGTGTCTCGCTAGTGGCGAGGCACACATAAGTGTCTCGCTAGTGGCGAGGCACACATAAGTGTCTCGCTAGTGGCGAGGCACAAACAAGTGTCTCGCTAGTGGCGAGGCACACATAAGTGTCTCGCTAGTGGCGAGACACAATCTTCCAATGTTGGGCTTCTTGAGATTTTGACGACGTTGTCCTTTGATCTTCTCATGATTTAGTCATATTTGAGGTTCTTCAAACAATTTTGATGCCTACAGATACCCTCCAAAGTTTTGGACTCCTCGTATTTTATCGAAGTGCGGAATACTTTGATAAGATGCTTTGCTTCGCTCATCGTTGAACTTTGTAGAAGAGGCCCGTGTTTTGCTTCAGCCGAACCCCGCTATGGCCGCCGATTCATATTTTGGGATCAATAACTATTGCATTTGTATTTGAATGAATTGAAATGTCGAAGTCGATTTTGGACTAATCATCTTCATCTTGAAAGTCATCACTTGGGTTGTATTTGAATGCCTTGAGAGTCATTCGAGAAAAGCGCCATCCGTTTTCAACATCGATTTCCGTGAAAGCTTCTATATGGAATATGGAACCAATTTGTCTTGAATATACTGCCTTGAATCCCGTGCAGAGAATAATTATCAATATCTGGAATTGTCCCACTTGAAGAAAGCGAGCGAGGCAATCTGAAGTGTCTCGCTAAAGGGGTTTGAGCCGGCATGAGATGTCTCGCTTAAGAAAATTTGAGCGAGGCAAAGATGAGGTGTCTCGCCAAAGAACTTGAGCGAGGCAAAGATGAGGTGTCTCGCCAAAGAACTTGAGCGAGGCAAAGATGAGGTGTCTCGCCAAAGAAAGTGAAGCGGTGTCCAGCCTTTATAAACCCGATACCTAGGGTTTTAACCCCATACGATATCCCGCCTCCTGTACTTCAAAATCTTCTCAAACCTTATTTTGATCTTCTACTAAGCCAAGAATCCCCTTTTAATCTCTCAAGTTTCCAAGTTTGCTCGAAAACCCCTCTTTAGATCTAGGGTTTCTTCGGATTTCTTAGGATCCCATCGATTTAGATCGATTTTCCTCCACAAAACCGAGCTTTTTCTTGATCTTATATCAGATCCGAGCCCTTTTCATTGAACCCTAGGCCTTTTCAAGCTTCTTGCTTTCGGATTTTCATCAAAACCCTAGCTTTTCTCTTGTTCAAGCCAAAAAAATCTGATTTTTATCATGTCTCCCAAAAGATCTCGTGTCCCCAAAGCCAAATCCGTTCCCCAAACCTCGATGTCAAGAACCGATCACTTGCCTTTTGGGGTGAGTTCTTCTCAATATATGCATTTATTTTGGGTTGAAAAGTTTGCATTTTTGTATAGAATCGTATAAAATCTTCATTTGTTCTCCTTTCGAGGCATTTGAGAAGAGTCGAGGTCCTCCTTTGTGTGGATCTCGCTAAAACAAGTGTTTTGCATAGCCGTAACATCTGGCCAAATCAACGAACAAAGCTTCATTGTCTCGCGGTTTGCGAGGCGGTCGAGGTCGCTCGCTCGGCGAGATATTGACTGCTCACGCCGCGAGTAGCTTGAAACCGCCTCGTCGCGAAGTCAGTTGAGACTGCCTCGCTGCTTATGACAAGAGGATTGTATCGCCGTTGGCGAGGCAGCTTGAACTGTCTCGCTGCTGGCGAGTCAGTGTCCCAACACTTAGCCATTTTTTTATGTTAATTTTGACCCAGCACTTACAAGTGTATGTGTGCTTTGCAGTTGAGTTTCCCCCTACGGCATTCAATGTTCATGAGCCAAGTGGATTGCATGTACTGTTTTCCTCTTCTCAAGAGATGCCACTAGTGACCGATGCTCCTCGCCGGTCCAAATCGCCTCGAATTATTGGGCGTTAGAACATGGTGATCGCCGTGATTTACTTAAGAATGATCACCGACGCCCCATCGACAAAAAATGCCGGATCCACGAGATAATGAGGAAGTCCGGCTATTTATTTGGGGATTCTATTATGATCCGTAATTATCCGCTCGTGACCGAACCATGGTCAGATGAAGGTGATGGCTCTAATCTTTATTTACCTCCATTTGCGGCATCATTCACTCTTGCTTGCGCAATTTATCGATTAAGAGGAATATGTCTTGGAGGTTGGTGAGGATATGGAGCATACTGGATATATTGGTAAAGATGCCGCTCCGTGTTCTAGTGACAAAATTACGCTCGTGCTTTACCCGCCTTGTAGGTCATGACAAAGACACCTCATAATGAACTGATGGTCAAAGCCGACACCTTGAAGAATCGCTAGCCAAAATAGGAAGGGAGTTGCCTCCTAAGAAATCTCATCGGTGCTTGGTTGGGTACATTCTATCACGAATCGATGGTGGACACGATGACACCACGCTTCGATCGATGGAGTCGGGAACTCAAAGAAATTGATTATATGTTCCCATCCGTGCTAGCATGTATGGAATTCCTCCCACCAGATCATTTCCTCGCATTGCCGGAAATCTACAACCCGAATAGCAACACTTTCGGCGAAGAATGGGGAATTGGGTCTACCACTTCATGAGATGATGAAGGTTTCGGTCTTCCAATGGGTGAAGCACCATATCAAGAATATTTTCCAAGAATCGACGCATTGAAGGAAATGAAAGAGAAGAGATCACCCGCTTATGAAATTGTGGGAGCTAACTTGCCACTATCAAGCCGCAATAGCGACAAGGGACGGAAGGCTAGGAGGCTTCCGCAGATTAGTCATAAACAGTCACGATTATCTATTCCAACTTAGAGGGTAACGAGGATGTAAGTGAGCAACCGCCACTCCTACGCCATCAACAAGCCGATTGCAAAGATCAATGCCCAATCCTTCACTACCCCATATGCCGAGGGCAAAATTCCTAAGGGGCGAAGTTTGAGACTTTCTTGTGGCAACTACAAAAGCGAGATCAAGCCACAAACTCTCTTGGCGGGCTACTTGGCTATCCGTTGAAGAAATGTGTAGTCCGCACCAATCTTCGTGATGCCCCGCCTTTAGAAGTGCTCTTCCCACCGTTGAACTGGTCACCGGCCGTCAGCTTCTTCCCGCAATGGTGGCAGATATTCATGGTGGACTCCGGCGGATAGTCTACGGTTTTCTACATAAGGGCAAAGGGTCTTCTAGCGACATCCCACCGCCAAAGTAGAACTACCGTGATACTTATTTGATGGCACGGCTCGTACTCCATCGTCGGATCGATGGCGGCCCCGACATAGTAGATTATCAACTGCCTTATTTACAGATATTGGAAGAATGTAAATGGAAAGCGAGACAGTGGTCTGAAGCGTCTCGCCAACTCAGAATTGCCAAGAGTTGGGAATTCTTTAAATGTTTCCCGAACTTTTCAGGCCGATATGATGACATGCTTGTAGATGCTGCTGGGCCTAGCGGAAGTCGAACTATTCTGGATCTTGGTTGTTTCCGATGGCTAATGAACATTCGCATCGGTTACCTGATCTTCCGGGTGAAGAATTCCTGCGACATAGAGCCTTATCTCCCATGCCGTTTCTCCCGTCAATTCAAGCACATCAAATCTACATCGGGAATCCAAATCGGGGAATGAAGACTCATGGAGGTCTTATTGATGGTGCCCGCGCCTGGTATTGGAACATAAGCGGCTGCACCAATGCCAAGTTCGGGTCACGCCGGTCAAGCTTCAGATGACTTTTCTATACCGCAAATGGCTCATTGCGGCTAATGCTCCCAAGTAGGACATGACAAAGAGCCTACACCAACTCATGCTTCCCCAAGCGAGCTCGCCCTTCAAAGAAATCGAAGGCAAGAAGAAGGTCACCCAAGAAGAGAGTGAAGAAGAGGAATTTGATTATACACCCACACTTCAAGAAGAAGAAACGACGCTCGCTCAGCCAGAGGTCCCACTCGAGCGGTTGTAGTGCCATCGCCTCGCCGCTCTCGGTTCGGCGAGATGTACGGTCAAACCCTCTTCGTGTTCCACCTCCTTCAAGCTGCCCTTGAAACGGCCTCGCCGTAAGGTCGTTTTACTTATCCCCACCGGATGACGGTCGAGACAGGGGAAGAAGAAGAAGAAGAAACGCCCGAACTTATACTCCGAAAGAGGGCTCGTCCATCCCCGACCGTTCATACTTCCACTTCTATCGCCCGAGCTTTAATGCGTACGAAGAAGGTCGCACACAGGCTTCATCGTACGAGATCCCCAAAATTACCAACTCCTGAGGCGATAAACACTGATTTTTCGCTCAGAAGAGAAGGTACGAATCGTATTCATCATCTCGGACTTTACCATTTCATCTATGATTATTAATTATTCCATTTTTTCTTATCTGAAGAAGGCGAGGTTCCAGCTGAACCTTCTCCTCCAAGAGCATTCACTTATGAGAATCCCAGCCTGGGGATACCAACGCCTGAAACCATGGATCAGGACGCTCCCGATACCACTACAGACGCTGACATTGACATCCCTCCGGTTTCTGAGGGTGCTGCTGCAGGTACGACCATTTCATCTGGATGGCGACTTAGAATCATGAAAGAGTCTGAATTGGTTCCTCCACTTATTGCTAACGCGCTTCATATTCTTTTAGAAAAATTCCAAGAAATGAGCGCAAGCGTTAGCCAGCCTGAGCCAACTCCTGGTATGAGATTTGAACTTTACTTTTGTTCTCCCTTCATTGAATTGAAGCACTAATACACTGTAACTGCAGTGATGGAAGAGCAGATTGAGGGAGAAGCAGCCAAAGTGAGAGCTTGATAAATCACGAACCACGGAACGGCTCTTGGTATGTACATATATGTTATTATGATTCTCATATATGTAGATATGTGTATACTAACACCAGGCGTATTGTTGATGTCACAAATGAAAGCCGAGGCCAACGGAGCCCGCATTACGAAGAGAGTTTCGAGGGTCATTTGAACAAAGCTTCGCCAAATGATCTCTTTCTCAATTTGATCCACATCGATTTACGAGATGCTATCGAATCTACTCGAAGGAATCTCTGTAGAAGCTAGCTCTTACGTGATGCGTGTCTTATCGTCCAAGTCTTGTCGGTCTTTTTAGCGGATAATTGACACTTGATGGTATTCTCACTGTAGGACTCATTACTACTCTTGTAGAACAAACTCCTCATGGTCTCAGATTTGGAGATTCAACCCCTTGTTCTCCCTACCGAGTCCATCATTGTATCCATCAAGTGAGTCTGCTTGTTCAACCCGACCACCAACTACTCAAGCCAACCTCGACCGGTGGTTCACTTAGACCTAACAACCAACTATGGAGCAAACAACTCAAATTGAAGGCCCTATTATTCACCCAGACCACCGGCTATCCAACCTGAAATTGAATCAACTTCGTGGTTCTCCAAACCGATCGATGAGTGTGGAAACAACTCTGTTGGAGGATCTTCTAGCCGTATCGGTATATCTTCCAATCTTGATTTTTTAAATTTGAGTTGAATCCTCGAAGCTTACACTTTCTCTTTCCTGGCTCCTTCCATCTTGTATGACACAATTAAAGCTTTAATGGCGGATGAGGATCGAGAAGATGGTCATCAAGCAGAGCTTGAGGGTTTCACATTCCTTCTCAATAAATTGATTGAAAAGGTCGTGAATAAAGGTTCTTCCTTCACCAAGCTGCCTCGATCGGCATGTAAGTTTCATAAGAGAGGAGGGTTTTCCGACTTGGCTAACTCCATCGCGAAGATCGATCCGGCTAGAGCGAGGCGAGTAAACTTGAGACTTCGTCCGGGGTACTTCTTCTTATATCTCTTCTCGAAGTTGAGTCTATTACACAAGCTAGAGAAGCCAAGCTAAGAACCGTTGAAGAAGAACTACAGCAAGTGCAAGCTCAATCCAGCGTCTAAGGGCAAGCTTGAATACGGGATGAGGCCAATCTTGACTTGATCCGCTCGCCGAGGCGCACGACCTTGAGATCGCCACCAAGAAAGCTCTCAAGATGTTGAAGAAGCGCGTGCTCTCGAAAATTGATCTTGCTAGTTCGTGAGAAGACTCGCCCAAACCGCGTAACAATTGAAAGCATCCGATGAAAGGTCTGCTGAATCGATCGTAAGATTATTCAACTTCTAACTATTAATGATGCTTCGAGTCCTTCTCGAAAGAATTGGAACAAGAATACCGTGATCGAAGCTGAGCTTGAAGAACAGATCCGTTGCCGTCAAATATCTTCATAGAACACTTTTGTTAGCTTTTGCCAACACTTTGTAATTCACTTTTACATGAAATAAAATTTCTTTTATCATGTTTTCATCTATTCTGTTTTGAACAAATAAACATAATTTCAATAGGATTTTTGGCAAACCCTCAGCCATCAACGGATTTGATATGCCTTTACCAACTACCGTTTGAGTTGGGCTAGTATGTAGATTATCTAAGTCCGTTCTACATATAACGTTGTGCTAAAAGAATAAATTCTTTCAGACTTTGTGCTACGATAGTGAATACGTAGGCTTTATCAATCATTACGGGAATTGACTACCCGGCGGCGTGTGTTAGACGCTGACTTATTCCCGATTTAAGGACAGGAATAACACCTACTACGCATAAATAGGCGTAGATTTAATATAACCAGCTATGTAATGAATACATAACCTTCTGGAATTGTGTTTTCTCTTGGGGCGAAAACGAACCCGTTGTGTCTTCTCTTGGGGCGAAAACGAACCCTGTTGTGTTTTCTCTTGGGGCGAAAACGAACCCTGTTGTGTTTTCTCTTGGGGCGAAAACGAACCCTGTTGTGTTTTCTCTTGGGGCGAAAACGAACCCTGTTGTGTTTTCTCTTGGGGCGAAAACGAACCCTGTTGTGTCTTCTCTTGGGGCGAAAACGAACCCTGTTTTATGAAAGAAATTAATAATAGGTGTTAATATTATCGGTGGCTTCAATCGTTTAAGATTTTCACCAATGAGAGCTTAGTGAATGTATTTGTTTACAAGTCTAATCATTCAATACTGCAGCAGTTATCTGAATATATTAGGGATAATATATCTTCAGGAACTTTCCGTTAATTGGCATCATTAACTTGTCACCATCTTGAGTGATCAAGCGATATGCTCCATTTGAGTAGACCGTATCAATTATAAACGGTCCTTCCCATTTGGGTTGGAATTTGCCTTTCTTCTTGGAATTAAGAATCATTGTCACGGACGGCGAGTACCAAGTCTCCTTCCTTGAAACTCCGATGCCGGACTTTCTTGTTAAAGGCTTTGGAAATTCTGGCTTGGTATAGCTCAATTTGTTGCTGAGCTCCCAAGCGTTTCTCATCTAACATCTCAAGCTCTTCAAGACGCTTTTGATGTTGTTCGTCACTTGTCATCCCTATCGCAAGGGCTACACGAAGTGACGGAATTTGTATCTCCAGAGGCAAAAGCGACTTCACATCCGTATACTAAGGAATATGGTGTGAATCCCGCTTGTTCGAATCAGAGTGCGATATGCCCAAAGAGCTTCACCAAGCTTATCATCCCAATCGCGTTTATTAGTTTTGACTAGCTTTGCTAAGATTTTAATGATAGTCTTATTGAAGGCTTCAGCTAAACCATTTGCAGTGGGATTATAAGTCCGGGATCTAAACGCCTTGTATTCTCAACTTGCCGCAGACCACGCATATGCTTGTCGATGAATCGAGGACCATTGTCATGCACAATTCGTCTCGGAACACCATATCGATAGATAATATGGTGTTTAATGAATTTGATGACGTTCGTTTGACTTCTTTGAGCGGAATTGCTTCAGCCCATTTAGAGAAGTAGTCGGTAATTGCCAAAATAAAGCGATCACCTTTTATCGACGGGGAATATGGGTCCTACCACATCCATTCCCCATGTTTCAAACGCCAAGAAGTAGCCGACGGTGTAGATCTTCCGCGGCCGATGCATGTAATTTGCATGTATTTGACACGCGGACATCGCCTCGCATATTCAATTGCATCTCTAATCATGGTCGGCCAATAATAGCCTAACCTTCTTAGTCTATCTCCGCCTTTGACAGTGTTGATGCACCGCAAGTGCCGCCATGAGCTTCTTTAAGTGCCTCTTCGCTTCCTTGATCGAAAGACATCGGAGTAACAATCCATCGTGCGTCGCGGCGATAAAGTGTTGAATCTTTGCATTGTAGTAGAATCTCGGTGCTCTTCTTGGATAGATTCCCTTTCTTTTATATCTTCCCAGAAAATACCGTAAGACATAATCTATAATAGGAAAGCCAATCTCAAGTTCGAGTCCCGTTGAAGTAGCATGTGTTTCCTTGACATCCAAAATATATTCTGGTATGAAAAGTTGGTGTGTCCTCACAGTGACGAATTGCTCTGTTTGAGGGGGTTGCGCCAATGAAACAGCCAGTGCTGCCAATGCATCGGCATAAGCATTCTGAAGCCGTGGTATATATTCGATGAAGAAACTTTTGAATGATTCTGCCATCTCTATTGCCGCTTCATGATATGGGATCAAATCCGGATTTCTAACTTCATAATCTCCACGAATTTGCTTAACTATGAGTTGAGAATCTCCGAACGCTTCGAGATATTCGACCCCCAGCTCTTTCGCAAAACTGAGTCCAATAAGTAATGCATTGTACTCGGCCACATTATTAGAGCACGGTTCAGTCAGTGAATAAGCTCGAGGCATCACGTGTTTCTCCGGGGAAACTAAGACAACTCCGACTCCAGCAGAAATCTTAGAACATCCAGGAGCACTCGCCACATTGGTTGCGCGGGACGCTCCGTCGAAGTATAATTGCCACACATATTCATGAGAAGTGTGATTGACCTCATAGGTTTCGTCAGGTAAATCTTCATAAAGTATAGCTTTATCGCCGACGTCGCGGCTAGAAGATCACAAATCGCTTGTCCCTTCAACCGACTGCTTGAAGTGGATGTCGATATGAAGGAGTAATGCCCATCTCGCTAATCGCCAATTCAAAGAAGCCGGTTGTGTCATGAATACCGAATTGGGTTAACATCCGAGATGACATGTATCGCCCGGTCCGACCGTGTAATGACGATTTTCTCGAGTGCAAATACCAAAGCTAGGCATTCTTTCTCGATATCGATATCGAGATTCACCACCATTGTCCGAATTTAAATAATATACCGCTTGTTCGTGACCGTTATCATCATCTTGTGCTAATAAAGCACTTAATGAATGGTTGGTCGCCCGACATAAATCAAGAACTTTCCCGATTTCTGCAGACGAGAACAGAGGATTTGATAGATATATTTTAATATCTTCAAAAGCCTTCTGACAAGCATCATCCCAAACGAATGAAACACCCTTCTTGGCTAGCTTGGAGAACGGCTGACACTTGCCCGCAAGGTTCGAAATAAACCGTCTTATGTAAGCCAATCTCCCTTGCAACCCTCTGAGTTCTTTGAGATTCTTCGGGGGTTGTAACTCATTAATCGCCTTTACCTTGTCTGGATCAATATGAATTCCCTTTGACGTGACGACGAAACCAAGGAATTTACCACCGCCATTCCTGTGAATGACTTAGTTGATTCATCTTCAATTGATGACCCCGCATAAGTTCAAATACCGTCTTGAGATCTTTAATATGATCGCTCTTATCCCGGCTTTTCACTACTAAATCGTCAACATAGCATTCGACGGTCTTTCTTAGATGATCCTCAAAAATATTTGTCATTGCCCGTTGATAAGTAGCTCTGCGTTCTTCGCACCAAAGGGCATAGCGGTATAACAAAAGATGCCGAGAGGCCCAAATGAGGTATGTTTCTCATCGTCGGGATGCATCTTGATTTGATTATATCTAGAGAACTGGCCCATAAATGACATTCTTTCAAACCCACACGATATCTATGATGACATCGTGATGGGGAGTGGAAAGTCATCTTTAGGGCATGCCAAGTTTAGATCTCTGAAATCGATGCAAATTCTAATTGTCCCATTTTTTTTTAGAACAGGAACAATATTTGCCACCCAATCTGGATGTTGCTCTTCCCTGATAAAGCCCGATTTTATGAGCTTCTTAACCTCAGCTACGATTGCTTCCATGATTTGTGGACTAAATTCGCCGTTGTTGTTTCATTGTGTTTAGATTCCGCTTGATATTAAGTCGCAATCGCTACTCGATCAAGCCTGCATGTCTTCATAATTCCAAGCGAATACATCAATATATTCCCGAATAAGAGAAATCAATTCCTCTTTTTCTTCTGGAGGAAGACTACCACTCACAAATATGGGTTTCGGATTATCTTCATCACCCATATTAACTTGAACAACTGTATCTTCGGTAGGCGGTTCTCTTTGTTCAAACCTATCACCGAATTGAACATTGGATGGAAAGTCAAGGGTCTTCCCATTCGTAAATAATCATCTTCTTCAAGCCGCGTAACTTATTGTGGTCATATTAGACATTAGCCCCTTGAACACTTCGCCAAGACTAAAATCCGAATCCCAGGCTGAAGAATCTGACGAGATGTCATGATCATCAATTTGCCAACAAAGATTCGCCGAGGATGAAGAAACATAGCCAGACCCTTTTATATTCATAATAACGATCGGGCTTTCCCTTGAACATGAGAGGGTCGAGGCGAATCCAACACCGCCCGGCCAAGACCAGTCCGTACGGTTATATCCCCATTTTTCATGTAATGGTGCGCTTGTGAGCTATATTTGAAAAATGTTTGCACGGATCATCGCTATCTTCGATTCCTCACAATAATCTTGTGGTGGAGATTTTCTTCCTTTTCCAAAGATTGTTTGCTTTGCATCTTTCAAAGGAAGGAGGAATGTTGATCCCGCCGAACTTTGAAGGCATTTCTTTACCCGTTCAATGACGAGCGTACATGCACATCATGATCCTGTACAATACGCATTACGATATCAACACTATGTACATACTCTAAATCGCCATTTATTATATGTTCATCGCAAGCCGCTAGCCATAACTTTCTCCTCGACGATTCACCGCCAAGATCGACATAAGAGGTTCGATGTCATTAAATACAAAGCTTCCATCGTAATCGAGCCCGCCTTGACGCCTTCATTACCGCTGTCCGCACTCGGGCCGATGGTTCAAGATCGATTCAAAGACCATATAAAAGAGAGTCAAGAAATAATTTTCTAACCCCTTGAATGGTTGCTTATCGCGACCACCGTCTTGACCACATTATCGGTGTCGACATACTTCAAGCAATCGATGTAATGTGGATGGGACTATAAGGCTACCGTGGATCCAAAGGTCGACCCAATAGTAGATTATACGGTCTCGTGATCGATTACATAACATGTAACCTCGATTTGAGATCTCCAAGTTGGCACTTTATCCGATTTTACCCAAAGGTCCGACCACCGGTATTAAATCCATAAATCACCGTGCTGTAGAAGCCAACTTGCTAGCCTAATTCCAAGATGATACATCAACCGGAGTGGCATAATGTCGACCGCAGATCCGTGATCAACTTGAATCCCGCGACGCGAATCGAGCCAATGTACCCAGTGAAATATAATGGCCTGTCGTGCTTCGAATTTTTCACCTGCATATCTTCTCGGGTAAAGGTTATGCAAGGGAATTGTGTTGCTGCCAAGTTGCAGTGTTCGGTCTTCTCCGGAACCTGCTTGACTTGAGTGATAAAAGCTTCTGAATCAGCTAATGCTTCCTGTAAGGCTTCTCTAGTTTCTTTAGAAAGACGTAGTAGCTCGTAAAGAGTTATCCTCGCTGGAATGTTGGCCAACTGAGTCATAACGTCAAAACGATATGATGAGCCAGAACTTCCCGGTTTGTCCCTCCTAATCGGATGATTAAATCGGACCGCTTCGACTTGCACCTCTTGAGGTTGTTTATCTTTCCGCTTGGTTGTATCCTCCTTAGCTACTTCCCGCCGCCAGATTGTGTAGGTGGAGTCATTGCCACCCCCAGCCCGCTAGAGTTTTGGCATTCGACCGAATTCTCGGTATTGATAACTCAATTTATGCCCACTTCGTAGCATAAGCCGGGTTACCTTCACAAAACTTCATGTTCATTTTCGATGACGAAAGAGTTGGAGCTTTTTCACACCTCTTCCTAATTGCCAAATATGAGCACAGAGCTTGCCTTTACGCTTGGACTTCCGTATTGAAGAAGACCCCGTCCATTGCTCATCTTGAATAAGATCTGGATGAATCCAAAGTACTTCGCCGTTAGGAGTTGTGTATGATACCAACCCTTTCTGACGTTGCCCATGTGGATCATCATTAACAGTTTTAACTTCAACCTCAGGGACAATCTTCTGTAAGTATGGCATGGATGGTAAAGATCCAAAGTTGATGGCCACCATATTTGAACCAACTTTCTTCTCCTTCTTCGCCGTTATGATTCCCGCATCGATTAAAGCTTGAATTTTGTCTTTAAGAACAAAACAACTCTTAGTCGGATGATGGACCCTTCTGTGGTACGCACAATATTTGGGGTCCGAGGTCTTGTTAGCCTCCTCTTGATTTGTGATTGGAGGCAATTTGATCTTGTTGTTATCCAAGAGATATTTGAAGATAACTGGGACTTCTTCCTCTTTGAAAGTATAGCTCTTTTGGAACCTAGTATCCGGAGCCTTCTGCAATTCTTGAGGTTTTTGTTGAAACCTCAATTGTGGCCATTGCTAGAAGCTTGTTGTTCTTTGTTGGAATGCGATTTGCTTCAACAAAGATTAGCTTGCGCCTTTCCTTTGCCACGAGGCACAAAATTCGGCTTGAGGGAACCGCTAGGGTTCACCTCTCTCATTCTTCTTTCTCCTGATGAACCGTTCTGCTTCTTCACCATTGAGTTTCAATTCCTTCCAAGTGATTGGTGGTGTAACCCCCATGACTTCCAACAATTCTATAGAAAGATTGTTGTGGCAAGTCTTCAATATGAACTCTTCAGTAATTGGATCTCTGCAATTCATAGCTTTATTGCGGAAACGCTTGACGAAGGTGTCAATTGTCTCCCCACTTTTTTGCTTCTCATCTAGGAGAGTTCCAATGGAAACTTCTGTGTCATCATCAAAGAAGTTACTGAGAAAAGAGCTTTCCATGTCATTCCAACAGTTAATGCTCCCAGCTTTGAGTCTTCGATACCAATCAAGGCAGCCCTCAAGGGTACCGATTTAATGACCGAATCATCAAAGGCTCATTTCCGAGATCACCCCCAAGTGAGATTTGAAATAGATCAAGTGTCGTAGGCTAACCCTCCCACAAAAGGTGTGAAATTAATCAAACTGAATTTCAAGGGTAAGGGATTGAAT
Organism: Asparagus setaceus; assembly: GCA_012295165.1. Classification (NCBI taxonomy): domain Eukaryota; kingdom Viridiplantae; phylum Streptophyta; class Magnoliopsida; order Asparagales; family Asparagaceae; genus Asparagus; species Asparagus setaceus. Next base: position 24,871,016 of record CM022710.1, read on the forward strand.
CCCAATCTCGGATATGGACACGGAATTCGGTCTTCTTAACCTCGTGGCGATCATTAAAGCATTAATTTTGCCTTCAAGCTCCTTCATCTTTTCATTTTCATCCTCGGCTTGTTTTGGATGATTCTTAAGAGGAATTGGAACACTTCGCTTTGGGTAGCTTAACACCTTTTTCTTAGGAGGTATATCGGCATAAATGTGTTCATCTATCTCCGAATCCTTGTCTTCGACATTATGGGTATCAAGATTGATAGCTCCACCTTGTTGACTAGATCCGTGCCGCTGACTAGATCCGTGCCGCTGACTAGATCCGTGTCGTTGACTAGACCCAGTCGCATACCGCATGGGTTTGCAACTCCCTCATCCGCTGCATGGCTAGCTCCATCTCGTTCTCATTTCGCCTTAAGCTCTTCTCTTTGCTTGGCTAAGGCTTCTTGTAACATTTGAGCGGGACATCGGAGTAATGGTAAAAGCCTCCCTATGGTGACGACTCATACTTGAAACAAGATCGCCTCAAGCTATTGTCGAAGCAAAGGCCGAAATTTCATCCTCGGATGAATCTCCTTCATGCATTCTTCTATAGTCAATGCGTCGTAGCTCTCAATTGCAACCGAGACATTCTCTCGAGAAATCGAGACCCAACTTTTCCTCCAGAGTGAAGTCCGATCTTCATCATTTACCGTCTTTTCCTTTGTTCACCATATTAATGGTGACTTCGGGAATTCATCCCGATGAATGGCGATCTTCTTTTTCTTCGGGTCGCCTTGACTCGCTTCAAATCTTCCGTTGTTGGCAAGGAAAGCCTCTCGAATACTGAAGCTCTTTGTAGTTGAGCGCTTGACTCGAACAGCACATCCCGACAACAACGCCTTGATTAGTTGTGCACACGAGCAAGAACAATTTATTTCATCAATCGCTCTTCGTGTTACTACCCCCACCGATGACACAGCTTGATGTGGCTTGTCACGGTTGTACTTTCACCCCAAGTATAACGCTGCCATTAACCGGAGGACACGCTTTGGGGCGCCGATCATTCGACTTGGGAGGCACCTTTGATGTTTTAACTTCATCTGCTGAAGTTGTCTTGGCATGGATCATAAGTGTTTTATTATCCCTTGTAACTTCACGAATCACACGCCTCAAGTTCTTCCCTTTAGTAGACTTCGCGGACCCTTGCGGGATGCTCAAACGAGATGCAATTGAATTCGAGACCCGAGATATTTCAGCTTGCTCGGGACTCTTCGACGGGTAACTCAACCGTTTCTTCATTGGTACCTTGCCTTTATTTCGAGCTGTGGACCAAGGCGATTAAACACCGGTTAACGGATTTCCTGACTTAACGGTTGATACCTCACCGAGAAGCGAAGAAAGGGGCGGAAATGTCAAATTTTCGCTAAGGCATGGAAGGTCGCTTCGCCATGGTAGTCGATCGTTCGCTTGCGCTGAGACAAGCATAATCGCCGCATTGCTGGCAGGGTAGCTTTAGGGCCGTTTCGCTAACGCCAGGCGTACTGAACGCCTACCGCAAGCCCCGGCGGCGCACTCTTGAGCCAATTTTGACGCGACTTCGACCCAAACTTTGTGATTTTGAGTTGATTCCTGGTTGATTTCAACTCCCGCTTTAACAATGGCACGCATGAGCAACGCTGCACGGCGCTTTTGGCGCCTTCCTTGTCAATCGGGTCCTTTGACGAACCCATTCTTCCTTGGGAGGAGTGTCGCTGATTGAGGTTGAGGCGTTGTAACTGGCGGCGCCTCGATCCGCGAGTTCGTGTTGTAATGAACTCCGCCTGCTGATTCCATGGCCTTTGCAAGTTGTCGGGCCATCTTTTGACGTTGTCTCTGACGAGCCCTCTTCGTCAGAGCGGTTGAGATCTTGTTAAATGACTCCTTCTTCTGAAAGGAGTCAACTTGAACAGAGCTTCCGGCTTTGAAATCCACCGGGGTGTTGTTGAGAGGGGAATCGCCCGCCGCAGTTTAATGAGAATCGCTGCACATCACAACGTAACTAACCTCCCTCTTAGGCGATGAGATCCTCCGATGTTTGCGGGGTGAGGAGGACTTCGATGAGGAAGAGGAGAGATATTCTTCAAACTTGGCTTGATCGAAGAAATAATCCAGTCCATCGACCATAAGGTCGGCTTGATCGCTGCAAGGCTGCGACACAACGATCTCGGGCTCGAGACCATTGGCTCCCACTGGTCGCCATCGTGTTTGAGTCGAAAGTTGATTTCTTTGTCGCTTCCATTACAAAACTTAAGAAAATTACACTTTGATTTTCGTTACAAAGAATTTAGATAACTTTCTTACAAACTCAACAAAAGATACTACAAGTGTAGATCTCCGCTTTTGTGGGACTTTTCCTCGTGTCGGGACGCGAATCCGTGGACCACCGTGCGGCGATCGCCGAATCGACGGGTTTAGTTGATGCTTCGCAAAGGAAACAAGAACTTCAAGAAATATCTTAGCAAAGTAAGATATCTACTCTTCCCAAGAATTAAGGCAAAGCTTAATCTCGAGGAATATCCGCTTGGACCGTGTTCTTGAACTTTGGAAGCTTGGATTCTCTCTCTCCTTACAAAAGCTCGATTTTTGTTTGATCTCGATTGCCAAATGCCGCATCCCCCAAGTGGATGTAGGGGGTATTTATAGTCCTTGGGAAGCGTGCCCTCTGAAGAAACAAGTCATAAGTGCTCCATATTTGCAAGCATGGGTACCGAGTCGCCGCTTATGCAGCCCGCCAAGGCTAGGCAGAGCCGGCCGGCCGCCACAGGTAAGATGGTCGCCTACCGACCGGCGAGGCGTTGTCGCCCCTTCACCGTTGTAACGGTTTCACGCTTTAAGGCACGATTAAATGCCCTAAAATCACTTAGTGGGCGATTTTCGCGGTAACCGCCATTAAAGTATCTGAGCGTCTCTTTGCGTTGATCAAGTCAAGTGGGCCCCATCGGCATTGATTTAGACCCTTCAAGAGCTCGTTTCAAGTATTACGGGTGTCTGCCTTTGGCGAGACACAAGTAAGTGTCTCGCTAGTGGCGAGGCACAAACAAGGTGTCTCGCTAGTGGCGAGGCACAAACAAGGTGTCTCGCTAGTGGCGAGGCACAAACAAGGTGTCTCGCTAGTGGCGAGGCACAAACAAGGTGTCTCGCTAGTGGCGAGGCACAAACAAGGTGTCTCGCTAGTGGCGAGGCACACATAAGTGTCTCTGCATCAGAAGCGACACAATCTTCCCGTTGGGCTTCTTGAGATTTTGACGACGTTGTCCTTTGATCTTCTCATGATTTAGTCATATTTGAGGTTCTTCAGCAATTTTTGATGCCTACAGGGAGTACTCGGGGTCAGACGATTCAGGACTGCTTATCGGGGTCTTGCTCCCGCTCCTCCCAACCATGTTAATGGTCATTCCGGGGGAATGACCACCGCGGGCTGTTTGTCGCTTATGGCGAAACCGTCTTCGTCTAGTTGACGGGTCCGATAATCACTCAAAGACCGAAGGCTGATGTGTTGATGAACATTGGGCGCGCATCGCAGAGATGAGCTTCTCACAGCAGCAGTGAGACTGCATTTGATTGGCATCGCGCTTGCGTGTGAGATAATCACGGAGATCGGAAGTGGGTGTACCCCCAGTTGATTCCGAAAAATGAGCCTCGCGTGAGAGGGGCTTCCCGAGTCGAGTTTGGCGAACCTGGCGAGGTTGCCACTTCCCTTGGCTCTGGCGGCGAAGCTTATGGCGAGGTTCGCCATCCGGCGAAGTTCATCGGCTCAAAGATGGACCTCATGTTGACGAGGTTCGTCATTCGGCGCTTGCCATGGCGAGGTTCGCTAAGCGACGAGGCTCGTCACTTCTTGAGGACCCACGTTGTAGGCGAGGTTCGCCACTTTGACGAGGCTCGTCACTTCTTGAGGGGAACCCACGTTGTAGGCGAGGTTCGCCACTTTGACGAGGCTCGTCACTTCTTGAGGGGAACCCACGTTGTAGGCGAGGTTCGCTAAGCAGACGAGGCTCGTCACTTCTTCAAGAGGACCCACGTTGTAGGCGAGGTTCGCCACTTTGACGAGGCTCGTCACTTCTTGAGGACCCACGTTGTAGGCGAGGTTCGCGGTAGGCGGCCTTCGTCTTGTGGGCGAGGTTCGCGGTAGGCGACGCTCGTCTTGTTTCGAATGAACCTCTTGATGATGACGAGGTTCGCTGGCTTTCTTCGGACGATAGTGGAATCCGTCCAACGAGACCAAAGCTCGAGCACATCGGCGAGCTTGGTTGCCGTACACGCGTTGTGCGGCGTCACGGATAGGGAACCGTTAGTAGGATCGGTCTCCCCATAGGCAGAGCGAGGCTCGCCAGAAGCCAAAACTTGGCTAACAACATCCGAAGTTGACTTGGGTTGCTTAACAACCCACTTCTTAGCCTGCTGGCTAGCTTTTGGAGCCTCGTCCTTGAGAGGCGGAGGCTTTCGTCGAGTTCGCCGAGGATTCAACAAAGCCACGGGGCTGAAGTCTCATCACGAGACTTCGGCGACACTTGCGTGCCTTTCTTGGGCTAGATGCCCGGAGGAGAGGAACTCCTCGTACTTACTCGATCAAATTCAATGACCAAGGTCCGAACCTCGGTTCCAATTGCAACTGATGCGATTGCGCCACCACCAGTTCATCGAATGAATGGTTGCTCCCATCGTGGTCGCCATCTTACGTAGGGTCGAAAAATATTTATTGATTGAATGAATGTTTTACAATCAAATTCTCTCGATTCTGAGAGGAAGAGGAGGTTGATTTGACTCCTCTTTGTATGGGTTCTTGGTGGCGATAGGATGCTTCCCTCGATGCTCACGCCGAGATTGCTTCCGTTGACGATCGGACCAAAGCTGCGGATGATCTAGAGGTTCTTTGAAGAGGAGCTTGATCTCTCTTGGGCGCAAATGCTTGATTTTCCAAGGGTTCTCTCTAAAAGCCCGCCCCTTTCTTTGTTGGGCTTTCAACTATTTATATGGGCTTGAGGGGTGTAGCTGACCCCTATTGTCACTTTCACATGAGGGTTAATGACCCTTCCCATCGTGCGAGCGGTCAAGCGCAAGGCTGCGTTACGACAATGGCCTCGCTTGCTACAAAGGAGCGGCCACCGGGTAATTGTCAGATTTGCTAATGTCGTGGCGCCGCTGCAGTAACGGCGAACGGCGAGCCTCGTCGGACCAATGATGTCGCGGGCGAGCTTCGTTTGAACGTCGAGGTTCACTGCTATAGGCGAACCTCGGTTGAATGTCGAGGTTCACTGCTATAGGCGAACCTCGGTTGGATGTCGAGGTTCACCGCTATAGGCGAACCTCGGTTGAATGTCGAGGTTCACCGCTATAGGCGAACCTCGGTTGAATGTCGAGGTTCACCGCTATAGGCGAACCTCGGTTGAATGTCGAGGTTCACCGCTATAGGCGAACCTCGGTTGAATGTCGAGGTTCACCGCTATAGCGAACCTCGGTTGAATGTCGAGGTTCACCGCTATAGGCGAACCTCGGTTGAATGTCGAGGTTCACCGCTATAGGCGAACCTCGGTTGAATGTCGAGGTTCACCGCTATAGCGAACCTCGGTTGAATGTCGAGGTTCACCGCTATAGCGAACCTCGGTTGAATGTCGAGCCTCGCCGCTGGCGAGCCTCGTCGAATGTCGAGCTCGCCGCTTGGCGAGCCTCGCTGAATGTCGAGCTCGCCGCTTGGCGAGCCTCGTCGAATGTCGAGCCTCGCTGAATGTCGAGCTCGCCGCTTGGCGAGCCTCGTCGAATGTCGAGCTCGCCGCTTGGCGAGCCTCGTCGAATGTCGAGCTCGCCGCTTGGCGAGCCTCGTCGAATGTCGAGCCTCGCTGCTTGGCGAGCCTCGTCGAATGTCGAGCCTCGCCGCTTGGCGAACCTCGGTTGAATGTCGAGGTTCACCGCTATAGGCGAACCTCGGTTGAATGTCGAGCCTCGCCGCTGGCGAGCCTCGTCGAATGTCGAGCCTCGCTGAATGTCGAGCTCGCCGCTTGGCGAGCCTCGCTGAATGTCGAGCTCGCCGCTTGGCGAGCCTCGTCGAATGTCGAGCCTCGCTGAATGTCGAGCCTCGCCGCTGGCGAGCCTCGTCGAATGTCGAGCCTCGCTGCTTGGCGAGCCTCGTCGAATGTCGAGCCTCGCCGCTGGCGAGCCTCGTCGAATGTCGAGCCTCGCTGAATGTCGAGCCTCGCTGCTTGGCGAGCCTCGTCGAATGTCGAGCCTCGCTGAATGTCGAGCCTCGCCGCTGGCGAGCCTCGTCGAATGTCGAGCCTCGCTGCTTGGCGAGCCTCGTCGAATGTCGAGCCTCGCCGCTGGCGAGCCTCGTCGAATGTCGAGCCTCGCTGAATGTCGAGCCTCGCTGCTTGGCGAGCCTCGTCGAATGTCGAGCCTCGCTGAATGTCGAGCTCGCCGCTTGGCGAGCCTCGTCGAATGTCGAGCCTCGCCGCTGGCGAGCCTCGTCGAATGTCGAGCCTCGCCGCTGGCGAGCCTCGTCGAATGTCGAGCCTCGCTGAATGTCGAGCCTCGCTGCTTGGCGAGCCTCGTCGAATGTCGAGCCTCGCTGAATGTCGAGCCTCGCTGCTTGGCGAGCCTCGTCGAATGTCGAGCCTCGCTGAATGTCGAGCCTCGCTGCTTGGCGAGCCTCGTCGAATGTCGAGCCTCGCTGAATGTCGAGCTCGCCGCTTGGCGAGCCTCGTCGAATGTCGAGCCTCGCTGAATGTCGAGCCTCGCTGAATGTCGAGCCTCGCTGAATGTCGAGCCTCGCTGAATGTCGAGCTCGCCGCTTGGCGAGCCTCGTCGAATGTCGAGCCTCGCTGAATGTCGAGCCTCGCTGAATGTCGAGCTCGCCGCTTGGCGAGCCTCGTCGAATGTCGAGCCTCGCTGAATGTCGAGCCTCGCTGCTTGGCGAGCCTCGTCGAATGTCGAGCCTCGCTGAATGTCGAGCCTCGCTGAATGTCGAGCCTCGTCGAATGTCGAGCCTCGCTGAATGTCGAGCCTCGCCGCTGGCGAGCCTCGTCGAATGTCGAGCCTCGCTGAATGTCGAGCCTCGCTGAATGTCGAGCCTCGCTGAATGTCGAGCCTCGCCGCTGGCGAGCCTCGTCGAATGTCGAGCTCGCCGCTTGGCGAGCCTCGTCGAATGTCGAGCTCGCCGCTTGGCGAGCCTCGTCGAATGTCGAGCCTCGCTGCTTGGCGAGCCTCGTCGAATGTCGAGCCTCGCTGAATGTCGAGCCTCGCCGCTGGCGAGCCTCGTCGAATGTCGAGCTCGCCGCTTGGCGAGCCTCGTCGAATGTCGAGCCTCGCTGAATGTCGAGCCTCGCTGAATGTCGAGCTCGCCGCTTGGCGAGCCTCGTCGAATGTCGAGCCTCGCTGCTTGGCGAGCCTCGTCGAATGTCGAGCCTCGCTGCTTGGCGAGCCTCGTCGAATGTCGAGCTCGCCGCTTGGCGAGCCTCGTCGAATGTCGAGCCTCGCTGCTTGGCGAGCCTCGTCGAATGTCGAGCCTCGCCGCTGGCGAGCCTCGTCGAATGTCGAGCCTCGCTGAATGTCGAGCCTCGCTGCTTGGCGAGCCTCGTCGAATGTCGAGCCTCGCTGCTTGGCGAGCCTCGTCGAATGTCGAGCCTCGCTGCTTGGCGAGCCTCGTCGAATGTCGAGCCTCGCTGAATGTCGAGCCTCGCTGAATGTCGAGCCTCGCCGCTGGCGAGCCTCGTCGAATGTCGAGCCTCGCTGCTTGGCGAGCCTCGTCGAATGTCGAGCCTCGCTGAATGTCGAGCCTCGCTGAATGTCGAGCCTCGCTGCTTGGCGAGCCTCGTCGAATGTCGAGCCTCGCTGAATGTCGAGCCTCGCTGCTTGGCGAGCCTCGTCGAATGTCGAGCTCGCCGCTTGGCGAGCCTCGTCGAATGTCGAGCTCGCCGCTTGGCGAGCCTCGTCGAATGTCGAGCTCGCCGCTTGGCGAGCCTCGTCGAATGTCGAGCCTCGCTGAATGTCGAGCTCGCCGCTTGGCGAGCCTCGTCGAATGTCGAGCCTCGCTGCTTGGCGAGCCTCGTCGAATGTCGAGCTCGCCGCTTGGCGAGCCTCGTCGAATGTCGAGCCTCGCTGCTTGGCGAGCCTCGTCGAATGTCGAGCTCGCCGCTTGGCGAGCCTCGTCGAATGTCGAGCCTCGCTGCTTGGCGAGCCTCGTCGAATGTCGAGCTCGCCGCTTGGCGAGCCTCGTCGAATGTCGAGCTCGCCGCTTGGCGAGCCTCGTCGAATGTCGAGCTCGCCGCTTGGCGAGCCTCGTCGAATGTCGAGCCTCGCCGCTGGCGAGCCTCGTCGAATGTCGAGCTCGCCGCTTGGCGAGCCTCGTCGAATGTCGAGCTCGCCGCTTGGCGAGCCTCGTCGAATGTCGAGCTCGCCGCTTGGCGAGCCTCGTCGAATGTCGAGCTCGCCGCTTGGCGAGCCTCGTCGAATGTCGAGCCTCGCTGCTTGGCGAGCCTCGTCGAATGTCGAGCCTCGCTGAATGTCGAGCCTCGCTGCTTGGCGAGCCTCGTCGAATGTCGAGCTCGCCGCTTGGCGAGCCTCGTCGAATGTCGAGCTCGCCGCTTGGCGAGCCTCGTCGAATGTCGAGCTCGCCGCTTGGCGAGCCTCGTCGAATGTCGAGCTCGCCGCTTGGCGAGCCTCGTCGAATGTCGAGCCTCGCTGAATGTCGAGCCTCGCCGCTGGCGAGCCTCGTCGAATGTCGAGCCTCGCTGCTTGGCGAGCCTCGTCGAATGTCGAGCCTCGCTGCTTGGCGAGCCTCGTCGAATGTCGAGCCTCGCTGAATGTCGAGCCTCGCTGAATGTCGAGCCTCGCTGCTTGGCGAGCCTCGTCGAATGTCGAGCTCGCCGCTTGGCGAGCCTCGTCGAATGTCGAGCCTCGCTGCTTGGCGAGCCTCGTCGAATGTCGAGCTCGCCGCTTGGCGAGCCTCGTCGAATGTCGAGCCTCGCTGAATGTCGAGCCTCGCTGCTTGGCGAGCCTCGTCGAATGTCGAGCCTCGCTGAATGTCGAGCTCGCCGCTTGGCGAGCCTCGTCGAATGTCGAGCCTCGCTGAATGTCGAGCCTCGCTGCTTGGCGAGCCTCGTCGAATGTCGAGCCTCGCTGAATGTCGAGCCTCGCTGAATGTCGAGCCTCGCTGAATGTCGAGCCTCGCCGCTGGCGAGCCTCGTCGAATGTCGAGCTCGCCGCTTGGCGAGCCTCGTCGAATGTCGAGCTCGCCGCTTGGCGAGCCTCGTCGAATGTCGAGCCTCGCTGCTTGGCGAGCCTCGTCGAATGTCGAGCTCGCCGCTTGGCGAGCCTCGTCGAATGTCGAGCTCGCCGCTTGGCGAGCCTCGTCGAATGTCGAGCCTCGCTGCTTGGCGAGCCTCGTCGAATGTCGAGCCTCGCTGCTTGGCGAGCCTCGTCGAATGTCGAGCCTCGCTGCTTGGCGAGCCTCGTCGAATGTCGAGCCTCGCTGAATCCATTTGATCCAAAGCAGGTCCTTCTTAAGGTGAATCATCCATAAGAGCTTAACTGCCACTGCATAATTCTAGACTTTGGCTGAAAAAACACCTAGGCCACCATGTTCCTTATTGTGACAGATAATTTTCCAGGATATAAGTGCAGTCTTTTTACCCCAAAGGAAAGATGAGCACATACTATCAATTTTCTCCAGTATCTTGATTCGTAGTATGTAGTTGCTAGTCTAGAAAATCTGTACTCCTAGAATCACTGATTTGATAAGCTGTAATCTTCCAGCATAAGATAGATTTTTCCTTTTTTGCCAATTTAGAAATTGATCAGAGATTTTGTTGATAAGAGGGGAGCAATCAAGAAAGGATAATCTCTTTGATATCAGAGGCATACCCAGATAACACACTGGCAATACACCTTCTGAGAAATGGAGCAGATCACAAATTTGAGCACTGATATCAGATTCCACACCACCAAAGTAAATGGAACATTTGCTTGGATTAGGATCAAGGCCAGATACTTGACTGAATTCAAGTAAGCATGTATTCAACTTAGTGATTGACTGCATATCTGCTCTACTAAACAAGAGGAGATCGTCAGCAAAGATTAAATGTGTGATATTCAAATTTGCACATTTTGGATGGAATTTGAAGGAACTATCATGTTTGAGTGTATTAAGCTTCCTGAAAAGGTATTCCATTCCAATCACAAACAAATAAGGGGAGAGAGGATCCCCTTGCCTTAACCCCCAAGCACCATGAAAGTAGCCATGAAGTGATCCATTAAGAGATAGCGAGAATTTTGGAGTAGTAATGCATTCCATAATCCACATGATCATGTTACTAGGAAACTTCAATCCCGTAAGCATATGCCTGATAAAATCCCAACTTATTGTATCAAATGCTTTTCTCAGATCAATATTAAGAGTGGCTCTTGGGGAGATATGTTTCCTGCCATAATGCTTAATAAGCTCATGTGCAAGGAGAATATTATTTGAAATTAATCTTCCTTTGACAAAAGCACTTTGAGCTTCACTGATCAAGTAGCCCATGACTTCTTGAATTCTATTTGCAATGATCTTAGTTATAAATTTGTAGACCACATTGCAACAAGCTATAGGCCTGAAATCTTGAGCTGATTGGGGATTGAGTATTTTAGGGATTAAAACAAGAGATGTAGAATTGAAAGTACCTAATAGCTTTCCTGAATTGAAGAACTCCTCAATGGCAAGATAAACATCCTCACTAATTATGTTCCAGGCAGCTTTGAAGAAGGAAGCATTATATCCATCAGGACCAGGCACTTTGCTATCTGACATAGAGAAAACGACTTGTTTGATTTCTTCTCTTGTGACAGGGAGAGAAAGTTTAGAAATCTGAGAGGGGTAAGCAAGGGACCATTTGAAATCACTTCAGGATCAGGAGGCATAGTGTTGACAGAAGTCCCTAGAAGTTTCTTGTAGAAAGCTGTGAATTCAACTATGATATCATCCATATCAGTGAGTATTGTCCCTCTCTCTGAGTGTAAGGAAAGAACTCTGTTTAGATGCCTTTTTGCCTTCATAATAGAGTGGAAATAATGAGAACATTTGTCTCCATTAGGCTCCAATTTATGTTAGCTTTCTACTTGTAGAAGGATAACTCACAATCAAGAAGTTTAGTATATTTACTTGTACTTTCCTTCTCTTTTCTAATGAGATCAGCATTGAACAAATCATTGTGCAGCTGCATCTGAATGTGATCCAATTCTCCTTTAGCCCTTAAGACTTGCTCACTAATGTTCATAAAATGCTTCTTATTCAGTTGTTTCGAAGCAATCTTAAGAGATTTGAGCTTAGTGGAAAGTTTGAACATCTGGTATCCTGTGATATCTTGCCTCCAATGAGCATCAACTACTGGAAGAAATTCTGGATGTTTTGTCCACATATTGAAGAACTTAAAAGGTTTTTTCCCTCCATAATCATTATCATCTATTGTAATCAAGCCAGGAGAATGATCTGAGCAATTTGGCAATAAGTAGTCAACTTGGTTATAAGTAAATTTGTGAATCCATTCCTCATTAACTAAAACTTTATCAAGCCTGCTCCATATCCTAGAGTCTGAGTCTTGCTTGTTACACCAAGTAAAGTAGCAACCAGTAGTTTTGAGATATAACAACTGACTTGAGTTGATGAAATTTTGAAAATCTTCAGTTTCTGAGTTTGTAACCAATGCTCCACCCAGTTTCTCCTCATTATTAATAATAGCATTGAAATCTCCACCTACAATCCATGGACCTGAAACAAGTTGTTTGAAAGATAAGATATCATGCCAGAGAGCTTGTCTCCCTTCCATCTCATTGAAAGCATAGACAATTGTAATCAGACAAGATAAATTGCCATCCTTAGATGTAACTGAGCAAGTCATGAACTGAGGAGATGAACGAATGCTCTGAACCATTAGAACTTCACTGTTCCAGAATATCCAAATTCTACCCAAGGGAGCCTCCTGAATGTTAGATAGCCATTGCCAGTTTTTTGCTATTTTGTTAGCTATTTGCTGTTGCTTGCTAAAGGACTTTAGTTTCTAAAAGAGCTAGAAAAGAAAGCTTGTAGTCATGTATAAATTGCTTTACAATGTGGTGTTTAGAGGGTTTATTGAGCCCTCTAATATTCCAAATAGCTAAATTCATTGTTGAGTACCTCCTCTATCTATACTAGAGGGGTCCAAGTCATGTATCAGCTGATCTAAAGGAGAAAAGATTGAAGTTTGACCGTATGAAACCCCATGATCAAATGAGTTATCTCCTGTATTTGCTCTTCTTGCTGAATTAGCCCTTGAGACACTTGTAAAACCTGTAGCATTCACAACTGGCGATGAGAACTGTATAGTCTTAGAACTAGATTCAGCAATAGCTCTCCTTGCTGAATTAGCCCTTGAGGCACTTGATAAGCCAGTAACATTCACAGCTGGCGATGAGAACTGAAAATTCTTTGAACCAGAATCTGCAATAGTACTAGCATTTATAGTCTCCTGATGATTAGATATCACCTCTTGATTACTTTTCTGCATTTGATCTTGAGAGGATTTAATTTCCAATTCAACATGTCTATTAACAGGAACCCGCTCTTTCTCAGGGGATGTTTCCTGCAATTTTCAGTTTCATGACCAATGATATTACAAGAGGTGCACCATCTTGGTTTCAGCTCATACATGACTTTTTTGATGTGAGAGGATTAGTTGGTTAATCAAGGATGACTTACTTGCTAATGTTAGTGTCATAGAGTTTCCCACTTGTGAGAATTGATTGTATGGAAAATGACCAAAGTCCATTTCCTTCTATGTAGCTAAGAGAACCAGTAGTGTTCTTGATGTCATTCATTCATATATTTGTGGGTCCTATGAATTTACAAATTAGAAATGGTCATCTACATTTTATTATATTTATAGATTATTTTTCTAGATTTAGAAGGGTATATCTCTTGTGCAGAAAGCATGAAGCCTTAGATATTTTCAAGACTGTCAAAAAGGAGGTTGAAAATGCAATTGGAAGAAGCATTAAAATATTTCATTCTGATCGTGATGGCGAATATAAATCTGGACTACTTGATAAACTTTGTAAAGAAAATGGCATTGTGCACGTGCTTGGTCTACCATGTACTCTAGAACAAAATGGGATTGCAGAAAGAATAAATAGAACCTTGCTTGATATGGTAAGATCCATGTTAGCACTTGTAAATTTACCAACTTTTTTGGAGAGAAGCATTGCTTATTGCAGTACATGTTCTAAATAAAGTAGATTCATAATCTGTTAGAAAAACTCCACATGAACTTTAGTATGATAAAACACCAAAGTTGAACTACATGATGTATGTGGTTGTTGCACATGTTCTCATTCTTGATTCAGGAAGAGATAAATTGTAAGCTAAAACTAAAATGTGTGTGTTTATTGGGTATCTTGAGTTCTCCAAGGAGTATAGCCTATATGATCCAATAGATAAGGTCATCATTAAAAGCAGATATGTGAAATTCATGAAAGATAGATTTGATTGCCATGAGTTCCTTGGATAAAAGCCATCTCTTAAACAGGTAGTAGAGACTTCATCTTCCATTCTTTTGAGTAACACTGAAAATCCTGATGCTTCTAGAAAAAGGAAAGAGCATCCTGAATCCATCAGAAGAGAGAGTAGAGAAAGGAAGCCTAGTTCTATTCTTACTTCTTCACAGTATTATGCTTATACTGGTGAAGTATTTGAGTGAATAATGTTGAATGAGGATTCTTCAGATCCAAAGTCGTATAGAGAGGCTATTATGATGTTGATGCTGAGAAGTCAAAAGAGGCAATGCAGAATGAAATAATTTCTTTATATAAGAATGAGATGTGGAAACTGGTTGATGCACTTGATTCTATTAAATCTATGGAGTGCAAATGAGTTTTCACTTGGAAGAGAAATTCAGAAGGAAAAGTTAAAAGATACAAGGCTAGACTAGTTGTTAAGAGTTTCACTCAGCAATGTAGAGTTGACTATGATGAAGCTTTTTCACCGGTTGCACATATTCAAACTACCAGAGTAATTTCATCTCTAGTTATTTTTTTATAAATAAACTCTATTAGGTGGATGTGAAGATCACATTTCTAAATGGACATCTAACTGAAGAGATTTACATGGACAACCTTTAGGTTTTATAGAATCAAATAATGAAGAAAAAGTTTGTAAATTAGAAAAATCGATTTTATGACCTGAAACAAGCTACTAGATAATGGTATATAAAATTTAATAAAATTATAGAGGCATATAGTTTTGTTCAGAATCCAGAGGATGCTTGTGTTTATGTCAGAATAGTGGAAAATAAAATTGCCTTTCTTACGCTATATGTTGATGATATTCTTTTTGGCCGGTGGTGATGCATCCTTTCTGAAGGAGATTCAAAGTTGCTTATTAAATACTTTTGAAATGAAAGATCTTGGTGAAGTCTCATATGTCCTTGGTATCAAAATTATCAGAGATAGGTCTCAACAGTGATTGAGTTTGTCCCAAGAAAATTACGTTGACAAAGTTTTACATAACTTCAATATGGATCATTGTTCTAAAGGCAGTGCTCCATTTGATACAACAATGAAGATGTCTAGAGATGATTGTCCATTGTCACTTGCTGATAATCTTGATGAAAATAAATATCCATGTGCTTCTGTTGTGGGTAGTCTTATGTATGCTGTGATGTGTACAATACCAGATCTTTCTTTTACTGTTGGAGTTTTAAGTTGGTTTCAGTCTAATGTATGATTAAGTCACTAGGAAGGCATTAAATGTGTACTACGTTATTTGAAAAGGACATGGTCATTTGTTTTGAGTTTTCAAACAGATAATTTACAGCTACCCGGGTATTTTGATTCTGATTACCAGGGTTGTCTGGTTACTAGAAAGTCCCCTTCTGAATATGTTTTCATGTTTGGTGGTGGGGCTATTTCTTGGAAGAGTAAGAAATAAGATCGTGTTGCTCAGTCCACCAATATGTAGCTATTAAGTTGGCTATGAAGGAAGCAGTGTATCTCAGGAAGTCTTAAAATATCATTGAGTGATACCTTTTGTGGAGCGACCTATTGTCGTCTTTTGTGTCAAAACTTCAGCTATTACTAGAAGTAAAGATCCAAAATGTCATTCCAAATCAAAGTACATTGAATAAATTTATCACTATATCAGAGATATGCTGAAAAAAGAAGAAGTCTTCATTGAGAAAGTGTCCTCCAAGGACAATTTGGCAGATCCATTCACTAAATGTGTTTCCCTTTCTGTGTGTAGAAACCATATTCATAATATGGGTTTAGTCATTTATTGATAATAATACGTGTTTTTATTTGGATGGCCTGATAATGAGGTATACACTTGCCAGTGTGTACAAGAGGGTCATGGAGGATTAAGTTAAATATTTAATTTGTTCAGGCCTATGGAATGTTTGGGGCACATTTCCTTAGTGACTAGTACTCAAACTCTTAAGGATCCTGAACCGAGTTCCTAAGTCTTGAATATGTTATAAACGGTGGACTATTAATTTTATATGCAATTGTTTTCATATATATATATATATATATATATATATATATATATATATATATATATATATATATATATATATATATATATATATATATATATATATATATATATATATATATATATATATATATATATATATATATATATATATATATATATATATATATATATATATATATATATATATATATATATATATATATATATATATATATATATATATATATATATATATATATATATATATATATATATATATATATATATATATATATATATATATATATATATATAAGTGAGGCTGCAATTCAACATGTCTAGCTAAAAAGTGCAAGCTAATCACTTGAAGAAAATTCTCTCTACTACAAACAATCGATCTATAGAAGGCATTATGGAAGTTGGTGATCATTTGAGAATGGTTACTAAAGTTCGTCATGGGGTATACAATTTATTCATATATGAATTACTTTTTTTTGTAGACATATTGCTTACAACATAGATAAATACATTCTTTCACACATTTTACACTACGTCTTATTGGATTCTTAGGTACCCATTCATTATCATAGTGATCAAGAGAGGTTCGTTATCATAGTGATCAAGAGACAACTGCATATGTTCTTTGTTAAGTCTCGTTGTCCTCCCTACCTAAAACCTATAGTACTTAAATATGCTTCTAATAACTTTTCGCATGAATTTGTGAACATGATCACATACAACCATATCATTCTTTGCCCTAAAATACTCCTATCAACAATATTTCGTTCGAAATCAATTGTATTAATTATCTTGCATGTGAATTGTCAACATGCATTTACTATAAACCAGTGCAACAATCGTCATTCAATTCCTCAAGGTCAACTCTATGCCAACAATTTAGACATTATTAAATGCAATATGATATGCTGTTGAAAGGAAGAGAATTATAACTGCTTTCATTTAAGTCGTATCCTCTCAAAACACCCATGCATAGCTAAAACTCATGATCAGGGTGATTAATAAATGGCATCTCTATGTCCACAACAATAATTGGAATTGATGTGAAGATGTTTGTAGACCTTTAATAAAAGAAAAGGGAGAGTGCATGAATATTAATGCAAATATATCTATACCAAGAATTGTTCCAAGTTGGTGAAGGGGACATCATCAATCATCAATGTATAACATAGACAAAAACAAATTAAGTTGAGGTTCCTTCCCCTTTAATTTGTTGGCACGCATTCTGTTTCATTGATATATTAGCTATTTATAAGCATTGGTGGAGAATATTTACACATAAAGTATGCATTGCTTTAATCAAAACAAATTAAAGCTTTTGAGACTCAAAACAAGGAAGATGAATGTGTGAGGTCTCGTCATCAAGATTTAAATTGATTATGATACGAAAATAGAGGAATCATGATGAGAATAATTGTGGGGTTGGAAGAAAATGCATTTAAGAAATTGATATATTGTTCCTCTTTGAAAAATTAATTACTTTAACAAAATATTCTAGTGATGTGATTTATAGGATATTCTATATTTCTCTGAATATCCACTACATATTTATTGCATGTATATCACGAGCTCATTGTGAGCTAGAAAACATGGTGCCATCTACATAAGGACCCCGTTGGCTTGTATATGGACTCTAATATTATTTTTAATTATGAGATCCTAGCTTTTCCAACTAAAACATTGTCTGTTTAATCTTACAAAAATTCGTGTGTCATAAACCTAAAGTTTTTCAAACATAAGCAATCTTCCATGTTTATAATAGCTTATGTTTTTCTTTTACCTACTAAACATACAAGTTGTACATTATACAAAATTGACAAAATTTAACTAAAAACAAGATATTTAATAGGACTGGAATATCTAGCTATTTGTACACAGGCTCTAGAAACAATATAACTTTTGAGAAATTAACTTTTTAAGATAATCAACAAATTTCTTCTGAATATGATTCTTAAATTAAGAAAATCAAATGAGAGAATACTACTTTAATTGGACAAAATGGGCTAAGACCCAAGGCCAATGTGATCCTTAAGCAGTAATTTTCACCTGATAGTTGTCCTCACATATTTAAACCCCTCGTTTTCTCTCCTTCCTTCTCATCATACTATCTCCTAACTCCCTCTCTGTCTTTCTAGACTTTCTCTCTCTAACTTTGTGTTCTTCTTCTTCTTCTTCTTCTTCTCTCTCTCTCTCTCTCTCACAGGATGGTGAATATAACGTTCTTTACATCTCTCACCACATGCTTCAGCTTCTTCCTCCTCTTTGCCTTTGGCCAGATGAGGGATTTCTTTAGGAAAATCCTAGATTTCCGCCAGTCTGAGAATAATCTCGGGGTAAATTCGCGGATTTTTCATATTTTAATAAAACTCAATTAGTTTATTCATCACAGTGTTGAAAAAAACACAATATGTAGCTCATTATTCGGTTATGTAACATAACAAACCTTTTGGGTATTATTTACCATAACAGATGCATGTTATAACTCTATGCTATCGCGATACAGTATACACAATTTTTATGTAAAGTACATTATTGAACTTGAAAGTTAGCAAGTTCTTTTTAACTTCCATTGTCACAATATAATTTATATCAGGAACTTACAAGTATTTTTCCTTACAAGTATTTATTTATTTACTTTTTATGAGTTGAGTGGTTAAAATTTACGTAATTTGATTCTTTGCTAAATCTTGATGACTTCCTTAAGATCGCAATGATTTTTGGAGAGATCATTATACTTGTATTGTGAACTTATAATTTGAGAAGAATAAAATCAAATATGAAATCATGGACGAGCTATTAAATTTATAATGATATATTGGATTCAGATACAACATGTTGTACTCTTGTTACGAAATTAGTATTCTGGTATTAAATTTTGTATTGGAATTATTGCTTTTTATATTTTAAAGTTAGCTTTCTTTTCATTAAAACTATTATGGGTATTTTTGTATTTGTTTAAATTAAAAAATAACAAAATACATATTTATTTTAATATACGCTTTTAGCTTAAGGGGTTGAGTGTTACACTATATATTATCAATATTTTCAACATTGATTGGGTTATAACCCACCAACTTTCAAGCTTCTTTTAAATACGAAGTATCAAAATCAATTGATTTAGAGTTAATTTCACAAACCCCTAAAGTTTTGTGGGTATTCTTCACAAAACCCTCTTAATGCTTTTTATCGCACAAAACCTCCTAAGGCTTTTACCTCAACGGTTTTGAGTGTTACACTATATATTATCAATATTTTCAACATTGATGGAATCATTAACCCACCAACTTTCAAGCTTCTTTTAAATACGAAGTATCAAAATCAATTGATTTAGAGTTAATTTCACAAACCCCCTAAAGTTTTGTGGGTATTCTTCACAAAACCCTCTTAATGCTTTTATCGCACAAAGCCTCCTAAATTTTTTGATACCACGCAAAACCTCTTGAAGTTTAAACTTTTCTCATTAATCCTCTAGCTGTCCTTTGCGAATAGCTGAAAAATGTGTCCTTGAGAGTTTAAATAAATAAATAAAAAATCCCCAACTCAATCATTTGCCATTATGGGCAGTATACTCCCCTTCCCCCAATTGTGCCAACACTGCCAAGAACGTTTTAGTAACTTTACAGGGGGCTGATAATAAATGTTTAAATTGCCACGGGGTTTTGTGAGACAATCCAGAGTTTAGGTGGTTTTTAAGATAAAAAAGCTCAGGAGCGTTATATGCAAACCCTCAAAGTTCAGTGGGGTTTGTGAAATTACCCCTTAATTTAAACCCGAATATGCACCACCTCTCCTTTTCTCAACCTGGAGCCCAAACTTCTCACACAAATAAGCAAACCCCTCGTATTCTTTTTGAACCCACATTTGATTGGGTAAAAAAAAAAAAAATCATGAAATTACTCTTTCAATGTCTTCACTTTAATTCTACCTCAGAAACTCATATATCAAATACCTATAATCACGGAGCAGCATAGAGAGCTGATCCACGCAATTTTTTTCAATTTTTATAATGAAAAGATCGTTTCTTTTTATGGGATTTTAGTTTTTTTAATAAGAAATTCGAAATGGGTTTCCTGGGTTTTGTTTAATTACTATAAAATTTGTGTTGGATTTGATTCTAATTGTTTTGTGTTTGATTTTGGAACAGGGATACGCGCCAATATGTTCAGGGTTGGAGGATTTTTACGTTCGTAGGATCTATCGTCGGGTTCAGGTCAAATTTTCTCTCTAAAAAGTTTGATTTTTTTTTTTATCATGAATTACTTGATAAGAGTAGGTTTACTATTTTAGGATGTTATGTGTCAGTTCTCTTGTCAACTTAATGAGTAAATGTTAATTTGGAACTCAAATCATTTTAGCCTTAGTGTTCATATTCTCCTCAAATTTCACTTGTTAAGAAATGTATAGTACCCGGGCTTGAAGGTCAATTTTCATAAATCCTTCGTTTATAACCTCAACAAAGAAGAAGATCGTGGTGAATGGTGGCATCTATTCTCAACTGCGGAGTTGGCGCATTCCACCATGATTTCATTGTAGAATTGGCAACCTCTCATTGATCGAATCGATCAAAAGTTTGCTATTTGGAAAGGATCATCTCTCTCATAGAGGTGGTATACTCATCCTTATCAATTATGTCCTGCCTTCTCTACCGCTCTACTTCATGTCTTTTTACTATCTGCCGGAATGGGTTATACAATCTATCGATCAAATTCGACTGTCCTTTGTTTGGATATGCACGAAAGAGGCAACGTTGCTTGAAAGCGAATTTGTACTCCAAAGCGTAGTGACGGATTGAGTATCTCTAATCTAAGAGCCTTTAGTTTAGCTTGACTTGCTAAATGGTGGCGGAGATTCTTCACGGACAGCTACCTCTTGGATCTCTCTCATGAAGAGGAATTATTATTGATGTCGAGACCTTTCGATCTTGCATCTTGTATCAATGGCTATATGCTTCGCCTTTGTCATAGTGTTCTCAAAGTTTCTTCAGCATTCTCATCGGGTTTATTATTATTGGACAACTACGGTTGACTGTAAATGGGTTGACTTGAATGGTATGAAGATGTGGCCCCCCATTTCAAGAGTGAAATGCCATTACATTTACTGGCACAGCTCCCGTCTCTTCTGTTTTGAATCTGAAATAAAAATTTATTCACATGCATATTCGGAGCTGACTTTTTCTTATTATTTTTTCTTTTTAGTTTTAGAATATTATAAAAAAGAGGGATATAGAGGAGAAATTGGTGGTTAAGACATAATTTTAAATTTCATAGTTTGAAGTAAAAGTCATCCACATAATTCCCTTTATAAGGGGAAAAAATCTAGCTCAGGTTATCTAACTTTAAATTTCAAATTCAAGCAATCTACTTTTCATCTCACATGTTACTTTCAGAACACTACTGAAGGAAGTTAAGAGTAATATCATGTTCATTTTATGTTATAAGTCATTGGTATATGCCACTTATATGCTCATATTCATCAGAAAGCGGATTATGTAGCAAACATAAAAAAGGAGCAATAGCTAAAAGAAAACAATTTCAATACAATTCAATTTAGAAGCACTGACATAATAAAAAGGAAACTCAAGGAAACTCCTAGAGAACAAAGAAATCATGTATACAAATCAAAAAATAAGACTTCATGTGCCAGCATGGGTATAATGCTTGTATATATATGGGATATCCTTCTCCAGTTTTGAAGTACTGGAACTGGTTCAAGGAATAATCAGTAAATAAGTTATCCAATATTTTCTGTTGTATTGAATAGGTTGTGTCTGGATGTACATTCAAAAGAACATTTGTTGTGATTTTCACCAACATTTACAACACTGAGGTTTATTAGGAATCTTGACAGGAGTTTGACTATTAATCCTTTATTCTAATTCTTATCCTAAGTGGACAGGTTCAAAATAATGGATTTCTAATTTCAACTTTGAAATTTATATTATTTTCATAATAGAAGACATATGAAAAGATAACTTTTCAAGAGCTTATGACATTTTTGGTTTTCATATGCTTAACTGATAAGTATTTATCTCTCAGAGTAAGAAAAAGAAAAAGGAAAGGTTTCTTGTTTGTAAAAGATAAGAAAATTTATTTGTTCTTGAGTGGGCTAATGTGAGCACATACTGAAGACTGAACAAGATAATTGAAAATTATATCTATGTTGTGTCCAAGTCCTAAGAGTGTTTGGGATGTAGACGTGTGATTTCTTCACTCTTCTGATGTGAAATTCTCTTTCTGCAGGATTGCGCCAACAGACCAATTTCAAGCGCACCAGATTCTTGGATTGATGTGGTTGAACGTTATAGCAATGACAATAACAAGACATTAAAGTAAGTGCTAATATGCCCCCAAATATTTCTTCAGCTCATCCTAGCTGGTTGAAGCTTGCACTTCTTAGAAAATGTATCACCTCTACTATCTAAATCATGTAACGCGAACTCGTCTTCCAAAATTAATGGTCCATAAGAGCTAGAACATACAGTTTCGCGAATGATTCAAGGGATGGAAGTAGGACACAAAACGTTAATAATTCCATTTGGTTGTTAATCATTGACATTAGATGTGTCGAATATAATTGGTTGTTTTACCTGAGACATGGAAAGCAATAATGTAACTGGTTTTTATTAATGCAGCCGGACTTCAAATTCTACGAGATGCATCAACCTAGGATCATACAACTACCTTGGTTTTGCTTCAACAGATGAATATTGCACACCCCATGTCATTGAATCCTTGAAGAAATACTCTGCCAGCACCTGCAGTGTTCGTGTAGATGGTGGTATGAATGTTTTTTCCTCATGAATAGGCTAGTTAGCACTAAAATACGTTATAGTTTGTCCTACTTTGTAGTTATATATCCTGACTTGTTTTATGCATCACTTGTATACCTTGAGTTTTAGGATTGGCACTTTAATACTTTTTGTTATGCAACGTGAGAATATTCTCATATGTTACTCACATGCTAATTTCAGAGCTTTTTAACTGTTCAATTTACTGTTAAACCTAAATCAGTTCTATTTTAAATCTAGCTCAATGTTGTCTTAAATAGAATTGGGACAAATTTAACAGTAAATTCAACAAACAGTAAGGCTAACAAGTTCTAAAATTAGCATGTCAGTATCAAATGGGAAACATGGATATTCACACTTTGCATACAAAAGGTACTAACACACTAATTTTAAAAACCTTAGGGCGTTTAAGTACTGTGAAAAACAAGTGAGGGTATATAAGTTCGAAGTAGGGTAAACTACAGGGTATTAGTAATTAGACTCATGAATATTATAGGATAAAGCTGATGATTTAGAATAAAAGATATTCCCTTTTTTTCTTTGTTTGGCATCAGGAACTACAAAATCGCACATCGAGCTGGAGGAGTTGGTTGCCCGATTTGTAGGAAAGCCAGCATCTATTGTATTTGGTACGGGTTATGTTACAAACTCTGCCATCATTCCGGTTCTGATTGAAAAGGTTTGTCACGAATAGTGAGCTTAACACAGAAGATAGCTCTTAACATAACTGAATAGAAAAATATGATTCATGCTGCAGCCAGCCCACAAATTTGGGATAAAATGTTTGTTGTTACTGTTGTTGTTCTGTAATCAATTATTTATTATAATTTCCTATAATCATAACAGGAAGGGTTGATAATTAGTGATTCTTTGAACCATAATTCAATTGTCAATGGTGCTCGAGGATCAGGGGCAACAGTATGTGTCTTTCAAAACAACAGTAAGTTTTGAACCTTTGGTGCATGATAAAGGTTTATATTATTTGTGCAAAATTTTTATGCTTTAATTGTCTTAAAAGCCCTACCACTGCACCCAAACTCCGAATTTGTGATCAGGGTTGAGGAGCGATAGTTTTATACTCTAATATGCCTCCCCCAGTGTTGAGCATTCTTTTCATGGGCCGAAACCTGAAACACACGCAAGGAGAACAAATTTTTTAAATACACTTTAAGTTTGTGGCGGGTAGCAATTGAATGAGTTACTCTGATATAATCTTAGAGTCCCTACTACTTCACCTACAGTCCGAAGTAGTGATGAAGGTTGAGGGTTACAGTTTTATACTCTTAACAAATTGCACTTTTACATGTAGATCCCACTCACTTGGAGGAGGTGCTAAGAGAGCAGATTGCTGCTGGACAACCTAGAACACATAGACCCTGGAAGAAAATACTAGTTATTGTTGAGGGAATCTATAGCATGGAGGGGGAGTTTTGCAAACTTTCAGAGATCATAGCTATTTGCAAGAAATATAAGGTTTGCTTTTATATATAGGGTTAATAGCACATAGACACCTGTAGTACTGTTGTTTTTGAACTTACTAACCCTATAGTTTCATTGTTGCAGATAGATCCCCTGGGTTATATTTTTTGACTCTTTAACCCTCAGCTGGACTAACTTATTTCACCCAGGAGCAGTTTTTGTCAATATTTTGTCAAAAGTTTAAGAGCCAATAAAGTTGAACCCAGGGTGTCTATCTGCAACAATGAAACTACAGGGGAGGTAATGCAGAATAGGTGGTCTGTGCAACTAACCATTATATTGTGTGTGCACGTGTGCGCATGTCTATGTGTGTGTGTGTGTATGTGTGTGTGAAAATTTGTGGAAAAAATTCATAGAGAACATCAACTAGTAGCTAAAGGAAAGAGACTTAACACTGTGTTCTCTGCATTATAGGCATATACTTATGTGGATGAGGCACATAGCATTGGTGCAGTTGGAAAAACAGGCAGAGGTGTTTGTGAGCTCCTTGGAGTAGACCCTGCTGATATAGATATACTGATGGGAACACTTTCAAAATCATTTGGATCTTGTGGAGGCTTCATCGCAACATCAAAGGTCTGTTTACTTGATAGGTTCTATCTGCAACGGTAGAACTACAGGAGGTCTATTTGCAATTGACTCTTTAACCTCTAAACAGCTATGATATTGAGATTTTAGATGATGGATCATCGAAAATGTTTCACTAATGAACTAATTGTTTGTACCCTTTACCAGGAAATAGTTCGGTACTTGAAGCACAATTGCCCTGCACATCTTTATGGAACTTCCATGCCCCCACCTGTAGTAGAACAAGCAATATGTGCACTTAAGGTTGTTCTTGGAGAAGATGGGTCAAATAGAGGTAAACCAGGATGTATTTTCTAACCCAAAATTATTTTTTCTTTTCATTTATGTTTGTGTTGGAATAATTCTTATTAATTTTATTTCAGCAGGGGCTGTGAAGCTTGCAAAAGTTCGTGATAACAGCAATTTCTTCAGATCAGAACTTAAGAAGATGGGTTTTGAAGTTCTTGGGGACAATGATTCTCCAGTGATGCCGATAATGCTCTACAATCCAGCAAAAGTCGCAGCCTTTTCCCGGGAATGTTTGAGAAATAAGGTGAGTCTCTTGCAGGAAATAATGCATAATGCATGAGAAACCTAAGTTAAATTGTTTGGATGAGTCTTGACTCTTATGGTTGCATAATGCATGAGATACCCGTTAACCTTTTAAGTGTCGATAAAACAACAACAACAACAACAATAATAATTCAACAAAGCCTTTATGCCAAATATTGGGGGTCAAATATATGAATTCTATTTCTATTCTTCCAATACTATTTTGGGTCATCTCCTCCATTGGGTTAACTAGTATCATATCTTTCTTAATTGCTTCCAACCAAGTTCATTTAGGTCTATTTTTAGGCCATTAATTATAATATTATCAGTCAGCACACGTCTCCTAACTGGCGCATTAAAGAGACCTCAAAACTTCCCTGAACTTTGTGTTGTTATGCACAAACCTTCAGTACTTTATAAATAAGAGAAAATCCCCTTGGACTTTATAAATAAGAGAATCCGCCTCTTAATTATTAAAAATATAATAAACAATGTTAACAAGTAAAGTAATAGGTTTGAATTAAGAACAATCAAAGTTCATGATGAAAATTCTGAATGAAGAACATTCATGTTGGAGAACAAGACACAATAACCATGTCATGTTTTTAGTCTTTTTATTTAAAGGTGTTTAGTAGAATTTTGAATGTTCAAGGGGGTTTTCTCTGATTTATTGAAATTAGGGGTTTTATGCAAAACTACCCAAACTTCGGGTGGGCTTTGTGAAATTTTTCCTAGCAAAAGGTTATGGATACACAGTACCTGTAGATGCCTTCAGCCCAATGCAGGGTCTGTTTAGTAGATAGAAGTACCTGAAGTGGGAAGTAGCTGAAAGAAGTAACTTCCAACATTATAAAGTAGGAAACTGTGAAAGTAATACTTTTTTTATTTGTTTCATACAATTTTGTTTGTTTCATACAATTAAGAAGGATAGGGTTATGGTTAGCTTAACAGAGGAGATGACTCATAATAGAATGGAATGAAAGAATAGGATTCATGTAGCCGACCCCAAACATTTGGGATAGAGGCTTTGTTGTTGTTGTTGTTGCTACGGTTCATACAATTTTGGAAGTAGTAGAAATAATACTTCTTTTTTTTCGTTTACTTTTTCTTTTTCTTTTGGATAACAATTGCGAATGTTCGTTAGGAAAAGTTATTCCCATGACTATTTATATTTGGATTGTTATTAAAATAGAAAATATAGTCGGTCTACCATGTTCACCTCCCTCTCTCACTATCATCTCTCTGCCTCAGTTCACCAATAACTAAAGTCTCCACGAAGCATAATGTACATGGAAATTTGAATTGAAGCTGTTTGTTTCATAACTCGACCCAATAGAAGACTGGTGCTACAATACTTTCTCTTGGATCCTTGGAAGTACAAGGAATGTGTTCTGCATCTTCAAGCACTAGGGATCCAGGAGATACACTACAATGACAAATAGAAAATAGCATCCTAGGGAGTAGTGGAAAGCGATGCATGTATATTAAACTAATAATATATTAAACTAATAATCTAACTTGCATGAAATGTATGATCATGTTATATGTAACAGAAATATTGAAGTTCAAACTGAAACAGCGGTGACAATATCACTTTGAGATTTGATTACTTATCGGAGAATCAATCATTAGGATTTTGCTTGTTTTTGAGAACCTCTAATTTCATATGGACCCCACTCTTCGTCTATTTCCACTCTACTTCTGAGCCCTCAAAGAGTGGATAAGTTGCCATGTAGGCGCCACATCAGCATTTAAGGAGGTAGCGGGAGTAGTCTTTCTGGAGAAAGAAACAAAATTTGTTGCTCAGAAGTAGTTGAAATAGCCTTTACTTCTACTTTAGCTACTTCATATCTGTACAACATGCCCGTAGTCTTGACCGGAAGCAGCACTTCTAGTCTATCTTTTGTGAAAACCCCTGCTTAGTTGTATCCTAACAATTAGCCTTACTTTCTTGGTTGCATAGTTTAAGCTCATATGAAATTATATATGGGATAAGACAAGGTATTATATGAACCGATCGTTATCATGTTACATTTTTGTTCTTTAGTTTGCGCATTTACTCTCTCTTTATATAACATATGTTTCTCTTCATATGGCTATACTTCATTTTGAAATCACATCTTTGAAGAAGATTTTAAAATTATCTTTTCTCTAGTAAAATAAACAATAAATCTCTTTTTAAGTTAATCTTATCATAAATAAGTAATTAATTAAATAAATATTTGAAAAAAAATTGGTCTCTTCCAAATGCTACAGGTTGCGGTCGTGGTTGTCGCTTTCCCTGCGGTAGCTCTTCTCTTGAACAGGGCTCGTTTCTGCATTTCTGCTTCACACTCCAGAGACGACCTCATTAAAGCCTTAGAGGTAAACCTATATAAATCTTTAATCAACATTTTCAAGATCTAATTTCAGCATTTTATGATAAATTGCAGGTCATCAGCAAAGTTGGTGACCTTATCGGCATCAAGTACTTACCTGCCGAACCTCACAAGACTAATGCTAAAGAGAATAGGAAGAAGCTCGAGTAGAAATGATCAAATTTGAGATAATGTATGCATTTTGAAGTAAACTGAACCATTCATACACTAGAAGTACAAGTTGGTTTAATTTCTGGCTGACATGAAGATTTATAATACCTGGTGCATATATATATATATATATATATATATATATATATATATATATATATATATATATATATATATATATATATATATATATATATATATATATATATATATATATATATATATATATATATATATATATATAGAGCAAGGCTCTTATAAATTTAAGTTGATAGGAGGAGTGTCCACCAACTTTTTATCCACTCATCTTGCCTTGAGATTTGTGATGCACAAATCTCAAAGTGGCCTTTATATCTTTCACGGATCCCAAAGCAAGATAAGTGGTTAGAAAAGTTAGTGCACCACTATTCATTATGAACTTAAGTTCATATGAGTTCACTATATATATATATATATATATATATATATATATATATATATATAGAGCAAGGCTCTTATAAATTTAAGTTGATAGGGAGGAGTGTCCACCAACTTTTATATTCATTGATCTTGCCTTGAGATCCGTGAAATCAAGATACACACAAATCTCAAAGTGGGCTTTATATCTTTCACGGATCCCAAGACAACATCAATGGATAGAAAAGTTGGTGGATGACTATTTCCTATCAACTTAAGTTTATAGAGCCTCTCTCTCTCTCTCTCTATATATATATATATATATATATATATATATATATATATATATATATATATATATATATATAGAGCAAGGCTCTTATAAATTTAAGTTGATAGGGAGGAGTGTCCACCAACTTTTTATCCACTCATCTTGCCTTGAGATTTGTGATGCACAAATCTCAAAGTGGCCTTTATATCTTTCACGGATCCCAAAGCAAGATGAGTGGTTAGAAAAGTTAGTGCACCACTATTCATTATGAACTTAAGTTCATAGGAGCCTTTATATATATATATATATATATATATATATATATATATATATATATATATATATATATATATTTCCATTTGTTGTGAGTTACTGTAAACTCTGTGCTGACAAGTGTGTAAGGATTAGACTTCACTAAATCTACTTGTTCTATTATATATGTTCAGCTGCATGTACTTGAGCAAGCTATTCTCTTTTTAAATTGGAGTTAGAATGTTCCGGAAATGGGATTTGCAGTTATGGTATATTTTGTTGTTGTTTTCCTCGTCGAATGCTTCCCTTATGCATTTTGAGATGGGATTTGGATTCTCTCCGCTGTCAAAAAATATCCTTGATCAGTGTTGGTATCTCCCTTCTTGTTTTAGATGAATACAAATGCTATTAATATAAATGTTAATATACAGTTGTGATTGAAGTACTGCTTCTTGTTTTAGATGAATACAAATGCTATTAATATAAATGTTAATATACAGTTGTGATTGAAGTACTGGTCTTTACGCTTGCTTGTTTGAAGTACCTTCATTTGGAGTTTTTACTCTTTGAAAAAGTGTCGTGTGGGTCCCTTCATTTGGAGACCACACAATAAAATAAATAATGATAGGAACACACCCCCAACCAAACCATATTCATCTCTTAATTGAGACCACATAAAATTATTTTAAACAATTTCATGTGGGTCTCAATGCACTATAGAGAGATATGCATTGGATTAACATACATGTACAAGGCTCTATTACTCCTCCAATAAAATTGTGGGTCGGTGATACACTCACATGCAAAACTTGGTAAAAATGTTAAAGATGATATTGTGGTGGGTCAAAGTTTGAGAGTTACAAGCTACCTATAGCTAGCCTACCGTGTTTCACGGAGGATTGCTCATTTTCTCACTGAAGGACCCATAGCAAGCCCACCATGTTTCACGGAGGATTGTTTATTTCACACTGACGGATTTTGCTTATAAATGCTCCCCACTCCTTCGGTGGCAGACAGACAAGGGCAGGGCAATGAGAAGCATAACTCAATCACAGAGAATTGAGTTTTGAGAGAGAGAGAGAGAGAGAGAGAGAGAGGGAGAGAGAGAGAGAGTTGTTAGGACGTTGTCCGTACAATATCTCTTATTTAAGTAATAACAAACATTAATTTGAGTCTAAATTGCGTTTGAGATGATCTACTAGGGGAGTATACAAGTATGAAACAAGAACAAGGCGAAAACTGTCGAAATCAGCTCAAAAGCTGATTTCAACACTTGAACCATCAATGGTTCAAGATTGACCATTGATGGTCCATCAATGGTGCTATCAACCACCGATAATGCAAAATTCCAAAGAGGCTCAGATCATCGATCGGGTCATCAACCATTGATGGTCGCTACATAACCATCGATGGTCGAGAGCCACCATTGATGGTCAAATGACTGATTTCATATTTCAGAATTAAATCACATCCGTTCATTGTAGGTTACTTCTCAATATTCTCCTATGTTTTGAGGGACTTCTTTCTGACCTAATTTGGGGAGGAGAGAGAGAGAGAGAAGAGCTAGGGTTTGGGAGAGATCATCAAGGTGAAGTCATTTTGATTCCCTGGAGTCTCGTCGATCGCTCACTCGCCATCACATCATGATCTAGTTAGTTTATAGCAAGGAGAACCGCCCTTGGATCTCAAAGTCTGCATCAAACTTCTAGATTTTAACTTAAATCTTCTTGGAGTTTAATCTTAATAAAAAAGGGCTGTAAAATTTTTCTAATTGAATGTAAAGGAATTTTGTTATTTGTTTCCAACTTATTTTTTCTTCATTTACGGTGTACTCAATCCGGTTAAATTAAGGGTTAGGAATTAGCTAGGACTAGGATTACTCAATGTGAGAGGTTAGGTTAGACGACTAGTTTTTGGGATAAACTAGAGTGCAGTCTTGTAGGCCTATTGAATCAGTTCTTTAAATCAGGAGATCTCTTTCATAGTGAGGAAGCCGCTTCACGAGAAGGAAGAGTGGATGTAGGATTGTTTATTCGAACCACTATAAAATTTCTCATGTTTACTGGTTATTTCATCCGCGACTTGTTTATTGCTTATTGTTTTCATCACTATCTTTTGATTTCCACTGCATATTCTATGATAATGCGAAAAATAGTAGACAATCTTATTCACCTCATGTAGGCGTGCATCTCTGATCCAACAAATAATATTAGAGACCAGTTACTCATTTGGGGGGTTTTTGTCATTAGATCCAAAGTTTTACCTAATTATGTTTAAACCCAAGTAGTTTTATTTGTACCTTTAAACCCAATCAACTTTCTCATTTTGTCTTCAACCCAAATAGTATAAGTCATAGTTCAAATATATTGTATTGATATTTTTAGGAGGTAAAAAGCCCAAAAATACCCCAACATCTCCTCAAAGCACACACTCTCTCGACATATGAAATTAAAATCAAAATTATGAAATTGTAATCAAAATTTTGATATTTTAGTATTATTAATTCTTATTAATTGTATTAAACAATCATGAGGAATCATGAATTATCAAGTAAAATTGTGATAAAGAAAATAATGAATTAATGTTAATTGTCCCAAATGCTTATGGGAATTTATCTTTGCAAAGTTAGGAGTTGAGGGATTGGAAGAGTTAATATCTTAAAATACCAAAAAGAGATGAATCATCACCAAAGTTTAGTATCTACACCTTTGAAATTAAGGAGTTGAGGATATTTAATGGGTTTATGAAAATTGAAGAAGGAAATAAGATAGTAAAGGAGATGAGAGAGAATTAAATGAGAAAAATAGAGAGGGTAAAATTGGATTTTTTGAAAAAAATTTAGGAGGGACCACGTAAGTATGAAGTGTATTTGAGAATTTGGGTTTAGAGATAAATACATAAAGTTGAATGGATCTAAAGATATAAAGAAAAGTAATTGGGTTTAAACATAAATCATGGTCAACCTTTGGGACTAAAGCCAAAAACCCCTACTCATTTGTTTGGCTTTACAACCTAGAGTAGAGACGTCAAGTTTGACCGCGACAATGGCTTTTCCTATGAGACATGCTTTTAACCCACCCATGCTTTTCAATGGGTCAAACTACACCTATTTAAAAGCTTGTATGAAAGTCTTCCTATTGTTCACTGACTATAATGTCTAGAATATCTAGAATATTATAGAGACTGCCTATAATGAACCCCTTACTACCATTGGGGAGACCACCTTAGTCACACCTATGTTTCGGGTCTTAAAAATTGACAACTTACAAATAAAAGTTATAATTTCAAGAATTTAGAAACAATGAAAAATTTATAAACTATGCCCTTTTCTGTGTGTCGATGGAGTATCGTTCTTGTGCTCCGTTGATAGTCTGAGTAAGACAATGAGTCTTTTGCTGATTTTGCTAAGAGAACGATTTCGATTAGAGAAGATTGCCGAAATCTTCTTTCTTGGACAAAAAGAATGTTAAAGTTAACCAAATTGCAATCTCAGATCAATATCCTTGATGATGCCACGAATGAGTAATCTCCCCTCTTCTTATAGGCTAAGAGAGAGAGAATTAGTGGCAATTAAATATGGGTTAGTGGCCACTAACTTAGGAGATAATAGGGTGAACCGTTTCCTTAAAAATAGCACATGAAACGGCTCTGGACGAGGTTTGCCAATAACGGCCATTAAACGTGGGTGACATGGCTCACCTGGGCTATTTGGGCGAAGCTCATTGACTTTGGTTAAAGCTTCACTTTGACTTGGTCTTGAGAGTGAGCTTCGTTATGACTTGGGCTTGGGCCATTCTGATTTGATTAAGTGTTTAGTCCATGGGTGTTCACTTTTCCAACTCGTGTTGGGCTCCAGTATCAGATTCATATTACTATACTGAGTATCGATCCAGGAGAGAGCTTGTATATTTTGACCATCTACAAGAGCCCCCCCAAAGGTTTTGAGATCCTACATTTGACTAGCAGCAGAGATTAAAATACTTTTAGTAATAGTCAAATGTGTACTATTAAACGTAGCTTCAGTTGTCTTGTTTAGGTTGGATTTGTCTCCGTTTGACTACTTAGTTGCCAGAGGTATATTGTTGAATGTAGCTTCCTTCGCCATGGATTCATCTTGGTTGAATAATTAGTTGCATTTGCGTGCTCTTTTATAGAGAGTTTGTCCAATTCTATGTTCGGGATAAAATTCATTTGCCTTTGAATTGGGGCGTGGCTCAGGGAACAACTTATGTTAAGTGATGTTTGCCTGACCATGGATTTTGACGGGGTTCACTCAATTATAAGTGTTGAGCAAGGTTCGCCCAGACTGGTATTTGCAGTTAATCCTCCAGTTAATAAGTCATGCATTACAATGGGTGATTGGCGAGGGTCGCCAAGGCTGTTGCCCTTTAGATCCGTGCCTTGATCTGCGGCTAAGATCACTCTTGGTAGTCAAATTTCAAGCGAGATTTACTAAACAGCCTACCATTAGCCTATCTTTTAGCCTTTGCCAATCGCTTCTCATGAGGAGTGATTCTTTTGGGGAAAGTTTGTTGAAAGACTTATAAATAGCTCTTTCATTTTCCATTTCCTTCATCATCATCTCTCAATATCTTGGTCTACTCTAACCGATCAGAGTTTCTCTTTCATAGAGAAGCCAGAATCGAGAGACCTAGGTGAGCGTTAGTCCAATTTGATGGTGGTTTTGCGGAGGAGAACAAGATCCTCCATCAACTGGTGGACTAATTTTTGGCCGAGAATGCTTGTCTCGAGCAAATCATTGAGAACCAGTCAAAGGAGTGCGTGAAGTG